>JARWLC010000014.1:54437359-55637359 GCA_033318265.1 Phyllotis vaccarum
CTAATTAAAAGGCCAAGGGTGATGAATCGTCACAGAATAGGCAGGCAGCCTAGCTGACCAGCGTCATCTGTCCCCACACAGAGGACAGCCCAAGGAGAGAACCTTCAAAGATTTGCTCCCCAATGAGCCATCAGCATTCTCTGTCTGCTAATTTGAGAGAAAAAAAGTAATAAATCATGTGGGAAATGTGATTATATTGCAGCTGGAAAACAAAGGCAGCCAAAGCAAAATGAGCATTGTTGCATCTTCGAGAAGTTGGCCTGCTGGGTAATTTTCCCATGGAATTGAGAAAGAAAAATGAACTGGAAATGGACTTGGAAGGAAACCGCATGTGATTATTTTCCCTTCAGTTACAACAAATTTCCAGTTTCCAACTCAGCAAAATGCCTGAACTGATGCTGAGCAAAGGGCAGAGAATCAAGCTGTTAATAAAACAAAAAAATCCAGCACCAGCCTTCCAAACAGAGCTAGCTTGAACAGATTCTCATATTGCCTAGGTTGTGAGGTACTTATTGAATTTCTGGCTTTTAAGTTCAGCTGAAACAATGTAATTAAAATTCATATGAAAATAAAGAAATAAACTTGCCTTTCACAGTCCCCAAGCAGCAGGACTATAGGGCTCTGACTGTCTCTCATGGTGAACTGCTAAGGTATCTCTTCCTTTGTCATCTCTGGCTCAAGCCTAACTTTCCAAATCATGGCTGTGGCCACAATGTTTTATGATCCACTTAGACAGACCTCAAACCCACACCTCTTCATGATTCTCATGCCTCAGCCCAAAGAACCACCACAGCACTGCCTATGTGGACCAAGGGCCAGGTCTGTGGCTATGCAGCGCTTGCCTTCAAAGGGATGCTAAGTGCAGGGTTTTATCTGGCTAGCAGCACTTTTCCCAGGCAGCTCCAGCATGCTTGGGGTGTTTGAGGGTTCCTCCTGGGTAGTTTTCTGCATGTGATATCCCCAAAGACCTAATGAGGTTTCATGAGAAGGACAGCCCTTAATTAAGTGCCTTCATGGAGGAAACAGCAGGTGAGCGGCTGTGTTAGTGGCAGACAAGTCTAATAGACAAGCGTAGATTTACCTCATCGGTAAAGATCACTGCCGGGAAAGAAGAAACAACACTTAGTGAAAATATGAAAAAATACTGTGCTTTAGATTTGCACAGGGTCACCACCCAGAATCTTTAGACCCATATTCAGGTTTCTACACTGTTTGCTTTTCCTATCATTAAGTGTTTGGAATAGTGGTAAGATGGCACCACATCTTCCTAAATGAAACATGGAAGCGTTTCCCTAGTGCAGGCTATATGTGTCCGGTTTCCAGCTGCATTGTTCCCACGAACCTTTCCACCACCAAGAGTAATGCTCTGAGTCATTAAGTACTGAAGGGGGCATTCCTGCTCCAAGCCTGGGGTCTTACATCCCATTGCAGCACCGAACTCCATCCCCTCTGTTCTGGGTGGTCTGGAGAATGAGCTACAATATCTATGATTTGAGTATTCATTTTTGAGTGAGTAATGAATTTATTGAATATAGGAGTCAAAGTAAAAGAATAAATAGTATAAGATTAGATAGACAGACAGAGATAGAGGAATATATATATATATATATATAGAGAGAGAGAGAGAGAGAGATAGATAGATAGATAGATAGATAGATAGATAGATAGATAGATAGATAGACAGAGACACAGAGGACAGACAGGCAGGCATACAGACATACATATATAGATATATAGATAAGTAGATTGATTGATTGATTGCAAAAGTCATCAAATCAGGCACTCAAAATATGCAGTGGAAACTGACTGAGGAAACAGAGGCAGTCATTCAGCCTGAGTTCTCACTTGAGCTTTCCTCCATAGATGAGATTTCCACAGCGGAACATCCATGGCTTCTCTGCCCCTGCAGACACTTTTACATCAAGGAACAAACAATGTCAACCTCTGTTGGCGATGGCTCACCTTCTAGCTGTTGTGAGGGACACAGTGTTTTGCCTTTCCTGTAACCCAGGGCTTGAAGGCTGGAGCCACCCCGAGACAAAGAACCTTGGAGGATACTTTAAGAAAACATGGTTGGACCTGTAGCAGAGGCAGGAGATCGGGGAGCACATGGGGATGGGGATGGACATACTTTTAGAACCAGTTCCTACATGAATCCAAACAGCAAATGACAATTTGCCAAGATAAGGTATTTGCCCCAGCTTTGTCTCCGAATCTGTTTTTGAATGTGCTCCTTACTTTGTTCTACTTTTGAATCTTCAGATTTTACCTACATGACCCTACTTTCCTTATGCTTCTATATCCTTTCCTCCAACTACAATCCTTTCTTTCTAACACTCGATTTTCTATCCTTCCCTTCCAACTTCCTTTTCTTTTGCACTGAGTCCCTCATGTGCATCCATGATTGAAAGCATCGGGCTCTCTATAACATCTGCCATCTCTGATTCTACTTAGAGAAAGCAGATGTGAGGGAGTCATGCAGCATGGCTAAGGTGGAGCTTCAGAGAAGGAAGATTAGTCAGGACCTTTATGCTATGATAGATCTAGCACCTTGGATTCCAATGCAAACAAACTAAGACTCAACTAACAATAAAACTAGTTAACCAGAAACTGCCAGCTAATCTCTACATGGGGATCTTTTTGTCTTAAGTAATCTAAAAAAAATATGCCCTTATTGCATGAATTCTAGTTGGTATATATTGAAAACCCAGAGCCAGATATTGGGGAATATCTGTAATATCACAGAGAGGAAACAGACCACAGTCAATTCTCACCCAGACAACTTCTCAGGCAGAACAGGGTAAGTGCTGTCTTCAAGAGTTCCTCACCTTACTAGTCGCTTCTACAGAACCCTCAATTTCTGCCTTCTTCTGCCTTAAATATCTTCCCTGCCTAACTGTTTTACTTCTTGGTTCAACTCTGTATCATAAATCCTAGAGCTAAGAATAAAGGTGTGAGCTACCACTGTTTGGTTGTTAGACCTTGAACTCACAGAAATATAGAAAGATTCTGTCTCCCGAGTGATGGGATCAAAGGTGTGGGTCACCACTCTCTGACCTTCGGCCTTGACTGTGGGTGACTCTGTCCTCTGATATTCCAGACAAATTTTATTAAATATCACCACATGCCCTTGCTTCTGAAAATACCTTCTAAAAACTTTCTCCTGTTGTCCTTTTGGGAGAAACTCAAGTCCCTCACAGTCTGATACTGCCTAATTTGTGAATCAATATCTTCTCGGGTAAATTCAGTCAAAATTTAGTATGTCTAAGCTTATCTTTAATAGTTCAGTCTAGAAACTAAGTTCTAATTTATAATTCAATGTCATTTCCCTCAGATACTCCCTCTTGTAGCTCTTGGCCATGATACCACAGCTCCAGTTTTCCTCACTGAAGGATCTTCCCAGAACATCCCAATCTCATTCATACTGGCCTTCCTCAAGCATTTCCACTTGTGTAGCTGATGGAAGCTTTCTAAGACACAGATCTCTTATCATGGTTCACACCCAGCACTGCAAGGGAACAGGGCTCCACTGGTGGCTTTGGACTACATGCACCAATGTATGTCTTCTAGATTTCCTCCCAGGTCCTAGCATGCCATCTTTTTCATCCCTACCGACATTATCTGGCAGTTCTCTTTCTGAAATGCTTCACCTTAACACACACACACACACACACACACCTTGTGATGTTCTCTCAGCTTATTCCATTTGCCTTTCAAAGATAAATTCAAGTCCTTTGTGACAGAGCATTTGCTAAGCATCCTCACCTTGCTTGGAGGGTCCTATCCTCATGTGCCATAGGAACTGGTGTCTCTATAACCTAGTTGATTTAACTATGCACCATCTTGGACTTGTTCATATTAATCTTGTCACTGGAGCATTGGGAATCAGTGCCAGTTCTAATATTAAGATGTTTCACATTTAACTGGAGGTCTGGAGGTCATACAGTGTTCCATTCTCAAACCCTCTCAGAAGCCCGCAAAATGGGTGCTGCACACACCCACACTACTCCGCTTCTGCCTTTTCTTGGCGCTTCAAGCTTCAGAAGCCAGAACATTTCATCACCACACTTCCCTGCCATCTGGGGGCCAGAGCAAGCATGCATCTCACAAATGAAGAGCCGACACACACTCAGTAACAGTTCACATTTCCTCTTTAGCCATCTGTCCCTTAAGCACATACCTTGTGGTTTGTCTAATCTGCATTTTATATCTTTCACTCAATCTTAACTCCCCTCCCCCATTTTCCCTTCGATCCCTGTCATTACAGTCCAACTGTGTAAAAGGAGTCTGTGTTGCTTTCACTGGGTGATAAGCACATTACACCATTAAAATGTCAGGGAGATTAATACCACAGGATGCTCTATCTTCATTGTCAGCCTGACTCTAGAGACACCTAGAAGGTGAACCTCAGTGTGTCTGGGAGGACATTTCCAAGGAGGCTGAATGGAGTGGGAAGACGAAGCTGAGGGTAGTGCCATGCCACAAACTGTAAAAGGAGGAAGCAGGCTGAGCACCAGAATCATTTTCCCTGTGCCTCCTGGCTGTGCATGTGTGAGCAAATGCCTCTTGCTCCTGCTGAAGGACTGCCCACCATGTGCTCTGCATCCTTAAGTGTGAGCCAAAATAAACCTGCCCTTCTTAAAGTTCTGTTGAGGATTTTATCAGATCTAGGGGGAAAAAGTGTCCAAGGTTATCCTGGTGGTACTGGGGTAGATTCAAGGTACCACAATGGAATGCAGTAAAATAGATTGGTTGGGATTCATTCCCAGGCAGATATATTATCTAGTTTTTGAAAGAGTTTGGATCATAGAAGTTCAAAAAGCCTCAAAGGGTGTTCTTTTAAAAGACTGTTTAAACCCTACTGTCATACTCAAAGCCTAAAGAAGAGCCATGTTGAAGAGCTCTTCACTAATACTCTTATTATGCCAATGGGTTCACTGCTTGGAGTAATAGCTTTAAACTTCAATATTGTTTTCCCAATAATCATATACTTGCAAAAACATCCTTGTCTAATTATATTATGGTGGGTAATCTTGTTTATAAACTTGGATAGACCTGGAGTCAATTAAGAGACATGACCCTGGGCAGTATGTGAGGGTATTTCCAGGAGTGACTGAGGGAGAGCAGCCTAATTACAAAGAAATCCTAGGGAAAAGCAGTGCTCTTTGCCTGTCTGCCTCTGAGCTTGCAGATGAGCACATCTGTCCTGTTGTTGCTGCTGCCAATGTTACCATCCCTTGCTGACACTGACACCCAGTTTCTGCAGCCTACCAATGGGAACTACAGACTAGCTACTCATTGAAGATTCTAGGCCTTATGTGGCAGGTTGAGACTGTTGTGAGTCTAGTGGATTAAACAGTCACAATCTCCTGAGCCTCTCCAACATGAAACTAGTCTAAAACAACAAAAGTTATATAAGAATCAAAGTCTTTGTAAGTGAAATCCTGAGAGCTGGGGTTCCACTCAGTTGTAGGGTCCTTGGCTGTCATGTGTAGGCGGAGTTTACTTAGAAGGCACCAATACCAGATAGATATAAATATAAACCAACACTCACGGTACAGGTAACAGATTACAGTAGCACCTGAACAGGGACTGGAGTCTGGAACAGTGGACGAGTGATGGACAGACGATGGATTCCGATCCTGCCTCTCCAACAACCAGGAACCAGGAAGAGAGCTCCCTCGTGTTCCAGCAGCCCCTTATCAATCGGGTTTCCACATCCCCCCTTCAGGGGCCCAGGGCTCTGGATAAGCATCTCTGGACCTTATCAGCTGACACCTGAGTCCCGCCACAGTCATGCATGAAGGACTAGGTTCAATATTTAACACACACAACTAACTAGTCTTTATGATAGTCTAAGAGCAGACATACATCACTTTACATGTTTCAAAACCCATAGGCTATACAGTCCCAAAATCAAATCCTCATGCCCTAACATAAACTATGGGCATTGAGAAAGCAAGCTTTGTTGTCATTAAGTTCACCAGGGTAGCAAAGATACCTATCTGGTGTGGGATGCTGATAATAAAGCAGAACAAGCATATGTGGATGCAGGAATATATGGAAAATCTCTGCCTCATCCTTCCAATTATGATGTGAATTTAAACCATTACTTAAAGGTCTGTTTAAAAAAAAAATCTAAAAACTAAACACACTATAGATATTTATGTGCACACACATACATCTTTCTTATAAAAAGTTTTTTTGTTTGAAAGATGTCAGAAGTACTCATACACTTTGATTGCATATCATACTTACTTTGACATCATGACATTTCAATTTAAAAAAAAAAAAAAAGGAACAATGGAGTTCCAGTAAAGAAGCAAGAAGATCACTGAAACACTCTCATCTGATGCCTGAAAACTGTGGAAAAACCTCCCTCAGAAATTCAGCCAGAGAGTAGTCAGGTTTAAACTTTAAAATACAACCTGAAGATTTACTAGCTAAAAAAGATGAGTTGTAACAGTTGAGGCCCATTGAGCCTTTTCCAATCTTCAGCCATGACTGGGCCTTAGGGAATAACACTTTTCTTTTATTTTCTACCTTTGATCCATATGGGCCCAGACTTACAATCTGTCAACAACCTCCTCCACGCAACTGGCAAGTGGAAACCGTCTGTCCATAAACAGCTTGCACGCTTCTCTACGGCATCAGAGCGCCTTCTTTCTTCTTTCTCAGGTTTACCACATACACGAAGGGCACGGCTGCATCTTAGACACTTCAGTACATTGCTTCAACTGCCTTAGAAAGCAGCTGCATGGAAACCCAGCTAGAGATGCTTTTCTGCGTTGTATCTACCCTTTTCCATGCTGCCTCTCTGGGGCTCCCAGTGGTCTCTCTCTCTCTCTCTCTCTCTCTCTCTCTCTCTCTCTCTCTCTCTCTCTCTCTCTCTCTCTCTCTCTCTCTCTCTCTCTCTCTCTCTCTCTCTCTCCATCATTTGTCCAGTCTACACTGGCCTTGCCTGTTGGGTCCACTGATAAATACATAATGGCTGAACAAAACCTTCCCTGGTTTATTCATTCATGCTGAATTAATTATTAATTCTCCAAAACAACACTCTTCCTGGGGGCCATTACTTCCTCTTGGAGCTCCAGATTGTCAAGGGCTTACAGGTGCATTATCTTTGGAACTCTAGCCAGTAAGAGAGAGGGGGGACTGGTTAACAAAGAGGAAGGAAACCTGCTATTCGTGGAACGAGGTCAGTGGCCATCTCTTACCCTGGCCGACTAGAGACTTCTTTGGGAAAAACAAAGAAAAAGAAACGCAGATAACCTATCATCCATTCCATTATATGCCTATCACAAGCACATTTGCTTTCTAATAAAATGTCTTTGCTCAGCAAATTAGAGTCATGATTTCTATCTTACTATGGTGAGGAATCTAAGGATTGAGCAGCATTTAGGGTTTGTACTCAGAAGTTGTCCTCATGTACAAGTGACATGGAAGTGGAATGGGTAGAGAGTAAGGGGGGGGCTCTTGAGAGAAGTGGAAAAAAATTAACAAAACCAATACTCACTGGAAACTCCTTAATGAAACCTAATACTGTGTATGCTCATTAAATATCTATTTATTTACTCATTTATTTGGGGCAGGATCATGAGTGCCACAGCATGCATGTGGTCAGGGGACAATGTTTGGGAGTCAATTTTTTCTCCTTCCACCATGGAAGTCCTAGGGATTGAACTCAGATTGTCAGCCTTGATGACAAGCACTTCTACCTACCTAGACACACTGGCTTTATTTATTTTTTTAAAAAATCTTCCTTGTTTATGTTCTTTTATGTCTGAGAAAGCCTAAAAGGCAGGCCATGGTATATCTTAAGTGTCTCCAAATACCTGTGAGTTTAAGAACCAACCCAAGGAGAGCACTACAGTGAGATGGTTACACCTTTGACAGGTACCATATTTAGGATATGAAGTACTTCCAAAAAGCCCATGTGTTGAAGAATTGGTAGTAGATCCGTTATGGAGAGGTTACTGGATAACAAGGACTTTGATCAAATCAAAGCATTAACCATTGATGAATTCATGATTCAATAGATTATTAGGATGTTCTGGGTCCTAGCTGGAGGAAGTGGGTCACTGGGGATGTGCCTTTGAAGGATGTTTTGACCTTCTATCCTGGATGCCTCTCTGCTTTCTGGTCACCTGGAGGCTGTCACACCCTCCTGCCACCAGAACACCCTGTCTCACTGCACCTGATAGTGGGATCACCTGACTTGGGATGCTGGAGCTAGAAACCAAAGTCAGCCCTTTCTTTTTTAAGTCGCCTTCCTTGGGTATTTAGTCAAGGTGATAGAAAATCTGACTGACCAGGTGGGCTCAGTGGGAGGGATACCACAGTGGGGCCCCAGCTGCTTCTTCTTGCTGTCCCATTCTGGCTGTGTGATGGTCAGTTCTGCTCCACTGGCACTTCCAGGAATCACCATCCTACAGCCCTGTAAGGGCCAAAGGTAGTGATTCCACCTGGTCAGGGACTGGACCCTCTACCACAAACCTCTACCATAGGAGTTAAAGGTCTTTGGTTTTTACAGCAACAGAATTGATAGACACAACACTTCCTTTATAGAAAGGCTGTGCTACCCCTTCGCCCCTCCCCACTACTGGTTCCTATTGAGAAAGGGCCAGGATTCATGAACTGCAGGTCCTTCTTGGATGAGGGAGGGAACGCTGCTTTATTCAGTGGTGTGGTCTCTGATAGGTGGTCCTTGCTCCAGTAAATAACCTCCCACACCCACTCAGGCAAGAAACTCTGATTAAGCTCAGTGGGTCATAAAGAAAGAATTCTGATGGTAGGAGTAATTCACTGGGGTGGGGGGGGGGTGGAGAATGAAGAAAGAAAGCAGAGGTAAAAAGGACTAATATTTTTCATATACAAATCTGAAGCTGCCAAATAATCAAAATAACATAATAAAATGACTACAATCCCTGTAAACATGTGCTTCACCTGTCCTACAAGTGACTCCTCACAGAGCCTAGTTACAGAAAGCGACTCATCCCTGCCTGCCTGCGGGCCATCCTGACTTCTCTTGCTGAGACAGCATTCACATTTTCTCCAATTAACTAAGTCTTCAGTTTTTCCCTTAAGCCCCAGGAAAAATGAGAGGGGAATAAATGAAGAAGATTGGCCACAGTTAATTATTTAATCTGAGTAGTGATTGTTTGGGGGTTTATAATATGCATTACATATGCAGGTACACTTTTGTACATATTTGAAGTTTTCCCTAGTAAAATGTTTAAACAAGAGCTGGAGACGTGGCTCTGTAGAACAGCAGCATCTGTGAAGTATGCACAAAGACTTGGACTTGATCCCTAGCACTGAAAACTACAAAGAGTTTGACCCATCCATCCCCATTCCAATCAAATACAGCATTTTAAATGATAGGTTCTGAGACATATCTTCCAAGAAGTACTGCCATTCTTCAGCTATGCTGAATGCTTCCTCTAGATCATACAGCAGACTCCATCTCCATCTCCTCATGGAGGTTATTCAATTCACAGGCACATTCTTCACCATGTGCTATTGTCCTATTATGCTCAAATCATAGCTGTTTTAACTAGAATATTGTCAATTATTATTTCTAGGTATCTCAAACCAGCTCTAAAGGAAAGGGTTTCCAGCTGATGTTTGCTGGAAAGATAATGTAGAAGAAAGTTGGTCTTTTGTAACTCTTTTGGAGTAAATACAGGTGGTACCCTTCCAGTTCCCCCTCACCAACCAGGGCACCATTCCCTAGCTGCCAAGAATTTGGGGCAGGGGTATTTTGTCAAGTGTTTAATAGCCAGATCCCTGTGGAGTTGTAAAGGTGTCCAGTAAGTGTAACTTCTGTTGGCTTTCATTATGCAAATGCCTTCCATCATCACAGTCAACCGCTTGCTACCAGAATGAGGTTGCTGAATGGGAAGCTGGAAAGTTCTGTGTAATTGTTGAGCACATCATTGACACCATAGAGTTCACAGCTTTGCCCTCTCTGAACAGACACCCCAGCTATAGTACCGCCTCTGAGACTGTACCCAAAGGTACTTGCAGACAATGATTAACTGATACAGTTTACCCCAAATCCTGACTCTCTCGTCTATGCGTTAGTTGGTTCTATGGTATAATTTATCCATCAGAGACATATGAGGCATATCATACTCCCTGAGACACATCATCATTGCTCATAATTCTAAAATACTGCATTTTTAAACTAAGTTCAATGATGTTTCTGTTTAATTTATGTCCATTCTTTTATCTAGGACCCTTGAGTACATTCAATGCTCTAAGCTGCTAGATTGCTTAGTCTATAGCTACTCCAACCTTGCCTAACAGTAGGAAATGTGAGTAAAGTCTGAGTGTGTGGGTGATATTCAGTTTCCAGTCACAGGCTGTCTCTGCAGCATGCAAGTACACAGAAAAGCTGCTCAAAATATTGTACCACTAGATCACAGGCTTTCCCTTAATCAGGAAATAGATAGGGATAAAGGGGTGGAGTCAAAGAGAAACTATGTGTGAGATAGAGAGGGCAGGAAGGAGGCTGGAATCTATCCACTGGTGGACCTTAAAGGATTCTAATCATCATTTTACATGCTGGACAACTGGGGACTTGGAGGAGTTCTTTGCTGACTATTTGAAAAGCAATTAATACTTAAACTAAACTCTGTGTGTCTTATATTACCAGGCCAGCTACATCTCTTTGTGTCTTCTTAAGACCACACTGGTACTAGTTCAGAAGCAGAAAGTCTAAAGTCTGTGGTCACTCTTGAGGATTTTCCTGCCGATGCCCAGCACTGGATGGTGGTTTGTTTAGCAGGGAGTCTTCAGACTCTGAGCTACATGGGAACGTGCGTTCTGGAAACCTTCACTCAATCCAAAAGGAGACCAAAGTCAAAAATAATTTTGTACTTTCTAGCTGTTGTCCTTTAAGCACCGATGGTCCAAGAATGCCCTCTGGTGACTTCCTGCTGTGTGTTCAGGCAGACACAAGTCTTCTGGAAACAGAAAATGACTGTGGGAAAGGGGGAAGGAGGCTAGACCCCTGAACATGGGTTTTTCTCCCAACAAATGTTCTGTGGTTGTTCTGTCAGAAAACTGGTGGGATGTGACCAGGAAGTCGGATAAAAGCTTAACACATTGTTAAGCCCCTAGTTGCATTTCTGTATTGTTCTCTAATGATGTCTATAATTATTTTTAATTACATAATTATTTCAATACTCAACTCATATTAATACAATGCAAAGAATAATAAATTGGTAGGCATAAAAATCTCTAACACAATTTTAAGTCAGGCATGTCCTTCTGTGGTTTTCTGTATCATGTGACCACCACGATTTCAAAGAACATTAACAAAAGCATATTCATGCGTGCTCAGAATGGATCCTTGCAAGACTAGTGCTTTTTAGATTTGGAGGCATGAACTTAAGACAGGGGGGGAAAGTAACATTTATGTCCCTAAGAAAATTGGAGGACGTATTATTTAGGAAGATAGTGATGTAATTAAAGGTTTTCTGGGGCTATGGCATAAATATACTTATCTCATTTAATTATTATACTGATCAAAACTATTAAATGTAAGGTTTGAAATGAATAATATCAGCCCTCATACATGTCAAGACTAGCAATACCAACAACTCTCATTTATTTCTTTACTTAGGTGGCAGAGAATAGAATCATTTCACTTGCATTATTTTATGTGACTTGTCACAACCACCTCCGAGAAGTTATTTTCCACACATCAAGATGAGAAACTTGAGGTGATCTAGTCAGGCGTTCACCTAGCTCAAACACTTTTGGAGTCCTCGTCAGCCTGAAACAATAGGCTTTCTCAACCAGCCTCTCTGCTCCTTCCTTGGATTCACCCTCAACTGAAATCTCATTCTGTTGACTAATGCCTCCCTTGTTTGAGGAACTGTTATCCCATGATTTGTGTCCATTGGCATGAATTTGGTCAGTGAGAGTGATACAGAAATTATTTTATTGTCCTGTTTAACATCTTTTAAATGTTTGGAACTGGGTATCAGAGACTAGTTCCCCTTTCTAGCCTCCTTTGCTGTCCAAACAGTCCTTTGTTCATTGTATGATTTGTTTTTGAAACTTTTATTTACCCAGGTTCAGTCCAGCTGTGTGTGAATGCCACATCTGGTACTGTACAGCCATCTAAATGCAGTCTGACTTCAGCAGAGCACAGAGGGCCTACTGCCTTCTTGCTGGCCAGACTATTCAAAGACAGCCGAAGACCTTGATCCTACCGCAGCTGCATCACACTGACTACCCTTTCAGAGCTCACAACCCGTGACAAATCTCTGTCTGTTTCACCCAGAAAGTGTGACTGTTTACTGGGCTAAAAATTAAACCTTTTATGGCTAGATTTCTTAGATTTTTTTCCCCTCTGTATTAAGATTATCCAAACCTCAGATCAAGACATAAGAGTGGAGTCTACATCAGAGTCCATGACTTCCCTCTTGGGTGTCCTCTGCCAGCCAGTGTCCCATCGTCCACAAGTCTCCTAATTCAGCTGCTCCTCAATTCCTGAATCTTCAAATTCCCAGTAGGACATCATAAAACATGGTCACATGGCTTCCTGAAATCCAGACATGCTTTGTCTGTGGTACTTCCCCTCCCTACCACTCTATCAAGAGAAAAAAGGAAGTTGGTTGTGTGTATCTTGTTTTTAAGCAAGCCCACATTTAGTGACTCCAAGGTGATATGTCCTAAAAGGAACAAATGGGTGTTTATTTAAAAAAAAAAAATTGAAAGTTTCTTTAAAACCCAATTTTGAGCAGATGAAAGAACCTTTTACCTATATTTTTAACACTGTTACAAATCAGCTGAGAAAATGTATTTTCAACACAGCTAAGGAATTCAATAATGCCTCAGCAATGAAAAACTGTAAGTTTTATGCTTAAAAGTCAAGCAACAAAAACCACACAAATTTCCCATTCCTTCACTGGCCATCCTTTCTGAAAGGCCTTAACTACTTCTACACTTCTCCTTGGGTCAGGCCACAATGGATATTCGTCTTCACAAAAGGCCAGGCTAAAATAACAAAAGAGAAGATAAAGCAAGTGCCATTAAGAAGCACATATGACTAGTTAAACACTATCTTTAAGCTGCAGTTCACTCTTCCTTGTGGTAGGCTCAATAGCTACTGTCTCACCTAACCAGTGTAGGTCCTAAACAAATCTCCACTGAATTTAATGAAAGCAACCAAGGCAATTTTGTGTGTGTGTGTGATGGGCATCCACCCCATGCCAGCGTAGTGATTACTACATGTTTGATGGGCAGGTGCCCCCATGCTAGAAGATTGCTTTCTTTTTGAGACATTTGTACACTCATCACATAAAAGTAGTAATGGCAGCACCGACAACTTCCTCAAAACACTTCCCATTTGCTGTCTGTTCTCCCAAACTAGTTAAAGCAAATTCCTGCAAGAATTTAGGAGAGTCAGCCTGAAGAACTATTAATAGAAAATACTTTTAGAATTACAGGGATTACTAGACAAAGCCCAAACCAACTACTCTAATACAGTTCTATCTTGTGCAAGCACTAAATGCTATAATGGAAACAATAAAGCCTCTTCATGTTCAAAAGCTGAAGTAACAGAAATCCATTAAGTGTATGTTCTTTTCAAGGAACTGGCAAACCAAGTGAATAGTAAAGCTGGGTTTGGGCAAGCTGTGAATTAGGTGGTAGTCAGAGCCATGTCCATTTCATAGATGCTACCAACCTCATGTGTCATTAAAAGACAAAACAAAGTTTACAACTAGCTGGCTGGAGCCTTGGAAGCCAAATGGACTATCTAGAGGGAAATGCCCAATGCTCACGTCTACCAAGATGGGTAGGGGTATCTGTCTCACACTGCTTTTCTCTCTTCATGAACTTGAAGAAACTGTCCCTGATTTCAGAAAAGAAAGGAACAGTAAAGTATCAGGTCAAGAAAGCCTTTTTTTTTTTTTATTTTGCACGTGCCTATAAATCTGAAATCACCCTGCTTCTGTTCTAGCGTTTGAAGCCTCCCAAGATCCATCCTAATAGAGAAAGCTCCAGCCAGTCCCATTGGTGCCTTTATGCACCTTGTAAGACACACAGTCCTCCTTGTGATTATCAGCGGCCAGCTTCTCACTCATCTGCAGTGATTTTTCCAGTCAAGCCTGACAAGGGTTTGTTCTGGCTCCCGACTCCACCTCAGGCCAGGTATTAAAGAATGAGACTTGTGGCGGCTGCTGACGCTTCTTTTATCACACAAGCGTCTCCTGACAAACAATATTGACTACAAACTTGTCAGGATGTTCTATGACCACAGTCACGTGTGTTCCTTTGTCTTCCTGGGAATACAGGCCTGTGTTTCCTCTTACTCCCATCCTAAAATGAAATGAAACAAAACAAAAAGTTTAAATTCTCACAAATGAGGGCCAGTGCAAGCCCTGGAGCTACAGGATGTGAATACTCACTGACCGTGGATTCAACCTACCTAGGGAAACTAAATCTACAGAACAAAGTGCCACTTCAGAGACACGAAGAGTGTAGTTAACTAAAAGAATACAGTGAAATTTGCTTTGTTATTGTCTGGTTGACTTTCCCCCACAGTTTTGATCCACAGACAAGTGTTAGGAATGAGAAAAATCCTTGGTGTAAGAAAATATGGAGTCATAGGCAATTTCACTTTTCAAATGCATTGCTAAGCAAACTAAGTGCACATGAGGGCCAGATTTAGGACAAAGACTTCCAGCTTTCATCAAGTTAGGTTGAAGAAGGAGAAGGAAGGAAGGAAGGAAGGAAGGAAGGAAGGAAGGAAGGAAGGAAGGAAGGAAGGAAGGAAGGAAGGAAGGAAGGAAGGAAGGAAGGAAGGAAGGAAGGAAGGAAGGAAGGAAGGAAGGAAGGAAGGAAGGAAGGAAGGAAGGAAGGAAGGAAAAAGGAGAGAAAGAAAGAAAAAAGGAGAGAAAGAAAGAAGGAGAGAATGGTGGGAAGGAAGAAAGACCTTTGGTTTATAGCAGAATTCAGGAACCTCATCTTTGAACAAAGGAAAAAGACTTATTGCACCCTAGGCCTTGGTAATAAATCAGGAATCGTACAGTAGCAAATGTACATTGTTAACTCAGCTGCACATCTACTCTGTGAGCCCTGAAGCAGTTCCAGCATCTGGGACTGCCACCCTGCTTGGAGTATCCCTAGACAACCAGGGAAGTAATTACTCCAGTTCAGCAAAGGTTGCAACCTTTCCCAAGAAATTTAAGAGTTCTGTGTTAGGACTAAAGCCTGCTCTGTAACAATTATCTTAATTGTTTCGGTATTCCAGTATAATAAAAACTCAGGAGTCAGAAATTGTTCTGTTGTTCTATGCCTGCCTTAAATACCTTCTTCACTTAGTTAAGGCATGGCACCAAAACTGCCTGCCTGGGAACTTGGAACTCCTTCGGTAAACTAAGATGACCTCAAACTCAGATTTGAGGGAATTAAGGGCAAAGGTCACCACTCCCAGATATTCCTTGTGCTGGGATTAAAGGTATGAGTTACCACTGCCTGATCCTCCTAGACTGACTGTGGCTAGACCCCTCTGATATCTGACTGTTTTTATTAAATTTGAAACATATCCCCACATGTTTGAGTGGAAAAACTTCTGGATATTGAGGCCATGAATATAGACCAAGTCCAGAGCAAACAGAGAAGAGAAGAGAAGGTCAGCCCAAAATGGTGAGGAACTTGCCCATGATCACAAAAGCTCTGAACTGGAAAATCAGACATGAGCTCCTCAGTGTCAGGCTATGGCTGAAGAGGTGAGCTGGGGGAGCCAGGGGGTTCAGCACAGAGGGGGAATGTACCCCCTCCTTTTCCCAAGCTACCCAGAAGGACCTCTCTCAGGTCCCTTCCTTTCTTCCATGGGTGCTCTAAGCCACACTCACCTCTCATAACCCACCCCCTTCCCATCCCTGTAGCCTCCCTGTGAGTGGAAGGAAACAGCCTGCTTATTCAGAACAGCCCCAGCCAACTGACTTGAGATAAGACAAGCACCTTGGCAGGGAGACTTGAATAGAAAATTGCAAACAGCTTTTGAAGTTGCAGATCCAGTATACATACGCTAAGCCAAAGAAGAGCGGTTTGCCTCTTCTGCCCCTTGTCTAAATCAACACTCCAAAGGCTGAAATGGGTCCAGCCCGCCTTCGGATGTGATCTCACAAGACTGCCTGCCACACACATGCATTTACAGCCTGTCACCAGAGCAAAACAGCCTGTCACCAGAGCAAAACCTCCATGAGCCTTGTCACCACCTGATGTAGGGGACATATTTCTGCTGAAATCAAAGCTAAAGGGTATGGTTTAATGTTCCTTCATGTGCTCAGACATGCCCTACCTGGCCTGAATGTGCTCTAGCCTCTGCAAGAAATCAGGAACTCTTCAGATTATAAAACAGGACAATGAGGGTCTCTAAACACAGGACTAATCCACCCCTACCACTTGCTATTGTGTGACCCTGACTGAGTAACTTAATCCCTCAACTTTTCCACCTGAAAAATGGGATGTAAACAATGGCACTGCAATACTTCATTGCTGGGGCTTTTTAAAAACTACAAAGCAGTTAAATATTAAAGCAAGTGAGCCATGTGAATATTTGGTACAATGACAGATACAATTTGTAACAACTTGGTACGAAGCCAGCAATAGATGGTAACTGTCACTGTTAATTTTAAAAACAGAGTTATCAAAATATGTAATAGAGAAGTCTTAAATTCAGGAGGCATCTCAACAGATCTCCACTGTATTTTAGATTCCATGTAAATAGGTACAGATAACCCTGATATTATGGTCTTGTGTTTAATGACATAATCATCATGCCGAGAAATGAATAATTAGCAAGAGTCAATAAGATTCTTTTAGAATTTTCATCTTAAAGATTATACATATCTTAGCCTATATGAGGTATGCATATGTATCTTAGCCTGTGTAGTATATATAGATGTAGATATAGATAGATATAGGTATAGATATAAATAGATACATATCTTAGCCTATATGTAGTTTATATACATTTGTTAGGCTATAGATTGTATGTATACATATCTTATCCTTATGAAATATATTTATGTATACATATTTTAGCCTGTATATAGTAGGCATACATATCTTAGCCTATATGTAGTATGTATACATATCTTAGCCTATATGAAATGCTTATGTATCTTAGCCTGTATGTAGTATATATATGTGTGTGTGTCTGTATCTTACCTTGTATATTTTAGACATATTTTAGCGTGTGTGTGTTTATATTAGCTTGTATAAGGTATATATTTATATACTAATGAAAATTCTACCAAAAACTTGATTAATTTCACAGTTAGAAAAAAATAAACAAAATACACAATAAGATGAAGTACCAGCTGGTCTGCAATGCCCAAAAGGGGCTATCTAAAGGAAATAGTGATCAAAGAGGAATAAGTAGAGGGAGATTGCATCATGACTTCCCGTACTGGCACTATTAGACATTTCTTTTGGAAACTTCTAAAGACCCAAGTTTCAAAATCTAAAAGGAAACGAGCCATAGATACTGCTTAGAGATTACCAGCATTACTTCCAGCCCAGAAAAAGGCAAAAACAAGGATTCTTTTACATGTAGAGGTCACCACCTAAGCCTGGTGCTCTGTGTGTGTGCAAGCTTTGCTACATAAGGCTGCTTGAGGTTAACCTGATGAGTATGTAAAGGCAGACAGACAGACTAAATGGTACATGTATGGGCATGCGCGCACACACACACACACATACACACACACTCACACACATACATACATACACACACACATACACACACACTCACACACACATACATACATATGCACACTACACACATACACACAGACACACACATACATACATACACACACACATACACACACACTCACACACACATACATACATATGCACACTACACACATACACACAGACACACACATACATACACACACACACACACACACACACACACACACACACACACACACTGATGTTTCATTTCCATGACTTTGCTTCACATTTTCCTTGGAGGAGTTTGGACGTTCAACCTTTGTTTTCCTTCCATTTACATAGAAATATCTCCAACTAGGGTTTCCCTTCAACTGGTGAAGTGTTAGAAAGTTGCTGGTGTCCCATGAACATGAAAAGTCTGAGAGCTGGTGTTACAGGCCCCATCTCTGAAGTATTCATGTATGGAAGATCGGGAATTACAGTGAAGCTAATCTGTTCTCCAGATCTATGAGCACAGGAACCAGCTGAGTCATTTGGCAGTGGACAAAGCTTAAGGGATTTTAAAAGCTGGCTGTTAGTTAATGGTAAAGTTAGGGTCGCTCAGAGGCTTAGTAACTTCCGAACCAATTACATATTTGAAAACCTCTCATATATTAAAATTTCAATGAATTATGGAATTTTTGATGTTTACATCCAGAAAATGAATTCTTTTGACCCAGGAATGTTCTTTTTAGAAGAACATGCATGCATTGTTTTGGAGATAGCTTCAGGTGCCAGGCTTTGAGGCCATTCATCAATAAAAAGTCCAACACAAGCAGCCCTCTGTGGCATGTCATGAATTGAGCAAGGACATGAGAAGATTTCTGAGAGACTACTCAACATTACCCATGGCCCGTGGTTATATGGAAAGTGTGGGAGAGGCCAGGAAGAGTGACTTCAAATTGAAGCCCCCACCAAGATCTCATGTGGCTTTGGAGCTACTCTCTTTGGACAAGACCCTTGGGGTCCAAAACAAGAAATTTAAGTGAAATTGCCTGTCAGCTCTTCATTGAACTGTCAAAGGGCGGAAATCACTCCTTTCAAAACCTCATAATTTTCTTCACACACAACAAATGTCAAGAAATGGATCTTTGAAGGTAGATATTCTAATGCCCATGTTTTCAAAGCCCCTTGTGAATGGGCAACCTAAAATGATAAAAATATATTTCAAGAGAATGCTATATTGTTCAGTCCTTATAATGCTTGCCTTGTATTAGGTCCCCTGGAAGGCCACCAAGATTTCTAAATTGTGCTAATAATGAAAGTGAGACAGGACAATTATGCAGTGTCCTGACTTGAGGATGCTCATGGTAGCCAAAACTGTTAACATGGCAGTGGTCAATCTCAGGCTCTGTCCCTCCATAATCTGGTCTTACAATGTCTGATATACACCATGAATCTGGTTACTGTCAACTAACTACATTCTTGGACTGAAAAGTTGTTAGGTAAAAACCTGACACCTGTATGAGAACCCTCCTTTGAGTTGTTTGTCAGGATTATCCAAGAAACTCCCAAAGCATTATATAGGCTATCCCGCTGTCCTTGGTTGCCTTCCCCGACCCCCACAGGTGGAAGGTAAATCCCTATTGCTGAAGACATCACGCACTTCAGACACAGGATACAGAGAACCTGAGCCAGATTTGACCTGAATATTTTCCTTCCTGACAACTAGACTTCATGGTACCAGAAGGCACAATGAAAGCTTCCAAAAGAAGGGAGCAACTAGTAATGACCCTATGACCCAACAACAGTCAGCATGAGACAACAAGCCCAGGGGTGCACCCCACACATATCTTAGTAGTCACCAAGAGTTTTCTAATTGAACTTAAGGTCCAGTAAACAAGAGGAAAATGACAGCTGGTTCTGAAAACCAAGTCAACTACCCAGGGTTAGTGAACCATAGACCCTGTAGGAGCTCTACAGCCACCAGTGTATTGAACAGCATTAACTCCTAACTACAGTCTAAACATTCATCCAAATACAGGAGCTCTACAGCCACCAGTGTATTAAACAGCGTTAACTCCTAACTACAGTCTACACATTCATCCAAATACCTGCAGACAAGGGTTCTCGCTCTTCATCTAAAAAAAGAAGAAGAAAGAAAGAAAAGAAAATTTCTCTTTGCAACAGATGGAGATTGTTACAGAAAACCACAACTGATCAAGATGTGAGTTGCAGAACCTGGTCCCAGTGGGTCTGCCTACCACACAAGTCCTGCACCTAAGGCTCAGGGATCATCATAGAAGAGAGAGAGGGAAGATTATAAGAAGCAGACGTTTCCTGTGAGCCTGTGTCTCTTAGAAATCACAAAAGCTACATCCTTGACATCTCCCCAAAATGGCTACCTAAACATGACCTGAACAAGGGCAACACCAATAAACATTCTAATAAGAAAAAGAGAAAGCTCAGGAGGCTTCAGCCCTGGACATGTAAGGGATGCTAAAAACAGGAGAAAGAGTGTTCCCCAGAGAAGAGCACACCAACCAGTTACACATCAGATGGCCATCCCTGAAAAGACACACACATACAAACACACACATACACACACACCACACATGCACACAGACACCATATATATACCACACGCACACCACATAAACATGCACACACACATACACACAAACCACACACACCCACACACACACATACACACATACCACACACACCACACACACACAAAACATGCAAGCTGAGTAGGTTGTACTTATAAATTTAGGTACACATACTACACATAGACACACACCATGACTTTCCAGCCTAGCCTCAAGGTCTGGACCCACAGACCAGTAGACCCACAGACCCGCAGACCCACAGACCCACAGTCCCACTGAAACACACAGACAATTATATTCGTTGTACGATGATGGACTTAGGGCCCAGGCATATAACTTGCTAGCTTTTTACCCTTAATCTAACCCATGACTCTTACCATGTTCAGCCATGGGGCTCGGTACCTTTTTTCAGAGCAGCATTAGGTGTCCTCTGCATTTTCTGGCTTGTCTGGCATCTCTGTGGCATCTCTGGCCTGTTCTTCCTGTTTCCAGAGTTTTCTTAGTCTGGTAGTCCTGCCCACACTTCCTGTCTGCCTTTGGCCAATCAGAGTTTTTATTAAACCAGTAGGCGGGACAATTATTTACAATGTAACAACATAATTCTACTTCACACACGTAATTATAGAAAATAAGGCTATAAATTTGAAAGCAGATCACACAAGAGGGGTTGAATCAAGGAAAGGGAAGGTAGAAATGGTGTGAGTTTATTATAAACTCAAAAATTATGAATTTTTTTAATCAATAAAGTTGCTAGATTTTGGATTCAACACCTCCTTTAGTTCATTTTTAAGTCTCGGTTGGAGCTTTTACTACACGTCTGCCTATGACTCCAGCTGTCTCCTAATAGTTTATTTTCCCTCAACTATATAAATAACATCCCCACACCTGTTATGTTTACTTCTCAGACTCGGGAAGGTGGCTTTCTATTGTTTCACTTTGTGGTTTAGAAGATCAGAAACTTTTTCCCCCAAGGAAGAATATCTGAACAAAGAAAACAGTTACAAATCTACTTAAGAGAGAACAAACAGGGTTCTCCAAGGAAAACAGGGCATCTGGCATCAGGAGAAGAACATGCCCACTACACACAAGGAAGCCAAATGGATTAGTCATTATAAATACAGATGTGTTATTGAACAAAACACAATAAAAAGTTAAAAATTTATTCCTGAAATAAGAGAACATACTACAAATGCTACTTGGGTCTGAATGGAAAGAAGTCCAAGGTGCACTGCTGGACACTGTCACCAAGAGAATGGGTGAGCATCCTGGGAGGTGGCAAGATGTGTTCCCTGCTGCAGAATGGACTAAAGAGCAGACTGTGGACACATCGCTTTTCATATGCTCTATGCTAGCATCCATGCCTACGGTTTTCAAATCATTAGGTGCAATTTTTTAAAAAACATACGATAGTCTTCCTGGGGGGAAAGGAGCAGGTGAATTAGCAGGAAGCTTTTTCCTTGATGAAACAATCATAAACAGCTGTGTTCAGGCTAACTGGGAAGAAACACTTAAATTTGCTTTGCTTTTGTATCCAACATTTTCACACTGCATTAACATGAGATCACAGACCTATTCCCTCTTCCTTTGGATTCATCGAGTCTTCGGGGACAGCACAGAGGTAGAATTATAATGAATGTTTGAAGAATAGACAAGTGCAAGAAAAATAGACGGACATCAGGAAATAACACACAGAATTCTCGAGATAAAAAATGAAAGGGAATCAAGGCAAAAATTTTCCACAGCTAATCACCTGGACATTAGGGAGGGGACCCCATTGTTTGTTAGACTTCATCTGAAATTATAGAGTGTTGAAATGTTCATGCATCAGCATTAACACCATCAAAAATGTCAGTCACACCCAAAATACATCCACATGAAATACTTCAGAGGTGGCAGTGACAAGTGTCCCAACAAAGTCTGGAAGCTGTTGTCTAGAAATGGAGGATTTAAGGACACTAAGGACAGGTTTGTCTTGTTTGTTATTGTTGTTTTTGTCTTTTGGGGGTTTTTTTGTTTTGTTTTGTTTTTTTCTTGAGATTCCCTCCTCTTCCTCTTCAGCCCGTTCACTAACTCCTCATATAAGTGTCTGTGTGCAAGCATGCTCTCAAGTGTGAATGATGTGTATAACTCAGGACAACCTTGGGTATCAGCATTTGCCTCCCACCTTGTTCATGACAGAGTCTCTGATGTTCACTGTGGATGGCAAGATAGATGGACCCAACACCACTACCGTATCTTCAGGGGTTCCAAGTCTCCGGGCGTCCTTCTGTCTCCACCTCCCATAGTACCATAGGAGTACTGCCTTACAGATGGGTGCGTCTGTATCCAATTCTCCATGGATTCTGGGAATCCTGACTCGGGTCTTCGTGTTTATGGAGCAAGCTCGTATCCTATTGGGCCGGTTCTTTAGCCCCCCAACAGCCAGAATTTCTACTGTCCATATAGCCAGGGGCATCTTTGGAAAATTACGAAGCCGGCTTCATAGAGCGTAGGTAACTGTGTGATGAGATAGCTATATCCACGTTTTGATCTTTAAAACTCAAGGCTCAGGCCTTGGCTCTCCTGTGACTATGGAACCGCTCATATTTGAAAAATAAGCATTTCCTGCGTGGCTGACATGGGCTGTCTGGCTTCTTCAGACACTGATCAGCGGTTCTCTAGCGACCTCTCGTGGTCTGATGGGAGCCATCTTCTGTCAACGGAAGGAAATGAGGGGACAAAGAAGGTGAAGCCCTAGGGACCACTTCAAACTTTAAATAGGGGACGTGTGGCTCCCTCTCTCCTCTGTATACTCGTCTTTATCTTCAATCTTCTTTGCCCTCTTCCAGGACAGTATTTCTTGAGAGGAATTAAGAGCTATATTATAGATATTGCTATAGTTTGGTTTTTGTTGTTTGGATTTATTTTTTCCCACTGCTCGGGGTTTGGGTTTTAGTTCTTTGGTTTTGGTTCTGGTTTTTTATTCTTATGGTTGCAGTGGCAGCGGCAGCAGCGGCACGGGAGTTCATTATGAAGTCCCAGAAGCAGAAATGGCCAGGTTTTTAATACATTTTTTAAATGACAGTCAACAAAGATAAAGGATAGCAGACTTTACATGAGCTTCAGAGATAACCCTTCCCAACAGATAAAACTCATCCCACAGCTCTGGAAAATGGAAGAGTCTATTTGAATTTGAATCTGTATATTATTGGGTTACAATTTTTATTTTCCTCTCCACCAAGTCTTTACATATTGAACATATGTCATATATTTAAATAGATGCTCACTGCCATGTAAATAGAAGGACATTTTTCAGAAAATAGATAATTCCTCTTGGCATGGAACAAATCATTATCAGTAGAAGGTTGAACCCTGAGCTCTCTCTCTCTTTCTCTTGTTTTTGTGAAACAGATCTGTGTAGCAGTCCTGGAACTGCCTTTGTAGACCAGGCTGACCTCAAACTTAGACACATCCCCCTGCTTCTGCCTCCCAAGTGTTGGGATTAAAGGCGTGCACAACCATGCCTGGCCAGCAATGTCTGTGTTAATTAAAAATAGTAATATACTTTTAGAACAAGATCAAAGCGACTGTTCCAACAGAAACAGGGATGGAATTCAAGGACGACATCATAAATTTTATACACACTCCCATTTGTCTCAAAGTTCTATTCTAAGACTTAAAAAAAAAAGTGTTTCTCTGATCCAGTAAAAACATCCATTACTGCAGTAATTTGACATTAAACCATTTCTTCCTTCTGGTGACTGAGACTCTATCAGGCCAATGGTAGAAGTAGTAAGCCCAGAAGGACCTGCTTCATCTACACCCAGACCTGAGTGGATCTCTTTCATCTATAGAAGCATAGGATTTCCCAGAAACGCTAAGTAAGGGCTGGTCCAGCAAACAGGTACATAGTGATTCATGAGCGACCACTGTTACACTGTGTTCCAGTTTGTGGCTTCAGAGAGCTCTTCAATCACACACTTAAAGGGACTGGCGAGGAGGAAGACTTTCCTTTTATTCCTTTGGTTGCTTTCCTAGTCGACTTGACCTGGAAGGAGCAGGAGCTGGTGAGCAACACTTGACAGTGGTCTACTGAGCTGTCAAATTCAAAGACTGTGCTCTTAGCATAAGTGGGTTCTCTGCCTCATGTCTTCGGTCCATGTCGGGGTGAGCTTCATTGTAAAAATCACTCATTTAGTGCTCTCTGGAATATTACGTGAAGATTGCTGTACCAAGTTCATAAAAGTTTGGTTTTGTGTTTCTTCATTTTCTAAAGTTAAAAAAAAAAAAGTGTATCTTTGTGGGAGAAAAAAAATTAAGAATATTATTCAATAATACCCTTAGGAAAGAAAAGAATAAACACAATATCCCTCTCTCCCCTCCTCCTCCCTCCCCCTTCTCTCCTCTCTGACTAATCTACAATCTGGTGCAGTAGAAGGCGACATTGTGATTGTGGTAACATGATTAGGAACATGGAACACAGTTGTTAAATCAGTGGTCCTCAGCCTTCCTAACACTGCGACCCTTTAATACAGTCGTCCTGTTTGGTGACCCCCAACCATAACGTTATTTTGCTGCTGCTCCCTAGCTGTGAGGTACGGGGGGGGGGGGGGGGGGGGGGGGGGGGGTTAGCCGGCCTCTGCAATCCCATCTCCCCCTGCAGAAACAACAGGAAGGAAAGCCCTGCAGTGGCTAGTCTCTGCAGACACTGATCAAGCATTCAGAAACTCTCCTGCTCGTCCCTCCCTCCCTCCCTCCGAGCCTACCCCGGAGTCCTGGACCTCACCATGCTCATGTGAACAGTCACTCAGGACTTCACTCACAGCTGCCGATGCTCCCTACAATACAGACACTTGTTATCAACATAGGTACAAATAATCTTTTAATTTATTTTCATAGTCTTAATTCCACTGTCAGTTCTTATTTAAATTTTGTTTTATTACTTAGAATAGGGTAGTATTGCATCAGTTACACTCAGATAATTTTGTGAATGTAAAAACAGATAATTAAGAATAATAGAAATATCTTGCTGCTTCTCATCTAATTTCAGGGGAAAAACTTCTTTATAGCATGAGTAATGTTTCATAAGTTATCTTTATGTCTAAACAAACAGAAAAAAGGAAATTTGATAATTGTAGTGTGAGGTTTCTGGCCTGAACTTTCAGGCTTAGCCTCAAGGTTTAGGCCCGCAGACCCACAGACCCTCAGAGACACACAGGTGCTTACAGTAGTTTTTGGCTGATAGGCCTAAGGCCCAGGCATATAACTTGCTAACTCTTTACCCTTAATGTAACCCATGACTCTTATCCTGTTCATCCATGCGGCTCCGTACCTTTTCTTAGAGCAGCATGGTTGTCCTCTGCATCTTCTGGCTTCTCTCTGGCATCTCTGCTCTGTTCTGCCTGTTCCTAGAGTCTTCTTAGTCTGATAGCCCCGCCCACACTTCCTGTCTGCCTTTGGCCAATCAGCGCATTTTATTAAACTCATAGGCGGGGACAATTATTTACAATGGAATAACATAATCCCCCTACAGATAATTTATTACTGTGTGCTTTTAATAGCTCATCCCTAGTAACACTTCGTAATCAAGAGCAAGTTAACAGGCTAACATGCAAAATGTGACTTCAATAGGTACACGGGCCAGCGTGTGGAAAAGCTGACCAAGAAACACAGAGGAGATACAGTAGCCACCTAGAGTTTCCATACTTTGTTCCTTTTACAGAATATTTATTAAGGTTGCCTAATATATAATTTTCATTTGACATTTTTAAGTCCTTTATTGTAAAAATAATCCTTTTTGTCTGACAGCAAATAGCACCCACAGTGATCATTCTGGACCTCCATGCTGGAAAAAATTCCACTTCTTCATGAGACATAGGTTTCCTTCTGCATTGCTGAGGTAATGTTTTCATTAGTTCTGCAGTGTCAGGTGATCCACTTCCTTTAGAATACCGTAGAATTATAGATGAGAGGGTAGCCCAGCAGACCTCAAAGCTTCTGAGGCACTGAGTTTAGGGTTGTCTCTTCTGTCAGGGACCCTTACTAATGACACATGTGGCTTCGCTACCTGCACAACCCTTAGAGTGGAAGCCATCTTTCTGCCCATCGTGACCCCTGAGCAGGGACAGCTTGTAATTTTGCTACTTTATGAATGTAAAATAAATACTGTTGGAGATAGAGGTTTATTTGAAACCCACTGTAGGACAGTTAACCTGTTCTGGTGTGTTCTGTGGGTGAAACTTGTTGCATGAATTCTGTCTGGTTGTATTAAAGGAAACTCAGAGCCAGATATCGGAGAAAGGCTGAAATATCAAAGAGAGGAAACACCACAGTCAGATCTCACCCAGCTGTCTTCCAGCTTCCTCAGCCTCACTCCTGTGCCTTCTACTGCCTTAATCTGTCTTCATATGCCTGCCTTAAATACCCTCTTCACCCACTTGTTTCACATCCTGGTTAAGATTAAAGGCGTGAGCTACTGCTATTTGGTAGTTAGCCTTGAATTTACAGAAACACAGAAAGATCTCCTTTGTCTCTGGGGTTATGAGATTAAAGCTGTGGGACCACCACTGCCTGCTGGGAGCCTGGAACTCCCTCTCTACACCAAAAGGGCCTCAAACTCAGATCTGCTGGGATTAATGGTGTAGGTCACCACTCCCAGGAAGGATATTCCCTGTGCTGGGATTAAATCCTCCTGGATTGACTGTGGGTAGATCTCTTCTCTGATATTTCAAACTGGTTTTTATTAAATATGAAACATATCGCCACAGAAACTGAGGAGACTTCCTGTGTCACCTCAGTGGGACAGGAAAGAACAAGGTGAATAGCCACTGAATCACATAGTGTAAGGAATGGAAACCTGTAAACCAAGTAGCTAGAGAGGATGAATTCCCCTTGATGATCTGAATTTTAAAGAAGATCAAAAAATTATATAAAAAGGCACTGGTATACAAACAATAACTGAATATTCAGAAACATTGGTCTCTGTATGGATGACTTTAGCGTCCACCTATCTGTCCTGTGTGGGGCTGTCTGGCAAACAGCACACTGGAACCTCCTGCCTAAACCCTCAGGGTCTTTCACAGAAACTATTGTTCCTGATGCTTCCAAGCCCTTTCAGGCCTTTCCAACCCAGCCTAAGTCAATTGCCAAAGTCTTTACAAATGCATAAAAGAAACAAAGTACTTTGGTAACTTAGTAAATTCAGCAAATTGGTTATTTAACAATTATTGAGATGGTTTGGGGAAATTGGACCAATTGTGCTGGAAAACTGGGATCATTCCAGGTTGGGGAAAGTCTTCCCACAGGTCCAATCTGTCCTTTGTCTACATCCCCAGCAAATGGGGAAGCTTCCCGTACTCTCCAGGAGAGGGTGATGGGAATACACAGCCCTGGAGAGGTAATTGCTGAGAAATGCTCATATCCACAGGTCTCTTCAAACAAAAGTTCAGAGAAAATGACTAACTGGAGTTACCCACAGAAGCATTCACAAATGGAAATGTTGCTCTGAGTTCAGAGCGAGGCACAGATCAGTGCCAATAATTCATCAACCTGGAGGTTTGGTGGTACTTAGAAATCTTTTCAGCACAGGGACCTTCTTCAGAGAGATCCCCTCTACTCAGTCACTGGATAGAAGCCCACGCTGCTCCCCTGGACGATGCCCTTCAAACACAGACTACCACCAAGCTTAGAAGTACAACCTCTCTGCCTGAGGGTGGACTACCCAGAGAGGGGATCCATCAGAAAAAGTGAAGCAAGGAGAACATCACAGTGAAGAAGAGAGAGAGACCCCTTTGGCCCAGCCATCTCCTTTCTTTACCTGAGGAAACAGGAGAAAACTACATCAAAAATAGATTATATTGCATTGAAGTCTATGTGGAAGGCTAAACATCACATGAAAACATAGAGAAAACACACAGTGCTCCCAGCACAACCCCAGACTTGATCAGACAGTCTCTGCATCTTGACAGACGGATGTGTAAACACATTCATGGCAGCCAGAAGCACTCATGTTTTGCTGGGGAAGAGGCAGTAGGTAGGAGTCTGTCTTGTCTTCAGCTCATTCCCGGGTCCCAAGAGCCAACCCAGCACCAAGCTATGAAGGATCCTCAGCCTGTATCCTTCCTGGTGGGAGGTAATGGGATACCTAGGGTGCCCAGCATTAAGCCCAGGGTTCATTGTGTGGAAACTGAGCAGTGAACAGTGACTCTCATTCCTTCCGAGTCAGGCTTTTGTGAATGAAGTGCTAACAGCTCTGTCCTTAGCTTTAAAAAAAAAAAAAAAAAAAAAAAAAAGCAACCCACTCACTCTCTTGGTTTCTTTAATCAAAGCTGTAGAGGAGGTCATTTTGTATAATGAACAAATATGGAAGCTTGAAGCAAAGGACAGAATGTCAGTCAGTGAATGACTAGCTGTCTAAGCAGTACTTGGAGAAATATGGCTTATAACTAATATTCTTTAATCTGCTTGATTCAGGCCAACACATGGGGTGCAGGACCAAGTGCTCAGCACGGAGCTTTGATGGATCTCAGTTCATCATCTGCAGCTGAATGTGAACGTCTCAGAAACCACAAAATCAATACCCCCAAAGAGCCAAGTTGAATCTTCTGGGAGAGGTCGATTCGGCCTGCAGTTATTCATTCTTGATATATTGCTCTGAATGTAAGAAGCTGTCTGAGGTTCCTGACATTGAATGAGTTGGGGGCAGCCTGACAGGGGTCAGCAGAAAAGACTCTCAGTCCTGAAGTGAGCCACACAGACCTCTGAAACAGCTTGTTCAACTGTCTCCCCAGACCTTAGCTCATGCTCGCCACTTCCTGGGCTCAGAAGAGAGCAAAGGAATGAAACAGAAATAGTTCATACTTCATCCTCCAGTCCCTAGGCTACAAAAGCCCTCAGTCTCCAGCTTCCTCCTGGCGTTCACAGAGCATAGCGGCCCTGAGATGGACATGAATTGCCACTCTGTGGTCCCTGGCGAGGCTACACTGTGGTGTGCCGTGAGAGTTCACACTATCCCCTTGTTGCCTAGGCAGCCCCAGAATAGTGCTTCTGTCCTGGCGGCACATTTAGTTTCAAATCAAAGTCACAGAAACGAAAAATGACCTCTTCCCTCGGAACTAAGAGTTTGTGTTTGAAGGAAAATTTGATTCTCCACTGACCTTGCCTCTCTACACTGGAGGAGACTCTTAAATATCTTCAGTCAACCAAGACAGGGATTCCCTGTTTCACTGTCAAGGCCCACATGTCCTCATTACTGGTCCCAGAATTCCCAGGTCCCTGTTCCCAGCCACACCCAGGAGTCATGCTTCAGAGTTTGTTATGGAAAAGAGAGTTACTAGTATACTGTGAAGCCCCTCTCTACTTAGCTTGAAACATCAAACACAGGACCTGAAATATCAATACCAAGGTAGTAACAGATGGGGAGCTGCCATGCAACCCAGCTACTCCCTCCCTATGGACAGCCCAGCAACGGGAGAGAAGATGAAGGAACCTGGACTACCCTTCTCTTGGCCAGATGTCAGGTGAAACCAGGGCTAAGCAGTTAGACTCCCTCAGCAGAAGGCCAGTTTCTGTGAGGCTAACAAATCAATGTCAACCGATCTTTGCTGATGACCTCCGATGCCCTCTCTAAGTGAAGAAGATGGAGCTCAAGGTTGCAGGTTTGTGAGAGGAGCATCTTCCGGTGCAGCACAGTGAGGCAAGGAAGCAAGGATCAGGGGATTTAACCCCAGAGTCCATCACTTACTGGATGGGATCTGGGGCAGGTTGTTTATCATCATTGTCTCAATTCCAAAATAAGACAACAGGACCAATAATAATTATGAGAATCAAATTAGTCAGATAATAAAGAGCTAATATAAATATGTCAACTATTAATTGAAAATGAGGTTTATGTATATGTATGTTTGCTTTGGTGGTTTGTCTCTAGTATATTTTTCTGTTTTGATCTTCAGTTTTTTTTTAATTTGGAGGGTTTTTTGAGAGAGAAAATGAACATGACATCAGTTGGGTAGAGGTAGGATCTGGGAGTAGTTGGGGGAAGAGAAAACCGTCTAAAATCTCAAAAACAATGCAAAGAACTTACTATCACAAACAAAAATGGATAAGAGGAACTCACCTTGCCCGTTTTCTCGAAATTAATTGGAGTGAACCAGGGCAGCCAGGGCATGCAGTCACCGGGCCCTGGATCCTGGGCCGAGGGCCACACAGCTCTAGGACATGCATCTACTACATGCTACTATTATTCTGGCTTCTGCTGTGGGCCCTAATATGGAACCATACATGATCTTTTCAGGATCCTTCTCTGTAAGAGTCACAGGCCTCCCCTGATACACCTGGATCCTTTTGCCATCCCAGAATAGTTCTCTTACTATTCTTGTTTACTCTCCCTTTTCTGTTTGTCCACAAATGTTACCTCAACTCCACCTGTTTCTCTCCAACTGTTCATACAGCAATAGGCAAAAGGCAAGAAGATTTGACTTTCCTCTCAGAGGCAAAGATCCAAAGGGTGCACCAGCCCACCTACTTAAGGGGGGAAATTGGGAACATGAGGGAAATTTTTAATAGCCCAACTACAGCCCATTCTACTGTAATAACATATTATAATGTGTTAAATAATGCCAGCTTAGCGCAGGGTCACCAGGAACCATGACTTAACAGCTGCTTGCGGAAAGGTAATGAAGTTATCAGGAAATATCATTGGATAGAGGGGTTCAGAGAAGATTCAAGTCCTCATGGGGCCTGGGGAGGGGGGCTCATGTCTCTGAAGCTAAGCTCTATCTCAGGAGGAAAGGGCTAACACCGCAGCCAGATGCTAACATGGCGGACAGGGAAGGAAGGTCAGTAGCAGTATTCCTAATTTCATTTCTGTTGCTATGATGAAATACCTTGACAAGGAGTAACCCCAGAGGGGGGAGTTTCTTTGGCTGAAAATTTCACATTACAGTCTAGTGCCTCAGAGAGTCAAGGCAGGACTGGAAGCAGCCAGTCACAGCCGCAATCAAGGGCAGAGAGAAATGGGTGTGTGTGTGCTTCTCTGGACTCACCACCATCTCTATATTCAACCTACATACAACACAAGAGCCAAACCCTAGCATGTATGGGTGCCACCTATAGTGGGCAGATCTTCCAACCTCAATTTAAAAAATCAAGACAGTCCCCTTACAAACATGCCCACAGGCCAACCTGAGCTACAGAGTCCCTCACCAAGACACTCTTCTTGGATGATTCTAGATCCTGTCAAATTGGCAATTAAAGCTAATCCTCACAAGAGTTGTAGAAATAAGATGGGCATTTCCAGATCCCAGCACACCAGTCACTGGCAGGCTACAATCAGGAACCTGTGCTTTGCAGGTGACCATTAACATTTGGGTCTGGTTTCTGTGACAATGAAGGGGAAGTAGGAACAGGCCTTTTAAAATATTGCATGCAGAACAGAGAATTGTAGATTAATAAAAGGGATGAAATTTTTAAGTAAATCCGAGAGATACACATTAAAACAATTTCATTTAGAAACATGATACACCACACTTGTAAACTGCTTGGACCCTCTCAGTCCAAAGGGTATGTCTGAGACAAATTTAGAGTTTTCTACATCACCTATTTTTAAAAATAGGATACCAGTTAAAAATAAAAGATGCTTTGTTCTACTGTTATTAAACACAAACACACACACACACATATACTCCTGCAACATGTTTTTGACTATCCCTTACTCTCAGCACATAACAACCCTATTTTTTCCTAATCTGTCATCTTCCAATGTCTTATTTTACATTATCTGAAGCTCTGATCCCAAACGACTAAAGTCATTTCCTGACCCACTTGCCATGGTCTAGGTAGAACCACTCAAGGCATAAGAAGGAAGAGTCCTGGTTCGTTAGTGAATCTGCTGCTCTTTTCTGACTTTAAGGAGTATATAAAGCAAGGGGAAGACCACAGCAAGGCTCCCTCCATTCTTAGGTGACTTGCAGTGAGGTCCTCCACTGTATTACTTTTATGTTGCTGTGACCAAAATATCCAACATAAGCAACATGAAGGGATGACTTTTGGGTCTCCTTCCATTGCAATGGAGAATCCACACAGCCAGAAACTGTTAAGTCTTGTTCAAATGGCATCAGATGGGGATCAGACACGGACTGCTACGTGGGTAGTTGTTATTTTCAAAGGCCTGTTCCACTAACCAGGGTCTGACCTCCTAATGATTCCCACACTTTCAAAACAGCACTCGAGCTGCGGATGAATTTACAAATGATCCTGAAAGGGACATTTCCGATTGGAATGTAACAATTAACCTTGAATGTGAGATTTCTGCAAGGGACATAGCCAGGCAGTGGTAGCACACAAGGCATCACATAGCCGGGCAGTGGTAGCACATGCCTTTAATCCCAGCACTTGAGAAACAAAGGCAGGCGAATCGCTGAATTCATTGGCCAGCCTGGTCCACCGAGAGAGTTCCAGAACAGCTGGGGCTACACAGAGAAAACCTTATCTCGAGAGAAAAAGAAACAAATAAAACAAACCAATAACAAAAAAAAAATCACAGAAAAATATTGAGTGAAGTTGGTATGTTAGAGTTTGAAACTCAAAGGATTGATTAGCACTACACTGATATTTTAGGATCATCAGTATTTGAGTAGCAAAAAAATTTGAGGAAGGGTATTATACCCCAAGGAAATGTCTTTAGTGCTAACCATATTCAAGATTGTTTTATCTTGTTTCTGTTACACAATAAAATGTGTATTTTATATATACTAAATTAGTTGCAGTAATCTTACACACACACTTACATGCAGGTATGTATGCAGGCCCATGCAACTTGTGCATACAAGAACATGATAAAAATGTAATTAGCAAAACCACTTCAGACTTCACAGTGAAGCAGAAGTGCAAAGGTACCAAAAAAAAATTGCCCATTCTTCTGTATTCTGTTATTTTTTTTAGTTAACATTTTTCCTGAAAATAAAAGAACATGTTGAGAGATTAAAAGAATAGAAAGACAATAAACAAATATATAAAGAACAACAGCCACACAAAGATGGCCATTTGTCCCATTAAATCAATGCACATCTCTTTTCTATGTAGCTCGATGTGGTACAGAGTTGGCAGCTCATTGCTGCACCCAAACATCCAACCCTGTGCTCACTGGAGCACCTGGCACATGGTAGACACTCTAAGAGACTTGGAGGGGAAAAAAAGAAGCAATCGTCTACCAAGGTATGTGACCACCACATCCGTATCATCTATGCAGTTTGAGATGAGGATTTATGTGTTCTTGATAAAGGACAGACCTCTGATAGTACAAAACCTGCTGAAGTCATGAATAAATCATTTGAATTTCTTGGCAATGGGGCCAATGCTTTTGGCTCTATATCACAGAATTAGTTCTGTGCCTAAAACTGCAATGTATGATGACAGAAAAGAACAGCTTTCTACGATGGGAATGCAGTGACTGCATTGCTCATAAATGTGAGTGTCATGCTTGAGTGAGAGAGGAACAAGCCCTGCTGGGTCTAAAGTGCACTTCCTTCTATAAACACATGAATGTTTAGTGATATCAGAATTACTTATTCAAATATATCTCAATTTAGTAATTTTTAAATGCCAGTGTTCACTGGGTAGTAAAAAACTCATTATGTCAATAAATTACTTTGTTTCTAAAAGTAACAATTTTATTTTTCACATAAAATAAGCACATTCCAAATGAAGATGGTTGGTTTTTAATGTATTTTTTTTGTATTACGTTAAAAGAATAATGAAAAGCCTTCTAGCCTACATTCAAAGCTGCTTTGGTTTTAGTTTGGTGTCTTAGTCTTTTGGGGTGTAATAGAAGGCCTCATCCTATTTATCAGTATTATTATGCCAAGGGGAGAGGACATCTTTCAAGACTCAATCTCTTTCTTCCATGTGGGTCCTAAAGATTAAATTCAGGCCATAAGCTTGGTGACACTTTTACCTAATGAGCCAACTTTTGGGCCATAATCATATTTTGGTTGATAAAAATGAAGAGTACAAGTTTTCAATACTGTTTTTTATGTCTTTAACATAACCAGGAATATTTCTATATAAAAAGTACAATATGATTGTGTTCATCTTAACTTGAACTTCCAGTGGGTGGTTAAATTAACATTTAATGGACCTAACATTAATATTTAAATGAACCTAGTCAGTAATGCGTCACTATATTACTTCTTTGTTGCTGTGACCAAAATAGGTAAAAGAGACAATTTGAGAGATATGCTTTAGGTGGCTTTAAAGACAGTAGGTCCCTTATCAACGGTTCTGGTTTTTTGTTTTGTTTTTTGTTTTGTTTTTGAGGCCTTAGACACAGTAGCCTTCATCTAAAAATATTAAACATAAAATTCCAGAAGTAAATACTTTTGAGTTTTAAATTTCACAAAATCTGTAGTATGATGATCTACCCTGTCCTCCATCTTGCTTTGAATGATTATCTCTTCATCCAGTACATCGATTCTATATGTTACCTCTCCATTAGTCATTCAACAGACATCTTCAATACTGTACTTAAGCACAAAAAAATATTGGGGGTAATAGGGAGTGGATACTCACATATTTTTAAAGATAGCACATGACTATAATTCTGTTTCATTATTAGGTATCATTGTTAGTCTTATACTGTACCTAACTTAATTGTAAGCAGAGTTTTTTTCTGCCCACAAGTTTCCAAATAACTGACATAGAGACTTAATATTAATTATAAATGCTTGGCCAATAGCTCAGGCTTATATCTAACTGGCTCTGACATTTTAATTAATCCATTTCTATTAATCTACATTCTGCCATATGGTGGTATCTTCTTTCAACATAAGACATTAATCTTGCTTCTTTCCCCATCTCTCTCTCCCTCCCTCTCGCTCCACCCTTCTTTCTGGTATCTCTAGTTTGATTCTCCTACCAAACCTTATCCTGTCCAGCTATTGGCCAGTCAGCTTCTTTATTAAACCAATAACAGTGATAAACCTTTACAGTGTACAAAGAGATTATTCCACAGCACTTAATCTTAGGAACAGACATAAATAAAGATTCAATACAGTCTGAAAGTTCAGTATCTACTAGGATTTGGTGGATGTGTGCCTCATAGGTGAGGAAAGACTGTTTTGTTACCTTCCAACTATGTACCTTAAGATGTAATTAGCACAAAGAGTTTTAGGTGAATTTTCTTTAGTAAAATAAGAGCTAAATGATCAGATTCAGGATAAAGCCATAAACTGTGGACTTTGCACCTGGAGGATGCAAAAGGTGCTTTGGGAGCAAAATCTTCATCAATAGTCACAGAGAATGAAAGCACAAACATACTTGAAAGATTTGAACATCCAATGTGACCTCAAGTGCTATACTCAAACAAGGCCTTCTAGGGAAATGTTTTCCGAAGTTCAGCCATACAGACCCTTTGAGTCACTGCAGCCATGGTCCAAGGAGCCCAGGATACACCTCAACCTAGCAGCAGAATTTGGCATTATCCAAGAGGTGCCGTTTTCACAAGCATGTCACATGTAAGAGTCAAAAGCCATTAAAGCTCGCATAAATGTTCTGGAGAGGGGGGAGGTGGAGCCTATGAAACCAGGTAATGGGTATCAGGGTTACTTCCCCACATAGAATTATTGATAAGGTTGTCTGTGACACTGTGAAGGTTAAGCCTGGGATTCAGTGGAGACCCCCAGAGTAGTGGAGACATCAAGAAGATGGACTATTTGTGAAGAAAAGTTACAGGGACCAAAGGCGGTCCGCCAAAGTCACATGTGGCTACAGGGAGCAGCACCAGGCAGGCATGGCCTCACAAGTCCACTAGAATCCATATGATGACACAGACAACCTCAGGCACCAGACAAGAGACTTCATTCTTCCTTTGAAGCATTATTTCTTCACTACATCTCCTTTCTCCCTTTAGGGATTATAATGTTCATTCTGTGACATATTATATTGGAAGTGTGTAATTCGCTACTTGGTGCTTTTGCTGTTGTTAATGTTACTTGTTTTATTTTTTTTCTCAATTTTACTGCAGCTCAAGCTCAAAAGAAATATTGGATTTAGAATTTTTTAACTGAAACTGTTAAGACTATGGGAGTGTTTGAAGTTGGATTGGAGGCATTTTGCACTCTGAGATGACAATGAGGCGATAGAGGCTATGAATGTAATATTACAGTTTAATGTGACATATTCCCCACATATTCACTGTTTCAGCTTTTAGTTCTCAACTGGTGATTTTGGGGGGGAGTTGTAAAACTTTGGGAACAAGAAATATTACAGCTATTTGGGAATGTGACAGAGCTAGACTATTTCTGGACTCCCCTGCTGGTGCCCACAAGTTTTGAGAACTCATGCAAACCAGTATGATCATATTTGTTTGGCAATTATGGGTAGCATCATTTAGTTAGAAGTGAGTAAGAATGGGATTCTCCTCCATCGCTAAGAGCATGATATCAGTGAGATCAAGTCCCACCATAGCCTCTATTTTCCTGTAAGCATGCTCCCAGGCTACTCTTGAGCATTCTTCATTCTTTTGTATATTTGGGCAAATGCTTTACCATGTGGATTAGTTTTCTTTTTGGACAGAACAAGAGAATAAAGCTTTATTTGGCAGGGGTGTCCAGAGATAGCCTGGATGTGTTAACTTTCCCGAATAGCTGTAATCCTGAGCCTTTGTAAACACTTAATAGCCTCAGAAGGTAAAAGGCCCAGATCATCTGAACTAACGCACATTACCTGCTTTTCCAGTAGTCATGACAAAATAGTCCCCAAAACAATTCAAGACAGGAAAGTTTTAGCTTGCTCATGGTCTGTGAGAAAGCATGGTGACAGGTCGTTCTGCTGTGGCAGTTGGGATTCCTCACTCCCCACCCCCAAAACACTCATATAGAACAGGAAGTAGAGACTGGACAGGAAGAGGGACTAGACTATAAACCTCATGATTTGGCCTCAGTGACACAATTCTTCCAGAGAGGTGTCACCTCTCAGCATAGTGCCATGACTTAGCATCCAAGTGTTCAAATTCATGAGCTTGTGGAGGGCATTTCACATTTAACCTATAACATAGTCTAATCCTCATATTATAAAGAAGAAATACTGTAGTTGGAATTTTCTTTGGGCCACCAACCAATGCCCAAATATAGGCGTGGAGAGTTATCATTAATTATGAATGCTTGGCCTTAGCTTAGGCTTGTTCCACTAGCACTTTTAACTTTATTTAATCTATTCCTATTCCCCAGGTTTTGCCTTGGGACTCTTTACCTTTCCTTCATTCTCTATGCCTTCCTCCTGTGTGTCTGACTAGCTGGCCTCTCCCAGGTGTCTCTTTTTCTTTCTTCTCCTGAGCCTAAATTCCTCATCCATCTTACTTTCCCTGCTTGTAAATCCTACATGTACCTCCTCCCTCGCTATTGACTTTCAGATTTTTATTAGATCAATCAGATGCCTTAGGCATGCAAAGTAAAACAGTAACACATCTTTGCATAGTTAAACAAATATTCCACAACAAAATATCACTCCATAAAAAAAAAAAAAAAAGACAAGAGGAAGTAGGTAATGGTCCTATACACTGCCTTCATGCAAGTTTACCAGTCTGCATATAAAGGTCAATCTCATTCTCTACTCTGTAAATGACCAGTTGTGACAACGATGAGGTGACTAGAGGGCAGTATAAAGACTCCCACTTAAAAGTAATAGCCCATAGGCTTTCATTAATTAATGTACATTTTAGTGTGGAGTCTGGATTTGAAAGGTAAAATAACTAAAAGAAATATAAAAAGCCAAGATTGTTTTTGAGGCTCAGTCTACAACTGACATCTCATGATTGAATTTAGACCTGTCGTGAGTACATACACCTATTACAGAGGAGGAAATATCACTCTTGGTTGAACTTGGTATAAGACTCATTTATTCACAAACAAGCAAGTTCACAAGCATGTTAGTACAAGGTACAGGGTTTCTCCAGTCCTGAGACAGGATACCTTCTTCAGGCTCACAACAGCTGTTCCTCTGAATTTGAGGCTCAGCTCTCTCAGTCGATCTCATCAGCAGTGAGGACTGAATCTCTGGTCTCCGGTAGAGGAGAGTCTCAGCATGCCCTGTCAGTGATGAGGCCTGGCAGGCTCTGTTCTTTGGTGGTCGAGGTTTTACTATTATACTGCCTGGTGACCTACTCCTTCTTGGTTACATTGCATCATACATTGCTTAGCACATTCAGCATACTCATATGCTCTTCTTGCTATGCTTATCACATCCTGACATCTGATCTTACATGCTCCTTACCCAACCTTTTACAATTAGCTCTACTCTTCCATGGACAGAGACACTACATTTATTCAGTAAACATTACAATATTTGAGCAGCAGTAGAATGCCAGGCACTGGTGTCAGCTCTAGAGACGTGCAAAGAAATGTAAGAGACATAGTCTACCTCTAGCTGTCAACAATGTTTAAGAACAGCATACGCTCAATCAGCAGTCCATAGGACTAAATTTATCACCTCAATGACAGGAAGATTTAGGATGCTTTGTGAGCAGAAAAGAAAAAGAGAAGAGATCACAGGAAATGTCAAACAAAAGCAAGAAGACAAAACACTAAAATAAATAAATAAATCCTGAGACTAGACCCAATCCTAACCCAAGTAACAGAATAGTTACTGAAATGGCGACCCGGAACTGATAGTTCTAGGGAGACAGAATACCACTACACTAAGCAGCTGTGCAATCTCTGTTTACTAATGAGCACTGGGCTCTTGCAGATCCTTGGATTTAAGGACTGTTGGTGAATTTGATGGCAGAGTATCCAGCCTGGGAAGAAGACAGATGTAATCCTCCTTCTCTGGGCATTCATATCCTTTAATATGTTTACCCCAAATCTTTCCTATGAGACCAGTTTCCTTCCTTTTGTTACCATAGACTGGATGAATAAAGAATATTCTGGTGTTTGCAGCACACAATGCCTTCAGTGAGCAGAGGCGAATGAAAGGAAAATACATCCTGTACCCCCTGCCAAGTTAGAAAACAGGCCCGAAGCCCTCCCCGCCCCCATCAATGGGGGCCAGATGTGGAAATCACCCTGTATCACATTGTCCCCTTCCAAAGATCTGCTGCCTGAAGGCATTTTGAAACAGAGGCAGGTAAATGTGAATTTGCTAAAGGACTTTTCCCAGAGATGGAGGCAAAAGGGTTGAGAGTCCATGAGAAAACCTGCATTTTCTACTGTTGAGGATTAGGACTGCCCTTGGCAAGGAACTCAAAACTGCTTGGACAAAGTCAAAAGACTTGTCAGACATCAAAAGCTCTGAACAATGCTTTAGTGATTTAAGTGTAAATGAATCTTTGACACATATGGATTAAATTTCCCTTACAGGGCACACACTCAAGCACTGAAGAAAATGTTTCTGACAAGCCCCATGCTCAGTTTACCAAATGACTACACACAGCGTGAGGCATCATCTGTGAGGTCCGATCACGTGCCATCCCAGTGGACCTATGTTTCCCAAGCTCACCATGCTCCGCCATCAGAGGACCTCAGAGTGGGCAATGACCCCAGGGAGTCCTTGTCACCATCTTCTTCCCATACTTGAAGCTGAGAAGTCTGACAAACATCAATTGCATCGCTCATACAAACTGAGAACTGAATAAATGCCACATCCGAGATTTTAAAAATGACTCAAATATAATAAAACATCAAGTCATCTCTAAGGATTCATAAATTATAAGCAACTGACAGGTAATCGAAGAGACTGGGTTCTAGGTTTGTGTTGATCAGTGAAAGCAGGAAGTAGTTGAAGCTGATTGTCATATTTGTCATGCAAAGCTTGTTATGACAGGCACAAATACTGTACTCCCTAGAGCACACATGAAACAGGGATGATACAAGACAGTCCCCATGCCAGAGGAAGCTGGACAGACTTCACTGGAGGTATAAGCATGCTGCCTTTGCCACAGCTGGATGTGCTAATGACACTTCTGCTCAAGAAAGTCCCAGGGACAGTACCTTGGAAATCTACAGAAGATCGCCCACATCTGTATCTGCTGGGCAAGGGTTGGCAGCAGAATCTGCTAACTCGGAATTGTTTCTGAAGATTTCATAGCTCCCCCCAGCTCCCAGGAGAACCCCACTGAGATAACCAAATGGGAACTTTGTCCACAAGACCGTCTGAGGCTTGCAATCAAGCGAGACAATGGAGGGTTTCAACACAGGTGTCTGGGTTTACTAGAAGTCATATAGCAAACATACTTATATTTCCATGACATTTTTATTTAAATTTCATCTTCATCCTGACATGGATAAGAATGGGAAAAGTCAATAGGAATCAAGCAAACATGTAGATGCTATGCGAGTTTTAAAGATAATTGTTTTTATCATGTTGGAAAGATTGCATGAGTTCTTGTCTTTTTGAAACAAATTTAATAGTCAGACCCTAATGGGACAAAAAAAAGCAAATATTGGACTTTGACTCGTGAGAACTGTGAGTCTTCTTTCTAATTCACTGGGTCTACTTAGAGAAAGAAACATCACCATTTTGAAAACTGATAAAGGTCAAGCTCAGAAATTTCTAGGACTTTATTATTGAAAAATGTTGATGCATTTTAACTATTTTTACACAAATTTAAAAGTCATAACTTGTATTAGGAATATAGTTCAACGTACAGACCATGTGCAAGGACCTAGCTTCTACCATCAGCACCAGAAAATAAAAGTTACAGTTTTGGATATCATAAGCTGTAATTATGGCAAAGGCCCTACAAGAAATGCCTGGATCCTAAAGACATGGAACAGAATCATTCTGGATAAAAATAAGTGTTACATCTATATAATCTTCATTAAACAAGATAGTCAAGAAAGTAAAATTTCTTTTAGAAAAATAGCAATAAGGCTGACACATTCCAAACTGAGTGTGTGTCATTAACCTAAATCTAAATATGGTCAAATGTGTGACATAGCATTTACAAAATATTGAGAAATGACAACACATACAGAATTGTCCTGACTGTTACTCTTTAGATTAAAAACCTATGACATTTCTCCAACTACATGGAAAGCTTTGAAAGTATGATTTAAAAAAAAAAAAAAAAAGTCAGAAGAGCTGGAGAGATGGCTGAAGTTAAAAGCACTGGCTGCTCTTCCTGAGGTCCTGAGTTCAATTCCCAGAAACCACATGGTGGCTCACAACCATCTGTAATGGGATCTGGTGCCCTCTTCTGGGCTGCTGGCATACATGCAGGCAGAACATTGTATGCATAATAAATTAAATAGATAAGTAAATAAGTCAGAAATCATCATATATTAACATGGTGATTAAAATAATTAATATTAAGTGGGCTATCTTGTCATTGGATAAAGCATATTTTTCCATATCCCAGAAAAAGTTACTATATTTATCACTAATACTTAACATCTGCCCTTAAAAAAAGTTTCTATGATAGTTTGTGTGTTCAAAAGAAGACAAAGAAAGGAGAAAGGGAGGAGGGAGAGAAGGAGGAGAACAATTATATAACTAGGTCTGGACGTTTGAGTAACTCTAAGACTGGGCTGGTTAGGATGCTTCTCAAATAGACTGTGGCCTTGAAATTCAGAAAAAATAAAAAATAAGATGGGAATGCTGAGTACAGATGAATAAATGGCAAATAAGAATAATTTATTTTAGGGAATAATCATTGTAAAATGAGCTGGAAGAGTTTTTGGTGGAAGAATGGGAGGAGGCAATCTCAAATAATTAATTTTGAATTTATTTATTTTACAATTTCCATACTAAATTTCAAACAAATTTTAAACTGCCCACACCATTCCCAAACTATTTCATTTCGTGTTGCGTCATTTGAGGAGCTTAATCAGTTCCATAAAGAAAGCAACAAATGGTGGCCAGCAGATCATATAAACTTCAAAAACTTGGGAACCATTAGTGAGGAGCTTTGCTCCCAGTGCTCTGCAGGCTCCGGGTGACATGGAACCCTGTCTGAACTGATGTGACCTTCAGAGAAGAATGAAAAGTGGCTAGTATGGGGGCTGGATGAAAAGGGATGGGTACTCACTGGTCAACCACACTGTATAGAAAACAGAACCCGCAAACTTTTCCCTAGAATAGAACGTACCAAACTCTAGTAAAGACACATGGAAAAATTTCTTTCTGGGCATTAACTTAAATCTCTCTTTCAATTCTTATTTTTAGACACAAGTCCTGCGGTTAATGTTACAGAAGTGTTTCTGGAGGTTGGCCATGTTGCCGATGATTTTTAATGGATGCCAAAGAAGGAAAAACATTCTAACTTAGAGGGAATAATTTAGGTCAGAACAGACAGCACCAGGCGGTCTAAATGCAAACCATGTATGTTAAATGGAGGGAGAAGAGAGGTACTAACTCAGAAGAAAAACTATCACAATACTCTCGCGGCTGTGGAGAGTCATGTGAGAGCTATTATTAAAATGACCCTTGGAAGTTCTGCAGAAACTTACAGTGTTTGCTTCAAATACTGTGCTGAAAATTGAGACCTTTTTATAGCCTCAAAGATTTTTTTTTGTTTGCCAAACTAAAACAAATACATGAGAAAAAACAATTGAGGGGGACTGAGGTGCAGACATTTAGTAACATGCACAAAGAGAATGGGAACAAGGGCAAATACATAGTAGCTACATCCAAAGTTGTCATTTACCAAGCCTAACCCTGAGTGGGCACTCACTTGTGCCGCTCATTGTCATCAACGAAGGATGGAATAATGATTCTTGCTATCTCAAGGTCTTCAGGTGGAGAAATTGAGGATAGTACCAATGCTAAATTATATTGAGTTTAGAGACAAATTTTACAAACTGGACCTATTTAGAAAGCATGGGCGAGGGCAAGTCGTGAGGAGCATGCCTGATTAGGACAAAGAGGAGCCCGAAGGTGTCAGGGTTGATTGAACGAGGTTAAGGGATGGACAATAACTAAACACGCTTTGATCAAAAGCTGTCAACCATATTCTAATTTTTAAAATTAAGAAATAATTTTTTAAAAATAATAAGAATTAGCTAAAATGGAAGAAAGCATATCTTTCTGGCTGAAGAAGAGAGATTGAACTTTAACATTCCAAAATATTTTAGTAGAACAAGTTGCAGAGATATCAGCGTCTATTGATTAGCATCTAAGAAGTGCAAGGCATTAGTGGGAATTTTTTTATGTGGTCACTGGGCTCAGCTTTTATCAGTGTTTTCCAATCTCCCAGGGTTCTGACAGGCATCCCTCCAGCAGCATATCAAAGGCACTTTCCAGTCTGATCCAGCATCCGGCAGAGCTGACTACACTTAGACTCACTCAATCTGGGTCTCTCTCCAGCTTCATTCTCTATGGTCTCACTTGAACAAAGCACTTAAAACAAGTTCTGCTTATCTGACTCCAACAGGGTGTTGAGTTTCTCATGTGGAGGCTCTGGAAATAAGACACTATTCTTAGCAGGGTTTATTTGTGGAATACTTAGGGGTGTTGACTAGTTGTTCCAGGAATGACACCAATGTGGGAGTGGATCAGGCTGGCACATCCATTATACAAATTCCTGCTCGGGCAAGGAAGAGGCCATGTTAATTATAACCTCACTGAAAATTTTTTAACTACCTTATGGATAAATAAAGGTCCATGCAAACCTATTTCTCACTGCAATTCATTCCTTACCAGCAAATGATGACAAATATATCAGGTCATCATGAGTGCATCCAGCACATTGCTTGGCTAAATACATTCCATCTTCCACCGATAAAAGACAAAACCTTAGATTCAAGAAACACCACTGGAAATCTCCCATAACATGCTGCAAATTCTCCACACCAGCTTACTCCTTCTTGGCACCCAGTGCAGACATAAGGGCATGCCTTGCTCCAGTGTTGTGGAAGGTTCATGTAGCTAAAACCAATCAGAAAGTCAGAGTGGAGGCATTAGAAAGTAAGAATGAAGAGCTCAGCTGGCATCTGAAGGCAAGATGATGTACAGGCTACCTGCTCAGCTAAGATTGTAGTGTGCATTCAGGACATGGTCACAAAGTTGCATGAGAACAATGACAGCCACTTCTTGACTTTCATTATCGTCACAGTCCATGTCCAGCTTATTATTTCCTGTGCCCTCTATAAAATTCCTTTATAAGTGAATTTCCTGTCCTTGAGTCATTTGGCCTCAGTGAATGAACAGGTTATATATATAAAATGCTTTGGGAAATCTCTGCTGTCTGATAATCTCTATGTAATTGTTACATTCAAAACTTGAGAAATTAGTTCATCAAATCTTAAGCACTAAGTGTGTGTGTGTGTGTGTGTGTGTGTGTGTGTGTGTGTGTGTGTGTGTGTGTGTGTGTGTGTGTGCGTCTCATGTACACTCATCACATAATTGCGAATGCCCACAGGGTTCAGAAGAGGATGTTGTATGCCTGGAGCTGGTGCCACAAATGGTTGTGAGCCAATTGTCATGGATGTTGGGAATTAAACACAGGTCTTCTGGAAGAGCAGCACACTCTTTACTGCTGAGTCACTTCTCCAGACTTTATTGTATCAAATTTTAAAATAAGTTGATAATTATACACTGCTTATAGCAATAGAAATTCCCTCTAATTCTATCAGAGTTCTGAGAAGAAAGTAATTGTGGTGATTTATCTTGAGTGGCAACTTGATGGCATTTAGAGTACTGTGCAAACATGTACTCCAACATGTGAATGAGGGAGTTGTTAAATTAAGTTAATTGAAGTGGGAGATCCACCCTAGATATGGGCAGCCCCACTCCATGGGTTGGGGTCTTGTACCAATAAAAAGAGGAGAGTGAAATGTGGGCATCCTGCTTCTTGACTGCTGATGAACGAAATTAACAGCCTCATACTCCTGCAGCCACTCCTTCTCAGATATGAGGAACAAATCTTTAAGCTGTGAATTAAATCAGATTCTTTCTTCCTTAATTGGCTTTCAATGTTGCTATGATGAGGAAAGCAACACAGTAATCATGTAACTGAACACTATTTTGTGACTGACTCATTCTATCAAGTAACTGTAGCTATTTAACAGAATTGATTGGCTTTTACTTTTATTGTTCAAAACATACACTGTTGTAGTGGGATTAAGTTACATTGTAAATAATTGTCCCACCTACTGGTTTAATAAAAATACTGATTAGCAGAAGGCAGACAGGAAGTGTGGGCAGAGCTACCAGACTAAGAAAACTCTGGGAACAGAAAGAACAGAGCAGACATGCCACAGAGATGCCCGAGAGACCACAGAGAAGCCCCCATGAGCTGCCAGCAGAAGCAGAGGTGAGAAGCTGAAATGTTGCTCTAAGAAAAGGTACTAAGCTACAAGATAAGAATCATGGGCTAGTTTAAGAATTAAGAGTTAAGAGTTAGCAAGTTACATGGCTGGGCCATAGACTGATCAGCATAAAATTAATATACGTGTCTATGTGTTTCTGTGAGACTGCTTGTGTTTCTGGGGGACTGTGAAACTGTGGGTCAGCGGGTCAGAACCTCAGGGCTAGGCCGAAAAGGCTGGACCAGAAACATATTACTACATACTGTAATGTATACAAGCATGAACAAGACACACATGCCCATTTTGCCTCTTTAAAGTAACCGGGAAACGCTCAATATTAAAGAGAACAACCCAGTCCTTTATAGTACCTGCCAACCTGGTAGAAAGGTAGCCTTGTGTGATCCATCATGAATTCTGACTGGTTGGTATGTTAGAGCATAATCTTTTTTTTACCTACTCCTGCCAAAAACAGTCAGAGAACCACTAAACCTAAGTACAGTCAAGGGTCTATCCTCAGGGCCATATGCTAGATTCATTGGGCCCTGGGAGTGCTACCTATTGTATGCTCTAAAACAATTCACCTCTTTAAGGACATTTCATCTGCATCCTGAACATCATTTCTCTTTCTCCTTGTGAGCATTTTTCTCTTAAAGTATAATATTCATAGATAGCATAACATACATATATATTATGTGAGGTGCACATACACACTACAGATTAAACTAGGTAGGTAGTAGAGCATAAGTCCTTTATTACATTTAATTTTTCTATCTTATTTGTTTCAACTTTTTTTTTTTCATTTTCCCTATTTGAGTTGCTTGTTCATGAAAAAGAATGTTCTCCTGATGCCATATGCCTCTTACCCAAGTTTCAGATACACATTGTTAACTTCTATCAGGAAATGTTTCCTGAGCTTTAAAAGCTCATCAATTCCTGACTACTCGGGAATTAACTGAACATCTCTCTATGATGGGCGGAACCATTGATTCTAGCAGCTGGTTTCCACCTATGAGTGAGAAAATACATATAGTCCAGCAAGCACATCTTTAGTTATCTGTTGGCATCACATTTCAACTGTAAAAAGAATGCTGCCCTGAAATCCACTAGACAGTCTATCATAACCCCTTTCAATTCCCTAACAAACCTGCTGTGCATCCTCACATCCAAAGGCAACTGCGGTCATGATTTTCATCCATTCCACTGAGGCTATACCCAAAGAGTTCTAAACTTGCAAAGAGCTAAACATAGGCTCAGAAAAAAACCTTCATTTATTTTTTACCTGAAAGCATAATTTTTTTTCTCATTCCAAAAAGAGGAGACACATTTTTTAATAACAAAAAAAAGAAAAGAAAAGAAAAGAAAGATTAAGAAACAAAAGATGGCTCAGAGTTACTTTCCTGAAATGTTTCTTTTCCAGGCTGGTATTGACTTTCTGTCAATAGTTAAACCCCAAAACAATACAAACTTTGATTTTCCTTGACACAATAACCATCTCCACAAAATTCTCCCTCACGGTTTCTCCTCCAACAGAGATAGGCTCCTTTTCCCAGGACACTGAGTCCTTGTCCTGGAACAGCCCTACATGGCCCCTGTTTTCCTCTCTGTCTTCCAGGTTAAGGAGCATGAGGAAGAAACAGAAAGTGTCACTGTGAACACCCCAGCCTCCACCAAAAACTTAGACTGGTGACAAGTGGATGTTTCCTAGATCTGCAAATGTCAGAGCTCCAAAGTTTACTGAAGGTCACCCAGCAGACTCTGAGAAAGGCCTGAAGTTCTCACTGATGCATCTTAGCATGTGCCAGAAGAACTGGACCGGAGCCAACATGCCATATCGTGCTGACGAAAAGCAAACAAATAAATGGGTAAAAACCTGGGTGAACAATTTATATAATTCCTATCCCAAATGCTAATTTTAAGGGTATGAAATGCTACACATGGCATTAGCAATTAGCATTTCACAACTGTTTTAGTCTTTCTCTAATAAACAATAAAAATCCCTGATTTTTAAACATATTAATTGGCAATCTTAGGTACTAATGGGATGAAATATGACACCTCAATGTATCATACAGTATATAATGTTTACTAAGAGGTAACCAGTATATCATCACATCAAACATTTATTATTTCTTTGTGTAGAGAATATCCAAAGCATCTTTATTATCTATGTTGAAATATACAGTCATTGACAACAATTATCTACTGAGCTAGAACAGCAGCAATCATTCCCAGCTGCATTTGTGCTCCCATGAACCACTCCTTTCTCTCCTCTCTCTCTATACCATCCCAGCCTTCTCTCTATCCCTTGTCTCCTCTCTATCCCCTTCTGTCTCCTCTCTATCCCCTTTTGTCTCCTCTCTATCCCCTTCTGTCTCCTCTCTATCCCCTCTTGTCTCCTCTCTATCCCCTCCTGTCTCCTCTCTATCCCCTCCTGTCTCCTCTCTATCCCCTCTTGTCTCCTCTCTATCCCCTTCTGTCTCCTCTCTATCCCCTCCTGTCTCCTCTCTATCCCCTCCTGTCTCCTCTCTATCCCCTCCTGTCTCTTCTCTATCCCCTCTTGTCTCCTCTCTATCCCCTCTTGTCTCCTCTCTATCCCCTCCTGTCTCCTCTCTATCCCCTCCTGTCTCCTCTCTATCCCCTCTTGTCTCCTCTCTATCCCCTTCTGTCTCCTCTCTATCCCCTCCTGTCTCCTCTCTATCCCCTCCTGTCTCCTCTCTATCCCCTCCTGTCTCTTCTCTATCCCCTCTTGTCTCCTCTCTATCCCCTTCTGTCTCCTCTCTATCCCCTCTTGTCTCCTCTCTATCCCCTCCTGTCTCCTCTCTATCCCCTCCTGTCTCTTCTCTATCCCCTCTTGTCTCCTCTCTATCCCCTTCTGTCTCCTCTCTATCCCCTCCTGTCTCCTCTCTATCCCCTCTTGTCTCCTTTCTGTCCCCTTCTGTCTCCTCTCTATCCCCTCATGACTCTTCTCTATCCCCTCTTGTCTCCTCTCTCTCCCTTCTTGTCTCCTCTCTATCCCCTTCTGTCTCTTCTCTAACCGCTCTTGCTCCTCTTTATCCTCTCTCCCTCACACAAATTCTAGTAATCCTGACCCTCTTCTCTGCTTCTATGGAGGTAACTTTTTAACTTTTACATGTAAATAAAACTGAGATAACTTCCTCAATTTCTCATAGTTCAAATATTATCAATTTTTGTATTCCTACATTCTAAAACAAGTTGAGGTTAAATCATCTCTACAAGGAAGTTATCAAACAGAATACTAATCATAAGACCATAGGTATCTATATGAGCACCTGAAAGAAGCCTGGCATCAAGAGCAAGTATTAACATTTAATTTTAAAAATATATGAATATTAATATAATTTTGTAATTTAATGTCATATGTGTGTTATAACTTGCAAGGTATTGTGGTCATTTGATAACCTTTGACTAACTAATCAATATTAACTTTAAGTTAATATGAAAATGCCAAGCTGTGGACAAAATGCCGGTTGGTCAATGTTCACATACTGGTAGTTTATTAAGTTAGCTATAACAGTAAGCTATCCTTTGGGGGAAATGTAAATTATGTCAGAGGAAATAAAAGGGTTTCATATATACCAGTGAGATACATATTTCTTTTCAAATTTACATTTAATTTTTGTTAATAGAAAAATAAAAAAAGGGACCAAACCTCTATAGTCATTTGGGTATTTCAAAAGAGAGAAATATATTTTGCTTACTACCGTAGATACTTTATATAAAACTAAAAATGAAAATCAGGCATACTGTTGCAAAGCTGTTGTCCCAGCAGTTTGGGGGGCAGAAGAATCATTATAAATGAGGCTAACCTAGTTAAGGGGGGAGCATTTCATATGATCTGGAAAATAGCCCGTTTCTATTAAAAGATACGATTTTTAAGTTAAACCATTTATCTCTACTCCATAAGAAAATCTGGTTTTAGTGACTCACTAGTCAACTACATATTATAGTCTACAAATTACATGTATTATAAAATGGGTTGATCTTAGTATGTTACTAATTCAAAATAAAAGGAAAGAGGGAGGAAATTATATAACTTATTCACCTAAATATTAAGCTGTAAACCTGCATCTTTAACCCTTCTCATAAATAAGCCTGAGAAGTTACAAAAGTGCTATTCCATTCCTCACTGACTTGTGCCTTTTAAACTCAACATCTGCCTGGAAGGTAAGGCTTGCCACATTCCATTCTGAACTAAGTGGCAAAGCTAGAAAGTCCTTGACTTATTTGCAAGTTCTTTGGATTTGTTTCCTTGTTTTTTGTTTTCTTGAGTGAAAGAGAAACAGATTTTGTGTGATAATCTAGCTACTTAAAATGGAAAGATTTTACATATTAAAAAAGAAAGAATCTTGGATCTCCAAAACAAATAAATATAGATTTACAGATTTAGGGTAATTATGAAAAGAAGTTGGGTGTGCCTGCATTCTCCCAACTGTGGGCTGCAGACAGTTAAGTAGCCAAGTGGCTAAAGCTTGTTGGTGGGTAGTAAGAGAAGGGAAGTAAGTATTGTTGCTGATGAGTTTTCTAAGGGAGACACCGAGGGACAGTGGCTGTGCGGGCAGTCGGCTCTTCTTCCTTCTCTGGTTTCATTTTCCCAGTTTTCTTGTGACAAGAACTTCCTGAGACACCGCCACTCCTGCTCCACCAGAGCTTCCATTTGGTGATGAGTCTGGTTTCTGATGGCAAACAGAAGTGACACCCTGAGATCCCTAAGACAGCTCCGCAGAGGCAATGATCATTGTGAACAGATGGGACACAGAGAGCAAAAGATTCTCAGGGCATATCTTCTCTACCATGATGGGCAGTTTACAAAGCCTACACAGCAAGGTTTCCAAAAGGTTCTGGGGATAAGGAAACAGAACAGGGGCTTAAATTGTTTTTGCTTTTGATGGAAAATCCTCCTGCTACAAAAGGAACCATCTGGGCCTAATTACAATATCCAGCTTCATTTAAAAACCATCATTTCATTTGGTATTTTCAGTTTCTCTAATTTACATGAATTATGACTCCCCCAACTCTACCATAATCCTACATAGAATGTGATGTGTCCATGTATCACATATATATATACATGTATATATGTAATCTCCAGAGTTTTTGCAAAACTGTGTTAAGATATCAAAACTGTGTCTGAACTCTGCCACTGTTGTTAGTGGTAGAGTTAGAAAGTCCTCTGGAATTATTTTAAGTTAGAAGTCTTCTGAGTCTTGTTCAACAGAGAACAGTAATTGTTCCAGAACAAATTGACTTTTACATTATTGGAATGACACATCTGGACACCACAACTGCCTTGTACGCTGGTTCTGCATGTGAGCTGCTAGCGTTTAGGAAACTACAGATCCAGAATAAATGAGGCTCTTCTACTCTGTAACAAGCCCCTGTGGAACCACAGGACATAGGGACCTATGTACCAGCTCAGCCTTCCAAAGGCCTGGAAATTCACCCACAGGAAATGTGTCCTCACTCTTGCAGGCTCCTGGCTAAACGTAGGTGGATCAATCGTTGTATGTTTGCCCTCTGCTGGATCTGGAACCGTCTTCCCTTAGGAGAACAGATTTATAGAGGCTACTGAACTCCTGAAGACCCTTGTAATGCTTTTGGCATTCAGTAACTAGCAACTGATCAGGTAAAGAAGCTAATTTGAGTTTGGTGGATGCCGCCACTTAAATCATATAGAAAAAATGCCTACTTTTAAAAAAAAAATAAGTAAGACTTGCATCCTCTTTAGTACAGCTTGCTTTCCTGGGTTCACAAATAATCAACACACTGAGAAAAAAAATTGAGGAACATGAGATTTTCAAATAAGCATTTGGATTCTGTCCTTTCTTCTCCTGGTTGCTTATATATCCCAGAATCTGACTGAGAACAAAGGAACAAGAATTTAGCTGATTGTGGCAAAAGGTTTAGCAGAGGTCAAGGTTCAGCCTAATTTCTAAAGTAAAAAGCTTAAAGACTTCCAGTACACACGCCATCTGTTTATTTCCACAGATATCAGGAGTTAACTATAACTTTGTTTCTACTGATCCACATCTCTAATGCCATCACATGTGAATCTTCACATTTAAATAAATATTTTTCTGATGCATTTACAGGAGACACACAGAGAGAGAGAGAGAGAGAGAGGGAAGGAGAAGAGGGAGGGAGCTGGACAGAGAGAGGGGGAGGGGAGAGAGAAGAGAGGGAGACTTGACTAAGGTTCAGTTATTTCACTAAGAATCAGTAATATCTCAGAAAATGGTGCAGTGTAGAAACTACTGAACCCATTCTGTGAAAGACCCTTAGGTTAGAGTTTGAATTACTAGAAAAAGAAAGAAATGCAAATTGTTTATTGTTTTCACATGTACAGTAAATTAAAAAAAAAAAATTGTGCTTTTCTCCAAAGCCATATGGGGCAGACTTTCTTTTCATCAGGGGTGGTTTTCTTGTAGTGCTAAGAGCTAAAAAGATGTTTTTAATAACCAAAGTTGGCTTGTTATACAGTCTGTCTGGATCTAGTCTGGAAGTGGGTAAAGTTCCTTGTGAAGGAAATAGAAGGCAATGGGGATTGTACACAAAAGTGCAAAGGTTGATGATGTTTTTGCCATCATCTTTGATGTGTGCTTGACGACTCATTCACTAATGTCACAGTATGTCACCAGGATTCTCTTGTAAAGGTGACTGTGTACTTTGGGGGTGGGGTGGAAATGAATTGAATAGTAAAACCATGCCTCCTCATCTTATAGAGGCAAGTGAGAAAGTTGCCATAGGTGGTATAAGGTCCTTAGAAGACAAGAGGAAATGTTCTAAGTAACCAGCCTGGTCCTGAAAGGCTCGCCCACACTCGGTTCGTTACAGTGGTGTTTGGGTTTGGTTTGTTTGCTTGCTTGTTTTTTAGTTTTTGTTTAATTGTCTTTGCTTACTGTGTTGGACATGTGTGATTAATGAGATATCAAACCAAGCATGCTGCTACAGGCCTGTAATCCCCCCACCCCAATACAGAGGAGGCCAAGACAGGCTCACAAATTCAAGGTCTTAGGCCAATATAACAAGACCTTATTGCCAAGTTAAAGAGGGAGATGGAAGGAGAAGGAAAGGAAGGAAGGAAGGAAGGATGGGAGGGAGGGAGGGAGGGAGGGAGGGAGGGAGGGAGGGAGGGAGGGAGGGAGGGAGGGAGGAGGGAAAACACATAAGGACATTTTCATCATCCATAACAAAATGAGAAAATTAAAGAATGCAGCACATTATAAAATTATGTTATAATAATTTTTATATAAGATTATGTTCTTCCTATTTCTCAAACTGAAACATTTACTCCTTAGCATATTCACTTGAAGTATGTGTAACTTCCAACATTCAACTATTTTTGACCATTAAAAATAGCAATTTCCACCCAGGTAATGATATACACCTATAATTTCAGTATTTGGGAGGTAGAGGCAAAAGAATTCAGAGAATCCAATTTCAGCTACATTTAAGGTTCAAAGCCAACCTGGGCTACTTGTCTCAAAAAAAACAAAACAAAAAATCAAAAGCAGCAATTCCCTAGGGTTCACATTAACTTTAAGTGATGAGTATTAGATGTGGTGGTTTTGTTTTTTAATCTCATTATATGGAAAAATAAAGAACTGGTTTGTATATAACAGTAATTAAGTTTTTAGTTCATAAAATCCAGAAAAATGGATAAAACTAGAGATCACCACTAGAGAAAGCTTCTTTTTGTGTGTATTTTATTTTGTTTTGTTTTTCAAGGCAGAGTTTCTCCTGGAACTCAATTTGTAGAGCAGGCTGGCCTCAAACTCACAGAGATCTGCCTGCCTCTGCCTTCTGAATGCTTGCATTAAAGGAATGTGCCACCAACACCACCTGGATTTCTAGAGAGTTTAACAACCAGCCTTCTAAATTGTAACTTCTGTGTTTGTTTGTTTAAGAAAACAGACCATGGTGGCAGTGGAATGCTGTGGACACTGGGGACAGGACACCCAAGGAGAGTTGAACTCCCTCAATTTCTGAGCAACGTAAATATGGGCAAAACCAAGTCCTGAACCTTTCTTAGTCTTCCGCTTCCCTCCATCTGAAGGGAGAAGGGCTTCACTGATTTTCAGGCAGTGCAAAGTATTCATTGTGACCCGCCCCCCCACACACACACACACACACTGAACTGATGTGGTCAAATCCACTGATGGTGGCTCCGGCTGCAGGTAGACATTAAAAAGAGCCAATTGGTTTATTGGTTTCCTGGGGGGGGGGGGGATTGAAACGAGCCCTGCATGTTAAGCAGACACTCACTCCCATGTGGGTAATTTTATTAAATTTGCCATCTATATGGACACCTAACCAGACCAACATGGACCGATCTGATTCTCCCTGTTAAGAATTCAGATTAGGAGAAAATTAGTTATAAGGTCATGCGAAAACTTTGGCTGACACTGCCATTTTGTAACGGGTATGCTAAAGCTCTGTGTAAGCAGAGTGTAAGAGAGAAAAATGAAGAAAACTGCAGAAGTGATGAGCCATCCTATGGGCCGGGGACAAGGCAGAGAGAGAAGATGCCTTGGTTTCAGACTGTACTCGAGTCACAGGCTCACTGGGGAGCACCTAGCTGGGAGGGGGATCCTGTGAAGTAGACTGGAGACTAGTTTCCCTCACTTATATGAGTTTGGGGTCAGAGTCTAAGCTTGCTAAGGAAAAGATCTTTATCATCTGAATTATTAGAGAGATCAAGGAAGAAACCTGACTACATACCTACAGTTAACTGAAGTAGGAAACAACCTCACTCTACAGGCCTCCCTATGTATCTTTCTTTTTTATGGTTCATTCTCTGTTCTTTCTTTCCTTATGTGGTAGATGTGATAATTCAAGCATGGATGTAACTCCTCATGTAAATGAGCCTCTAATTCTTATGGAGGATCAGTAAACTTTTGTTGCACGAGAAATCATTCTAACACATAGTCAATTTAAGTAGCAATGATTCAGGTTGAAATTCTCCAGGTGGGAAGCCAGATTGGTTTCTGCTGGGCAGTTCTTTGGTCTTTGGTCAGCTTTGAGGGTGGCTGGGCACTGCTAACTAGGCTGCCTTCAGTGTGTCTGTCTTCCTGTAGCAGGCTGTCCTGTCCTTTCATATTCGGTCTGTACCTGAGCAGGATTCCAAGAATTGGCCAGTATCATTCTACTGCTTCTGTTGGGCAAAATACACCATAAGATCACCCTAGGATCAAATGAAAATACATACACTCTACTTCTTGAGGGGAGGACCAACACAGGTAATTTACAAGATGTGTAGGTTCAAGGACAATAATTGTGGTCATTTTTCAAATATAGCCACCCAGCTCTAGGAGGGAATTCATTAACAACAGAGATATAGAAAAGGTGGCTTAGCTGTCTCAGATCCAAGAACCAGGGATACGTCTTCCATTTCTCCTATGGCTTGTCCTCTCAATCCAGTTTCATGGAACACAGAGGGTCAAGTACTTAGAGGGCTGGGGAACCAGAGAGAGCCATGACAGGTTTCTAATAGCACCTGCCAGGGATCAGCCCTTAGTTTCAGTTTATTGGAGCTGGCTGGAGCTGAGCAAGCAGTTCTGAGGAAGACCACAGGAAGACTCAGGGGCCACTAGTCAGCAGGTACTCCACAGCCTTCTGCTAGCTAAAGATAGCTTTCCCAATATCATCCTGAGTGATGTAACACAGACCCAGAAAGATAAACGTGGTATGTACTCACTCATAAGTGGATTTTAGACATAAAGCAAAGGATAACCAGGGTACAATCCACAGCCCAGAGCAGCTAAGTAACAAGGAGAACTTAAGAGAGACATCATTCCCCTGGGAAGGGGAGATAGATAAGATCTACTGAATAAATTGGGACCTTGGGGGGAGGAGGGAAGGAGAGGTGGGAAGAGAACATGAGGGAATGGGGTGGTTAAATGGGGAGAGTGACAGACAGGGAGAACAAAGAAATAGGTATCTTGATAGAGGGAGCCATGGTGGGGTTAGAGAGAAACCTGGTGCCAGGGAACACCCAAGGACTCACAAAGATAATCCTGGCTAAGACTCCAAGCAATAGTGGAGAGAGTGTAAAAACCAACCTTCCCCTATAATCAAATGGATGACCACCATTCAGCAACTGATGGAAGCAGAAGCAGAGATCCACAGCTAAGCACTGGGTTGCGCTCTCAATCCAGCTGAAGACAGGGAGGAAGGACCATGTGAGCAAAGGGGTCAGGATCATGATGAGGAGACCCACAGAGACAGCTGACCAGAACTATTGGGAGCTCACTGACTCTGAAATGATATCTGGGGAACCTGCATGGGACTGAACTAAACCCGCCAAGTGTGGATGACAGTCGAATGGTGTGGGCAGTTTGTGGGGCCTCTGGCAGTGGGACCAGAATTTATTCCTGGTACATAAACTAGCTTCTCAGAGAACATTCCCTACAGAGGAACACCCTGTTCAGCCTTGATACTGGGAGGAAGGGCTTGGTCCTTACTCAACTGGATTTGCCAGACTGCATCGACTCTCCCTCAGAGTTCTTATCCTCTCTAAGGAATGGATGGGGGGATGTGGTAGGGGGAAGCTGGAGGGGGGCTGGGAAGAGGGGATGGAGAAGGAACCGTGGTGGGTATGTTAAAAAATAATTTTAAAAAAATGGTATCTTTTTCTACCCTGCCTCTGGAAAGTCCCTAACCACTAGAGGCACCTACCAACCCTATAAGCTTTTGTTTAAACCCACCAATCAGCCCTCAGACCAACCTCTTCTTCCAGGAATTTCCCTAATTAGTTTAAAAGGATCCTGAGCTTCTCACAGAGTTGCCATTTGTCAGTTTGTCTGATGGTTAGACCCCAACATGTTGACAGTTTTTAATAAACACTCTTACTGATTCCATACATGACTGGTGGTCTTTTATAAGACTTCTCCTGAACCCTAAGAGTACAGGACATGTATCAACCAGCTTTAATTGTGGGCAGGGAAGGTTACTAAAGGACAAAAGCCAGATAAACAGAGGTGGCTAGCTTAAATGGCCTCACAGAAAGGTCCATCTATTTATGACACAACTCCTATGCCTACAGCTCAGAGAACATTTCAGAAGAGAGGCCAGAAAAATTGTAAAACCCAGAGATTAAAATGGAGCCTGCGAAATAGTCTCTTCTGAAAAAAAGGTTGTAAAGTGGAAAGGGAGAGATGAGGTGGATCTGGGAGGATTGTGGGTATATATGAATATTATCAAGATACGGTATATGAAATTCTCAAAGAATTAATAAAATATTATATTACTTTAAAAATAAAAACTAAAAGCATTTCTTCAGTGTTACTTCAACTAAAGGCACCTGACTCAAATGTGGAGACTGCCTTCTGTAAGTTCTCCTGCGGTCACTCTTGTTCTGTCTTGCCGAGCTCTAGTTCCAACTTAACACTTCCAGCCTCAGTTCCCCAGGAAACACAGACGCAGGAGGAGGAACAGAAGACTACACTTGGCTAGTCTATCTCAGGCCCTTAGAGAAACAAGAGCAAGTCAAACTCCAAGACAGCAGATGACAAGAAATGATAACAATTAGGGCAAAAATTAATGATAGAAAAAAAATTCATATAGAGTCATTTGAGGAGTTGGGTCTTTGAAAATAGAAACTGGCAAACTCCTAGACAAATTAAATGAAATAAAGAAAGAAGACCCAAGTTAATAAAATTAGACATGAAAAGAATAGGATTACAACAGAGTCAAATTAAATCCAGAAAATCATTAGGAAATACTTTGAAAACTTAAACAAAAAAAAAAACAACAACAACAAAAACCTAAAAATTAGAAGAAATGGATACATTACTCCTTGTCTTATATACAAACTAAGTCAAGAGAATTTAAATAGCTTAAATAGATCCATAAAAATCAACAAGATTGAAGGGGTAAATTTTAAAAATTCCCTAGCAAAGCAAAGTTTAAGATTAGACAGATTCACTGTGGAATTCTACCAAACCTTTGAAGGTGAATGTTACACCTATATTGATCAGATGCTTTCAGAAAATAAAGAAGAAAAGAATATTACCAAACTCATTCTGTGAATCCATCATTCTCTGATTAGTATGTGTATGTATCTATATGTATGTATGTGTATATTGATGTGTGTGTGTGTGTGTGTGTGTGTGTGTGTGTGTGTGTAATGAAAAGTTTCAATGCAAACTGAATTCAAGAGAATAGCAAGAGTATAGGCTATGACCACATTAGTTTCATTCCAGGATACAAGAATGATTCAACATACACAAATGAGTACACGGGATGCAACACATAAAAACACTTAAGAACGGAAATCTCATGGCCATCTCAGTAGAAATAGAGAAAACCTTTGACAAAATTAAATATGTCTTCATGACAAAAGTCCTGAGGTAGGCAGGTCTGTGTGAGTTGAAGCCAGCCTTGTCTGCATAAATGAGATTTCACCAAAGAAAGAAAGAAATTGAAGGCTGAGATGCAAAAATGCTCAATGCTCATAAATTGGCATAATTAGTATGGTAAAAATGATATTTTACTAAAATTAATATTTAGCATAATTCCCACAAAAATATCATTGACATTCTTCTCAGAATAGAAGGGGGGAAACCCCAAAATTCACATGGAAACACTACATATCTGGAGTAGCCAGAACAATACTGAGCAGACACTGCACCCGATATTATCATATTATATTATGGACCCACAGTGACAGAAACAGTGTGATGCTGGCACCCAAACAGTTCTGTACTGGAGGAATGAAATAGAGTACATAGACTGTCACCTAAGTATTGAAAAAATTGTCAGAAGCATCCCTTGGTGAAAAGGACAACCTCATTAATAAATGGTTCTAGGAAACACCGGGCTTCACATGTAGAATGAGGGTGGCTCCCTATGTCATATCCTGCACCCCCCCCCAAAAAAAATTAATTCAATAAATAAATAAGTAAATACATTAATGTAAGACCTTAGATTGAAACTGCCAATAGGTAAAACACTTCAAGATATAGACAGAGATAAGGGCTTTCTATAAAGGACTCCAGTAGCACATGAAATAAACCCAAGAACTGTCAATGGAAATTAAAGAGTCTTCACAGCAAAGAAAACAGTCACCAAAATGAAGAGACAGGTTATATAATGGGAAAAAGCATCTTCCAGCTGTGTATCAGAAGGGAATACTATATATAATACATAAAGAACTGCAAAAATTGAACTCTAAAAACGTAAAATACCTAGTCAGTAACCGGGCTAGTGAACTGAAGAATAAAGAAAAAAAAAATGAACTTGGAAAGTGTTCAACCTCCTTAGCCAGTGGGAAAAAAATAAAGTAAATCTGCTTTGAGATTCCATCTCACAACAGTTAGAGCAGTTACGTAAAAGAGAATAACCAGGCAAGGGTGTGAGCAAAGAATAGCTGCAAACTGCTGATGGAAACGTACATCTATACAAACACTTAGGAAATGAGCATGGAGGGTCCTCAGAATTTAAAAACAGGACCACTAGACAACTCAGCTCTCCCACTCTGTTATACACCCAAAAAACTCTCGGTCAACAGATCACTAAACTATTTACACATCCATGTTTATTACATGATTCACAGTAGCTAAGAAAGAAACAAGTCTAGATGCTCATCAACAGACAAATGAGTAAAAACAATGTGGTTCATATTCACAACTGCATTTTATTCAGCTGTAAAGAAAAATGAAATCATCACATTTGTGGGGAAGTGAGTAGAATTGGAAATCTTTGTATTAAGTGGACTAGGTCAGACACAGAAGGAGAAACATGGCATATTTTCACTCAATGTTGACTCTAGAGTTAAAATTGTGTGTGTGTGTGTGTGTGTGTGTGTGTGTGTGTGTGTGTGTGTGTGGTGTGTGCATAAACCAGAGCATATACCTGAGTGTGTACTGTGCATGAATGTGTGTGCATGTGAACATATGTGTGAATGTATGTGCACATGTATGCGTGTGTTCACATGGACACATTCGCATGTTTGTTCAATCATGGGTGCATGTGTTCATGTGTGTGCACAAGTGTGCATACATGTGTGTGTTACTGTATATTTGTGCGTGTGTTGAAACAATAAAAGGCATCATGGCAGGAAGGAAGTGATACTGAATGAGATGAAGCAAAGAGCATTGAAGGACTTATATATGAAACTAGAGGAGGTTTTCTGGGGAGCCAGCCAGAAACAGGGAGAGAACATGTGGGAGCTGGGGAGTAGGTGATGAATTAGAAGAAAATATAATGGTGAATTGGAATGAAAATATCATAAAGAAATCACATATTACTTTGTATGTTATTAAAACTTAATAAAAAATAAATATAAGTCCACATAAGCATATTTTCTGAGACATGGACAATTAACAAAAGACATTAACAACATCTAAAAGTATTCTCAGAACTCATTGGAAGTACTCACTAAGGCAGAAAAATGAATGTGCCTGGCTTGAGTAAAATTTGAGACTGGCGAGCAGGTTTTAGGTCCAATCCCTCAAAAAATGTTTGAATAAGCTCTGAATGCTAGAGATGATTCTGTTATGTTACATAGCCAGAATGGTGCCGTGATTAAAAGAAGGTGAGGTGTTCTGGAAACACTTTATCACACTACTGTTGTGGAAACTAAAGTCTCTCCACCTTGAGGCCTGGAGATATTCTTGGAACTAAGATGTTTCTAGACTCCCACCCTGAGAAGTTTCTAAACCCCAAAGGCCAAGCACCCAAGGCCAAGGTCCTGAGTATCAGAGGACATTCTGGACCAGCTGAGAAGCATCTTCTTCCCATCCTAAGACAACCAATCAGCCAGCAGCTGCCCACCTGACAGCATAGTAAAGAAACTTCCTCTGTGTCTTGGCAGCCCCCCACTTCCCAGGCTGATAACAGTATTCCTATGGTCTTTATTGATCTTTGTTTTAAAAGGTCCTGCTTTTGAGTAGGGAGAAGCCTCTTCTCCACTGGCACTGCTGTGTGACAGTCAGGAATAGCTGTACAGCTGTAATAAACCTTGCTTTGCATTTGAATTCAGAGTCAGTGTGGTTCTGGGGATCTTTCCGTGGGTCACTGAGGCTGGGCAGAACAGTTACTATAAACAAAAAAGTAATAATAATTAGTTCCTTAGCTAAAACTGTGCATGTTGAGAAGTATTTTGTAAAGAAAGATTCTTTTTCTTCATTGTTTTATGCTTTTCTGTAATAACTTTTATACAGAAGAGCTGATAGGGACCCCAAACTCTGCAGGAATGTCTGCCCTACTTACTTTGTTGCTGTGATGAAAACACTAACAGCAGAGGGAGCTAGCTGTATGTACTGAGTCAGACCTGTGTGCCAGGCCCAGTGCCTGTTACTACATCCTCTGTGAGTTCACGCGACCTTGCTCCTGTTGATTTAGAGCCACGGCTCTCAACCTGTGCATCTTGACTCCTTTGGAGAGACAAAGGACCCTTTCACAGGGTTGTCTGAGGCCTTCAGAAAATAAATGTTTAATTATGATTTGTAACACTAGCAAAGTTGCAGTTGTGAAGTGGCAATAGAAATAATTCTATAGTTGGTGGTTATCACATGAGGAACCGCATTAAAGGGTCACAGCTTAGGAAGGTTGAGAAGCACTGATTTAGAGGGCCTTGTTTTCTTGGTGTCCTCTGTTCCCTCTGCTCTTAAACTCTTTCTGCCTCCTCCTCCATGGGGTTCCCTGAGCTTTGAGGGAAGGGATCTGATGAAGACGTTCCACTTAGGGCTGAGTGTTCCAAGGTCACTTTCACTCTCCAGGTAATATCTGGCTCTGGGTCTCTTATCTTCCCATCTGCTACAGGAAGAAGCTTCTCTGATGATGGCTGAGCAAGGCACTGATCTATGAGTAGAGCACAATGTTATTAGGAGTCATTTTATTGCTACATTCCTTTAGTAGAATAGCAATACTGATTAGAACCCTGGATCTAGATCACAGAGCTATCTAATCTCAGGTCCTCGGTCACCCAAGCAGAATTCCATGTGGGTTTCATATATATGGAAGCTTTCACTGTGTCACATTTCCATGCTACCCCTGAAATGACCCTTAGTGTTAGCTGCCCCTCCCCATATTCTCTTCCTCATTCCTCTTTTCCTCTTCGTCTCTGCTTAATCCTCCAGTTCCATCAATTCATAACTATTTATTATATGTCTCTTTCCTAGGGAGATCCGAGGGAGTCCCTTACTCTATACCAAACAACTATGGCTCTGAAGATTATAACTTATTATTATTATTGATTTAATAGCTACTATCTGTGTATATAAAAATATATGCTACCTTTGGCTTTCTGGGTCTGGGTTACCTTACTCAGGATGGTTTATTTTTTCCTAGAGCGATCCATTTACCCACAAATTTTATCATTTTATTTTTAAAGGGCTAAGCAATACTCCATTGTATGAGTTACCACATATAGTAGGAGGTTTCTGACCCGGACTTTTGGGCCTAGCCTCCAGGTTTAGGCCCACAGACCCACAGAGACACACAGATGCTTACAATAGTTTTAGGCTGATCGGCCTAAGGCTCAGGCATATCACTTGCTAGCTCTCTACCCTTCATCTAACCCATGATTCTTCCTGTTCAGTCATGCGGCTCGGTACCTTTTCTCACAGCTGCATAGTTGTCCCCTGCTTCTTCTGGCTTCTCTCTAGCGTTCTGCTCTGTGCTTCCTGTTTTCAGAGTTTTCTTAGTCTGGTAGCCCCGCCCACACTTCCTGCCTGCCTTTGGCCAATCAGCACTTTTTATTAAACCAGTGGGTGGGACAATTATTTACAATGTAACAACATAATCTCCCACAACCACATTTTCTTTCTGTATTCATTTGCTGATGGGCATCTAGATCATTTCCAATTTTTTGGCTATATGAATGGAGCAGTAATGAACATGGTTGACTAAATGACAAAGAGTGTACTTTGGGTATAAACCCAAGAGAGGTACAGATAGATCTTGCGGTAAATCTGAGGAACAACTCCATTGATTTCCAGTGGCTGTCCAAGTTTGTAGTCCCAACAGCAATGGATGAGTATTTACTTACCCTCATTCTTCCCCACCGTGAGCTGTTACTTGTTTTCATGATCTTAGCCACTATTATAGGTATAAGAAGAAATCTCAGAGTAGTTTTGATCTGCATTTCCCTGGTGACTAAGGATGCTGGACATTTCTTTAAGTGTTTCCCAGCCATTTGAGTTTTTCCTTTTGAAAATTGTCTATTTACATTGGTACCCTAATTTTAAGGGGGTTGTTTTGTTGATCTCTGGGGGTTTTGTTCCTGTCATTGCTATTGGTTTGTTCTTTATATATTTCAGATATTGCCCCTCCATCAGGTGTGTAGCTAATAAATCTTTTTCCCATTCTATAGGCTGATGTTTTGTCCAAATGAGGGTGCCCTTTGCCTTACAGAAGCATCTCAGTTTCATGAGGTCCCTTTTATTAATTGTTGATCTTGGTGCCTGTGCTGTTGGTGTTCTGTTCAGAAAGCCTTCTCCTGTGCCGGTGAGTTCAAGGCCATTCCTCACTTTCTCTTCAATCAGGTTCAATGTATTTATGCTGATGCCTTTAACCCATTTAGAGTTGGTATTTGCCCAGGGTAGTTAGTGTGAATTTATTTGGATTCTTCCACATGCAGGCATCCAGTTTCTACCAGCACCACTGGTTGAAGATTCAGTCTTTTTATCCAGTGTGTATTTTTGGCTTCTCTATCAAAAATTGGATTGCATAAGCATGTGGATTTATGTCTGGGTTGTCAGTTTAATTCCATTGATTGACTTCTTTGTTTTTGTATGTTTTTTACTACTATAGCTCTGAAAAATGGCTTGAAATCAGAAATGGTGATACTCCGGCAGTTTTTATTATTGTTTCTGTCTGTCATTATTATTATTATTATTATTATCATTATTATTTAGGATTATTTTAGCTATCCAGATTTTTTGTTTGTTTGTATAAAGCTGAAATTGTCCTTTCAAGATCTGTGAAGAATTTTGTTGGAATTTTGATGAGGATTGCTTTGAAACTATAGATTGCTTTTGGTAAGATGGCCATTTTAATTCTATTAATACATATTAATCCTATCAATACATGAGCATGGGAGATCTATCACCTGATATCTTCTTTAATTTCATTCTTCAGTGTCTTAGAATTTTTATCATACAAGTCTTTCACTTGCTTGGTCAGCATTACCACAAGATAATTCATATTATTTGAGGCTGTTAGAAAAAGGTGTTATTCCCTGATTTCTTTCTTGGTTTATTTGTCATTTGTATGTAGGAGGGCTACATAGTTTTGTGAGCTAATTTTGTATCACTTATGTTCCCAAAAGTGTTTACAGCTGTAGAAGTTTCAGAGGGAAACTTTTAGAGTCACTTATGTGTACATCATATCACCTGCAAATAAGGATATTCTGTCTTCATTTCCCTTTGATCTCCTTCAACTGTCTCATACTCTAGCAAAGTCTTCAAATACTACATTAAATAGGTATGGAGAGAGAAGCAGGCTTGTCTTGTTCCTGATTTTACTGGAATTTCTTACAATTTCTCTCCATTTAAGTTGAGGTTGGCTACGGACTTGATATAAACTGCCTTTATTGTGTTGAGGTGGCCCATGTATCCCTAATCTCTCCAGGGTTATATTTACTGATTTACGTATGTTGAACCATCCCTGCATCTCTAAGATGAATCCTACTTGATTATGGTAGATGACCTTTCTGTTGTATTCTTGGATTCAGTTTGCAAGTATTTTATTGAGAATTTTTTCATCAAAGTTCATGAGGGAAATGGTTCTATAATTCTCTTTTCTTTGTTTGGGTCTTTATGGCGTTTGAATATCAGGATAACTGTGGCCTCATGACCTCATGAATTCAGTCAGGCAGTGTCGAATGCTGTGGAATAGGTTGAGGGCTATCAATTAGCATTAACTCTTTGAAAGGCTGGTAAAATTCTGCAACAAAACCATCTCCCAGGGCTGCTTTGGTTTCTTTATTTCATTTTGTTGGTATTGGGAGATGTCAATTACTGGTTCTAATTTCATGAAAGCTTATAAATGTGTTTAATTAGCTTACCTAATATTGATTTGATTTTGGTAAGTGCTATGTGTCAATGAAATCATCCATTTCTTGGAGATTTTCCAACTTGGTGGAGCACAGACTTTTAAAGTGTGTCTTTGTTTATCTGAATGTTCTCCTTGTTATTATATCTCCATTTTCACCTACAGTTTTGTTAATTTACATATTCTCTCTGCCTTTTAGGTAACTTAGAGAGGGATAACCAGTCTTACTGATTTTCTCAAAGAACCAAGTATCTATTTCATTGATTCTTTGTAATTTTGTTTGTTTCTAGTATACTGGTTTTGGCATTGTTTGATTATTTCTAGCCATCTGGTCCTTTTGGATATAGTTTCTTTTTTGTTCTAGAGCTTCAGGTGTGCTGTTAAATTACTAATATAAAATCTCTCCAGTTTTTTTTTTTTTTTATGAACACTTAGTGCTATAAAATTTCCTTAGAACTGTCTTCATTCTGTCTCAGAAGTTTGGGTATGTTATGAATTCATATTCCTTAAATTCCAGAAAAACTTTGTTTTCTCTATTTCTGTCTTGACCCATTTTTCATTTAGTAGAGAGCTGTTCAGTTTCCATGAGGTGTAAGCTTTCTATTGTTTCTGTTGATGTGGGTATTCCGCTTTAATGTTATGGTCTGATAAGATGCAGGGGACTAATTGAATTCTCTTGTATCTGTTGAGACTTGCTTTGTGACAGAGTATGTGGTCAGTTTTGGAGAAAGTTCGTGAGGTCCTGAAAAGGTATATTCTTTTTTCTTGGCATTTACATTGACTTTTTAAATGATAAAACAGAAATCAAACAAAAAATATTCATTATAAACAGTATGATAAACATTATGATAATCCCATCTACTTTATTTATCTTTTCCTTTACTGGTTCCAATATCAAATCATCTAGAGAAAGATCACAGAAAGACTAAACACCCTCCACTGCCTTAAACAAATTCCCTTTAAAAAAAAAAAATCCAATTTACTCACCAATCTAGTCAGTGATGATTCAAATGATTGTGAAGTGGGGCAGCTACCTAGTGTGATAGCAACCCAAAGAGGGATCCAGAAAGAGACAAAAAAAAAAAAACCAAAACCAACAACAACCTACAACCCACTAGAAGAAAGAGGCCACTGTCTGAAAGACTTACCCAGATGAGGGTGAAACGGAAACACATGTGGCCGGTCTGCCTAAAATTGGAGGTTAACTCGGAATAGAACGCCTAGCCTGCCAGTAATTAGTCCTCCAGCCATGTGTTTCTCTGGCCAGCAAGCGCCATTATTTTGGGTAGGGAGAGGAAGAATTAAGGAAACTCAGAGCCAGATCTAGGGTAAAGGCTGAGATATCAAAGAGAGGAAACACCACAGTTAAATCTCACCCAGCTGTCTTCCAGCTCCCTCAGCCTTCCTCCTCCTGGCTTCCACTGTCTTCATCTGTCTTTCTATCCCTGCCTTAAATACCTTCTTCACCCAGTTGTTTCACATCCAGGTTAAGATTAAAGGCATGGGCTACTACTATTTGGTAGTTAGCCTTGAACTCACAGGAACACAGAAAGATCTCCTCTGTCTCTGGAGTTATGGGATTGAAGGCCTGGCACCACCACTGCCTGCTGGGAGCCTGGAACTCCCTCTGTGAACCAAACTGGCCTCAAACTCAGATTTGATTGGATTAAGGGCATAGGTCACCACTCCTGGATATTCCCTGTGCTGGGATTAAAGGTGTGATGCTCCTGGATTGACTGTGGGTAGATACCTCTGATATTTCAGACTGGCTTTTATTAAATATGAAACATATCCCCACAGTAGATAATATTATAATATTGGGTTCCCACTTTTCTAAGCATCTCTTTTCTGTGGTCCTCTCTGTGTATCAGCTTCCTGAACAGTGAGTCTTAGCTGCAGACCACCAAACCTACTCAGACTATCCAAACTAAAGGAACTTAATATACATGTTTTTGTTTTGTTTTGTTTTTCTGTTTTTTTGTTTTTTTACCTTCCAGACTTTGACAGCATTAGGACCCAACCTACATTCAGCTAGTATTGATGCAGTCAAAAGAAGTGTTCAGCAGACTGTTATACCAGAAACGTCAGAGCTTATGACCTGCTGCTCACCATCTAAGGGGGAACTGGAGAGCAGATGTATTGCACATCCTCCCAAATTCTATTCCTTTGTGTGCACTCTGAGTTTGGAGGGGTATTGTTTTGCATTTTCCTCTCCAGACTGTGCACATGACCTAGGCTTACAATATCAGCTGTTACAAGGAAATCACACTCCTCCTTTGGAGAGATGGGAAATGGATCTCAGATCTTCTGAGAGCTGAAAAGGATTGCAGGGGAATCCATGAGGAGGAAACCAGGAGTAAGAACATGGTGGTGGCTCCAGAATTCCCACTATGCAGGAGTTTAGCAAATACTCCCAGCCGATGGGGAGACCAGCAGCTTCTTCCTGTAGCAGTATTTGCACAGCGTACACACAGTTCATCCTCTGCTACTTGCTTCAAGGATGCACATGATAGCCCTCAGAAGTCTGCCGCACACAAAGGAGGCCAACCTGGGCTCACAGCCAAAAGGAAAGGGCATGACTATGACCCCCACCACACAGCTGGGGCAGTGCTGCTTCTGAATGGCAATGCCCTTGACATAACAGCTGATGAGGACAAAGCTCTGCCCCAGACTCTGTCACGCAGCTATCCGGAAGCAGTTCTGGGAAGGAGAGGAAAGGAAGGCTGTTTTTTTAAATGAAGTTGCGATGTAATTCCTGAGGGAAAACGTAGATTGTTAGAAACCACTTAAAGATCAGACGTCTCCTGCTTCCTCTTGCCCCTTCCCTGTTTTGTCAGGGTTACTACTGCTGTGATGAAATGCCATGACCAAAGCAACAGGAGAAGGAAGGGGTTTATTTGGTTATGACTCTGCATCACTCTTCATCACTAAAGGAAGTCAAGACAGTAACTCAAACAGGGCCAGAGCTTAGAGCTTAGGGCAAAGGCCATGGAGGGGTGTTGCTTACTGGCTCATAGTGGTTTGTTCAGCCTGTTCTCTTATAGAATCCAGGCCCATCAGCCCAGGGATGGCACCACCCACAATAGGATGCCCCCTCCCCCGTCAATCAACTATTAAGAAAATGCTCTACCTGCTCGCCCACAGACCCGTCTTATGCAGGCATTTTCTCAGTTGAGATCCTCTACTCAATGGCTATAGCTTGTGTCAAGTTGCTATAAAACTAGTCAGCACGCTACCCTTTTTTTTTCTTTCTCATGCTTAAGGCATCAGTCCTCTGGATGAGACCCCGTGGGGGCCCTTGAGATAGTTTATCGATGCCCCAGATCTACCTAACAAAACCAATAGATGCTAAAAAAACAACTCATTGCCTGGGTATTTCCTTTTTTTTTTTTTTTTTTTTTTTTTTTTTTTTTTTTTTTTTTTTTTTTAATCAAACAATTCACAAGTCAGACAGCACAGAAGAGAACAGAGTCTTTCGGACCTGGTTGTGACCCTGGTGAGGACAGAGACGAGCTGCTAAATATAGATTTTGCAGATCTGTTGGCTCGTCAGCTCGTAGCATTCGGCTCCCTGGCTTCCCAGCAGCTCCTTCTCCTCCCCTGTGTCTAGCTCTCTCAGAGGTGGGAAGTGAGCAGGAGACGCAATGAACTCATAGTGCCGGTCCAGAGAGCGCAGGTAGATGAGCATGTGCAGGGCAGAGGCCAGCACCAGCAGCAGAATCAGAGACATGGCCAGGCCGATGAGAACAGCAGGAGAGAAGGAAGAGGCGCAGTCTCGGGCCTGGGCAAATTGTGCCCCCTTGATGGAGAAGCCTTGAATCTGTGTAGAGAATGAAAAGAGCGGAAGTGACCTATGCCTTCCATCTACCAGTCAATTATCACCGTGCCGGCGCTTCTGAGTCCCAGCTAACCAAATTTGACATAGTGTAATTGGTTTTAATTGTCAAACTCATAATCTGGAACCATTTAGGAAAAGAGTGTCAGTGGTGTGTATATCAGATTCCCTGTGCACATGTCTGTTGGGCTGGGGGGGGGCTAATTATGTAAATTGCTGTGTTAAGACCCCACCCACTGTGGGTAACACCATTCCCTAAGTTTAGGTCCCAGGCTGTGTAAATGAGAAGTGAACTTGCATGCAGCTATGCTTTTGACTGTGGAAGTGGCCAGCTGCCTCAATTTCTGCTGTGGTGACTTCCTGAAGTGATGGACTGGAATCTGGAGCTGTGAGACAAAGGAAGTGTTTCTTCCTTTAAATGGCTTTGGTTCGGTGTTTTACCAAGCAATGGGAAAGGGTACTAGGGCACATACCAACAGGAAATTGTAAAATAATTTAAGCACCTGACTTGATATTATTGGGACAGTGAAGTTTTCATGAGGACTCACAAGGTAGCTGGGGAAGCCCCAGGCTCCCTACATTTTTCCTCTTCCTCCACCTGTGTTCTGGGATTACAGACACAAGCCATCATCCCTGAGATAGATAAGTTGTGGTAACTAAGTCTCCTGAAATTCAAGACTCTGAAATAAAACTTCTTATGATCTGGTTTTAGCACTATTTGAGTTCATAGAAACCAAACTTCTGCTGTTTCTAACTCAAAGCATTCTCTGGATTTGAGAAGTGCATCCTTTGATGTCACTAACAGGAAGAAGTTGGAAGGCATGGTTTATGGAGAACATGAGTCCTGATACTACCTTAAAAACACAAACAGAAACACACTTGAAGACTGTGTCTACCAGATACTCTTTACCCCATTTAGCCTTAGGACAGCCTCTGTCCTTAAGTGTCCATAAGCAAATGACTATTTTACTATCATTTCAGAGACTGGGACTCAGCTAAGTTCAGTAACTAACCTGGAGTCACACAGCAGAATGTGTGTGATGATAAAATTTCACCTGGGAAACCTAGCTTCATACTCACACTTAGTTTATAACTCTGCTTCTCTTGTAGAAGGCTTTACATGGGTTCTATGAAGAACCTGGCTATTTTACATAAGAGACTTGTACATGCATGGATTTGGTACCCATGGAAGGAATTAGGATCTACTGAGGGACAAAAGTTTGTTCTGTGAGAAAGACCAGCAAGCCTGCGGTGGAAACATTCCTTTCCTCTCTCCTGAGCTGCATTCTTGCCTCTGTTTACATTCTAGGTGCTTCCACAGACTGGGATACAAGTTTCCTGTGAAGAGACTGACATCACTACAGCTTGCTCAAGCCAGGAGAGACCTGTGCTCCTCACAGCAAGCTTCTTGGAGTCTTGAGGGCCCTGTGAATATATGATGGAGCCTTTCTTTCTTATGCTACTGCTCCAAAGCTTGGAATTGAAATTACTGTACCTGCAGAGAGGTTAATCCTGTGGGTTTGTGAGTCCGTCTCACTGGTGGCTTCAGGGTCATTTCGGATCCTCTCTCCCTTTCCTTCTATTTGAAATCCTCACCCCTGGTCTCTGCCCATCTGTTGCTGTTGTTTTTGGTTTTCTAATTTTTGTTTTTATTATCACTATATATACATGACATAAAATGTGCTGTGTTAACCATCAACATATGCTGGTATAAGTGGTATTCTTCTGGAACGGTCCTGTTTTACACATTCGAGGCCATGCATTCACTTTCTACATTGATGAAGACAGGTCAGAAATTAGCAAGAGTAAATGACTTAACCCTGAAGCGGAAGAGTGATTTTCAAATCAGGTTTGTCTCACTCCAAAATGCAGGCTCTTCCCTTCCTCTTGACCTCTTCTCAACATGACACCTCCCAAAAGCTGAGAGGAACATACATGAACATACCCATGTATATATAGAAAGAGCGGGAACAGGCCCTTATAAGGGTCATGTCATGCAAACCATGCCCGCTACTTCAGCAAGCACTGGCACAGGGAAACAAGATAGAGAGACTTGATAAAATGTCCCTCAGCCTGAGAGGATTCTGGGATGTTGGGGTACAAAAGCGTCTGTCATGTTTCTGTGCCTTTCTTGCAAGGCTTTCAAGATCTCTGGGCTAATTTTGACTGGTTGATGATTCCAGTCCCATGCTAAATGTCAACGCTGTCTCTCACACTGCAGATGTACTTCTTATCTGCCCTGATAACATCACTCTCAGAAGGGAATAAAGTAATGGCCCCACAGTGCCTCTGCTCACAGAGCCCCTGGGCCCAGGAAATGTCAGTCACCAAGCTTCAGCCACAGCTGCACTAGGGTTTAGATAAGTAAGTGGGTAAACAGGAAAGTAAAAATCAAGCCCTTGGGGGTGGGGGGCTCAAGCAGAAGAAACTCACCATCCTGTTCCATCTCATACCTGAGAAGACCAGGAATAAACAAACCTTAAAGACACGGGCGCTCTTCCTTGAAACATTTTGTTTTGGGTGACTTCAATAAACACTGAGTGTCGTTGGCACCCAGTAAGCAGGCGTGTCGACCACATGTTTTAGTTTATTACCTGGAAATCAATAAACGTGACCTCCCACGGGCTTGACACATCATCAGCATCAGCGCTGCTGAGCAACAGGAGAGCATCGTTCCTCCGCAGGCTGCTGACTCGTTGGCAGCGGTAAGAGTAGCTGGACAGAGCATATATACCGGTTGCATTAAAAGTTGCTTGCACCGAATTATTGATGATGATCTCGACTCGGTGTAAACTAAACCAGCTCTGGCTGGGCAGCTTGTTGTAATTGGTGAGGGTGAACCTGAAAAGGTTTGTACATTAGTGTTAGCCAGCACTCTATTATCGTCGCAGGCAGAGCGTCATCTGTGAACAGTACAATGGCGCCCTCTTTTGTCGGACTGTGGAATCGAACTGGGAAGAGCCTTCCCTCTGGCGCCAAAAAAGAGCCTGTGATTGCCAGCAAGAAAAGGGCGATTTGAAAAATCCTACAAAGGTGGGAAGGGGCTGTTTTCTTTCTTTTTTAATAACTAACTTATATTTTTATCATTGCAACAAATCTAATAAGAAGTTAGATGTATATTAACACAGAATTAAGTTGTAAAATAATAGGAATAGCTTTCCTATGTGTTCATGTATGTGTATTTACTTCAGCATACTTCTGCTCTATGAGATGGACACTATTTTTATCCTGGAGTCACATATGAAGAATTGAGCCCGGAGGAACACAAAATACCTTCCCCAGTTTCACTCAGGAAGTTGGGTTTAGCTGCCTTTCAGATGCAACCTGAGACTAGTACCCTCACTGCCCACAGCTTGAAAGTAGAACATTCTCTAATCACGGAAAACATACAGTGGATATAGCTATATGTCTTTATAATTATCTTATAAAGACAATTATATATTTTTGTTTTATAAAGTCAAAAGTTTTCAAAACTGGTATGTTACATAGAACACAAGCCAAGAGCAATGGGATTAAAACATCACTATAATTGCAAATACGGATGGGTTATATGTTACTTTTATTTTCTTATCCATTTGTTGTTTTTGTCTATTTTTCTAAACAGTCTTTCTCTGTGTAGCCCTGGATGTCCTGGAACTTGATCTGTAGACCAGGTTGGCCTCAAACTCATGAGACCCACATGCCTCTGCCTCCCGAATGATGGGATTAAAGGCGTTTGCCACCCTTGTCCAGTTTATTTTTATGATTTGTATAGCTTGGTATTTCTAATTTTTCTGGGTTTGTTATCTGATTTTGTGCTCCTATAAAAGCAGATCCTGAGACAAAGATGTGAGTATAAGGATTCTGTCATTCAGGTATATGAGCATAAGAATTTGGTCATTCTGGTATATGAATGTAAGGATTTGTTCATTCTGGTATATGAGCATAAGGATTTGTTCATTCTGGTATATGAATGTAAGGATTTGGCCATCTGGATGTGTGAACGTAAAGATTTGGTCATCCAGGTGTATGGAATGGAAAAAAGAACAATGGTAGTAGACAAGAGGCTGCCAATGGAGAGGAGATTAAGTGTGTTTTCACACAACAAGGACCAAATGGAGAATTCTGGAAGCCAAGGCAGAAAAGACTCTTCCAAGCAGCCTCACTTAGGGTAGAGGATGCTGGGGAGACAAGGATGGAAGGCATAGTTTGTGTTATAGGTCTGGGGTTGCTCAGAGATTCACCATGAAAATGAACACATTCTAATAAGAAGAGCCTTTGTATTTAGGTACTGGCGCCCAATGTGGGGCCAAAACTGCCCCTGAGACCCATCCCAAGATGCAGCCCATAGCCAGCCATATCAGGCCAAAACTTATAAAGACAAAACCCACAAGATTGTTGGCAGGCTGCCTTCATGGAGGCAGGGTCTAATCTTAACATATATATCTTGTAGCTGCTGTAGTCATCTTTTTGAGCAGAGTAAGCAAGTTTCATTACAAAAGTAAAAGTAGCAATTAGTTCTATAACCCACTAGAATAGCAAATTTTACACAATCAGTCAACTTAAAAATAATCCTCAGCATCTGGGAGAAAAGGGCAATGTGTGCTAGGATACAGCTTGTTCAAGTCAGATACTTTTGGGGGGTTTTGGTCTCTCAAGCATAGAAAGTCTAAAATGTAAACCATCATGGTTAGGGTTCCTATTGCCATAAGAAAAGCACCATAACCTAAATCACCTGAGAAAGAAACTTCTGGGGTGACCACCATCACTGCGGTAAATCAAGGTAGGAACTCAATGACGTGGGAACCTGGTGACAGGACCTGATGCAGAGGCCATGGAAGAGTGGTGTCTACTGGCTTGTTCTCCACAGCTTGGTCAGTCTGCTTTCTTAGTGAACTCAGAACCACCTGACTATAAGCGGCACCACCCACAATGTGCTAGGCCCCTCCCACATCAATCACTAAATAAGAAAGTACCCAATAGGTTTGTACAGGCCAGTCTCATGGAGGAGGTGTTTTCTCAACTGTGACTTCCTCTGTTCAAATGTGCCTAGCTCTGTGGTCAACAAAAACTAGCCAACATGGCCTTCTTTGGCCAGAAAGGCGTTTAGGGAGAGATAATAGTTGAGTTCTACTGCTCTCAAAAGGTAAGATCCAAGTAAACACAAAGTATGGGCATGTATGCCGAACACCTTTATCCTAAGTGATGGTGATGATGATGACAATTTACAGAGTAAATTTGACAGTATTTTCCAGTTTTCCAAGTGTTTGAATAAATAAAATTATAATGTGAATTTCTGAGAAAAAGGTGAAGCATGTAGTCATTCTCAAGCAAGTCTGCCTACAGAATCTTCTATTGGAGACTCATAACTATTTCCACATAGTCAGAGAGTACCATAGAGCACACAGCACAGAAGAAAATGCCTGTCTGGCACACCCTATTTGTTTTCCAAGTAAAGTTGAAGACAAAACTGTTCATCTCCACCAGAAAGTTTATCTTCACTAAAAAGTCCTATAAGAAGGGAATCTCTGGTGTGTGTGTGTGTGTGTGTGTGTGTGTGTGTTCATGTGTGTAGGTCTGAGGACAATCCCAAGTGTTGTTTGTCAAGTACTGCCAACCTTTTTTTTTTTTTTTTGAGACAGGGTCTCTCACTGGCCTATATGGCCACCTGTCCCCCCTTCCCAGTAATGGGGTTATAAGCAATAACATCACACCCAGATTTCTTAACATGGTTTGGGGGGGTCATACTCAGGTCCTTCTGCCTGTCTTGACAGAGCCATCTCCCCAGGCCACACACTGAATTTTTGAGGGAAAAAAAACCTTATGCCCTTAAATTTCTTGATCACCAACTGCTGAGAAAATTATTGATATATTTTTATGGGGAGTAAAACAATTTGAAACAGAGTCTTATTATGTAGCACTGGTCGGTCTAGAACCCACTATGTTTACTTTCAAACTGACAGAGATCTACTTGCCTTTGCCTCCAGAGTGCTGGGATTGAAGGTGTGTGCCACCCAGCACACCAAGAAAATTGTCTTCAAATTTCTTGATGACTGGCTGCTAAGGTAAATAATTATTAGTAGATGCAGCTTTGGATGCAGCCTTCTACCACAAGCAGAGAAAAATGGAGGCTGATATTGACTGCTGGGGAATTCTGACAGTAAAAACCTTTTAAATGTTCTCAAGTTGTGGGATTCTTATAAGGAGCTACAATGCGTCACCTTAAAGCAGAGCCTGAAGCCTAGTGGGTTCTAGTCAGTATTACTGTTTGTTCTGGGTTCTCAGTTCATGTGCTCTGAAACCCTCACTAAAGAGAGCGAGGAGCAGAGGTGTTTCAGTAATGGTTATATAAAGAATTCAGTAATAACAATAATAAAAGCATCCCTACTTGATCCTATTACCCATAACCACTGAATTCTCAGGATACTGAGCTATGTATGGACTTTTATGTGTGGAAAGCATTCCTACAGTATCCCATGAGACATGGCCGCTGACCTTTCAGTGTACTCAGCTATGGATCTGATATGTGTCATGTGAAGGGTACATGTCCACCCTTGATACTCACAGAGGGAGTGGATAAATTAAGTAGAGCATATATATCTGACGTGCTGAAACTGTAACACTACCTACCTTATGTCAATAGCCTTGGGATTCTCAGCATCACCAAACTTCAAAGACAACCTAAGAAAATGGAAACAACACAGTTCATCAAAACGAGAATGACTCAGACTGCAGGATGGATCAGCCAGTGAGGACACCTGCCTCCAGGTCGGAGGACCTGAGTTCTGAGATCGATGGTAGAGGAGAGAATCAATTCCCAAAAGCTGTCCTCTAAGCACCACACAGACACCATGGTTTGAGCACACATGCACACCTGCACACAAGTGGATGTGAATGGGTGAGCACACACACACACATAGAGAAAGAGAGAGAGTCAAAAAATAACAAAATTTAAAATATGCTTGTCATTATTGGGCATTAGGAAAACATAAAATAAAAACACATTTATGCGTCACAGAACAACAAACAGGATGATTAAAATGTCTTACATGCTGAACTCACAAGCTTTTGATAACCTATATATATTCATGCACACTTTCTGGAGGTAAATACTAGCTTTCCTGGGTTGAAGACAGAACAACTGCTCACTCAGGAACAGTCTTAGATTTCTTGACACAGTTCATTCCCTGGAAAGTGCAATGGGAGCCAGGCATCATTCCATCCACACTGTTTGTAGTGGAAGTCAGGAGTCCAAGGTTTATGTGGAGAGTTGATGGCTCTTTCCTCACCTCCTGAATATGGCAGAAAAGCATCTGTTCTCTCAGTGTTGACAGATTCCCCTTGGGAAGAGAAGAAAAGAGGTCCTGGGCTAATGCCATGGAGGTAAGTGGAAGAATTTAACCAGGGTCTGGATGGAAGCGGTAGCCTTCCCATGAAGAACACAATCGGCAGAATGTTTAAGATCTGGGTCTCATAAATGTCGCCAGCAGGAAGATGTGTTCCTTTACAAGGCAGACAAATTGCCCTAAGGCCTAACTTTCTTACTAACTCCAAAGTGTATTATCCTTTAGCACAAGGCCAGGGAATATTAACTACACAGTAACTTTTATGAAAGGATTTTCTCTACAGCTTCATACTGAAGAGGACATGAGGCAAGTGGGTAATCTTCCTAAGAAGGTAAAATACTTCATTTTCAACTGGGTAGGAGCTGTTTGCCCACCCAGGAAATACAGGCAGGAAAATCAGGAGTCCAAGGCCAGCCTCAATTACAGAAAAAAAAAAAAAATTGAAGCCAACTTGGAATACAAAATACTGTGTCTCAATAAATAAATAAATAAATAAATAAATAAATAAATAAATAAATAAATAAATAAATAAATAAGGGTTCACCTTTTTAAAAACTGAAAGCCAGATGAGATACTGTACTCCTTTAATATCATCACTAGGGAGATGGAGGCAGCAGGATTGCCATGAGCTTAATGTCACACTACACTATGTCTTACCTACTGAGCAAGCTTGACTACACTGTGCGACCCGAAACAACTTAAAATTTTTTTAATTAAAATTTAGAAGTTTTGTAGAATGTTAGGGGTGCCTAAATGATATGATTTGGCCTTTCTACTTCTATGTGGAAAATACTAGGAAATGAAACACGTTCTGCCACAAAAACGTATACAGGAATATTCATAACTATCTGGCAAGTTACATAAAGGAGAGAGGCAAACTTCTATCATCGATGTGTGAGTAGATATTAAGTCATGAAATACCCATATAATGGAACACTGCTCAGCAGTGAAAAAAAATATTGCACTGAGCTGAGCACAGAAGATTGCCTCAGTCATCGTGTTAAGTGAAAGAAGCCATACTGAATGAGAGAACACACCACATGGCTATACTTACATAAAGTTCTAGGAAATACAAATGAATCTTGAATGATATGAACTAAGCTAATGGTTACCTGGAGAGGTGGTAATGGCATAAGCAATAGATACCGAAGGAACCACGTGTGTTTCAGACATGATGAAAGTGGAGTTTGTCTTGGTTGTGGTGATGGTATTGTGTGTGTGCATGTATGACCGGTGACCCCAAGATATACTTAAACTTGTGCACATTATTACTTGTTACAAGCCACAGAATAATGCAGTAGGGATTCAACTGTCATTTAACATGGTCAGCCAATCAGAATTAAGGATTCTGATGAAGGAGTTAAACCAAGACACAAGGCAGTTTGGAAATATTACCTTTTGAATGAACTGGCTATTTCTAACTGGGAATTTTTTGTGTGAAGCTGTAGTTTTCCTGTTTATTAAAATCTTGGAATTTATTTCCCACAAGCTTTTAACAATGTCATTGATTATTTACTGGGTACAATTTCCCCCATGCATTGATATATTGGATGACTTCCATGACCACGAATTTGAAACCATTCACATAGTCAAAACCTCTGTTTCCCACATCTATGTCTTTGTTCCTTTTTCCAACATAAGCATAGAGGTTTGCCTTTCTGAAGTTATCTTCATTGGCAGGCATTTGGTCAGTGTTAAATGTCCAGACAAAAGCATTTCATTTGCTACATTCTCAGACACCCAAGGACAGCCTTTAGATAGATAGGAAACAAGTGTGCTCACTCTGCCAGCAGACAGCAAAGCACTGACCTGAGCTAACCTTGAACTAACAAGTCCTTAGCTTCTTGTACTTACTTTCACTTTGGTTTATTGATTAGCTTATTATTTCTAGCCACACTTAGGAATGTAGTATTAAACATGGATTCCCCTTTTTCCTTCTTAGACTTCCCTTTGATTTAAGGTCTCTCTCTTCTCAGTTGACCCTGTCCCTTTAAGAGTTCACTGAGGCTTTTACAAGTCACTCCCTTCTTGAGTCTTAAAGAAAGCCACCACCTGTGGGGATTTAATAAAAGTTCCAGGAGTTTTGGAGATATAAGAAGGATCTAACTACAGTCAGTCTCTAGGAGAATCAGAGAGTGGTGATTCACACCTTTAGTCCCAGCACAGGGAGTATCCTGGGAGTGGTAACCTACACCCTTAATCCAATCAGGTCATTTTAGTTTACTGAAGGAGTTCCAGGTGCCCAGGCAGGCAGTAGTGGTGGGGCCAAGCCTTATTTATCCAGAGAGTATTTAAGGCAGCATAGAAAGACAGAAGGGAGGAAGCCAAGAGAAGCCAGGCTGAGGAAGCTGGAAGACAGCTGGGTAAGATCTGACTGTGGTGTTTATTCTCTCTAATATCTCTGACTTTCTCAGAGATCTATCCCTGAGTCCCAACAACCACCTGAGGTAAAATCTGCCTTTATGACCCTGAAAGAATTCCAGCCTTGTGACCTTGCTTGGGCCAGAGAATTGCTGATTGTGTATAAAACACAAAACATGTAACTATGGAGACTCAAGGTAAAGCTAGGAGAGAACAGCAGATGCTTACTTAGAACAATAAAGAGATGGACAGAAAAAGCATGAACAATCTCCACCCTCAGACACCTAGATCCCCTCCACTGGTTATAGAGCTTCCTTTGAACTCTGAGAGAAGGCCTTTAAGGTAGGTCCCTAAAAGATTTCCTTAATTACTCTTTATTAGTATTTCCAAGTAGGGCTAGAAAGATAAGAATGGCTGGAGGGTAGTGGCGCATGCCTTTAGTCCTAGCACTCAGGACACAGAGACAGGTGGAGCTCTGTGAGTTCAAGGTCAGCCTGGTCTACAGAGTGAGTTCCAGGACAGCCAAGGCTACACAGGGAAACTCTGTCTTGAAAAATAAAAAAGAGAGAAAACAAAACGTATAGAATGATGAGATGAGTGTTTATAATGGGAAAATATAAGAAATTTAAATACACAAAAAATGCTGCTGCTATATCAATAAAACATCTAGAAGTCCAAGCACCTTAATAAGCCTTAAGAAACCAAACAGATCAAAATCAAATGGCTGAGAATGAAAGATAGCATGCTGTGACTTCCTCAGTGTGACCAGCTTCCAAGAAACCAAAGATCAGTGGCTGTATTGAACTCTATTGTAATGGGGAAGGGATGTGATGATAACAAAGTCAATCATATCACTAAGACCCGACAAAGAAAATATTTGCATTCTTAGCAAGATCAGCTTGGACACCCTAAATATGTGCCTGTTTGCAAACACTTTCAAAAAGGTAGTTCAGAAATTGAGAAAGTGGTCAAGGAATGACTGGTCCAGCTTTAGACCCAGACCATGAGAGGAAGCTCACCCCTGACCCTGTCTGGAGGGCTAGGACCCAGACGCTAGATGGCCCAGAGACAGACAAAACATGACTGGCACCAAAAAAAAAAAAAAAAAAAAAAAAAAAAGTCAATGTAATTATGCCTAATGAAATCTGCTGTGTTTATATATTGGTGCCTACCCCAACTGTCACCAGAAAGGCATCAACCAACAACTGATGGGAACAGATGCAGAGACCCACAGCCAAACATCATGTGGCACTCAGAAAATCCTGAGGGAAAGAGAGAGGCAGGATTGTAGGAGCCAGAGAAAAGCCACAGAATCAACTAATGAGGCTCATAGAGGCTCAAAGAGACTAAGCCGCCAACCAGAGAACTGGCATGGAACTGACCTACGTCCTCTGTTGTGTGACTGTGGTCCTCTTGTGGGAGTTCTAACAGTTGGGGCAGCGACTGTCTCTGACTGTTGCCTGCTTTGGGGACCTTTTCCTCCTACTGGATTGCCTCATCCAGCCTTGATAGGAGAGGAGGAACCTAGTCACACTGTAGCTTGATATAACCTGGCTGGCTGATATCCAGAGGAGGGAGTGGAGAGGGGAGGAGAGATAGGAGTGAAAACTGTAGATAGGATTAAATAAATAAATAAATAAATAAATTGAATAAATAAATAAATTGAATAAATGAATAAATAATACAAATACAAAAAAAACATACTTTCAAAGCTTCTTAAGTAAAGCTTCAAGGGATCCCTACTTTCATGGCATTTTGACTGTCTAATACAAATTACTAAAGAAATTATTAAAGAAATACAATTACAATGCAACAAATGGGGTGGCAGACACCTTTAATTCCAGCACCTGGGAGGCAAAGGCGGGCAGATCTCTGAGTTCGAGGACAGCCAGGGTTACACAGTGAAACACTGTCTAGAAAAAAAAAAAAAGAAAGAAAAAGAAAATCAAAGGCAAAAAAGAGAGAGGAGGGAAGGAGGAAGGAGGGAGAGAGGGGAGGAGGGGAGGGAGGGAGGGAGGGAGGGAGGAGGGCAGGAGGAGGGAGGACCAGAAATAATTTGAATTTTGACTAATTGTTTACTTTAAGGAAGATTTCTCAAGTTCTTCCTATGGGCCACACTAGCTTGGTCACTAAAGAAGCTTGCCCTGTGCTGATGAACCAAACTTCAGAGCAGGAGCCATCTCAAGCTCTCCATCTGTCATCTCCTGGTCACTGAGGCAACTGACCAACTCTCAGAAACGACCCACCAAGGCCTTTCCCCAGCAGGCTTAGTACCTGTGAAAACTGAAGCAGACTATGCTCTGGAGCAGAGAGCCTGAAGCCAGATTTTAACAAAGCTAATTCATCATTTGCTCAGCGAGGGTCTTGTAGGTGTCGGATGCCATACAAGAAGAAGAACACAAAAATGGATACAACCCAGAACAAGATTGGAAAATGAACTTACTCAGGGCCCCCTCCCTACACATTTAAAACAGACCCTGAATTCTTCGGGCTATAAATGCCCAACCTCAAAATGCACCCAGATGCTGGGACTGGGTTCTATTTACAGAGCTTTCACTATTTAAAAAGACTTCCACAGAAAATCTATCTTCCAAATTTGCCCCTCCCCACACATTTTGTTTCCAAAAGCTAAAATATGCTCATCTTCTTTCAGTCTGGGCTTTTGACCTTACATGGCTATGTCTCCACATGGGTTTGTTCTTTCACCAAATTCGACTCCGGTTCTGTCATAGGCACCGCAGAGACATCTCGTTGTTCTAAGGAATTCTCAGGGATCAGTATCAGGGTTCTTAGCAGGTGAAACTAAACTTTCACTTCCTGAGAAGACATCTCAGCATGCTCTCTGGGTGAAGGTGCTCCCAGGTTGCCTGCACCTCCGCTGAGCAGGACTGCAGGAGTTGGGGGCGGCCCACCTGGGCTCACTTCTGAGTAGGGGTATTGTGTTGTTTCATGGTAAATAATTGTCCCACCCACTGGTTTAATAAAAAGTGCTGATTGGCCAAAGGCAGGCAGGAAGTGTGGGCAGGGCTACCAGACTAAAAACTCTGAGAACAGGAAGCACAGAGCAGAATGCCAGAGAGTAGCCGGAGGAAGCAGAGGACAACCATGCTGCTCTAAGAAAAGATACCCAGCCGCATGGCTGAGCAAGAGATGGGTTAGATGAAGGGTAGAGAGCTAGCAAGTGATATGCCTGGGCCTGAGGCTGATCAGCCTAAAACTATTGAAAGCATCTGTGTGTCTCTGTCTCTGTGTGTCTGGGGGTCTGTAGGTCCTAAACCTTGAGGTTAGGCCTGAAAGTCCAGGCCAAAAACCTCATACTACACTTCTGAGTATAATTCTAGGGCAGTAACTAGGAAGATACAGTATCAGGGCCTGTTTGATATCTTATTGGTATACTGTAAAACCCAAAAAGTGGTGGAGAGAGGACTCCTCAGGTAATGATGCTCTTCCAGAAAACTGGGCTTCAGTTCCCAGCACCCACTGTAGGTGGCAAACAACAGCTTCAGGGGATCAAACACCTTCTTGTCGCCTCTGCAGGCACTGAACACACGTGTGCATGCACACAGACACAATCACAGAAGTAAGAAGTAAACTAATCTTAAAAATTAGCTAGAATAGAGAAAAAGCAAAATGCCCCCGAGGCCTCTCCCACCGGTGTGCCATTGCACTTGTTGGTATTGAGAAAGGAACACCTGCTTCAGACAGCACTGGGGCTTATATGTATTAGGAGGGTTTTGGATGGCTTAGCCCCACGATTTGGACTTGCCTGCAGCCATTTTTTTTAAATGACTTAGATGTTTATATTAATTTTATTCTATTTGGCCTATGTCTTAGGCATATTGTTTGCTGTCTTTTATCTTAATTTATTTTTATAAATCTTTTTTTGTCATGTGGTCCCATAGCTTTTTTATTTTGTTATATGTTGTTTCTTGAGCAGCTGGATCCTGTCTTCCCTGACTCCGCCCTCCTTCTCCTACCCATGCTCCATTTTCCTGCCTGTTGCTAAGGTGCCCGATATAGGCCAAAATAGTTTTTCATTTTATAATATATAGAAAGACATTCCCACATCACTTTCCCTTTTCTGTCTAATCAAAAAGGAAGGTTTTAATTTTAACATAGCAAAATTGTATAACAAAACAGCTATTAAACAAGAATTATAGTTATAATATTTAGTCTTTGTATTTAGCAAAAATAAATAAAATATTTTATCATTTATTTTATCTTTGTGAATCTAAAGTTTTATATCTATTTTTTATAATGACTAAAGAAAGCTACTTATAATTATCTAATCTTTAACTACATCAAAGACCACAGAAAGATATAACATTATCCACATAAACAGCTAGTGTAAGCAACTTCTAAAATCTAGAAATAACAGAGATGACACCTGTCTGTCTGGACAATCACTCAAAGTTTATTTGTAATGTTGGGGCATTTATCTTTAGCCCATCAGCCTAGTGTCTCTTGCATCCTTTCAGTGAAGCAGGAAATCTGAAGGACTGCTCTGCCCATTTTGGCAGTTTGTCAGTTGCTTTTTTGTGTGTGTTGAAGAATATCTGGCAGTTTTCTCTGCAAAGCAGGAACCTGAAGGATCATCTTGGCTTGTTCCGCCAAAGTTTAGAGGACACTTTTTTTTATGGGTCTTGTATGTCTAGTTTATATAGCATACTGTCAAGCAGTCAATACAACAACAGGTTTTGTCTAGTGGCTAACCATTGCTACAAAAAAAGTACATTTTATGTGGAGTTTATTTAATGCCCATCATTCTCTTGAAGTAGATTGGTATTGGCAGCAGCAGACCTGTCTTGCTGTCCAGAAGTCTTAAGTTTTTTTAAATATTTTAAATACCATATTCTGTAGTCTGTGAAGTATTTGAAGATTACCTAATTGAAATATATCTTTGTAGACCTATAAAAATCTTAACTAACATGACTATAAGTTTGGTTATTACAGATGACTATTAATCTGTATTTCTTAATTATATACTATAATTTTAAATTAATTGCATAAACATAATATCTTAAACAAAAGTAGAAATATAAATACAGTATAATAAAATTGACCTTAAATTTGTGTCTATAAACTGAAATCTATATTAATATAAAATATTTTGAGATTAACAGCTGATTTTTGGATTAGAATGAATTTAATAATTTATCTTTTTTAATCATTCTTATATCATATCCCCCTCCTTTTTAAGAAAGAGACATTACCACATCACTTATACTTCCATTTTCTCATCTGCTTTTCATGGTCTTGTGAGGTAACACCAGAAGGAAGGTGGTAACATGTCCCTTTAAAGACACATTAGAACACTGGTAGAACTCTTGTTAAGTTTCCCAGACTCACTCAGCCTGAATTCCTTATGAGCTATAGGAGAGCCATGGAGAGGACACCAGATGTGGCCTGTGGGAAAGGCACAAAGGCAATCAGCTACAATGAATAGTTGCCACCAACTCTATCTGACATGAGACAAGCCCACAGGTCCTAAAGGCACAGAGCTCTCTAGCAGAACTGGACCCCCAAGACAAGCTTTTGGTTTTCTCCACACATAGTTTCCACTGATGACTAAATTCTCCACAGCCCAGTAAACAGCTGCATTGGCCTTGCTCTTCCCACAACCCCCTAATGTCAGGCTAAGTGGAACCACAGCCAGCCCTGGGCAAGCCAGCTTTACCCCCAGGCAATCAGCATCTCTCCATGCACCTGACCACAAATCAAGAGCCCTGTAGGGAATTAATTAGAGCCTGGGGAAAAAAAAAAAATTCCTGAGCCCTCAGTGGTGTGGGCAGCTCTCCCAGTCCTTGATAACTGTTCAGAAACAAAAGAAACAAATGTGGATGGATTCTTAACAATTCCCTAAACCTTGTCATTATTACAATTCCTTAAATCCCTATTAGAGGACAGTCATTCTGAAGAGCAAAATACAGAGAATGCATATCTCTTTTACGGATGGGTCAATATATCTATTTCCACTCATCATCAAGAACTTTAAACAGGAAACAGAATTCATGAATAAACCAGCAATTCCAGTCCAACTGTATGTAGTATAAAAAGAATGCACACAGGAGTACATCCATAATATGTATCCTCCCAGGCCAGAACAAAAGCAAAGAATCTCCCAAAAGCACCCACTGTACCAACAAATATTGAACATGGGGTTTGTGGGACACATTTCAGATTTCCTCTTCCTGGACAAGTAACAGGAAAAAAAAAATTCTCAGATGCCTAAAAGCAGAGAGAAAGGCTTTCAAAATGATCTGTTCTCAACAGGGACATTTACTTAATCTGTTTATCTCAAACCAAAACTAATCTTTCTGTTCACACTCAATTGTCCAAAGATTCAATGAAATTTGACTAAATATCCTCTTACACACAAACATAGGCCATGTTCTGTCATTGAGAATCTCTCACCATGAACAAACACACCACCTAGAGGCAAAGACTGGTCCTCAATAAAGCTTTCCTGAGAGATCCACTAAGATGTGTTTGCCCTGCTGTGCTAGCCAAGTCCAGGGGACTTTGAATCTTTACATTTGACTTTTCTTTCTTCCTTCCTCCCTTCTTCTGGTCCTTTCTTCTTCCTCCTGTTGGTGTCCTTTCTTGCCTAACAGAGTTAGAGAATAAGAGCAAATTACAGGAGACATCTCACACCTCATTGCAAGATACAGAGAAAGGAAGCTAGAAGCCAGCTGGAAACCTCCCTGCTAGTTGGCTAGCTTACAAAGCACAAAAGAGTGTCCTTCAGCCTTCTCAGAAAGTAAAGGTACCATTGGTCCAACAGAGCTGTAAACCCTGCAACCAGAAAGCCAATCTGCTAGGCAAGATGTGCCTAGCTGGGCAATAGTGGCTTGATTATTGTGAAGGTAACTAGCTGCCCTTTGATTTGGGGTAGGGTCATGGAAGGAGATACTCTTGCCTGGTATTGTAAGCCCAGCTAACAATTCAGGACTGGGGAGATCATAAGTTCACTGTAAAAATTAGTACTATTGAATTGACATATTATCAAACTTCCTTCTAAATATCTATGCATTATTAATAGACAAAACCTTTCCTTCCTCCCTCTGTCTCTTCTTCCTTCCTCCCTTTTTAGAATGAATTGAAAACTCTCATTTTCAAAACCCAGAGAAGAAAACTAATCAGCCACTCTCCACTAGAACTCACATCCAAAAATATTTAGGAAGCCTAAATTGATCTTGTTGGTTAAAAAAGAAAATGTCTTGAGTTTTTTATTGCTGTGAAGAGACACCATAATGACCACAACTCTTTTAAAGGAAAACATTTAATTGGGGTAGCTTACCTTTTCAGATATTTAATTTATTAGCATATGGTGTGACATGGTGGCACACGGGAAGACGTGGTGCTAGAGAAGTTACTGAGATTCCTACATCTTGACTTGCAGGCAACAGGAAGCTGTCTGAACACTGGTTGTGGCTTGAACGTAGCCCACCTCCAGAGTGACACACTTTTTCCAACAAGGCTACACCACTCCAACAAAACCACACCTCCTAATAGTGCCACTCCCTATGAGATTATAGGAGCCAATTACATTCCAACTACCACAGGCAAACTACATAAAGTTGGGTGGTTAGATGGAAGAGTGGGGTAAGGGGTGGATCTGGGAAGAGTTGAGGCAAGAGGTCTCAACTGCACAAAATGCTCAAAGAACTAACAAAATATTCTTTATATTAATGTAAATTTGTGCCTTGCTCTTTAGATGACAAAGGAAAACAAACCAGTTTGTCACCATGAACTTATTCGGTATCTCCAAGGCTTGCTCGGCCAGACAGATTGACTTACCTGGCACTTTCTCCACTGCAGCTTGAGTCGCCAGTGTCTACTGTTGTGTTTTGACCGAGCGCTTCATTCGTGAGGTCCAGCCAGGTCTGATTCTTAAATGTAACTGTGATTCGTTTAGTCCAGAAGAGGATGCAGGGAACCCCATCCCTGGAGAACTTAACAGGATTATGATGACTGAATGTACTCCAAGGGGTTTTGCTCAGATTGTAGTTGAAAGTCTAATTAACCAAATACAAGATTTAATAGATCAGTGTGTGTCCTTGGAATCAGAGACTTCCTATGGATAAAAAGATTGATTTGTATCCTGTAATGATAAAAGATGCACTGCCTCCACTTCCTGTGGGAAAATCATAACTGGAATACTCTTATGAAAATATGAGGGCAAAAGTAAAATTAAGAACTGCATGTTTTTCTCAACTTCCTAGAGTTCAGGTAAGATTCTGTTAGCATAACTATTGTGTATATATTATAGTAGCTCTGGAAGTATTGAAAAGTGAGTATGCAGTGGTTAAAAAGAAAATGACATCATAAAATTTTCAAGCAAATGGATGGAACTAGAAAAAAATCATCCTGAGTGAGGTAACCCAGACCCAGAAAGACACAGTATTTACTCATTCATGAGTGGGTAGCAAACACATAGCAAAGGATGAACAGACTAAATTCCACAACCCCAGAGAAATAAGAAAGGAGGACCCTAAGACAGATACACATGGATTGCCCCAGGAAAGGGACATGGTTAAGATCTCTTGGGGGGACATGGTTAAGATCTCCTGGGTAAACTGGAAGTGGGTATAGGTGAGAGAGGATGGGGTGGGAACATGAGGGTTGAGAAGGCCAAGTTGGAGGAGGGACAGAGAGATGAGCAATGAAAATGATATCCCGACAGATTGAGCTATCATGGATTTAGGGAGAAACCTGGTGCTAGAGAAATCCACAGGAACTCACAAGGATATCCCCAGCTAAGTCTCCTAGCAATGCTGGAGAGGGTGCCTGAACTAGCTGTTCCTTGTAGTCATATTGGTGACTACACTAATTGTCATCATAGAACCTACATCCAGTGACTGATGGAAACAGATGCAGACACCCACAGCCAAGCGCTTGACCGAACACCTGGAGTTCAGTTGAGGCAAAGGAAGAACAACTAGAGGAGCAGTGGGAGGGTCAGGAGCACAACAGGGACATCCACAGGGACAGCTGACCCGAGCTAATGGGAGCTCACGGACTCTGGACTGACTGCTGGGGAGCCGGCATGGGACTGAACTAGGCCTCTGAATGAGGATGACAGTTGCTCTAATCAACCTGTTGGTGGGCCCCCTGGCTATGGGACCAGAAAGTATCCTGGGTACATGAACTGGCTTTTTGGAACCTGCTCCTGATGGTGGGATGCTTTGCTCAGCCTTGATACAAGAAGGAGAAGATGGGTCCTCCCTCAACTTGATATGTTAGTCTGTGTTGACTGCTCAAGGGAGGCCTTATCCCCTTAAAGGAATAGATGAGGAGAGGGGAATGAAGGAAGGTGGGGAGGGAGAAGGTAGGGGGATCGGGAGAAGGGAAGGGAAGGGGAACAGTGAAGGGCATGTAAAAGGAATTTTATTAAGAATTTTAAAATATTACAAAAAAAGAGAAAGCGAGTATGTTATTTAGATTAAAGGTTAATGTCTCAAGGGCCATACCTGTGTGATGGGGATTGTTGTGAAGTTCTGGACTGGCTTCTCCTCTCCACTATTCTTTTGACCTGACAAATAAACAATGATGTGAGTACCAAGTTGTTAACATAAGTGAATGATGCCAATAAGCCAATCACTGGTATAAATCCTGTTTGGGCTGATAATTTAAAATGTCCTCGTTTAAAAGATTTTTCCAGGAGGGATTCTAGTACAAACAACACCAGTGAGGTTAATGTACCCCAGAAAAGGCCTCCCTTTATCCTTGACCCCAGAAATACACAAAGGCAATTCCAAGTCTTACCACTCCGAAAAATCACTTCTTTCCTTGAAGACGTTTGAGAACTGAAATTAGAAAGACAATTTTAACAGACAATTTTAGAGACAATATCTACAGTGGAGGCTTCCCAAGGAGCTTTGCGAGACTAACTCTGCTGTGACCTATCACTCAGACTGTGGCCACTCAGAAAGCACCGTTTTTAAGTGATTTAAATATAACACATCTGTAGTGGATTTATGATGTTACATTGTAAATAATTGTCCCGCCTATGAGCTTAATAAAAAGCGCTGATTGGCCAAAGGCAGACAGGAAGTGTGGGCAGGGCTACCAGACTAAGAAAACTCTGGGAATGGAAAGAACAAAGCAGAAAAGCCACAGAGACTCCAGAGTTGCCAGACAAGCCAGAAGATGCAGAGGACAACTATACTGCTCTGAGAAAAGGTACTGAGCCTCAGGGCTGAACAGGATAAGAGTCATGGATTGGTTTAAGGGTAAAGAGTTAGTACATTATATACATGGACCTTAGGCCAATCAGCCTGATCTGTAAGTCTGTGGGTCTGTGAGTCTAAACCTTGAGGCTAGGCCCCAAAAGTCGAGGCCAGAAACCTCTTACTACACACATCTCCACACAAAATTTTTTAAAAAAATACAGAAATTCCTGAAATTTTTCTTTTTTTGTGAATCAATTCTGAACCTTACTGAAAGTATAGAGAGTCAACTTACATGCCAGTGAGCTATCCACCAATCTTTAACCAATAACAAAAACATAATAATATGTAGTAGATTATTTTACTATGAGATTTTATATCATAGTGTCTTGCTACTAAATTACAGCCAAAATATTCAATATTTGTTACTTTTTAAAAGAACAAATTCATCCAGGCAGGGGTGGTGCACGCCTTGAATCCCAGCACTCAAGAGGTAGAAGCATTCAATCTCTGTGATGTCAAGGCGAGCCTAGACTATATATCAAGTTCCAGGACAGCCAGAGCTACACAGTCTCAAAAACCAAACAAACAAATAAAAGACAAATTCAAAACTATGAAAATAGAAAATATAGTCTATAGCCTTTTACTCTTTATCTAGACTCATATAAACATACATATACCACATAACTTACTTTTTATAAAACTTAAAAATATATTGAAAGCATATTTTTTTTCAATTTTTGGACTTCACAATTATTTGCCTATGTTGTCTTTGTTTTGATACAGTTTTGAGTTTCATGCAGTATTACATCATAAAAATGTGTCATGGTGCCCTCAGCCATATTCCTAGTCTCACATATTATCCTGTGCTTTAAATGTCCTCTAAAGGGCCAGCCAGGTGGTCATGGTGTACACCTTTGGTCCCAGAACTTGGGAGGCAGAGGCAGGAGGATCTCTGAGCTTGAGGCCAGCCTGGTCTACAGAGCGAGTTCCAGAACAGTTAGTCAGAGATACACAGAGAAACCCTGCCTCACAAAAGGAAGGTGAGGAGGAGGAAGAGGAAGAAGAGGAGGAAGAGAAGGAAAGGATGGAAGGAAGGAGAGAGAGAGGGGCATAAGACTCCCAGCAGTGAAAACAGAGAATGTCTCTGACTGTTGCCTGATTTGGGACCCAGTTCCTCCTGCCTGATAGCCTCATCCAGGCAAGATGGGGTTGCCTGCTCTCACTTCAGCTTGATATGCCATGGCTCACTGATATCTATGGCCTACTTGCCTATATCTGAAGAGAAACAGTGGGGGAGGAGTGGATGGGGTGGAGGTGAGGGGGTGAGGGGCTGGGGAAAGAGAGGAAGGGGAAGCTTTAGAACATATGTTTAAAAAATAAGAAGTCCTCCAAAGGCCTACTGTGACTGTAGACGGGGCTGTCAGGCGGTGACCGGTGGACATATGGGGATGTCCTTAGGTCCCCAAGCATGTGCAGTGGTGTTAGTTCTACAATCTTCAGTAGCTCTTGTAATAAAGAAACAAACATCCCTCCTGTTCTCTATTTCCTTAGTCAAGATGTAACTCCTTGTTCCCAAGATGCAATCCATCTCACCATCTGCCATCAGCCATGGACCCTCACCAAAACTGACCAACTCAGCTTCCATGCTCGTGAATTTCCAAAACTATGAAATAAATAAGCCTCTTTATTAGAAGATAAAGAAGCCTATTTTTGTTTTCAAGATGGCATATATAATGAAAAGCTCACAATAGCAATTGTTCCCAAGGTTCCAAAATTCTAGGTTCTCAACATTTGGGTCTCAACCCTTTTGGGCATCATATATCACATATCCTGCACATCAGATATTTACAAGGCAACTCATAGCAGTAGCAAAATTGTAGTTATGAAGTAGAAATGAAAATAACTTTATGGTTGGGGTTCATCACAACATGAGGAACTGTATTAAAAGCCATGGAATTAGGAAGGTTGAGAAGCACTGTCCTACAGTGGATTCCTCTTTAATACGAATTCTTATAGTAAAATTGTTAAGTTGGGAAGTAGAGAAATGTTTGCCATATATTCCAAGCATAAAAACATGAAAACCAAGGGATTAGAGGGTGGCCCACTGGTCAAAAGCATATATGATTCTTTCAAAAGACCCAAGTTCTATTCTTAGAACCCACATCAAGTGGATCACAGCTGCCTGGAACTCAGCTCCAAAGGAATCCAATGACTCTGGCCTCCTCAGGTACTGACACACAGGTGGAATGCACTCACATAATTTAAGATAAAAGAAATCATTTTTTTTTTAAGACAGATCATTCTGTAGCCCTGTTTAGGATGATAACTCCCCAGACTGCTCTTGAACTGCATAGATCCACCTGCCTCTGCCTCCCGAGTGCTGGGATTAAAGGCAGATGCTACCACATGGCAATAACAAAATGTTTAATGCAATCCAAAACACAAAGTTCTCTCCATGAACCTCAGCCACCTTTCAGCCTTAGGATTGAGTCACAGCCAATCTTACTTCACACATAATCAAATAGGACTGATTACAAGTTAAATACGTTATTCTACATTATCTAGTGAAAATTTCTACACATGACAAATTTGGGAAAATGTTCCTCACATATGTATGCAACATTTGGTTCATTTTTTTTATCAGCTATATTCAGGCATATTTTTTGTGCAGGAAACTATCTGTGTAATGTAGTCAACCCTAAATGGTGTGGCACAGGAGCATAGCCATGGTATTACAGCTACAGTAGAGGTGAAGAATATTAATGCTGCTCACCAAGGGTTCTCCAAGTATTTCTAGTATTTCTACAGTGTTTCCTTCACTCTCAACCCTTGACCCTTTATCCCAAGCAAATACAATGACTTCCGTTTATTTTGTATGAGTTTATATTTTATAGAATTGTAAATTAACAGTCATAACATTTATCCTTTGGTATCTGTTTTCTTTTAATCGATACAATGGCTTTGGAATTTATGTCCACTGCTGCATGTATCAGTACTTAATTCTAATCCATTGCTAAGAAATACCTCATTGCATAAATATAATATAAATACATTTATTTGTCTATGCACATACTTACATTTACAGGCTTGTCTGGTGTTTGTAGCTTGGAGCTTAGGAAAGAGTTAAGAACTTTCGTGGATATTAGTTAGTGTGGAATATGCTTTTGTTTTGCTTGGTTTTGTTTTTTTCTGAGGAATGAAACTAGGGCTTCATTCGGGCCAAGTGTTTGCTCTACCTCTTATCCACACAACCAAGGAGACATTTCTGTTTATAAGAAGTCCCTTGTGAGTGAGGATGGCATGAATCAGTCCTCAGAAGCCAATCTCATCTTGGTGCACTTGGGACCACTAGGAAATTTAATTTCCTGAACAACAAGAGTACTGCATGTCTTATGCATACACATATGTTTCACCTATCAAAACTCCAAATTCTCCCATGTGAGCTGAAACATCACTGAATATATAAGCAGAAAACACTCCCTGGAGACACAAAGCTTTATCATACACATGAATAGGATTTTTCATTTTTCTTCAGTTTGAATGGTTTTTAAATCCGTATATTATAACACCAATTATATATTATAATTATATAATTATATATCCAATTTTTAAGTGTCTTCATTAACTTAAATATAGAAAATGGAGAAGCAGATTTTATCTAGAAAAGATAAAAGTATCAAATCAATTAGGAATACTTAGCTATGGAAGATATTACTATATTCATTGAATAAAAGTATATTAAGGAATAAGTAAACAAGCTGTAATACTATTAAACTGCTTGGTTTGAGGCGTTGGTCTATGGATTCAATGTTTTCATGTGTTCATTAATGAAGGGCTTGTAGTAAACAAAGAAGTTCACTGTCTTTTCAGTGCATCTCTGGTCTAACCATACAATACATCATTCGTTTTTAAAACACTGCAATGAAGACAGGCTTTGCATACAACCCTTAGCTTGATTAAATGAGTTTATCCGAAAGCTAATTTCAACCAAAACAAAATATGCATCACTCCATACTCTCAGAATGACAGGAAAACTAACAATTGTTCAAAACTGTCTGTGTGAATAGGTTGAGAAACAGTGATGTAAGAAAATTAAGCATTGTTTGGCCTAGTAGTCCAGGCCTCCAGTGCCTCAGGAGTCTGAGGCAGAAGGATCAAAAGTACATGGTCCTCTGAGTCTACATAGGGTGTTCAAAACCAGCTTGGGAAACATAGTGAAACTCTTTCACAAAATTATTTAAGTGGCTAGGCATCAAAATGAAACCTAGAATGTATAATTAATGTAATCTAACAAAAATATTTTAAAGTGGCTGCGGCCTGGTAAGCATGCAGAGTTCAATTCCTAGAGCCCATGGGACATGATGTCATACACTTGTAATCTTAGTACTTGACAGGCAGAAACAAGAAGATCCCTAGGACTCAGTGGCTAGCCAGCCCAGCTGAATCATCATCAAGTTCCAGATTTACAAAGGGACCCTGTCTCAAAAACACAAGGTAGAAACAGAGGCAGATCTTTGTAAGTTCCAAGTAAGACTGACCATCATAGAGAGTTCCAGGCCAGGTAAGGCTGTACAGAGGCCTGTCTCAAAGAAACAAAAAAATAAATTCAATTTAGGATTCCAAGAAGAGGAAAATATGACTTTCTCTTTTAAGAAAAAAAACAAAAACAGGATTTATGCATATGTGTGTGGTGTACAGAGGCCAGAGGAGAATGCTGTCTATCTTCCCCTTTGTCTTACTTGGCCTGACTCCCTGGAGATGATCTCTCACTGAACCTGGAGCTCACTGCTTTCCAGTGGTCTTCCTTTCTCTACCCACAGCGGGGCTGGGGTGACAGGAGTTCCCATCGTCGCCAGGTCTGGCTTTTCTGCCTAGGTGCTGAGGTCCAGACTCAGCTCTTTGCTACTGCAAGCATGGTCTTAGCCACCCAGCCATCTTAAGCCCCAGTCTCTTCTTTACTCTTAAGAAATGTACATGATGCTAAAATTGCTGTCATCTTATAAATAGCCCTAGAGTGTTAAAAGATATTTTGAATTTCACACGCATGATTTAAAAGAATGTTTACAAAACAGAAACTGCTGGTTCCTTCATAGTGAATGGGATGGTCATCTATGTGATTTCACTTATTTTATATTTTTAATTATCATCTAAAACACTGGGTTTTATTCCTGGATTTTCATTTACTTTCATTGACCCTCCATTTCTTTCTGTACCCCCTCCCCTCCCCAGTAATCCCCTCCCACTGTAAGGACACTTGTATTCAATTACCTCACATGTTTACCCTCCCCCAGGCCTCCCAAAGACTTCTTTCCTTCCCTTTCCTGGTCCCTTTACTAGTTTGATGACCTACACTGGCCCCTCCCTCCACACAGATATAAAAATCCAAATCTAGGATCTGCCCGAGAGAGAGCATGCTACATTTCTGTTTCTAAGTCAGGGATGTCTCACTTACTATTTCAGTTCCACCCATTTTCTTGCAAATGACACTGTTTCTTTATCCTTTGTGTATTTGTACCACATTTTCTTGTTCATTCACTTCTGCATGACATCTAGGTTTGGGGCTATTGTGAAGAAGGCAGCTGTTTGTATGATTTCTAAGGTTTAAGCTTCTGTCCCTAAAATTATGGGTTTTTTTTTTCCTAAAGGCACAATTTAAATTTTTAATTTGTGATACTATTTTTGCCAATCTAATAGAAAAGCTACTCATCTCCATATAAACTTGGTAGAGAAATACTATGTTTTACATACTGGGATATAGCTCAGTGGTAGAGCACTTGCTTAGCATACATGAGGCCCTAAATTTAATCGCTGCATAGCACAAAAGCACAGGATTGCATATTATTACAAAGCATGGCAGTGAACACCTGTAATCCCAGAACTTGAAATGTGAACTAGGAGAATCAGAAGTTCAAGACCACCACCACTGGCTATATAGGTAAGTTCAAGGTCAGCTTGGGCTAGCTATAGGGAATGTGTTCCAAAAAAAAAACAGGGTAATTTTTAACCACCTGAAACATTTAAGCCACATTTAAAAATAAGCTTGAAAGAAAGCCCTGATTGATTTAAGGGGAGAAAAGAAAAAAAAAATGAATAGCTGCCCTTAAAACTGTTATCAACTGCTGCTCAAGAGTTCTTCAAGATGTTTTGCAAGCTCCCCCTGTTTGCCACTGTGCTGTTCACACTCCCTGTGTTCACAGGCCTTTGGTGAGGTGGCACATCATGACTAATTGGGAAGCAAGTCATACATTGCTGCAGTAGAGATTCTAAATATACTTTTTAAGAGATAAGTCTGTGTGCTCCTTTGTAAGACATGGAAAGAGAACAGACAAGGGAATAAAAATGGTGCTTGTTAATTGTAAATACTGTGTCATAACAATCAGCACCTTTAACCAGTCAATGTGACCTAACGGCTTTTCATTGGGATCACAGGCTATACATTCCGAAGGTCTCCACTCACATAATTATGACAGGAGAATAGTGAACTTAGCCTTTCTTTATAAACGTAAAAGAAACCAGAGCCAGGGCTGATCTGAGAATCAGCAAGGAGAGGTATATTTAATACAAATGCAGTGTTTCTTAGTGTTTTGAACAATAATCTTCAATAATTATTGCCTCTTATGAGAAAAATATAGAATAATAATATTGTAATTAGCTGTATGGTCTAACCTAGCTTATACATTTTTGAACCATAAACAATGCAGACATGTAACCATAGAAATAAATGACAAAAACATTTAATTTCACACTCACACTGAGGTTCACAAAGCATTGAAGGATGGGCTGTTACTCACCCTACATTCTTCCAGGCAAGTATCTGGTCCAAAGTGGCTGAAAACACCATACATAAAAGCAGAAGCGAAACACTAAACAAGAGTTTTCTTCCCATCAAGAAGGTATGTCTTTTCAAACCAAGCACATCTGTTAATTCATACAGCAAACACAGCAGAGGCTGAACTGTTCTTGCCAAGTGACTGACAGTACCTTCAACCAATAAACAGATAAGCTTTTCCAGGATGTACTATGGGGAAGCAAGAATGGTGAGACCTGACAATGCCCAATCTGGAGCACAGTGCTAACCCAGTATTTGGTTTTCTAATTATTCATTGCACTTAAAAATCACTAAACAGCACTTTATAGAGAAAATACATTGCTAGTAAACCCTTTATGGGAATCGCACTATTGTGTGACTGTCACATACCTCTTCATAAACTTCTCCTGCTACTTTTGAGGAAATGATTACTCTTTTTCTCAAGTCTATGAAGTATATATTTTTCCATACATTTTAGGTAAGTTGTTTAAAAAAAAATGCTGCAACTTACCTATATTTCCAGATATGTCCTAGATCATTGATCTGTTAAATGCAGACTTTCCATCTACTGAGAGGACTTGAGAGGGATGTTGGTGATTCTCTGGCTTTGGAGTCAGAGCTGCTGAAGGCATGCCCAGTGGGATGCAGGATGGCTCCCGGAGCTGGAGCTGCCGCTGTGACAGCCAGGCAAGCACTCCCTTCCTGACTGGTTTTCTGCAGAACAGGGACACAGGGACAACAGTGCTTAAAGAACTGAGACAGAGGGGAAGTGGAGGAGAAGGAGCACAGGACAACGACATGCTTGAAGACGTCAGAACAAGAGCCAGTATTGTCTATGCTGTTATGTTCTGGATAAAAAGGATTTTTGGTGAAGATGAAATTATAGACAAAAGCCTTCTTGCCTTGGATAAGTCAAGAGTGAGTGTATGATTTCTTCCAAAGTCTACAAAGCAAAATCCAGAAAGGTTTACATTTAAAACACATGTAAGAAGATATCATAACACCGAAAGTTTTCTGGGATGAAGCATGGCATTTTTGTTGCTTCAGGACCTTGGTATGTTTCATGGGAAAATACTGGTAGTAGGAAGGGGCTATCTCCAACCTATTAAAAATTGTTTGTATGTATGGGTGCTTTGCCTGTATATGTATGTGTCAATGCACTGCAAGTGTGCAGTGCCCTGCCTCCAGAGGCCAGCAGAAGTCTCAGATTCCTTGAAACTGGAGTTACAGATGCTTCTTAGCCACCATGTGGATGCTGGGAATCCAACATGGGCCCTGTGGAGGAGCAGACAATGCTATTAACAACAAACCATCTCTCCAGCCTGAAAGGGCTGTTTTTAGATGGAAGTTCAGAGAACTAATAAGGAAGCTGAGAACTTGTCATTCTTGTCATCCCTGGGTGCTGTCCCCTCCTCATATGGCACCAGGCATCCCTTCATGACAGGAAATAAAGCACAGTAGCCAGGGGAGGTGGGGAACACAGCAATAACAGGAGAAAGTTGTGGTAATGATTTAATTATTTAATCACACCTTTAATCTAAGCATTGAGGAGGCAGGAGTAGGAGGATCTCTGGGATCTCTGTGAGTTCAAGGCCAGCCTGACCTACAGAGTGAGTCCCAGGGCAGCAAGTGCTATAAAGAGAAACCCTTCTCAGCTACACAGTCAGTTCAAGGTCATCCTGGGTAACATGAAAGGCTATCTCAATAGTAATAGTAATTATAAATTTTGTACAGCTTCTTGGGCCCAGAATTATTTTTACTGCCTCTCAAACATACGTTCCAGCCTTCTTCTCCTTCATGACCCTACTTTCCACCTCTCCTTTGATCTTTTTCCTGATTCTGTGAAATTTTAAGTCCTATGGCAGGTTTGAGAGCAGGAATTTAATCTTCGGTAGGGCTGACAGATAAGCTATACAATATCCAGTCAAATTGGAATCCAAGAAAAAACAAGTCGTTGTAATATGTGTGCCCTGTTCAGTATTTAATGTTAGGATTTTGTGCAGATTTGGTATGGTTCAAATTTACCTGGTTATCTGATGGCGGATTTCTGTGGATGCACGTGGGAATGCGGCAGAAGGTAGCAGCGGGTAATAGGAGACTCAACACTGTTGCTATGTAGAAAAAAAGCTTTATTGTCAAATGCGTGTGGTTATGAGTAACAGAGAGGTTATAACAGGAGTTGGGATAGCAGAGATGGTTATAATAAGTAGAGAAGAGGGAGGGAGAAAAGGGAAAGAGGTAGGAGACAAAGGAGGGGGGAAGAGAGAGAGAGCTTGAGAAGTGGGAATCCTGCTTTAAATGGGGCTTGACACCAGCGCTTAGAGGGGGGTGTGGCTTCAGAGGCTAACATTTAAGACATAGTACATTGGGCTGGACAGAGGAGCCAGTTGGTAAAGCACTTGCCGTGCAAGCAGGAAGTTAGATTTTGAGAACCTGTATATAAAAGCTGGACACAAAGGCTCACATCTCTAACCTCGGTGCTGGGGAAGCATGAGAACTCCTAAGGCTTGCTGGACAGCCTAGTCTACCCTGCAAATCCCAAACCAATGAGAAACCCCATCTCCAAAATCAAGGTGGGTATTACCCTGAGGAAGAGGGTAAGTTGATCTTTGGCCTACACACATACATACGTACACACACACACATACACACACACACATACACACACAGATACAGTGTATATAAAAGTCATGATTATTTATCAAAAAACTACATTTTATTGTAGCAGTTAAATCTGGCCACCCTGGCCCCAGGGATTTGGTTGTTACTTTACCTTCATGTTTGTACAGGTCATGAGGATTTTTCTGGGATTTGAGTTCCATCTTTGTAGCTCTAGGTGGGGTGAGGAGTCTCTGTTCCTATATTTGACACTGCTATTGCTGGCTCAAGGACTGCCCTTCAAGTACCACGGTTCCAGAACAGCCATTCTTCAGGAAGAGCTTAAACTTTCTAGTAGTCAGGTTATAGAGAAGTAAAATTAAAGTGAAATTAATTTTAGTGACAATTAACTTGATTTATCTGAAATACTACCGTTTTTAACTTTAAGGACTGTTAATGAAACATTTAACATTCTTTGCTGCCCGAGCTCTGAAAGCTGGTGTGAAATTTACATATATAATCGTTTTCAACTCAAACTCCTCAGATACCAGCTGTTGAGTAGCCGCTGTATTAGAGATACAGAACATCTTCAACTGCCAGAACAGCTCCTTGAAGTCTTCTACAGTATCAATGACACTGTTCCTCAGAACCCAAGTGGAGAGGAAGTGTAGTCCCAAGACCATTTCCCATTGTTATGAGACTGGTTTTGTGAATGTAGAGAAACTATAGCATTGTAAGAAGCACTAATATGCTTGGGTATTATTCAAATTGTTAGTTTTAAATCAAGTATTCTATGTCTTGAGTATCCTAAAATTTTATCATATCACTTCTGGTTGTTGTAAGATTATCTTCCTACAGAATAATTAATTCCTAGTAGGCTAAACACATCTTAAAATAGAAGTCACACTTAATATGTGATTGTCTGAGAATAGCTCTTCTTGTGACCTTGCAGGTCAATAGCGGTAGAAAATTGTTAATTGGATATCTTACAGGCTGAACACACTAGGGAACGGCTTTGCCTCACACTATTCCTGCCTCTCAGATTGTTTGGGAGTCTTTGTCAAGAAAATAGAAAGCTTGAGACTTTATTCACTTGCAGCTGACAAATTAGTCTCCCTGCTTTAGAGACGGTGGCAGGCAACAAAACTCCCAGGTGAAAGACCAAGGGATCATGACTCACCACCCAGCAACTCCGTGATCATCATTATACTGTGTCAGTGTCTTATGGGACAGATTTGAGAGAAGGTGGGTCACTGAAGACACGTCATCAAAGGATATATTCTAGCTCGCTCTCTCTCTCTCTCTCTCTCTCTCTCTCTCTCTCTCTCTCTCTCTCTCCTCTGCCATTTGTCCCACTGCTATGGAGGTCTACCTCACCAGAGGCCTATGACAACACAGTTAGTCAACCATTCCTGGAATTTCTGAGACCATGAGCCAAAAAGAAACCCTTCCTGCCACTGTACTAGGAGTTGTCACAGTGATAAGAATCTGCCCAACCCAAGGAGACCTGGTTGTTCACAGTGTTTAGAAAGTCCCTGCCTCTAATTCTAGAGGAAAAGCATTCCTATTTCCAAGGTTATAAACAAATCTGCCATTGGCTTCCAAAAGAAGCTATCCACTATAAAAACAGAAGAGAAAAAAATTCCAGAGCAAGAAGAGCAAGCAGCTCACAACAGACACAGAAAGCTTATATATGTTGTCCAGGAAGACTTTAAAGCTGAACTGCTTTGCTTGATTTTCTGCCTTGTTATACATTATTAACTTAATGTTACCTGGAATTCTTAATAACAAAAATTCATCTTTCATATTCATACATGATCATACAAAAGTGTGTGTACATAAGGAAAAAAAAACATATCTAACTTAATTTTGGAAGCATATACCAATACAGGTCTATATTATCCAATGCTTTTAGAAAAAAAAAAAAAAAACAAAACACCAGTCTAAACAATAAATTAATGATAATGGTCATTGTATAGTGACTCAAAATCCAAATCTATCTACTACCTATGAAGCCCAGACTAAGCCATGTTGCTTCCTCCTTCACCATGCCAACTAATTTCCCTGACCATGTTGCAGGCACACAGACTACCCTCAGTTGCTTAACACCTATAACAGATCACATGAACTTCCTCTTGGGGGTCAGCTCAGCTTTCCTTGTAATTCAGACATCACAACTTACACTTAAATATTTATTTACTCACTCATGTTGTTTCCCCACCTGAAAGTTTGCCCAGTGAGAACGGGGACTTAGAGTGCTAGTTGATACTCAGTAGACTGGATTGAATGAATGAATGAATGAATGAATGAATGAATGAATGAATGAACCCATCAAAAATCCAACATAATGAATCCCCACTTCTTGCCATGTGGATATAACTTCTGGGGCTTGAATTTTTAGAAATGAATTACTCCAAACATTCCTTAGAATTCAATGGACTAAAAATAGAATTGACGAAATAGAACTAAACGTATCTATGGAAATGCCATGACAAAATCTATTATTTTATATGCTAAAGTAATAAAAAAGAAATAAACAAACCCAGGTTACATTTGATCCCCAGCAAACTGCTGCAGTGTGCATCTTGCTCCTGGTATGCAGCGGGGAGGGGTGTGTGTGGAAGATGCATATATAACTCTACATCAAGTTCAGGACCTAACTCTGCCAAGGTTCCTAGCAATTTCCATCAAATCAACATCTGATTGGATTGGAATCAGAATAGGAAATCAAACAGTTACAAGTGCTTCTAATTTAAATGTTAATGCTTCTTACTGTAGGTTTCTTTCCGCTTCATGAAACATGGTTCATGTCTAAGATTAGTGGCATGTATCATTGCTCAAGTTAAATGGAGACAGGAGGCTTGCTCTTGCATACATTTGTCCATCCAGCAAACACTGATTGGCACTGTACCAGATTCTTTACCAGAAATATAAAAGGGGGAAGAAATCTAATCAACCAAACAAAAAGCAGTCTTGACCAGGTAATGTGCAAAAATGTAAACACACGATGGCCAAAGCGAATACTTTTAAAACGTGTGCACAGGAAAGCTGGCAGCCTACTTATTGTCCATTTCACCAGGTAAGAGTTGATGTAAGAAGAGAGGAAAAGAGGCAGATAAGATTGAGACAAGAGATTCTGATACGAGTTTCTGCTATTTGCAGCATGAAAAGTAGCTTTACTAAAAAGCTTTACTAAAGGTACATGTATGAAATGATGGAGACATGAAGCAGGAAGGGAAGCTTGGCTTTGGGAGTTGGCTCTGACCTGGGTCCTAGAGAGAAAAAGGTCTTCAGTAGTATTAGATAACAGGTGTAGTCTGCTTGTTTGTTTGTCTGAGGGTTCCCAACTCAACAGAGACAAAAACTACTTTGAATTCACCAAAATGAAGCTCACTATGAGAAACATGGTGTACAATTCCACCATTTATTTATGTCTTAGCCTCTGTAACGGGAGTGTAGGGGTCTGTTTGAACAGAACTTAACTAGCACATTTCATTTCAAATATCACATTGGATGTGCATATCAAATCCAAGATATTGTTTTATGTATGTGTAGGGTGGGTCAAGAGTTGGGACAGTGTCTCATATAGCACAGGCTGCCGAGGAACCCACCATGTAACTGAGGCTGGCCTTAAACCCCTCAGTCCTGGACTGTGTATGCCTAAGGTATTATTTTCATGACAATAATTTTTAAATAAATGACATGCATTTCATGACTTCAGCATAAAGCTATTTAATAAATGGTAGGATTCAGGTGTGTCTTATTCAATGTATATGAAGTGACAGTCAATCTTACTAGTGGCTGATAACCAGTAGCTGATAATCAGTGAGAGCAAAAAGCAATTTTTTTTCACTTCATTTTATTTTTTTAAATTTTATGTGCATTGCTGTTTTGCCTGCATGTATATCTGTGTGAGGGTGGTGTGTCCTCTAGAACTGAAGCTACAGACAATTGTGAGCTGCCATGTGGATGTTCAGGATTGAACTCCAGTCCTCTGGAGTAACGGCCAGGCCCTAAACCACCAAGCCCTCTCTTTAGACCTGCAATTTTTTCAAATTTAACTTTTATTGACTCTTTGTGCATTTTGAATCATGAATCTTGATCCCATTAATGTCTTTGTTCCTTTACATCCACTCTCTACTCTTGCACCCCCACCCCCAGGATAAAACAAGATAAAATTTAAAAGAAAAGAAAAATCTCTTGGAAGCTGTAGTGTGGCATATGAGTCACCCAGTCCTTTAGTCCATACACTGTCACTTGCTAGTGTTCATTGCACTGAGTCGTTGGTCTGGTTTGAGGTCTCTGGAATTGGCTACATCATCAGTATTGGGCCCTCACTGGGGCTCCTCTTGGATATCCTCTTGTCCTGTGGCATGGAGATCAGGTAACTTTGGGTCTATAGGACCAGTCCCTTCCCATGCTCCAGTAGATCATAGATGGAATAGATGATGGGATGGGCCAACTCACAGCTCTGGTTCTGAGTGGGGGTGGTTACTGGGGTGGTCTCCTTCACCCTCAACACCAGAGTGAGCTCTCCTGTACAGACCGAGGGGAGAAGCAGGACTGACTCTCCTACCCTAATGCCCTCAGGACCAACCCCCTTCCCAATAGGGTCAGCGCTGTCATGCTGCCCAGGCAAGATACAGGATCAGATCTCTCTCCAGTGTTGTAGCTAGTGAGGGACAGATACAACTCTGGACAGCCCTGTCCTCTCAGCCTTAGTTGGTAACAGGAGCTAAGGGCATCACCACAAACCACCACTGCAGCAGATATAGACATGGCCCTTGAAGCTCAGGCCTGAGCAGCACCACTTCAAGCAGGCCATGTCCCTCAGCCCAAACCTCTTTGGATCTACCTCTCTCCACAGGACAAGAACCATTCTATTCCTCTTGTATACCATATATTTGCTCACCATAGTAGAGCCCACCAGGCAGGTGTTTTCTCTTCCAGGCCCAGGGCAGAGATGGGCATGTGGATCTTTGTCCCCTGCTTAGTCTTGCTGGTGCCGGTTCCTATCTTCTCCACAGGGCCACACTATGCAGCTTCCAAGAAACGTCATTTATCTAGATATCTGAACTGGAGAGGTGATTCCACTGAGCCCAACAGTGGGGGCTCATGGGTGAATTCTGATTCCAAGTCTAGGAACCTCGGGCAGAGCCGTGATGGTCCTCCACAGCCTGCTAGGCCTAGAATCAACCTGCAATTCTTTTATTTATCAGGGAAAAAATTGTCGTTTTGTGTGACTGCAGAAACCTGAAGCCTCTTATTATTCATTCATTCATTTATCTGTTCCCTTTCTATTTCCTCTGATTTGTATTTCTTTTAAGAAATTTGTTTTGCATGAAATTTTTAGCCAATGAACGCTCACTAGTATCAGATGACCAAATATTTGCATATGCAACTTTGATAGTTTTGTATTTCTATGTTATGGCCATGTTTTATTTTTATATAATTCTGAAATATTCCTGTGAGTCTTCATTTCACCGAGGAATCCAAGGGTTAAAAGAATATCTCTTGGCCCCTCTCAAGACCTTGGATCAGGTGCTTCCTCACTGAATTCAGAGACAGCATGGACAGATCTGCTTCATCTGTTCTGGCCTTACCTCTCCAGGGAAGGACGTTTGAAAACTTAATATTCCATAGCAGGAAGGGAAATTGCCTTTCCTATAAAGGCCCCGCTGAAATTGAAGCCTTGTTTTCTTTGTTTGGTTCCTGGCCAAGCTAGAGAACACCTGGGGGTAAGTTTTAATGTGCATATTAAAATGAGAGCTCCCTTCCAGGAATCTCACAAAGGGCATCAAAGAACAGCCTTGCCAATTCCCCCTGGGTCCTAGAGAGATTTAATTATAACAGGATTTTTACAGATCAGGCTGAATATGAGTTAGATTATATGGCAATGCAGACCTAGTTTTTAGCTTCTCCTTGGAATAGTTATGAGAATAATCGATGTAGCAAATGGCAGCTCTAACGAAAGGATAAGAAATTCTATTCATTTTGTATAAAGAGAAAAATTATGTTTAATAATTTAATCAGGTAAAACGAAGCAGGATCATTCATCAGCCGCCTTACACAGATCGTGTAATCAGGGGCCTGCCCTTGGTGCTCCTGTATTCTCACCTAGAGCTGTTATTTTAACTTGTCACATTTCCATAGCAACTGCTACATGGCTTTTTATAGTTAAAGCACTGGGCGTTATTTCCAACTACATTAAAAGCTCCAGTATTAGTTGTCAACACTGTTAAAACCTTTGGCTCTTCCCCCACCGATATAAAACTTCTCCCTGGTGTGGGATAACAGGTCGGCACCACCCTTGACCTAAATCTCGATACCTGATCTAATTTCTGAAAACCAATCTTTCTTCTTAGTTGGGGAGAGACAATAGCCTGATGGAACTGACATAAAAGTGTTTCTCCCACAGCCCTGTCTGCTGAACCAGCTAAGGAAGAGGGTAAAGGGTAGGAGCTTCCGGAAACTGGAACCACTCACATCACCTCCCCCCCACACACATACACCCCACCCAACCCGCCCCAGAAAGGCTCAGTGTGGAAGCAGAAGGGATTGTGACCCAGGAAGGGCAGCCTGTGGTGCCAGCACTGGGTGCTCAGCAGGAAGAGAGGCCTGCTGGGAAAGAACTGAGGAAATGCTCAGGGCATACAGCTCACAAAAGGAAAAAGCCCAGTATGTCTAAAACATTCTTCCTAAATGTGCCGCTGGCCTCAGCCTTGCTGACCTGGATGGGGAAGTGAAGTGATGAGAAACACTAAGTTTCAATAACTGAATTCCTCTTGGCTGGAAACATCGGGGACAAGAGAAGACTGTTCATGCCCTTGCTCGTATGGCAGGGGCCTCCAATTAACTCCTTTGTTTCCAGGTATCTCTACTAGCCCAGAGATAAAAACACAGCTACACCCACTCAGCTGTAATTGCCTGGACATTTTTAACAGTTTAGCAACTTATGTTCCATCTAGATTTAGGTCATGTTTGAGTAATGTTTAGTAAATTTTCTTTTATGTCTTTTTGGGGGGTTGGGGGGTGGGAGGGTTCAAGACAGTTTCTCTGTGTATCCCTAGTTGTCCTGGAACTCTGTAGACCAGGCTGGCCTCAAACCCAGAGGTCAGCCTGCCTCTGCCTCCTGTGCTGGGATTAAAGGCCTGACTGTGCCACCACCTGGTAGTAGACTTTTGTTTAAACTTAAAAAACAAAAACAAAACAAAAATCCCATTTTATAATTAATGAGAAAACAAGTATTTTGTTTAAGCAAGTTGCTTCTCAGCTCAGTTCTGTCTTCATAAAACAGAACTAATGTAGTACCCATCACCCAGGCATTATTTAGATGGTTAAAAAGAAATATCTGTACCTTCCGTGTATATATATTCCTTATATGTAGCGCATAGCCCCGAACCTCAAGATCTTGCTCTATTTCCAAGGCACCTTCCTATGGTTCTCAGTGGACATTGTAACCTCCCCCACCCCACCTCCCCAATTTCACCCAAGCCTCCCCTTGACTCCCACAGACCTTCTTTCAGAACAGGCACAGAGATCCTTTTAAAAATGTAGCTCAGATCTTGCCACTCCCTCACCTGAAATTCTCCCATGGCCGGCCTTTCAGCACAGAGTCAGATCCACACTCCATCCTGGCCAACAGGGTGAACTGAGCTGTTTCTCAGCTCCTGCTGGCTCATGGTCCCTAAGTGAGGGAGCCCTTCTTTTGAGTGAGGGAATCTGTTGCAATGGTGTGGTTTCTTGATCTCGGGCGGCCAGAGACCCAGACCCTGCCATGCCAGACCCCTTAGTCGCCCAGCCGCCCGCTCAGCAGCTCACGCCCCCCAAAATGACTCAGACACTTATATTAACTTTATGCTGTTTGGCCTATGGCTCAGGCACATTGCTAGCTAGCTCTTACATCTTAACTCAACCCATTTCTATTAATCTGTCTGCCATGTGGCCCGTGGCTCACCTGTGTTCCTTACATGTTGCTCCTTGGGCGGCTGGCTCAATCTGCCTCTGACTCCGCCATTCCCTTCCTACCTATTCTGATTCCTCCTCCTACTTCTTCTATGGTGCCTGTCATTGCCCAAAACAGCTCCTTCATTTAAAGATTGAGATTCACAGCATACAGAAAGGCATTCCCACATCACTTCCCCCTTTCTGTCTAATCAAAAAGGAAGGTTTCCATTTTAAAATTACATATAACAAAATAGCTATCAAGCAAGAATTACAGTTACAATATCTAGTCTATTTGTATTTAGCAAAATTAAAGAAAATACTCTATCATCTACCTTATCTTTATGAATCTAAAGTTTCATATCCAGTATACTTTTCAAATGACTAAGAAAAACTGTACTAATAGCTATCTAATCTTCAACTACATCAAAGATCACAGAAGGATATATTTACCCAAGCAAACCAGAAGTGCAAGCGACTTCTAAAATCTAGAAAGGACAGAGATGACACCTATCTGCCTGGACAGTCACCCAAAGTTCCTTTATAAAGTTGGGTCATCCATCTTCAGCCTACAGGCCAGAGTCTCTTTTCATTTAAGTGAAGCAGGAAATCTGCTCTGCCCATTCTGGCACAGTTCATCAGTTGCTTCTCCTCAAGTCCTGAAAAATGTCTGACAGTTTTCTCTGCAAAGCAGGAACCTGAAGGACCATCTCGGCTTGTTCTGCCAAAGTTCAGAGGTCACCTTCCTATGGAACCTGCATGTCCACTTCTAACAGCATACTGTCAAGCAGTTAATATAAGAACAGGTTTATGTCCATTGGCTAACCAATGTCACAAATAGACTCCATATGGAGTTTCTTCGATGCCCATTTTTCTCTTGAAGTAAATTGGTGCTGCCAGGAGCAGATCTGTTTCACTGTCCAGAAAAGTCTAAGTTCTTAAAACATTTTAAATGCCATATTCTGTATGTCTTAGAAGTATTTGGAGATTACCTACCTAATTGAAACATATCTTTGTATACCTAAAAATCTTAACTAACCTAACTATGTTTGATTATCAAAGGTGACTATTAACCTTCATTTCTTAATTATACATTACAATTTTAAATGAGTTACATGAACATCATACCTTAAACTAGAATAGAAAAATACATACAGCATAACAAAATTGACCTTAAATTTGTATCAATAAACCAAAATCTATACCAATGTAAAACATTTTGAGATTAACAGTTGATTTCTTGATCTAAGTAAATTCAATAATCTAATTTTTTAAAAAAGTCATTCATATACCATATCCCCTTTTTCTTCTTAGACCATCAACCATTTATAATGAAAAAAAAAACATTTAGAAACAATATTTGGAGAATTTGGGCATAGTTTTCCATTACTACTTCCTGCTGATTAAGGGGCGTTGAAAATCTCACGGATTGTTGAGACTGGATCATAATCTGCAGTCTTGAAGCTGATATAGCCATCTCTTCCCATCAAAGATTTTTTCAGGGGGTCTTGGTTGATGAAACCATATTTGCCTGGAAGCAATCCACAGGTTCTCATCTTCTGTGGAAACAAAAGCAGATCTCTTCCAAAGCAATAAATCCTTAGACACAAATTTCAAAATCAAAATACCTTTAAAACATATATTCTTGTTTAACTTAGTAGCCTTTGCATTTGCAATCCATTGTCTTTCTGCTGTTAGCTCATTAACAGTTAAAAAATTAAGAGAAAACACAATAACAACCAAAATCCAGATTTTGTGTCTATTTTTCATCTTTACGTGGCTTATTATATTTTTATTACTCTATTTCTCTCTTTAAAGACTTTTTCTAACCTCTTTCCTTTCTCTCTGAAGACTATGTACGTTTTACACACATTGTAACCCATTTACAGGTTTTTCTTTTCATCTGAATCTGTTTTATTGTGAATCCTTAATCATCTTCCAACCATAGGAGCTTTTAAAATACACTCTCTAAAAGAGCAGCATAGTTTTTGCCCAGGAAGCTGAATCAGTAAGTTCTCTTAAAGGGACCACATCCCTGTTTGTGGCCAGCAAACAGAGCACACCCAAGAAAATGCTGCTACTAAGAAACTGTCTTTGTTTCCTTTTTGTTCAAAATAAAAAGAAATCTAAAATCAATCACATGCTACTGAGTCTTCTGTGAGACTTCAGGAACCTGCCTAATTGCAGCTTACACTCCTGCCACCAGTCCGCCGGTGCCATTTTGAATGTGACCTGACTGCCACGCTTTCTTTGTACAATGACCTGCTTCATATACACAATTTGGAAGCTGCCTTCGCTCAGTTTCTGCTAAAACCCTTTTTAAACTTTCTCAGGCTTTCAGTGGATATTCGGCCCACGTTGGGAAGCCATCTGTAGTAGTATGGTTTCTTTGGTCCCGGGCGGCCAGAGGTTCGAGACCCACAGACAAATGGCAGCCAAACGTGTGGCAAATATACCCGCATAAAGCCACAGAAAGCTTAAAAAAATGGTCTAGAGCCCAAAGCAGCCTCTGAATTGTGTCTCCCATGTGAGCCTTGGTACAGAGACGCCCTGGTGAAGCACGTGGGCTTGAGCTACAATGGTGGGCTTTTGGAGTACAGATTAAGGTGTAAAATGGCTTGTTCCTCAAGTCTCACAGGAGCCTCAATCTAAGCAAAAGGTTATAAATGATGTATTTAAGGTTTCTGTTCATAAGGACAAAAAGGGAACAGAATCAAAGATGGCTTCTTAGTGTTGATGTTTTCATGGATCAGCTCTGTTTGCCAGAGGCAAACTGAGGCTTGGTTTTTTAAAGAGAAGCTTCCTGATTCAGCCTTAGAGGCAAAACACTTGTGAGGTTTTTAAGAGACCCTGTTGCCTAATACTTGAAATGGAGTTAATGGGCAGCAGATGGCAAAGCTTTATTTGGTAATTATATGGACCCTAAAATTCCCAGAGTACCTGGGCTAGAAAGCTAAATTCTATGAAATTAGACTAGGAGCTGGGTGGAGCCATCCACCCATCCTACCAACCTTGAACCTTGGCAGATTAAAGGTGTGTTCAGAAACAGAAAGAAATAGAAGAATCTGGGTGGAGCCAATCACCCTAGCCAAGTAAAAGGTGTGGTCAGAGACAGTGGCAGATTAAAGGTATGGTCAGAGACAGTGGCAGATTAAAGGTGTGGTCAGAGACAGAAAAAGTTAAGAAATAAATATACAGTAAAGACAATTTTTTTAAAAAAAAAAAGTCTAAGTGGTTTAGAGTGTATTGAAAATATATATACATAGGCTTAGAGAAAGGAAAGAGAGGGAAAGAAAGCCCTTAAAAAAAGAAATAGATAAAATACATAGATTAAAAATAAGCCACATAAAGATGGAAAATACAAAGAGTGTCTGGGTACTGTATGTTATTGCCTTATCTTTAAGCTTCTTGACTGAAAATGAAATAGTTAAAGCTGCTAAAAGACAATTGATTATAAATACTGTTGGTTTACTTCAACCTATATATTTTGTAAATGAGTTGAGTTTAAAACTGAAATCCAAAGATATGTTACTTTGGAGAAGAGGTTTTCCTTTTATTTTCACAGAAAATGAGAGACTGTGGATTTATTCCTGGATAAAGAACATAAAGTTTGATAGAGGAAGACCCCCAGAAAAATCTCCAATGGAAATGGATGGACCAGATGATTCAGCATTTCAGAGCACCTCTGTTGAAGTTTCCTGAGCTCTGTATCCAGAACAATTTCAAGGAGACTGGTTGAGATGACCCAATCTTAGAGACTACTCCACTAAAGACTTGTCCATAATCCTACATTTTTCTTTGGATTCCCATGAGATTGTTGGCATCCCCATTCAGCAGGAAGTAGCCTAGAGAATGACGCCCACATTCCCAAAACATGGATTATGGATGTTTGTGTTTATTTACAGTGTTGCTTATAAGTTCTTATAGATAAGGGGGGAAAGAATATTATATTTGGAGTTCTTTTTGTTTTAAAAGGAGAAAAGGGGATATGTAGGGGTATTGTGTTGTTTCATGGTAAATAATTGTCCCACCCACTGGTTTAATAAAAAGCACTGATTGGCCAAAGGCAGGCAGGAAGTGTGGGTGGGCCTACCAGACTAAGAAAAACTCTGAGAGCAGAATGCCAAGCAGAATGCCAGAGCAGAACGCCAGAGAGAACCCAGAAGAAGCAGAGGACAACCATTCTGCTCTGAAGCAAAGGTACCCAGCCGCATGGCTGAACAAGAGACATGGGTTAGATGAAGGGTAGAGAGCTAGCAAGTTATATGCCTGGGCCTAGGTCGATCAGCCTAAAAACTATTGAAAGCACCTGTGTGTCTCTGCGGGTCTGCGGGTCTGCGGGTCTGCGGGTCTGCGGGTCTGCGGGTCTGCGGGTCTGCGGGTCTGCGGGTCTGCGGGTCTGCGGGTCTGCGGGTCTGCGGGTCTGTGGTCCTAACCCTTGAGGCTAGGCCCAGAAGTTCGGGCCAGAAACCTCTTACTACAGGAACCCTTCTTTTCAAATGCTCATTCTTCAAGCTGCCCCTCACCTTTGGTTTTTGAGAAAAGTTCTTAGGAAGCCCAGGGTAGTCCTCAACTTCATATCTTTCTGAGGTTCCTGGCATGTGCACAGATTGCTAGAGTTCTTCTATTGCTTCACTTAGCTATAGAAACAATATTTCCTTAGAAATCATACTGGATATTAAATCGTGCTTTTTGAAAAACAAATGAAAGAATAATAAAGTAATTAAGTCCACTAATGAAAACATAGCATAACTACCAATTAACGAATACTATATTTACTAAAAAAATTGATTTCATAATTAAATGTCTTACAACAATAATATGTACACACACATGTAAACATATGTGTGTGTGCAAAATGTAACAATGAACAGAATTATCCTATCTAACCCAAAAACTCTAAAAAATAATTTTGAGAACTCAGATAAATTGGGGGGTAAATTCCTAGAAAAAAATGACTCAAGAAAAAAAATCCAAATCAAATCTGTGGATATTTTTATATCAATTAAAGAGATTTACACTATACTTAATCATCTTCCCACAAGGAAAACACCAGATCAGATGACATTATATGATTTACTAAACTTTTAAGAAACAGATCAGCCAGATGAGGAAGTGCACACCTTTAATCCCAGCATTCAGGAGGCAGATGCAGGTGGATCTCTGAGGCCAGCCTGGTCTAGGAATGGAGTTACAGGACAGCCAGGGCTGATATGCAGAGAAATCCTATCCTGAAAGAAAGAAATCAGGGCTACAGAGATGCCTCCGTGGTTAAGAACATCCACTGTTGTTTTCAGAAGACTGGAGTTTAGTTTCCAGTACCCACATGGTAAAGTCCAGCTCCAGGAACACTGACAACCTTGCCTGGTCTCCACAGTAGCTGCCCTCATATACACATACACACAGAAGCATGCACATACATAAATACAAAGAAAATAGATCTTAAAATATAAACACATCATCACAATTTTATCTGGACCCTTAAAGGTGAAATGAAGGGATCTTTCCTAGTGAAGTCCAAGGCTAGCTTTGTACGTAGTTAGAACTGATGCACGGCTTTTCAAGATGTTACGGAATACACTGCTTCTATTTCTGGCATATGCTATGTTTTTTTTCCTTGCTTGTTTTCTTTGAAGTATTTATTTTATTATTATGCACAAAAATCATAATGTATCTGTTGTGCCCAGAGTCCAGACCCCCAAAAAGACCACCAAGAGACAGGTCCAATGCACAGCAAAGAGTTTCTTTATTGACAAGCTTGCCTGAGTCACTCTGTCTGTTTAACACAGTGGTGGAGTTGGAACAACCCAGAGCAACAGGAGGCAAGGGTTTTTATTGGGGGAAGGGCTCTTGGGGCTTCAGAGATGGGGTACAGTGCTTGGACCAAACTCGAGCTAGGGCTACCTGTTATGAATTCATTGGCTGCTTTGAATTCTAGAGATGTTACAACATTTAGCAGTGGTCAAGTTTTCCTATATCAAGCAGCTTGGTAGGTTTACCTGGAAGGTATCTATCCCCTTCCCAGGAAGGTAATGTTTGGAATGTCAGGTATTTCCTAGGCTATCATAGATGCAGGGGCTTGTACCCCAAGGCTATAGGTGAAAGAGATACAATTACACATTGTAGATATTTAAACCCTTAAGGTATCTGGGGATTATTTTTAGTGTAAAATGGTGATACAATTTATTCAGAGAAATTATTTTGTTATTTTTTTTAAGTGCTAGGCAGTGGTGGTGCACACCTTCAATCTTAGAACTTTGGAGGCAGAGACAGGAGGATCTCTGTGAGTTCCACGTCAGCCTGGTCTACAGAGTGAGTTCCAGGGCAGTATTTGATCAAATTGTAAAGATGAGATTTTCCTTGCCTAACCTAAGATTTGACCTTTTAGAATCCTCCACCCCTGACCTATAATTAACCCATGTGCTGTTTACCCAGGCAGGAACTTTCTGAAGCTTGCACAATGTGCCCATTGTGACCATTGCTCCAGGAAATGAATGTCCTCAGGTGGTCTCCTGCTTGCCCAAGACTTGCTATTGTTCCACAGGAAATACGCCTGCCTGCCTGTCCCATTCCTAAACTCAGTCCTAAACTGACTTTTGGCCCTGCCCTGTTGTAACTTCCCTTTGGCCACCTGACTCCCTGTGCCTGCACTCCTGATGTAGCAACCTGGTGGGGCCACCCAGAAAAGCCCTACCATGAGAACTATTAAGACTTCTCTATCTCAGGACCCTGGATGTACCCCTCCCATACCCAGAGTGCTGTATAAAGCTTCTGCCCTAAGAATATTCGGGGCTTTTGGCTTCCACAGTGCCTCGAGCCCACACATGTGTGTATCAGTATATCATTAAACTCTCTTTTTCTTTAAAGTTATCAGTGGTCATTGATATAGGTCTTGGGGTGTCTAGGGGTGCCCACCTGTTACAAAATAATTATATACACATATGGTATGCAACATTTTATACATGTGTGTATAAAATATATATGTATATTCATATATATAAAATCAACCATGTATTTGTGTGGAGGATATCATTATATTGGTTTTCATATGTTTCAGAGAAGTCTCTGACAAAGAATTACCTGTTGTCTACATCATCAGATCATTTGACCAGAGAAAACTGAGGTAGATATGTATGTTGTAATGAGGTTTCCTGGTCCCGGGCAGGCAGAGGTCCATACCCACAGAACTGCAGCCCCAGACCCCTTAGCTGCCCACCGCTGCTCAGGTCCCCAGAAATGACTCAGACACTTATATTAAGTTCGTGCTGTTTGGCCTATGACTCAGGCACATTGCTAGCTAGCTCTTACATCTTAACTCAACCCATTCTTATTAATCTGTCTGCTACATGGCCTGTGGCTCACCTGTGTTCCTTACATGTTGCTCCTTTGGACTTCGGGCCTGGTCTGTCTGGCTCCGTCCTCCTCCTCCTACCTATGCTCTGATTTCTCCTCCTACTTTTTCTATGGTGCCTGTCATGGACCAAAACAGCTTCTTTATTTAAAGATTGATATTCACAGCATACAGAAAGACATTCCCACATCATATGTATATATTAGTGGCTAAATTAAGCTATTTAATATATGCATTACCTCATATGCCTATTGTGTGCGTTAAGTACCTTAAAATCTGTTTTTGGCAACTTTTTTTTCTTACCCCCCCCCCCAAATAAACCCACTGGAGTTTCTCTGTGTAGCTCTGACTGTCCTGGAACTCACTTTGTAGACCAGGCTGTCCTCAAACTCAGAGATCCCCCTGCCTCTGTCTCCCAAGTGCTAGGATAAAGGTGTAGCACATCCCCAGAGCAACTTCTGAGTCTGCAGTATTTCTAAGTATACTCTCTATGATATAAAGTACTTGATTCTTATTGTGGGCTTTTTTTTTCCCTTCTTTATCTTTTAATTAACATCTCTTCAATCTCTTGTTGTCTAGCACCTGGAAATTACTATTCTGTTCCCTGACTATATTATCTCTTTTAAACATGGTATCTCTCTGTAGATTAATTGTCTTATTGATAAAAATAATTGACAGGCAGTCTCAGAAAGAGACTCTAGAACAATTTTATTAGAGTTTGAGAGAAAAAAACAAACAAGTAAAATAGGCTCAAGATCATAGCAGCTGTCCAGAGAAGAAAGAGGCAAGTTTGAGAGAGGGATTCTGTGAGCAGCTGAGTGCAAATGGCCTGCATGATAGTCAAGATTAGGATTTAGTCTGAGTGGAGAAAAGAGTTATGTAGGCGGAGTTTTACTTACAAAACACCAGTCCAAGATTAATATTTATTAGAATATAAATCAACACTCACAATACAAGTAACAGCTTATAGTGGCACCTGAACAGGGACTGGAGTATCTGAGCATTGGACGAGCGATGGACAGATGATGGATTCCAAACCGGTCTCTCTAGCAGCCAGGAACCAGGAACAGAGACCTCCCAGGGTCCAAGTAGCCCCTTATCAATGGGGTTGGCCACACCCCTTCCAGGAGCCCGGGACCCTGGATAAGCGTCTTCGGACCTTACCAGCTGACACCTGAATCCCACCACAGAGTTAGAACTAGAAAAGTGGGCAGACTTAGTTGAAAGTCTGTGATCAACTACGTGAAACAAGGGACTCTTGGTTTATTTCAGTACATCTCTATTTAAAGGGATAGTTATTTTCTTGTATATAGTTTCTGGCTAGTTTCCTTAAGTTGTAAAACAGGATTTTCTTATGACAAGAGGCTTCTGGCCTTGTCTAGGCAAAGGAAATGAAATGCTTGTTCACATCAAAATGATGTTATCAATTGGCCACTGATTGAGCCATTTGTAAGGGTGGGTTACTGACTTCCAACCATGTATTTGTCTGAGAGAATATCATCATGGTGGTCTTCATATGTCTCTGAGAGATCTCCAAAATAGAAGGTACCTATTGTCTACATCAACCATTTAACTAGAGGAAACTGGCACAGGTATGTATATGTCTCCAGTGATGCTGAGGAAAAGGTAATAAGTGGTTCATTTTCTTACTCTCTGATGAACATCCTGTAAAGTTATGTACTGTTTATCTCTCTAATGTGTTACTCAGAGCCATAATTTTCAAAATCTGCTCATGATTTTGTTAAACTTAAGCCTGTTTACTCACTTCATATCCTTGGATGTGAAATTTGCATGCAAAACAGAGCATTTAATTTCCTCTTATAAATATGTTCTTCCAAACCAGGTGTGGGTGTCTGTGTCTGATCACAACACTCAGGAAACTGAGGCAGGAGGATCAGTTCAAGGCCAGCCTGTACTACATGACAGTATGTCTCAAGAAACCCTTTTCTGCTTTCCCCACTTAATAACTGTTCAGTGAAAAATCAAGAGGTGGGAATAAACTCATGATGACATAAAAGTCACAGCTCTCATCTTAAACGAAGAAGGGACCGTTTATTCTGGAGCCGTTTTGAGTGATTGTGGTGTGGGAACAGATTTAACTTACCCAAAATTTCATGATTTGATTTGGAAGCAGTTTTGTGATGTTTTCATGGTTTTACAGAACAAAAAATCATATATCAAGGCAAGTTTAAAATAGATTTGTGGGTACACTAGACAAGTAGATACATCAAAATGGGGGAGGCTTTTCTACAGGCCCGAGATGCTATGTGATGACATTCCTAGCTTTTGGGCGGATTGGTGGAAGCAAGTTTTTAATCTATCAGTCACAAGATGTTAGTTCTAACACAGAAGTGGGCAAGAAAAGGCCCAGAGGGCCAAAAGAAGCTTACAGTATGGCAACTTGCCTTTGTATCTGCAACATTCCAATCTCCCCAAACTGAAATTCCAATTGAAATTCTACTCAGGACTTTTCCTTCTCAGGATCCACCCTCAGAAGACTCCTTGGCTTTACCACAAACCATATAACCGATTGGTGACTTCAGTGACTTCAGCACCTCCACGGAGTGTCCAAATCGCTATGACCTCCTTTTACAATGACACCTTCCTAAATGCTCCAGGAGTCATGTTTTTGTCTCTCTCAGAAAACTACGAATCTTATTTAAGAATCCCCCAGCTTAAACTTTATACAGTGGTACACAGTCACCACAGGAGTTTTAGAAACTTTACCACAGTAAAGTTCTGTATCCCACTGTTACACCCAGGCCAGAACCATCCTTTCCGTTAGGCCGTATCCTATGGGAAATATAGGCTCCCAGCTCAAATGTAACCTACAGCGATGGATTCTGAAAGCACCCGAAAATGCCACCTCCTGTACTTTAAATTGATTTTTTTCTATAATATTGGTCAACATGTAAAAATACTTTTGTTGTTGTTGTTTTTTAGTTTATCCCATCACAACTAGAACATGAACTTTACATGAGTAGAACTTTACATGGGTAGGAATCTCTTAACTGTCAAATCCCCAGTGCAAAGACATTAAACTTTTTGTTAAGTGACTCAACAGAAAAAAAAAAAAAAATATTTACTTCACTTTCCAGGAGAAACACTGGTCATAAAGGTATAATTAAAATAATTACGCAAGGACACACAACCAGCAAATGTCCGCTCACTCTTTAAAGCTGAAGCCCGGCTAGATTCTTTTATCACTGCATCATTGCCTTACTAAAATTAACAATTTACTGTGCAGCACGTTGAGGGTGATTGTCGGAAGCCTCTTTCCCTAAATCCAGTTCTAGACACCGCCACTTCTGTGACGTGGAGACCTCCCGTTCCACTCCCTCCGAACAAGCACCGCCCAGCCCTGTGCCGCCAGCCTAGACGCCTGCGCAGTGAGCATCTAGCGCAAGGATTTCTGGGATTGGTAGTCCATATTCCTCTATCCTTGTTATTTACTTGAAAAGGAATAACATCGTAAACTAGATCGATTTAAATTTGACAAAATTAAATAAAACTCAGACCATGCCTTAGAAAAGTGGGGGCACTGAGCCGTTTTCAAGGGAGGCTTCCATATCGAGACAGGCACCGCTCGGACGGCCGCACGGGGTCCTCGAGTGGGCGGGGCCTCGCGCAGTGCCTTGTGGGTTTTTCCTGCACCGGCTCTCTCTTTCTCTCGGGCCCGTGGCGCCGGCAAGATGGGTGAGCTCTGGGGGGTCGGGCTGAGAGAGTCTGCGGGAAGGACCTGGGGCGCGGGGTGCAGTTCGTTGTGGGTCGATAGGACCAGGCTGCGCTGGGGCGGAGGCCGGGTGAAGAAGCTCCGTCCCGCGAACACGTGGCGGTGCGGAAGAGCTCCTGCGGCCTATGGGCCGTCGCCTTGCCTGGCAGCTGCAGTCGCTCTAGTGCTTGCACTGAGAATCTGTATAAGCCGAAAGGCCACGGCCAGGTGTGTTTGAACATCTCTAGATTAGTTCGGGAATTGCGAGGGTAATTGGTCCACGGACTAAATTGAGCTACTGGGCTCTCCAGCGTAAAGGGCCCATCCAGCCAAGGCTCGTGTGTTAGAGCGGCCTCGGCGGGATTGCAAAGGGCTCAGTGATCTTTTATTTTCAGGCAAGTGTCGTGGTCTCCGTACTGCCAGGAAACTTCGCAGCCACCGACGGGACCAGAAGTGGCATGATAAACAATATAAGAAGGCCCACTTGGGCACAGCCCTCAAGGCTAATCCTTTTGGAGGTGCCTCTCACGCAAAGGGAATTGTGTTGGAAAAAGTGTAAGTGAAAGACTGCTTCCTAAAAGCTTTATTGTAATCGGGAACAAACCAATTTTTTTCAAAGGTACGAACGACTCTCACATTGGGTTGGGTTTTTAAGGAAAAGTTTTTGGCAGGATTAGTACCTAAAATTGGGTGTCAGAAATTTTTTATTTCAGCATTGGTCAGGAATGGGAGAAGTCCATGTTGAACAATGTGAGAACTGTTAAAAATGTGCCTGAACCAGGCTGATATGTTATGAAGACCTTTTTGGAGGTGTTGAGAAATTACTTTTTTTGAGATGCAGCTGATACATTGACTTATACAATTATTTCATTATTTGTTTCCAAGATAGATTTTCTCTGTGTAACAACCCTGGCTGTTGTGGAACTTAGTACTTATTAGAACATGCAAGGGATCCGCCTGCTTCTCCAGTGCTGAGATTAAAGGCATGGGTCACCACTCCCCGGCAGTTGGAGCACTAACAGTAGACCAGGCTGGCCTTGAACTCAATAGAGATCTATGAGTGCTGGGATCAAAGGAACAGTCAATGACACTGCCCGGCCCAGCTTAGGTGGGTTTTTTTTGTTTTGCAAGTCCAAAGGGCCAGTTCTTTTTCCCTCCTGGGAAGAACTCATTCAGGCTAAAGACTTAGTTGAAATCATGGCATCTGAGGGATTTTGAGAGTGAGAGCTCTTCAATTTTCAGAAACTTTGTATACTGACATGTGCCATTGATGTTCCAGAGGGGTTGAAGCCAAGCAGCCAAATTCTGCTATCCGGAAGTGTGTGAGGGTGCAGCTCATCAAGAATGGCAAGAAGATCACAGCATTCGTGCCCAATGATGGCTGCTTGAACTTCATTGAGGTGGGTGTCTCAGTCTACCTGCTTGGGGCGGTTTTTTCCTACCGGCTTTTGTTTTTTAGTCAAGGCAAATGGGAAGTCCCTTAATTAGTATGCATTTAATTGCTGCTGGTACCTAAAATGAACTTTATTTTGTTTCAGGAAAACGATGAAGTTCTGGTGGCTGGATTTGGTCGGAAAGGACATGCTGTAGGAGATATTCCTGGAGTCCGCTTTAAGGTTGTTAAAGTAGCCAATGTGTCCCTTTTGGCCCTGTACAAAGGCAAGAAGGAAAGACCAAGATCCTAAATTCTGACAATGGAAGCAGTAATAAATTTTCATATTCTGAGAATCGTTTTGTGTCTTTAACTTCTAAAAATATTTGGCCTTTTATCTGTTTTAGAAGACAGTTGCTAAAACATTTGTTATGTGTGGCTTGTACCAAGACAGCTTAGCATCCCTTACTCGACAGCTACAGTATAGAATTGTAAGTCTGCAATAAATGAACAGTGTCTTCATGTGCAGTATTCTAAACACACAATGTATTGCTACTTAGCAGTTTTCAAGTTTAGTAGAGTGGGTATCTTGGATGTCTTTAATCATTATTTATAAAGACCCTAATTTTTTAACTGTTGAAAGAGTGCTTTGGGTGAGGTATGGTCCCAGCAGTTTGCACATTAGGTAGTTGTAGGGAGCTTAAACCAAAGTAAACTGGGGTATTGAGGGAAACTTATAAAGGGAGAGTAGTGTATATCTTATGTAATGGGGTGTCTGGTATATCTTGAACCTCAAGCATTAAAGGACCATGAATCCTGAGGGCTCAGCAGGTGCAGCACTTAAAAGCTGCCTCAGGAAATGGAGGGTGGAGGAAGGGAGATAACCTATGGCAGCTTTGGTCTTCTTACTGACAGTATTTTTTTTTTTTTTTTCCATTTAATTGGTTCAAACCATTCCATAACCTGCTAGCCTGACTGTTTGGAGTAGCTTGCATTTTAAACATTGGTAAGGGTGTCCCATTGTCTTAGGTAGAGATTATAACTCCAGTGGGTGGCTGCACTAAAGTAGACCAAGTCTAGCTGTTGATTTCATACAGTATGTGTTAACTCTGCCAGAGAGGCTCAGAAGTTTGCATGTAGCATCTGGCATTGGTGTCTAGCTGCTAGTTGACAGTGGGGTGAAGTATGACCAACAAAACAGGTTTTGTAAGGATCAGCTGAAACTAAAAATCTGTCGAGGTCAATACACCCTCAACAGCATCTTGTATACTTAATTCTTAGGTTTTCTCTATCGGTACACAGCCCCACAGTACAGTGGGTTCGAAACTAGCTTCCACAAGGGTACCTTGGATACAATTTGTGAAACTGATTTTGGTCTCTTTTTCTGCATTCCTATACTTATTGGTGACAAACACTGTCCACGTTAAACATGAAGCTTGTGTCTCTTGCCATGCTTTTTCTCAGTGAGCAGGAAGACTACTGCAGTCACATCCTAATCCCATCTGGGAAGTAGATTGAAGTTTGAGGCCAGCATGGGTAGTTTTAACTGGTCTTTATATTTTTTAGAATGTAGGTATAAGAATCTAGAATAGCTTAATGTTGCAGGTTAATAAAGGAGCGGTAACAATGAGTTTAAGACTAGCTGGAGTATCAAGACTGAATGAAGACTGGCAAAATTCAGGCGAGTATCTAAATGGGGCAAGATGAGACTCAAAAACAAGCATCCTTAATGTTGGTAATCCGGTTTTAAAATTTAAGCTTAAAAGGTACCTTAAAGTATTTTTCAAGTCTCATAGTCAGTACAGGGTTTGTATTCACTCCTAAAACTATTAAACCAAGCAGATTAGTGTCTAATCAGGTTACTTGAAAAGTGTGTAACAACTGGGTCTCCCCCATCTGCTGTTGGCTGGGGGAGATTGGCAGTTTTGTATGAAGTTATTATAAATACATCTTAGCTATTAAACTAAGTAGCTACAAGTTAAAATACCTATATTTTAAAGCCCGTGCATATATTTATGGCAACTTTGTGATAGTCAAGAACTAGAAATAAATGTACATGAGAGGCATTAAATTGTGTATATCCAAAAGTGACATACTACTTAACCATAAGAACTTGGCACTGGGGAAATGGCTCTGTTTAAGAGCTTTTACTGCTTTGCTGTGAGTTCACACCCATCTCCAGCAGAACACAACTGTTAACTCTCAACTCAGTGATAATCTGAAACCTTCCTAGCTCCTAGAGGGATTACACTACACAAATCCACACACAGACACATGTTCATAGGATTTTTAAAAAAAAAAAAAGATAATGAAATGGGAGTTAATAGCAACTTCCATGAATATCGAGAGAGTACAAAAAGGCAATTTCAGAAGGCTCCATCCTTTGTTATTTAACTCTTGGTGATTACAGAATGGAGACAAGGGCAAGAATGAGTTGGGCTCCACAAAAGTTGTTGACTTCCTCCCCAACACACCTGACTGTCCTGCTTGCCTCTGCTTTCATACCCTCAAATTCTCCCAGGCTCTCCCTACTACCTTGCCCACCCAATTTCCTGCTAGCTTTTTCTCTCTAGGAAACAGGCCAATAAGTAAGTAAAAGCCAGAATATAACAAAGGGACAGGAAAAGAGCTCTAGAAACACAGGTGCAGAAAAAAACGGTAAACTAATAGATAATCAAAAGACAAGGTAGAAAATACCCAGAAAAAGGGTTGGTAGATATTTTTGATGTGTTAATTCAGTTGGCAAGTGTTTAGTTGAGATATTTTGCATCTATATTCATAAGAGAAATTGATCATAACATTCCTTTGTTGGATCTTTGATTTAAGTATTATGGTAACTGGCCTCTTAAAAGGAGTTAGGCAATGTTCTGTTTTGCGGAGCAGTTTGAGGAGTATTAGCATTAATTCTTCTTTGAAAGTCTGATACAATTCTGTGCTAAAACCATCTGTTCCTGGGACATTTTAATTGGGGGACTTTGAATTGCTGCTTCTATTTCCTGAGGAGTTATGTATCTTATTAAATTGCCTGTCTGACCTAGATTTAACTTTGGTAGAATGTATATATCAAGAAAGTTATCAGTTTGGTGGAGTACAGTATGTCCTCATGAATCTCTGGGTTTCCTTGCTGCCTGTTACTGTGGTCCCCTTTCATCTCTAATTTTATTAATTTGGATCATTCTGTTTATCAGTTGATTTGGCTAAATGTTTATCAGTCTTACTCAAAGAACCAACTCTTCATTGATTCTTTGTATTTTGTTCTTATTTTATTGATTTAAGTCCTGAGTTTAATTATTTCTTACTTTCTTTTGTGTCTGATTTTTGTTTTAGACATTTCAGGTGTGCCATTAGGTTGCTAATATGAAAGCTCTACAATTTTTAGTTAACACTTAGTGCTACTAACTTGCCTCTAAGGTCTACTTTTATTGGGTCCCATAGGCCTTGGTATGTTGTGTTTTCATTCAAGTCTAACAAGTTTAATTTATTAATTGCTGTTGTGTTAATTTATTAATTGCTGTTGTGACCTGTTTTGTCGAATAGTTGTTCCACTTATAAGTTCTGTTGTTTCTGTCGTTGATAGTCAATATTGATCTTTGATGGTCAGGTAGGACTCAAGGTGTTATTTCAACTTTCTTGTGTCTGTTGAGACTTGCTTTGTGTCCAAATATGTGGCCAGTTTTGAGAAAGTTCCATGAAATGCTTAGAAAAAAGATAGAGTCTTTGGTATTTGGTGTTTGGGTGAAATGTTCTGTAAATACCTACTAGATCCATTTCATTGAGTCCCACATTTCTGTGTTTAGTGTCTGGATGGCCTGTCTCCCCACTACCGTGTCAGGAAGCCGCAGTGTTGCTCTTGGGAACTTGCTGTCCTTGTGTTTGGCATCTAGATGTAAGAACTGCATGTTCTCTTGGTTGATGCTTAGTTTCAGTTTGAAGTTTATTTTGGCAGATATTAAATGCTTACACCAGCTTTCTTAAGCTCACTTGCTTGGAATGTCTTTTTTCCAACTCCTTACCCTAAGGTAATGCCTACCCCTGATGCTGAACTGTTTCTTGGATGCAGCAGATGGTTGGATCTTGTTTTTGAATCGATCTGTTAGTCTGTGTCTTTTTTTATTAGGGAGCTGAGACAAATAATGTTGAGAATTATCAATGAGTGGGATTTATTGATTCCTGTTATTTTGTTAAGATCTGGGTTTTTCCCCTTTTGATTTGCTGGTCTGGAATTACTTATCCCTGTGTTTTCTTTGTGGTTCACCTTCCCAGATTTGTTTTCCTTCTAGCACCTTTCCTGGAATTGGATTTGTATATAGATGCTGCTTAAATTTGGTTTTACAGTGGAATATTTTTATTTCTCCATTTATTGTGATAGAAAGTTTTGCTAGGTATAGAAGTCTGGGCTGGCATCTGTGGTCTCTTAGAGCTGGTGCTATAGTTTCCATTAAGATGGCAGGTGTAATTTTAATGGGTCTGCTTTTATTGGTACTTGGTCTTTTCCCCTTGCAGCTTTTTGTGTTCTTTACTCATTTTGTATGTTTAATGCTTTGATTATTATGTGTGGGAGGAATTTGTTATAAGTGCATATATCTTTCTAAAAATAAATCCTTAGATTTTAAAAAATAGTTAAACTACTATATAATTCAACTGTGAGCTTTTTCTAAAGGGTTTTTAATGTGAATGAGTATTTTGCCTGAATGTATGTATGTACACCATGTGTGTGCAGTGTTCACAGGAACCAGAAGATCCCCTAGAGCTGAGGGGTGAACTGGAATGAGTTGGTCACTTTCCTATTGTGTCCATCCCTGAAAGAGGCCAAGGCAGAATGAAGCCAGGAACTGAATGAAGTATACATCATGCAAGAGGGACCACTTACTGCCTCAACCATCCTGCTTTCTTTTCTTCCTTTTTATTTTTTTGAAATTATTTATTATGTATACAGTGTTCTGCCTGCAGGCCAGAAGAAGGCACCAGATCTCATTGTAGATGGTTGTGAGCCACCATGTGGGTGCTGGGAATTGAACTCAGGACGTCTGGAAGAGCAGCCGGTGCTCTTAGACTCCAAGCCATCTCTCCAGCTCTCCCCTTCTCCCCTGCTTTCTTATAGAACCCAAGGCCACCTTCCTGGTTGGCACCCATGACGGGCTGGGTCCTCCCACATCAGTCATTAATCAAGAAAACGTTCCACATGCTTTTCCTATGGGCCAGTGTTCTGAATGCATTTCCTCAATTGTGTTTCCCCTTTTCAGATAATTCTAGCTTGTATCAAGTTGACAAAAAGCCAGCCAGAACATAGAGTTAAAGCTGCTTGTGGCTGATGGTAACCAAACCCGGGTCCTCTACAACAGCAGCAAGTGTTCTAACAACTGAGCCATCCATCCCTCTGGATCTCAAATTTTCCATTTCTATCACACCTGAAAACACTGTAGTTGAGTGTGGTTTCATATCATTTATAAAATGTTTCTACAATGGGGAGGTTCTGAGAGCAGATGATTATCTTCGTTTCTTTTGCATTGTTAATACACAATGCCAAAGACTGGGTACCCTATAAAGAAGAGTAGTTTATTCAGCTCAGAGTTCAGAGATTGAAGAGCATGACACGGGCACTTGATTAGCCTTGGTGAGGATCTCATGGTAGATGGCATCTCAACAGAAGGTGTACCTGTAGGTGACAGATCTCATTCAGAGAAGTATAGGGTCCAATTATAAAAATGTATTTTCAAGAGAACTAATCTAGTCCCTAAACTCCTGCCTCATCCAATCCTGTGAGATAACATTAATTTATTCATGAGGATGGAGCCATCTGACATAATTACTTCCCATTAGGTCTTTCATGATTTACCTAAGAATGAACGTCATAGGCTTATATGTTTGAATGCTTAGTTATTAGAGAGTGGCACTACTTAGGAGGGGCTACGGAGTGTGGCCTTGTTGGAAGAAGTCACTGGGGGTTGACTTTAAGGTTTCAAAAGCCCAAGCCAGGCCCAGCCGCTCTCTCCCTACTACTTGCAGATACAGATATAGAATTCCTAACTACATTCTTTAGCACCATGTCTGCTACCATGCTCCCTACCATAATGATATGAACTAAGCCTCTGAAACTGTAAGAAAGCCCCAATTAAATGCTTTCCTTTATAAGAGTTGCAGTGGGCATGGCATCTCTTTCCAGCAATAGAATACTGACTATGACAAAGTCCCACCTCAACGTTACTGCCAACTTCCCAACCCATAAATGAGCCTATGGGGGAAAAACAGCATTATTGATGCATCCTATGAAACATATAAAATGCACCTATCCTGGTTTGGTTGTACTCATTAGCTTGATTGTATTCATTGTAAATAAAAGTGCTCCAAAGACATTGGCAGATTTATAATCACAAAGTGGGTATGAATCTCACAATTAGGGATAAAGGCAGAGAAAAAAACTTGAAAGTTTAGGGGTTTCAATGTTCAACAATTGGAAATAGAGCAAAGTAGATGGATGGACAAGGTCATATAAAAGTCTGTACCCATAGAAATAAATACAATGTTTAAAATTTGCTTTATGGTTTTGGAACAACTAAAGAACTAAATGAAGTAAATATGGCACATTTTTGGTTGGCTGGCTCTGATTTGTAGGTATGCTGAGTGTTCATAATGTGAAAATAGAAAAATCCTGTAACTCTCCCCCTCGACCCCTTTAGTCTCTGAAACTAGCCAAGGTTGAGATGGCTGCTTGAGACACACCCAGCAGCCTGAGCCTGATAGATACTTCCTGAATTCCTGAGACCCACCTGGTAGAGCAGCTTGACCTTCCAAGCTGAGACCACATTCCTGTGGGATCCCACTTGCAACCTAGGTGGGGTCACCCAGGAAAGTCCTACCATGAGAATTGTTAACTGTTAACTGTTTGAAGCTTACACAATGTCCTGCTCCAGGAACTGAATGTCTTCAGGTGGTTTCACAGGAAATAGCTTGCCTGCCTGCATTCCTAAACTCTGTCCTAAGAGGACCTTTGGCCCCGCCTTGTTAGCACACCAAGTCTGCCCTGTTAGTGCACCGAGCCTGCTCATAACCCCCTCCCCTATCTAAAATAGGGTATAAGAATCCTGCCCCGAGAATATTCGGGGCCCCAGGCTTTTGCCTGTGCCTGGGGTCCACACACGTGTGTGTACCGGTATTCATATTCATATTCATTAAACTCTCTTTTTCTTTAATGTTAACAGTGGTCGTTAGTCGTGGTCCTGGGGTGTCTTGGGGTGCCTTAGGGGTGCCTGCCTATTACAATAACAGCCTAAAACTTTCCATAATTTAAAATTTTCTATAATTCTGATTGTGTAGCCACAATGCCAATGATACCAGAACATCTGTATAGCTGCAATGTACATGAAGCATTGGTAAAATAAAGATGTGGGGAACAATCAAGTGACAACTACCACTGTATTTATTTTTGTTGCTTAAGTTTTGATAAGTAGACTGGCTTAGCTTGATAGTCATTATGTGTAGTAAGAAGTTTCTGGCGCAGCCTATCTCTGAGATCTGGACCCACAGTTCCAGATATTCACACCATGTCTGATATTAATTACATGCTATTAGGTCTATGGTTCACACATATTACCTGCTAACTCTTACTCTTAAACTAAGCCATGATTAGCAAAGTGGCTTAGTACCTTTTATCAGAGCATGTTCATCTTCTTCCCTCTGCATTTGCCTGGCATCTCTGCTGTGCTCTTCCTCTTCCCAGAGTTTTCTTAGTCTGATAGCCTCGCCCATACTTCCTGTCTGTCTTCTGGCCAATCAGCATTTTATTAATCCAATAGGAGGGACAAATATTTACAATGTATGAGTATAATCCCACAGCAATTATTTAGCAAAGTGTGGCCTTGAACTCATGGCAATACTTATGCATCAGCCTCCCAAGTGCTGGGATTATAGGTATTGATAGCCTTACCTTTGCAGATGAAAATCCACTGGGGATGCCCTATTGAACCCTAATCATGGCTACTTTTTAATGTTCTTGGCCTTTCAGCCTCTGATCAAATTTCTATTTTTTAAACCTGCATCCCCTGGCTTGGTGATAACACACGTAATTCAAGTATCCAACAGATAATTAATGAGTGCTATGAGGTACCAGGCATGATGCAAGGCCTGACAAATGGTTGTTGCTGGAGACTGCAGACCTGCTAGGCTGTGGATCATGTTAACACATCAGACTGTTAACAACTTTCTTTGTAACTAGGGGTGGCTTCCTAAAGCCATGTGACAACTTTGAAAGGAATCAAGGAAAGCACCACAGAGGTATGAGTTTATTACTATATAGACTAATTTGAACATAGAATTCATGTGGGTTTGGGCTCATTTTTAATACTTCACAAAAGAGGACGTGCATTGAAGAGCACTGGCCACAAGAGACCACTAGATGTCGCCACTGACAACATAAAGGGCTTGTGCTGCTGGGGTTGTTTTGTTTTAATTTTTATTTTCTGTGCATTGGTGTTTGACTGCATGTATGTCTGTGGGAGGGTGTTGGATCTCAGAGTTACAGACAGTTGTGAGCTGCCATGTGGGTGCTGGGAATTGAACCCAGGTCATCTGGAAGAGCAGTCAGTGCTCTTAACCACTGAGCTATCTCTCCAGCCCTTGTGCTGCTGTTTTAAAAGAACCCTAGAAAAGAAAAAAGAGGTAAAACACTTTCCACTATCCCCTATCTGCATAATATGAGCATGCTATCTTACACCTGTAATCAAGCGCTCTAGAGGCTGTGGGGTTGAGGCCAGCCTTGGTTACATATTGATTTCTAGGCCTCCTCTAAGTACAGTGCGAGACCCTGTATAAAAACAACAGAACACAAGCCCAGAGGAGCAGCTTCAGACTCCATAAGAATATCCAGAGCTGTGGGCACAAGAACAGGTCAATATTGCCTACGTCCCAGTGGCATCAGCTCACTAGCCAGCAGAAATGAGGTCAGAACAAGGTAATGAGGTCTTTGAAGTGGAAGGGACTAGTTTGCCTGCTCACTTTCAAATCTCTGTTCCCTGGGGTTAGAAATCTGTATCACAAACCAGCACAAAACCACTTTACCTCCACAGACACATGCATTTTCTATTTTGATTTTATATATACGTATACACAGACCACACACATACAGTCATAATACTCAAAGGCAGCTCAGTGAGAAAGCCAAACATATGACAGCATACATCATTTAACCTTATGTGTAGAGGCTGTACCATCTCCTGACAATGCTCACCTGTGGATGAAGCACCTAACAATGCTTTTTTTTCAGAACAAATCCCACCATTGAGAACAAATGACTGGTTGAAATCAAAACTCATAAGACAGCAGTACTTTTACTATGTGAAGTAGTTGATATTTTCTTTTTAAGGTGGTCTTTTAAAAAAATCAGCAAACTGATTTTACTGAGTTAAATATATTTTCAGACATTTGACACATCAGAAAACAGAGGTTCAGAGAGGCTTGATGCTCTGCCTCAGGTGACTCAGGATTCTGAGACATCAGCAGGTTTTGTTTAGGAAGGCCCCAGATAAGAGCTGAAACGTGTCCTTGGTACTTGGTCAGACACTGTCATCCTCTACGTTATCAGTGCAACAATGGAAAATCGTGAAAAACATCTGTGAGATAGTTGCACGTAGCAGCAGAATTTTAAAAGTGCTTTCTCTCTAAAATTTCGTATGATAGCTGTAGTGGTAAATTGCTTCCCTGGCATGTGCAAGGCCATGGTCCTTAGCACTGGAGAGAGAGGGGCAGGCATTCCCAAATGGTACAATGATAAATACCTCTAAGAATAGTTTCATTCTTGATTTAACCTCAAATTAAACCCTTCACTGGACTATCACTGTGGATTAAGTAAAAGGTGTTTTTACAAGGCAGAGCCCCACATCCTGCTATCTCAGGAACATACAGACAACTGACGCTGATCAATGAGGAAACCCCGTTTTTGACTTCATCATAACCAACTCTGCTTTTCCCACTGGCTGGAGAACCTCCATCTCCATAGCAGCCTGATGTCTTTCTTATCCATCCCAAGGCCTTTTTTTTTTTTTTTTTTTTTTCTTATTCTTTCTATTTTTTTCAGACAGAATATCACCATGTAGTTCCTAGCCAGTAGTTTGCTATATAAATCAGATTGGCCTCAAACTCAGAGATTGACCAGCCTCTGCCTCCTGAGTGCCAGAAGACCCCTTATTTTTTAATTAAAAAATGTTTTTCATACAGTGTATTCTGATGGTGATTTCCCCTCCCCCAACTCTTCCTCACTGACCCAACTCCATACTCTTTCTCTCTCAATATATTTGCCAACTTTACTTTCTATCTTCACATATAGAGTTTATTTTTGTTGTAAGACTCCTGGAATTAAAGGCATGTGCTACCATGCCAGGCCCCAAAATGGCGTCCTCACCTTCAGCAACATGATCCACCATGAACGAGGAGGTGTTAAAGTGAGTGAGCGACCACTGAAAGCCTCTGGTTGTTGGGAGCCGCTGGCCCCAGCTCCTCAAGGTGGCGCCAATATCCGGTGCTGGCCAACCCGCCTGAGTCAGTAAAGAGCGCATGCGTTTGGTACTCTCGCGAGACTGGTCTCTCCGCCTCTCCCGTGGCGTCATGTGGGATAATGAGCTGCAGCCTATAGAAAGGTGACACATCCAAGGCAGAGGCCTTTGGTCGGTATAAAGGTTGGGCTTCCTACCTCGTGCTCTCTCTCTCCATATTCTGTAAGCTAAATGCTCTCCCTCATAGAGCATTAAAGCATTGCTGCAAAAGGATCCTACGTGTGTCGTGCCTTTTCTTGCGGGCGAGAAGTGGGCGCGGGACACCTGGTAAGTCAGGCCTTGTGGGACAGGCCTCTAGTCTCAGCTATGAGGGAATTTGACACAGAAGGATCAAGAGTTCAAGACCTGTCTGGGCTACAAAGTGAATTCAAGGCCAAAATGGCTAATGCTGTGTCAAAATAAAGACTAAAAAGAGGCCAAGAGAAGCTTGCTTAGTATGTACAAGGCTCTAAGTTCAATCCCCAGAACCAAAATAACAAAAACCAAAACCAGCTCGGCTAGGCATGGTCTGGTAGGCTAACATCTCAGAGCTTGTTAGCAAAGAATAACTAGTACTTCCAGACACACACACACACACACGCACACGCACACGCACACGCACACGCACACGCACGAGAACAGGCTTGGGAAATGATTTACTGAGAAGTCTTTGTTCTTATTAGGGAGGGTGAAGGGAGAACTCCCTTGCAGAAGCTGAGGATGTTATGTAGTAAACAAGTGCCCAGCAAGCACATGCGCACAAGTTCTCATCCTGACAGGAATGTTGCAGCTCAGCACATTTTCTTGGCAGTTTGGATTAACCCTTTTCTATTTCTACTCATTCTGAGAGGCAGCTGAGTTGTACATCTGGATCGTAGGCAGCAGGAAGAGAGAGACACTAGGCCTGGCTTGAGCATGTGAAACTTCAAAGACCACCCCAGTGACACAGGCCTCCAACAAGGCCACATGTCTAATCCCTTCAAATAAAGCCACTCCCTATGAAGCCACGATCATTCAAACTACCACAGACACCATGACCAATGCAACTATAAAAAAGTATTTAAATGGGGGCTGGCTTACAGTTTCAGAGGGCAAGTCCATGATCATCCTGGGGCGGCACAGCAGCATGCAGGTATGGCCCTGGAGCAGTGGCTGAAAACTCAGATTGGATATGCAAGTTACAGACAGTGAGAATGATACCAGGCGTGGGGTGGGCTCTTGAAATCTCCAGGCCCATCTCCAGTGGCATACTTTTCCCAACAAGGAGCTTTCTAATCCTTCCCAAACAGTCTTCTAGCTAGGGACCTGGCATTCAAGTATACGAGCCGGTGAGGCATTCTTATTGGAACAACCACATCTGCTTTATAACATCTAAGTCCCACAAGAACATGATCTAGTTCTGAGATCAGACTCAGACCCTCTTGACAATCTGTTCTAGTAAAGGACCCACCATTTCTCAGGTTCACTGGGAATTAAATTTCAACAGAGGTTTCAAAGGAGATGACCTTCATTCAAATCATTGAAGCCATTGTGTTGTACAAAAAGGTCTAAATGTTTTACTTTTCTAATGCAGACAAACTGATTTATAGTAGTGCAGCTGAACAATCCTTAAATTTATGACGGTATAAAAGTGACACCCAGCAGCAGAAATCATACTTTGAATTTTGATCTCAGTGTAGACTTTTTTAGTTTCCTTTGTTTGGTGCTCCCTCTCTCATTAGTCTTCTGTTTGTTTATTTCAATTCTCATCTTCATGGGTTATGTGTGTGTTTCCTATTTTTTATTGTTCTAAAGAGAAAGAAGAAAAAGGGACCATGAAGTTTGGTGGGTAGGGAGGGTCTGAGGAGGGTCTGAGTGGACTGAGGGGAGAGAAAGATATTGTGAAGATAGAAAAATCCTGTTTGATTCTTTCCCCCCAACCCCTTCCTGAAGTCCCTGAAACTAGCCAAAGTTGACAGAGTTTTGGTTCCATTGTAAGTGGCAGTTTGCTCAGAACTCAGGTTCTCAGTTTGACCTTCTGGACACTAATCACTCTGAGAGGGACCACCCAAGATAAGGATGTGCTTCCTCCATTGCTTGGCTGGCTGACTCCCTGGGACCACATTCCTGATGTAGCAACCTGGGTGGGACCATCCAGGAAAGCCCTACCTACCATGGGAATTGTTAACCATGTGCTGTTTACCGAAGCAGGAACTTTCTGAAGCTTGCACAATGTGCCCATTGTGACCATTGCTCCAGGAAATGAATGTCCTCAGGTGGTCGTGTCCAGTCCCATCCTGTCCCGTCCCCATGTCATTGTGCCCCCCCCCTTGCCCAAGACTTCAATGTTTCATAAGAACTGCCTGTCGCATTCCTAAATTCTGTCCTAAACTGACCTTTGGCCCCGCCCTATTGTAACTTTCCAGACTTATCCCCTCCCCTACCCAGAGTGCCATATAAGAACTCTACTCTGAAAGCATTTGGGGCTCTTGGGCTTTCACAGTGCCTTGAGCCCACACATGTGTGTACCAGTATATCATTCATTAAACTCTCTTTTTCTTTAAAGTTAACAGTGGTCATTAGCCGTGGTCTTGGGGTGTCTAGGGGCGCTAAAGTTAGGGGCGCCTGCCCGTTACAATATGATCAAATACATTGTTTTAAAAAAACTTTTTTTTTTTCATTCTTATTTATTTATTTTGTTTTTTGAGACAGGGTTTCTTTGTATTAGCTTTGACTGTCCTGGAACTCCCTCTGTAGACTGGTTTAGACTGCCCTTGAACTCAAAGATCTGCCAGCTTCTGTCTCCAGGATGTTCAGATTAAAGACATGAGCCACTACTGCCTGGTTGAAAAATATGTAATAATAATAATAATAATAATAATAATAATAATAATAATAATAATAATAATAATAAACAGTACTTGTGTTATTAGGCATTTTTGAATATTGTGTGTTGTGCTTCATATCCATGGCATTTACAAAATGCTAGATGCCTATACATGTAAGATACTCAGCACTTTTATTATACAATAGGATTTTTATAAGGTAATTTTGCCTAACCAGGCTAATGTAAGTGTTCTGGGCATAAAGACAGCTAATGGCAATGAGGTGTCTCGGTCAGTAAAGGCACTGAGCCAAGCTAGATGACCTGAGTTTGATCCCTAGGAGTCACATACGTGTGTTCTGTGGACCATGCTTATATGTAGACAGGACAAACAAACGTTTAAAAAAAAAAGCAACAACAGAGTGGGCTAAGCTAAACTGTGATGCTCAATAGGTCAGACTATTAAACACATCTTCAGCTCATAGTGGGTTATGATGGACCCTTGTGCTGACAAACACTGGAAAGCAAGTCTACCTTGGCGAGAGCTGCTGAGGCCTTGCTGGAAAAGAAACTAAAAGGAAACAGATCAATGGTACGATAAAAGTCAGTCTAAAGCAGAGGAGTGTGGCTGCCAAGAATCACCCCAGACAAGCTGTTCCAGAAGGTGGTTCTAGCATTTGAAGCTGTAAGGTGTCCTAAGGTGTTTCTGCAGGGCACACTTCATGGAAGAAACTATACCACTTGTAGTTTCCACTTAGTTTCATCTTCTAGAAAACAAAATTGTAAAATAAAACAGCCTGTAATTCCTCCAGAAAAGGTTTGTCTTAATGTCATGCTGGCACGAAACGTATTATGGACTGAAATAATAGGGTTGATGATGTGGCAGGTGAACATTTACTTAGTATTTGTATATACTTCTCAATACTGGCTCATTCATGATTTTGTGTGGTTCCCACAGCCACACCGTGAGGTAGCTTGCTATGCTCACACTGAGAAGGAAGAGAGTTGCAGGACTATGATGACTTAAACAAAAGCCTTCAGTAAGGCAGCAGAGTGGTTGTGGGTCTCACAGGTTGAGTAAAAAATTGTGTTATTTTTATCGGAAAAAAGCATTGTAATGTTTAAATGTTTCCTGTAGCTGTTTAAAAAGCCTTTAGTTATCATGCTCTAGTTTGCATATAAAACACATTATTATAATAAAACAATCATCTATTCTTTACTTTGTATCATTTTTATGTATACACACACAAAATTTTGGGGTGTGATATAGAAATAATCCATTGTTCCTGAGTCTGAATAACTTGAATCATTTTTATAACATTAATTTTCAGAGACAAGTAAGTTCTGCATTTTAATTTCAAAACCTCTTATATGATCTCCACAACAGAAAAAGAACTGTGCCTAGGGAATATGACCTGTGTGAGCCCTGATGATGTCAGCGTTACAATGTCCCTGAATTAGATTCAGTTTTGCTATTTATAGCGATCTGAATCTGTGATGTGTTCCACTGTTCCAAACAGGTTTGCGGATGTTTTCTTCCCAGGGAGCGAAATCTGGATCAAAGCTTGCTGACATGAGATACCACAGTTCCATCTCCATACACAGCGGGGCTTCCCAGGTACACGCTTGGTGTTTTCTGTTTCTAGGATCAGCAGAGGATGGGGAACAGGAACAAGACAAATAAAGAAGAGCAGTAAAGTCTTAGTTCCAGAACACTGCCATAAGATAAACACCTCTCAAATAACCGGAACACTAAAGAACTAGCTAGGGCCCACACCTATAAATACAATGCATACTGACCCCAGTTGGGAGGGGCAGCTAAGGGGTAAGAGAGATACCACCATCTTTCTAACAATAAAGCATGAACCCAGGCTCTGCTCTTTACCTTGCTCATCAACAAATCTCTTATCCGTTATGCTTTAGCATAGCTCAGAGGTAGATTCAGACCAACAACTGGCCCCACGATGCTCAGCCACGATGTGATGTAGTTGACATTTCTAGGAAACAAGTGAGACTTATGTAATATAAATGCTGTATCATAGTATCTGATGGAGAATCAAAGAGAGGCCAAAGGGTAAAGGAATGAGGCCTTTCCTCAAGATGTGGGCTTGCTTGGAATCCCAGAAACTCTGATGCCAGCCGCATGGTATAAGTTGGGTTTGTGATCCTAGGGAATATGAGGATCTCATCAAAGTAGCTGAAGGGAAAAACAGAACTAGAGCCTCTGACTCTTCCTGATGGCCATCAAAGCTTTTATTTGAGTGTAAGCACTTGTCAGCTGGGTGTAGTAGTTAAAATAGTGGAGCTGAGGTAAAAATGCCCATGTTCAAGTCCTAGTCATACCCTAAATTATCTGTGTGACTTCATTTAATAACAACCAGAATTTGTGCAACACTGTGCTTTCACCTTCTCGTCTGAAAACTAAGCAAGACAGTGGTCTATCGTTATTGGGGTGTTATAAAAGCCCAGTGTGTTCATACGTGTAAAACTCAGGACACTCAGCAAATAGCCAAAATCAATGTGTTCTCCGTTACTATTAGAAACAGTATTTCTTATTCTAGTCTGGCTTTTAGAGTCCCATGAAAAGATTTATACTTGTAAAGTCACAGTAGAGTAAAGTGTGTCTTGAAGGTGTTTCTTACCTATTGATTTTCTGCGGGTTTCTCAGCATGGCACTCATGAATTCATTTGTCTTGCAGGGATGTAGAACAAAAAATGGTTGCCCGAGTATCGGATGCTCCTGTAACAATTCAAGCTGTCACCCAACTACTTAGAAAAGTTAAACAATCTGCCTTCCTTTTTACAATGTAAAATTTGTACACTGTTTCTATCTCCTTCCTCCTCTGTGTGTGAGCATACATGGGGAGATCTGAAGATAATACAGGAGTTGTTCCTCTCCATTGACTACTGGGATCATAGGCTTGACCTCGTCAACAGGCTGCAAGAGCTTTTACCCACTGTGCTGGTCTGAACAAGAATGGAAACCTTGCCTCATATATGAGAGAAGGAAGAGAAGGATTGGGTTAGGAGGTGTGGCCTTGTTGGAAGAAGTGTGTTACAGGGTGGGCTTTGAGGTTTAAGTCATGTCCCGGACAAGTTCTCTCTTGGCCTACAGGTCACAATGGATTTCATCTACTGTATGCATGATACCATGCTCACTACCATGATGATAATGGACTAAACCTCTGAAACTGTAAGCAAGCCCTGAATTAAATGCTTTCTTTTCTAAAGAGTTTCTGTGGTTATGGTATCTCTTCACAGCAACAGAACAGTGAATAATACACCTACTAAGCCATATCACCAGCTCTGCTCTTTTAAGATAAATATCCACCTTAAATCCAAGTCACTGATTAACGTTCAGGTTGGCTTTCTCCTTTAAAATACAATTATAATCCAAACATGGCAAAGGCTGTTCGAAGGAGTTATTCATTGATTCACTACCAAACACAGTGGAGAACACATGGCATTTACACACTATGAACTAGATAGATTTTCTTGGTTCTGTCTTGGCTAGCCAATGTTTCTCTTTGTCTTATAATTATTCTTTAATTTTTCCTTGGTGATGTACAGGAAGACCAGTACCTTGGCAGTCAGAACAAAGCATTTCTCTTCTTTGTTAGTAGACAAGGAACCAAAGTCATTTACATATTTTAAGCACATTTTGGTTAGTGTGCTTATTGCTTCAGCATGTTCTCTTCCTCCCAGCATGGGCACATGCTCTTTCCCTCTTTTTTGTCTCTTAAATGTACAGGGCTGTTTCTATAACCTGAAATCCCCTATCACATAATTCCACTTCCTCTCTGAAGAAATGACGGTTGGTTATAAACTGCAGATCATTCTGCTTCCAGTCTTTGGACACAAACAATGGGGAGTCTTAGAAGATGTCTATATGGTGAGTAATCCACATACAAGGTCTACCAACCCAAACAATTAGATGGTAACTTACTTACATTGTGATTAGCCATTGTCATGGATATCACCAACTCAAGTAGTTATGGAGTTTATGGGAATAGACTCTTCAAGGGAGAAGGCTGTCTATATAAGGACCATGGCAGCTGGAGAGGACAGCCGTTCAAGGCTGTGCTTCCTAACCCTGAACCAGCCAGAGTTTGCAGTTCCATTTTAAGGGGGAGATCCTGGAATGGAGGCAGTCGCAAGAGGGAAAGAAGGTTCTGCAGGCATCCTTGGCTGAGGGCATGGCACAAACACAGGAGAGACAGGAGGGCTTCGAGGAAATGAAAGCCAAGATTGGCTTGAAGAGGATCTGAAGTCCGAGTGTGTTTCACCCATATCCTAGCCAGTCGCAAAAGCGGGAAGCAATATGCGCCTGAGGTGTTTGAACACAGTCTCCATCAATTTGTAAACTCCACAGACACAGGTCATTTGAGGAAGGCAGGCTAAACTTTTTTAAAATGAAAATAGCCAAACACAGGGACAGACCCATAGGTATAATTTCACCCTTTTTGCAGACTGAGGCAGGAGGATCATGAAGCCTATCATCCTGAGCAGCACAGTGAGACCTTGTCTCAAAAAAACAAAACAAAAATAGCAATAACAAAAACAAATAAACACAGAAATAGCAGACATATCAGTGGCTATACTTACAGGGAAGACAAATTTGGAAGCTGAAGCACAGCAGTTACTAAAACAAACAAGTATTGCAAAATTCTATTTGATATTATAATAATTTAAAAAACCCTGAAGCCAGATACTGGGGGAAAACTGAAATATCAGAGACATAGGGAAACAAACCAGAATCACTTCTCAGGCAGCCAGCTTCTCGGGCCTGTCTCCACCAATCCTCTGACTGCAAGCTTCTCCCTCTGCAGCCCACAGGGGAAGCTGAACTGCCCCCTGTTCTCCCTCTGCCCAGCTGTTTACTTCCTGGTTCAGCTCTCCTAGAGCCAGGATTAAATGTGGGAGACACACCCAAACTGTCAAGCCTTGAGAGCAGAGATCCAGAGAATATCTGCCTCCCCAATGAAGATTAAAGGCGTGGGTCACCACTCCCTGACCTTCATTGTGTGGCACTGGGTGATTCTGTCCTCTGATATTCCAGACTATTTTTTTTAATTAAATATACAATATGTCACCACACAGAAGTAAGAGGAACAATAGTAAAAAGACAGCCCTTAGAGGAAGCTATTAGAATCCAGGGTTGCTGTAACATTTTGTCTTGTCTCCAGTTTTCAAAGAAATTTATGGCATACATAAAGAAAACACATAGGGTGACGTATTTAAAAATAAGAATGGATTCTGAATGGGCCAAAGTATTGGATTTATCAAGAAGTCACACCATATAGATATGTTCAAAAATTTAAAGTTTGTCCACAGAATTAAAGGAGTAAATGATGTCAATGATTCTGCAAACAGAGTGATGTCATTAATGAAAACAAACTCCAGGAAGAAGTTGATGGAAATTCTGCACTCAGTGAAATGCCAGACAAAGATGGACTGGGTAAGTTCACCAACGAATGTGAGATGACAAGACAAAGAACCAGTGGGTTTGAAGATATGTTAAAAGAAATGTTCATTTTGAGAAAAAAGAGGAAAGCCATGGAGAAAGTGAAGCTCACACTCCTAGAGGGTAGCCTCCACTGTAGCAAAGCACATGAATAGGGATCCGAGGAGAGCAGAAAGGAGTATACAAAATAATTTACAAACTTTGATGACTGATATAACCGAAAATATATCACTGTGGAATGGCTGGGAATCTAAAGCAAGGAGACAACCTTCAATATTCCTCACATGAAGAGGAATGAAACAGGTATCTGCCTATAGGTTTTTTCCACTCACTCTGTTTCCCAGGCCCCAAGCCCTAGTCTCTCCTCTAGTGCTGCAATAATCACTAGCTGTAGCCTCCCTTCTAGATCACTAGGCTGCAGCCTCCCTCCTAGAAATGTACCTCAGCATCAAGGATAGATATTACCTTGGAGTAAAAGGCTAGAAAAAGATCTTCCAAGTAAATGGACCTAAGAAGCAAGCTGGTGTAGCCACTTTAATATCTAACAAAATAGACTTCAAACTAAAATTAATTGAAAGAGATAGGAAAGGACACTATATACTCATCAAAGGAAAAATCCACCAAGATGACATTTAAATTATTAACATCTCTGTATCCAAGTTTGTAAAAGAAACACCACTAAAGCTTAAATCCCATGGTGACCCTCACACACTGACAGTGGCTAACTTTAATACCCCACTCTCACTAATGAACAGGCCATGCAGACAAAAACTAAGCACAGCTATACTGCAGCTAACAGAAGTTATAAAAGAAATGACCTAACATTTACAGAACATTTCACCCAAACACAAAAGAATATACCTTTTCTCAGCACCTTGGGAATTTTCTCCAAAACTGACTACATACTCAGACCCAAAGCAAGTCTCAACAGACAACCACAGATTAAAGCTGGATTTGAACAACAGAAACAACAGAAAACTTACATGGAAATGAACACCTTTCTACTGAATGATATAATGGGTCAAGACAGAAATAAAGAACTTAAAGGCTTTCTAGAATTCAATGAAAAAAAAAATACACAGCATACCCAAACTTATGGAACACATCAAAGTGGTGTTAAGTTCACAACACTAAGTGACTGCATTAAAAAAGAATACGGAGTGATCTCATATTTAAAAACTTAACAACATGCCTGAAATCTCTAAAACAAAATGAAGTAAGCACATCCAAGAGTAGAGATGGCAAGAAAAAAATTAAACCTGTGGGCTGAAATCAATAAAACAGAAATAAAGAGAATAATCCAAAGTATCAGTGAATTGGTTCTTTGGGAAATCAACAAGATAGACAAACCTTATCCACACCATCTAAAAGGGAGACCAGCAAGTAAACTCAGAAATGAAAGAGTGCATAAAGACAATACTGAGGAAATCCAGAGAATCACAGGAGCACTTTAAAAACCTGTACTCTAAATACCAAAGTAGAAGATCTAAATGAAATGGGTAATTTTTTTCAATAGGTACCATTTATCAAAGTTAAATCAAGATCAGCTAAATAATTTAAATAGACCTATAGTCCCTGAGGAAATAGAAGCAGTCATTACAAGTCTCTCAACCAAAAAAAGTTGGAGGCCAGATGGTTTCATAGCAGAATTCTATCAGACTTTCAAAGAAGAATTAACACCAATACTCTTCAAATTATTTCTAAAACAGAAACAGAAAGAACATTGCCAAATTCATTTTATGAGATCACAGGTACCCTGATACCCAAATTGCATAAAGTCTCCATAAAAGAAGAAAATTACAGGCTGAACACACATGCAAAAATATTCACTAAAATACTTGCAAACCAAATCCAAGAATATATAAAAAATATCATCCACCATGAATAAGTAGTCTTCATCTTAGAAAGGCAGGGATGATTTAGTATAAAAAAAAACCAGTGTCATACACCATAAAAACAAATAGAAAGACAAAGCCTCATGATCATGTCATTAGATGCAGAAGAGGACTTTGACAAAATCCAACCTTCCTCCATGATAAAAATCCTGTACAGATTAGGGATACAAGAAACCCAAAGCAGAACAAGGCAAGGCTGTCCACTATTTGGCATAGTATTTGAAGTTTTAGCAAGAGCTAACAAAGACTTAAGCAACAGCACAGAGCCTACATGGCTCTGCATAAAGTCATATAAGGCTCTGCATATAGATTATAGCTATTAGCTTAGTATTTTTGTGAGATTCCTGACTATGAGAATGAGCGGGTCTCTGACTCTGTGCCTGCACTGGGGTTTTTCTTCCTGTTGGGATGCAGTGTCCAAAATCAATATGATAGCTTTTCTTCATCTTATTATATTTTGTTTTGCCATATTTGGTCATAACATCATAACAACATTTGGTCAAAACCTGTCATTTTATAATGAGAGACAGAAAGGGAGTTGATCCAGAGGGGAGGAGGAAGTGGGAAGCAGAAGAAAGGGGTACTACTTTAATCAGGATGTACTTCTTGAGAAAATAATCTATTTTCAATAAAGGGAAAAATTAACAAAGAGAGGAATGATCATACAAGGATGAATGATTAGTCTGCAGAGAGACCCTTATAATTTAGACCAACAATCTTCATTGAGCAAAACTACTTTCCAAAAAGAAGGTAATACAAACGTTTCTGGGGAAATGAAATGAGAGTTGCTTTGCTTGTTTGCAAGGTCTGTTGTATAATCTACAGTAAAAAAGGTCTTTCCGTAAATAATATCAAAGGAAAGACGGAAGAAAAGCTTCCTAGGTGATAAAGGTAGGTAGTGAGGCCAGACATTGTAATGGCGGCACATGCCTGTAATCCCAGCACTTTGGAGGCTGAGATGGAGAATAAGGAAGTTCAAGGCCGGCTGGGCCACACATATCCTGTCTCAAAAACAGACTGGGTTTAATTTAATATATTTAATTTAATAAATTTGACATAATTTAATTTTTCAACCAGTTTAAGTGCTATAAAATTATATGAAAAAGTTATGGAACTGCAGTATTGGGTTATGGCGTATACGTATGTGACAGACAGGAGTAGCAAAACAAGGGGAACAGGAAGGAATGAGAGTGGCCACAGGAAGTGATTGTGGAATAAACACTGGTCCAGCTGTACTCCTATTATTAGAATGTAAGGGCTTTCATTTGAAGAGAATTTAGAGTTCAAAGTCCATTTGGCTGTGAGACCCTTTCAGTGTGTTTCTAACCATAAAAATCTTCTGGCAATGTGTCAAAAACATCCTCAATTGATTACACAGTTAAACTGTATGTATTTCAACATCCAATGCTTTCTAACCTGTACTAGTTTGTCTTAGTTGGAGAAAATTAACCGGGTCAATAATTATTTTTCAAAGACAGATGGAGTAGTAATTTTTTAAATCACTGAAAGTAAATTCTTATTTCCTTAAATGTTTGGGATCAGAAATGTCACGTTTGGGGGTTTGGAAATATCTTCATACCTTTTATAAATTGAACATTTCTTAAATAAAGTCCAACTGTAAAATGTTTCAAAATTTGGGACTTTGGTTAATGTTCAAAAAGCCTTTGATTTCAGAGCATTTCATATTTCAAACATTTAGGTTAATATTTCAGACATTTAGGTTAATAACAGCTCTAGGAAACCAATATTGCCCATGCTATAAATAAAAATGTTGCTTGTTGAATTCAATCTGGTCTGAATTGATAGATTTTCTCATATTCATTTAGCAAGAAATAATTCTTATATAATTTTCAGTTTTTATGAAAAAAAGATCTGTACTTTTAAAAATGTGGTTACTAGCCAGGCAGCGGTGGTGCATACCTTTAATCCCACCACTCTGTAGGCAGTGACAGGCAGATCTCTGTGAGTGTGAGGCCAGCTTGGCTACACAGAAAAGCCAAATAAATAGACTGATAGAATTATAAAGTGTAAGATAAAATGGTTATTTTCATGGAGACTTTTTTTTCTGGAGGCTGGGAGGCTGGGTCTCATGCAGCCCAGGCTGGCCTCAAAGTACACCTGTAGCTGAGAAATATTCTGATTTTTTGATCCTCCGGAATCTATGTCCTAAGAGCTGGTTTACAGGCATGGGCTAACTCCTGCATCCCTCTCCTTCCTCCTCTCTCCTGACACAGAGCCTCTCACGGAATCCAGGCTGATCTTTAACTCATTCTACTGTGGAAGATAATCCTGATTCTCCTTGATCCCACACCTGTACCCTCTCACTCATGCCGGAATCACAGATATGAACACAAAACTAACTCTTGGAGGCCTCTTTTTGTTTATTTTAAACAATTTAATTGCTTTCAATTTTAAATTAGGTGTTAAGTTTGTGTCTCTGTGAGTGGGCATATGCATGTGAGCGCAGGTGCCTGCACAGGCCAAGGGCATTGGATCCTGGAACTTGACTTGGGGGTGGGTGCTGGGAATCAAACCTGAGCCCTCTAGAAGAACAGCCAGTGCTCTTAATCACTGAGACATCTCTCCAGCTCCATCTATGAAGGTGGTGATGCTTCAGGAGTCATAAAATTCAGTTTATATAGTAATCTCAGTCAAATGTTTTCATATAATCAGGTCTTCCATTAATGCTAGCCATGCACAGTAGAGGAAACTGGGGTAGGAGGGTGCAGCAGCTACCGCAGAACAAAGGAAATTCTTTACATTTGTAGACGTTAATGAGTAGAGGTCTCTGAGCTTGGAGGGTGGGGGTTTCTGAGTTTGAAGGGTAGAGGTCTCTGAGCTTGGGGGTGGAGGCCTCTGAGTTTGGATAGTAGAGTTCTCTAAACTTGAGGGGTAGAGGTCTCTGAGATTGGAGGGTAGGAATTTTTGAGTTTGAATTGGGAGGGTCCCTGAGATTAGCATATTAGGGATGATTTTGGATAGGGTATAAGGCTGTAATTTAGCAAGTAAACCCAACTATTTCAGTCTCTCTTGGGACTGCTATGTGCTAGGAGCTTAGCAGTTTAGTGGTGGTACTAGACAGGATATGGGGCATGGCCATCTCCTCTACAGGGGCAGCCTCTGTAGTATAACATTAGTCTTTTTTACGTATATAACACAAAAAGAGAGAAAATGACCAGCATTTAGAAGAAGATAGTACCCAAGGAGTTTAGGGATGCTAACTTTAATTCTGGATGCCTATAGCTGAAATTGGGGTATAGCAAGGTCCCAGCTGTGGTGATACCTGTGTCAGGGACTGGTATTCATACATCAAAAGGATGCTATCCGTGTGAGTCTGTATGCAAGCTGGATGGTAGTCTGGTTGAGTTTACAGATGGACTAGAAAGGAATGTTTTTTTCTTGATCAGGAGTTTGAAGTCCCCCAAGAGGTCTTGGAAGTAGGCTGGGCTGCTAGGATGGAATGAGCTTAGCTCATATCTGGTTTAGTGTGGGCTGTACTATCCTGGAGGTCATATCAGTCACAGTGTTAGGCATCAATTTTTAAAAGTTGCTTTTGGAAGCTGTTTTATTTACTATTTTTTATTTTCTGTGTGTGTCTACATTTTGTCTGCGTGTATGTATGTGCACTGTGTGTGTATGCCCATTGCCTGGGGAGGGGGACGACCAGATCCCTTGGAATTGGAGCCTAGGACAGCAGTAAGCCATTAGGTGGATGTTAGGGACCCTACCCTGTCCTCAGCAAGAACAAGTGCTCTGAACTGCTGGGCAACAGCGTAGCTCCAGCCACAGGTGGTTTAAATAAGGAAGATTTTTCTCCAGGTTGGGGACAAAGATAAGATGAGATGGATTTCAGGTGACCAAGTCTTTTGATAATGCTGGCTACTCTCACAGAGGGAAGATGGAGGAAGAGACCCCTCAATGTGTCTGAGTCATCTTTAGTCAGCTGATCCTCTAAGACTAGAAGTTGGTGTTTCATTAAATAGGTGTCTTAGAGTTGTCACTGCTGTGATGAGACACTGTGACCAGAGCCTCAGGGAGGAATGGGTTTGTTTTAGGTAACTTAACACTTCCAGGTAACACTTCACGGTTGGAAGTCAGGGCAGGAACCTGGAGGGAGGCAGGAGCTGACATAGGCCACGGAGGGTGCTCCCTATGGCTTGCTCAGCGCTTTTATATATAATCCAGAACTACCTGTCCAGGGACGGTATCAAGGCACAATTTTCAATAGTGACTGATAATTCCCTCATCAATCACTAATCAATCACTCTAGCCTGACCTGGAGGCATTTTCTTAATTGGAGTTGCCTCGTCTCAGATGACTTTCCTGTGACAAGCTGACATAGCACACAGCACAGCAAGGAGAGAGTTCCAAAAGCTCTGGTGTTTGGAACCAGAGAAGACAATTAGGACAATATTTTCCAAAAGCTACTTCTAGCAATGGCCCTTTCTTTTAAAACTGATCCCATCAGGAGATAACATCTACATTTTCCACTTTCTCTTTAGATAGTCAGATCCAGAGATAAGAGCAGTCCTTAGTTAACTTAGAAATTAAGTGTTGGAATCAAAGAGAAACAACAAAAAACCTCCAACATCTGACTTGTTTAACACACCCCGGCCCCCAGAAATGAAAGAACATCAAACCTGCTGGGATCCTTTTTAGTGACATTCATTTTAGATCCGTTTGAGAGGTAAACTGATGAGTAAGTGGTACCATCTGCTGTCAGCACTAATAAACTAAGTAGATGTGCATGGGGAAAAATGTCCACAAGGAAGTACACAGCCAGCGGTACGTTAGGCTTACAACTCAATAAGCATTTTCCTGGAACACAGTTCTACTAAATGGTTTTCTGTGGAAATAGAAGTGATGGGCTAGATTTCTATCTCTGTAACTCTGGAGGTGTCATATAGGCACGTTTTCTTATGAAATTTAATTTTGCAATGGTTAAATGTCTCACTTTGTAAGTCTGACATGAATCCTGGGAATTGCTTTTAGAACTATTAGATGTGGCTATCAGAAGGAAGTAAATGATCTTACATGTAATAAACATGATGAGTCACATGGTTCAGTTTTTAATTCTCTCAGCTCTTTGGCACAAATATAATTTGACATACTGAGTTTTCATCTGGCTTCATACTCCACACTGATCATTGCTTCTGAGCACATCCCTTAGAAATGGAGGTTGGGCCAGGTGGGTGGTGGTGCATGCCTTTAGTCCTAACACTTGGGAGGCAGAGGCAGGTGATCTCTATGAGTTCAAGGCTAACCTGGTCCACATAGCAAGTTCCAGGACAAACAGAGCAACACAGCAAGACTCTGGAGAGGTATCCTCTTCATCCTCCCCTTGTATAGGATAAGAATGAGCACCAGCAGTGACCAGGAGATGTGCTTCTGCCCTCAGCTACTGAGTCTCTCTGAGGAGGGCTGTGCTCTGGACACTGTGAGTTTTATGTTAACGTCATGTAACGAGGGCTAAAGCCCACCAGACTTGTTCATCATATACCACAGCTCTTCTCCATCCCACCAGGCTGACAGCTAGGATAGTTCCTCCATCTCTAAACTCCAGTTCACACCTTTGAAAATCTACTTATTTACTTTAAGATCATGTACATTTATAAACTACAAGGAGTACAGAGTTCAGAAAATAGAAGATGAAGAATGAACCCTGATTTGATCACCTGTGAACTTCCTTTCAGACCTTTGTGTGAAACATATGTAGACACATATGTTCACGGCTTCTGCTGCATTTTGTTTAATAAGCATGTTCATTAAGTGCCTGCTCTGTGCCAATCCCTGCCATATAGGGCTTTTGATGATCCTTTCTAAGTATTGCTATCCTATGTTTTACACTTTATAATTTTGTTTGATCTGAATCTTTAAAAATGTGTGTGTGTGTGTGTTGTACGCACATGCTCCTGCACATATGCAGACACAAGGAATGTGTCAGATGTCATATTCCATCACTTCCCATCTTAGTTCTTTAAGACACACCTGGAGCTATGATGAGGCCAGAAAACCCTAGTTATCCTTCTGTTTCTGCTTGTCACAGCACTGATATTACAGGTGTGTGGCCATGCCTGTGGGTTCTGGGGATCAGAACTCATGCCTTTGTGCCTGCACAAAAAGCATTCTTTTCTTTTTCTTTTTAAAATTTTTACTAATTTTTTTTAACATATCCACCACTGTTCCCCCTCCCTTCCCTCTTCCCAGGCCTCCCTCACCTTCCCCTCTTCCAGTCCCCCCATCCATTCCTCAGAGAGGGTATGGACTCCCAGGGTGAGTTAATATAGGCTGGTATATCCAGCTGAGGTAGGATGGAGCCGCTACTCCCAGTATCAAGGCTGAGCAAGGTGTTCCTCTATAAGGAATGGGCTTTGAGAAGCCAGTTCATACACTAGGAATAAACTCTGGTCCCACAGCTAGGGGCCCCACTAACTGCCCATGCCATTTGACTGTTATCCATATTCAGAGGGCCTAGTTCAGTCCCCAAGTTCCCCAGCTGTTATGTCAGAGTCAGCGAGCTCCTGATAGCTTGGGTCAGCTGTCTTTGTATGATCTTGACCTCTTTGTTTATAAAATCTCACTTCTCTCTCTTTAGCTGGACTAGGAGCTCTACCCAATGTTTAGCTGTGGATCTCTGCATCTGCTTCCAACAGGTCCTGGATGAAGGGTCAGTAATGGCAATTAGGATGGTCATTTATTTGATTATAGGAGAAGGCCTGTTTAGACACCCTTAGACTATTGTTTAGAGTCTTAGCCGGGTCATCTTGTGGGTTCGTGGGTGTTTCTCTCTAACCCTGCAATGGCTCCCTCTGTCAAGACATCTCTTTCCTTGCTCTCCCTCTGCTGCTCCCCCAACTCAACCATCCATTCCCTCATGTTCTCTTCCATCTCCCTTTGCCCCTCCCTCCTATGGTCCCAATTTATTCAGATCTTATCTATTTCCCCTTCCAGGGGGATCCATGGATGTCTCTCTTAGGCTCCTCCTTGTTACTAGCTGCTCAGGGGTTGTGGACTGTAGCCCGGTTGTCCTTTGCTTTATGTCTAAAATCCTCATACAACTGAGTACACACCATGCTTATCTTTCTGGGTCTGTGTTACCTCACTCAGGATGATATTTTCTAGTTCCATCCATTTGCCTGCAAATTTCAGAATGTCATTTTTTCACTGCTGAGGAGTATTCCACTGTGTAAATGTACCACAATTTTTAAATCCATTCTTCAGTTGAGGGGCATCTAGGTTGTTTCCATGTTTTTGCTATTACAAATAATGCTGCTATGATCACAACTGAGCTAATGCCCTTGTTTAAGAATATGCACCCTTTGGGTTATGCCCAAGAGTGGTATGTAGTGTGGGGTTTCTGGCCCAGACTTTCAGGCCTAGCCTCAAGGTTTAGACCCACAGACCCACAGACCCTCAGAGACACACAGATACTTATATTAATTTTAGGCTGATCAGCCTAAAGTCCAGGCATATAACTTGCTAACTCTTTACCCTTAAACTAACCCATGATTCTTATTCTGTTCAGCCATGCAGCTTTTCTCAGAGCAGCATAGTTGTCCTTTGCATCTTCTGGCTTGTCTGGCAACTCTGGAGTCTCTGTGGCATTTCTGCTCTGTTCTTTCTGTTCCCGAAGTTTTCTTAGTCTGGCAGCCCTGCCCACACTTCCTGTCTACCTTTGGCCAATCAGCACTTTTTATTAAACTCATAGGCGAGACAATTATTTACAATGTAACATCATAAATCCCCTACAGTAGTATCATTGGGTCTTGAGGTAGACTGATTCCTAGTTTCCTGAGTGTAGAGAGCCGCGTGGCTGCACCTTAAAGATGGTGCTGGCTTCTGCCTTCCACCTTCCAGATGGTGAGCGATCTCTGAGATAAACAACTCCTTATTTGGCTAAGGCTAAGCTCGTGGCTTGCTTCTAGGTGTGGCTTGCTTTCGTGCACCTGGATCTACTGGCATGGCCCACGTGGTGCCTCGTGATTGGTTGTCCAGAAGGTATTTAGCTGGGAGCGGGTTTTCCCCAGCGGCAGAAGCTCTGTTTCAAGGTCCTGAATAAACTGCTGAAAGAAGAGCCTGGTGTCGCGTTTTCCTTGCTGGCGAGGTTGCCTGTGACACCTGAGGAACCTTCATACTGATTTCCAAAGTTGCTGGATAACTTTACATTTCCACCAGCAAGGGAGGAGTGTTCCCCTTACCCCCCATTCCCTCCAGCCTAGGCAATCTTAGCACTCTTTTCTGATAAGAACACACCCACAGCCTCTATTTTTAATCTTTTAGATGTCCCACAAGTGCTTAGAAAACCACCAATAGAGAACATAGACTCTTTCCTTTCTGGGCACTCTAGTTCGTCCATTAACTTGGCACATCATTACATGAATGATGGTAAGAATAAGGCTCAGAGTGGCCAGAACAAAGCCTTCCTCAGAGAGGCTCAGTGGCTGAGGGCACACACATCACCCCATCACTGCTGGTACTTATTCTTGTCTTACACAAGGGGAGGATGAGAAAGATACCTCTCTCTAGTTTTACTTTGCTTGTTTTGTTTTGATAGGATATGCCTTGTTCAGATCTCTATGCTCTTATTGTTGGTGACTATCAATTTTTAAGGGGAATAAAAATCTCTCCTATAACAGTTAATTTTCCATTTCCTTTTAAGTTTATAATTTTTAGTTTCATATACTCTAAATCTGTGATATGAAATACATGGAAGTATACTTTTCTAAAGAATTGGGGTTTTAATATACGATTATAGATACCTCTGGTCATACTGGCAAGAAAGATTTTTTATCTCATTTCAGAATACTCATACCAGCTTTTTAGTCTTGTTATTGGAAAATAATTGGCTCACACTTATTCTATGTATTAATGTAAAAAGAATACAGATTAAAAAGCAAAGCAGTCTGTCGTTTGGATGGAGGGTCTAATTCTGTGAAGGATTTTGTAATAAGATATGTAATTTGATTATATATATTATAATTTTATTTCTTCCACTTTATTATGGATTTTAAACCTTTTCTATTTTAAAAAATGCACTTAATTATATTTGTTAGTTTTTGAGTTAGTATAAAAAATAAGGGTTTCATTATGACATCTCTGTTCACTTTTCTTCTTATTCACCCTTCCGTGCTCCCCATCTGTGCACATCTTACTGGTCCCTTTTCTGGGTCCTCAATCCTCTCTCTGTCTCTGGCACAACAAATCTATGTGTTTTTAGTGTCTTTCCCTTGTTTTTCTTTTTGCTCCCTTCCTTAGCTGATTTCTTTTGGATCTAATATCAAAGTAAACAATTGTTTAAAATTTACTTTGTTTTTAATTACATTTGTCTATGTGTATTGCTCATGAGTGTGCAAATGTCTATAGAGGTCATAAGAGGGAGCTAGATCTCCAGGTGCTGAAGGCACTGCCACAGGAGCTGGGATTAGAACTCAGGTTCTCTGCAGAGCTGTATGCCATCTTAATCACTGAGCCATCGTTCCAACCCAAGGGAAAAGCTTTTCACATCGCTCTCTTTCTCTTATTGAGGTTGAACATACATGAATTTTTAAATTTAAAGTTATCTCCAAAAATCCAATTAGCTATTTAATTAATAAAATCTGTAAATATTCAGCATCTTCCTCTTTTTGCAAGCAATTGAAGTACTGGAGGATGATTATCTCCCTCTGTTCTCCTGGCTTACGTGGTATTTTTCTCTATTTCAGTTCATTTTTACTATGACATATGAAATTCCTCAGATTCTTCTTCTAGTGCATTAATATTCTCTTTGACTGTATTTATCTACTTTTTAATCTAGGCTTTTAAAGCATACTTAACTTTGTAAATGTTCTATTAAGTTACCAATCATTTTGCTTTATATTTATTTATTTGACATGGTCTCTCTATGTAGCTTCCCCTGGCTGGCTTAGAAATCACAGATCAGGCTGATATTGAGCTCACAGAGCCCCCATATGACTCTACCTTCTGAGTGCTGGGATTAAAGGCATGTGCCAGTTTTTTTGCTTTGTTTTGAGACAGGGTGTCTGGTAATCTAAGATGCTCTTATAATCTAAGCTGCTCTTAAATACATTATTCAGCCACGAATGACTCCTGTTCCCCTTCCTTCTGCCTTCTAAGTGATGGTATCACACTTAGTGCCATCACACTCTTTGAAATTTGCCCAGTTTTAATTGTCTTATTTCAAAAAAACCTTTCATGTATAAGTTGTAGTGAGTAATTTGCCCAGTTTTAATTGTCTTATTTCAAAAAAACCTTTCATGTATAAGTTGTAGTGAGTAATTTCAGTATCTGGACTTGTGGATTCTGATATTAAAGTCTGTTGTCTTGGCTGCTATTCTCTTAGATTCTTGTTATGAATTTTGTATTTGTAATTGTTAGTTTGCAGCATGACTATATGGCGGCAATTCTTTGGGGCCTATGATTAAATGTGAAGCTCTCTGAAGTTGTTTCTGTATGCTTCTGAGTGGTACGTAGGAGAATCTGAATTCCATGCCAACATGAAGATCTATGTTTAAACATTTTCTGAAGATTTTCTCCCCCGTTCATCTTTTTAAAACATAGTAAAGCAGACAGAATGAAAAGGAAGAAGTGTTTTTTAACTGTAGAGAACTTGATGTGTGAGGGCTTATTTGACACAGCTGGTAAGAAAAGCCTCTTTGCAGAATTGATACCTGAGCAGACCTATGAGGAACAAGCCATGTGTTCTCTATGAAATAAGCTTTATTTATGACGACTTAAAAATGTCGTAGGTAATCTTAGAAAATGAAACCAATACTTTACATGCAGTTTATCATGAAACGAGCTGCTGTTCCCCCAAACAAACTACTTCTAACGTACAGACCTTTGTGTACACTTCTCATTATTATTGGATCTCTCTCTCCCTTCTTCATCCAAGGACATTTATTTTCCTCCTCTAGATCACAGCTGAAGCAAGTGCCTTTTACCCATACTCCACCTGCACTGTAGGGTTACTGAGAATTCCACAATGTTCCATGTAGGCAGGTGATTTATAGATAGATTTATTTATAGATAAGTACCTCAAGTATTCTGCATTTCTCTAAGGGCACAAGGAGATTTCAATTATGATGGTCAATTTCAGTATCTAAGACAATGCCCTTTACATATTAAGTATTCAGTGCATATTTGCAGACCCAATGCCTAGACAGAGATAGTCTGTTACAATAAAGCAAATAGTTCCTTACATAGGCATGCTGCTCCATAAAGGGAAATATTTGTGTGGGAGGCATCAGGGGGCCCTGCAACATTGGAAGGCACAAAAGAAAGAATAGAACCAGAGACAGCATCTACATCTGTAGGAGAACTTCAAAATCTGTTCTGTCAGCTAATTCTCCAAGGAAGAGGGTTTGGGGAATAACTCACCCCATGTAACTTACCTTAAGACATGTCAGTCTTGTAATATATTCTTAAATCTACTCACTTCCCCCTTCCCTTTGGAGAGAAGATATCACCATGTAGCAAAATTTGGTCTTGAACTCACTATGTAACCCAGGTTGGCTTCAAACCCCTGATCCTTCAGCCTTAGCCTGCTGAGAGCTAGGACTAAAGGTATGCACTACCATGCCCGGCTGTCTACTTGTTTCCAAATAAACAATTATATCTATTTTCACCACTGATAAAAACTAATGCAATGCATCAGGGGACTGAAGTGCAAGGATAAAGAAGACCCCACAATAGACTACGATGCTGGCAACTAAAGATCCAAATTCAGTACACAATACTGAGAGAAAGGATGGGCCGCATCTGACGGGGTGAACGGGAGCACCGGAGACTTCCTAAAGAACAGGCGGGGTTAGGACAGGAGAAGAAAGACAGTGGCTGGACAACATAAGTTCCAAATATGGAAGAGAAAAAAATGTCTATTTTGTGTGTGTGTGTTTGTTGTTAAAGATATTGTTAAACGGTTGAGGCAATCCTTTCATGATCCACAAATTCCCTGAAAATAATCAACACCTATACAAGATAAAAACATGAGGTACAAAACATAGACAATTGTATTTTATAGTTGGAAAAAACAAGGAAGCACATGGAAGTAGGGAAGAATAGTTACCTGAGTCCGTACTCTGACGGATAGAGAAGATTTAGACAGAAAGACACTGAAGTTGCAATAGAGGAACAAAAACATGACAAAGGAATCAGTCTTTCCCAGAAAGTTCAGTTAGCTTCTCGTTCCCTCTGGTGTGGGCTGTGAGTTAGGTAAGGCACACTTTACTCTTACTGCAGCTACTTATCTTGTGGCCAGAAGAGTCCAATGATATTTTGGGTGACATTTTTTTTTTTAAACACCATGAAACAGTTTTTCAGAGTCATGTGCTGCACAGACATCACCATGATTCCTAGAATTTTTATTAAAAATTACAGACTTCACAGTAGTAATTCTCACATACCACCTTGTCTACTAACAAACCTTCCTTTTATGGCTTCAGAGAGAGCCCAGAAAGTAATTCTTCCCCTCCTACACAAATCTATAAAGGGCTCCATCGCTGGGCTTCTGACAGCCCTAACTCCAACTCAGGGATTAGAGAGCAGTAGACTTTGAACATATTTACAAAGTCTATGGTTTGTTGCTTTAAGCAAAATGATTAATATGTGAGAACTCTAAGTTCCCAAACTTATTTAGTTATCAATTTGTAGTATGTAATTTAATCTCTCTGTATTTTGATATGCAAAATGGAAATAGCACTGCTGATACTTCCTAGGGTGGAAAGAAGATAACCAGCAAGACTTACAAAGCCTGATGGGGGGATGAAGCGTTTATGTAAATGTCTATTAATTAAACAGCCATGGCTGCACAACTGGGTCAGACAGACGATCAGACTGAGCCAGCACCCAGTTGTCAGCATCGGGAAGACACAATAATTCAACCCCAGTAGCACATGTTGCCTCTTACATATCATAATACATAACACTATTCCATAACCTAACACCGCACAGCAGCTTCCAAATGATCTTCAGAGAATTCTCTGATAAACCATAAACTTATCAGAGATAACAGCTAAAGACCAAGCCAAGAAAGCCAGACGTTTACTAATGAAGAACTTGTAAAAAGCTAATCAAAGCTCTCATCCAGAGAAAATGAGAAAATCTGAGGCACAGAATGGTTTTGTATATTGATGAGATTTTTATATAGTGTCACAGAAAGAAAACTAAAACATTTAGATGAAGACAAAAAGAACCCCATGCCTGTGTCTAGAAGACTTAATATGTTCCATATCAATATTTTCACCAACATCGTCTGTTGTGGGGCAAAACACTTTTTCAGATGTCTCTGGGGACGAGCTAGCAGAAGATCTTGCATGTTTCAGAGAGTCTGTCAGCCCCGAATGTGGGAAGGGCAAGCCAGAAGAGCCTTTACTCAGCCTGCACACACTCAGTCACAGCATGGAAAACTGGAAAATGTAAAGCCATATCTATTTTTTTCTACATTAAAGGAAAAAAATTGGGGTGGGGTGGGGTTGAGATTCTATAAAAAAAGAAAAAACAAAAAACAAAACTAGATAGGAGATGCAAGAGAAAATTCCCAGGGAGAATGCTCACCTAAAATGACTAAATAGGAAAAAAGTGAGAGTGTGGCCTTAGAAGTGAACAGAGTCTGAATGCAGCCCCAGGAGTGAACAGTGTGAGTGTGGCCCCAGGAGGAGTGGACAGAGTGTGAGTGTGGCCCCAGGACGGAGTGTGAATGGGGCCTCAGGTGTGAACAGAGTGGAGGTCAGCCTTGAGTGTCAGACATAGGAAAGTGGAGCAGTTTCTGACAGCCAGCCTCAGGAACACCTGTTAGCAGGGGTCTGTTTGTTTGAAGCCCAGACTGGCCTGGAATCACTGAACAGACCAGGCTGGATTCAAGCTCCTGTTTCAGACACATGGTGGGATCACAGGGTCCCGTCACCATACTAGGCTCATCCTGCTGGCCTTGAAGTTCCTGAAACCCGCCTGAGATCAAGTCAAGGTTGATACTGGTACACAGTTGACAGAGGTCCAGTTTCCCCACAAGGGGCCAAGACAGGCTTCTCCCACACAGACATAGAGAAAGGAAGATGTTTCAATGATGCTGAGTTCAGAAGGGAGAAACAGGGTCCAGACTAGCTGACTCCAGTACAGTAAGAATTCTGTCTTGAGAGGCATGAGGACTTACACATATAATGCATGTAACAATTTATTATGAATTGGGAAGAGAGAAAGGAGGGGTATATGGGACAGTTTGGAGGGGATGAAGGAAAGGAGAAATGGAGTAATTACATCATAATCTCAAAAATAAAAGAAATAAAAATATTATAATATGTAAAATAGGGAAAATGAGGCCTTTGCTCCCTGGGCTTCCACACAGATATTACTGCAGGGTGTGTGTCATGCTTCATGTGGTGAGAGACCAGAGAGAGCTGGAGAATGAAACTTGGAGCAGAACAAACAGTATCACACCTTTCTCTAGCACAGTGCTACTCACCTTCCGAATGCAGAGACCCTTTAATACAGCTTCTCATGTATCCTGACCCCAATCATACAGTTATTTTTTCTGCTCCTCCATAACTGTAATTTTGCTATGGTGTGAACCGTAATGCAGATCCTGTGTTTTCAGGTAGTCTTAGACTGTCCTCACATAGGTTGGGACCCTCAGGTTGAGAATCTCTGCTCCAGTGAATTGTCTTGTCAAGAAGGAATGTAGGAGCATGTGAGCGAGCAGGACACTGAATGTGAGCAGGTGGCAATTTTACCAGGGGAGGAAGCAATTGGGGAGCCTGTGGGCATCGGAATCCTTTGAATGGAAATAATACACACAAATGCACACACTGAACACTTCTGAGGATACTCAGCTATAGTAATTCTAATGATTGGGATATGATTATTGTTAAAAGTAAGAAAAAGATGCAGAGTTTTGTGTCCAGAATCCAGACCCCCAAAAGACCACCAAGAGACTGATCCAATGCACAACAAAGAGTCTCTTTATTGACAAGGTAGCTTGGGTCACTGGCACCGTCTGACACAGGGTGGAGTTGGAGCTACCCTGAGCAGCACGAGGCAAGGGTTTTTATTGGGGGAGGGCTCTAGGAGCTTCAGAGCTGGAGTAAAGTCCTGGGATTGGTCCAAACTCGGGCTACGACTACTTGTTATAAATTCATTGGCTGCTTTGAATTCTAGGGATGTTTCAACATTTAGCAGTGGTCAAGTTTTCCTATATCAATCAGCAGCTCAGAAGGTATACCTGGAGACTATCTGTCCCCTTCCCAGGAAGAGATGTCTCAAATGTCAGATATTTTCCCCATAGGTACTGGCTCCTCCCTGGATGGTGTCTGCTCACAGGGCCTCACACAGAGATACCAATTATCTTTCCCAAAGCTATCTGAGATCATTTTTTTTTTGTTTTTTTGAGACAGTGTTTTTCCGTGTAGCCCTGGCTGTCCTGAAACTCATTCTGTCCACCAGGCTAGACCCAAACTCACAGAAATCCACCTGCCTCTGCCAAGTGCTGGGATTAAAGTGTGCGCCACCACTACTTAGCTAGTTTCTTTTTTAAAAGTATGTTTTCAAGCTTTATTTTTACTTTATGTGAATGGATGTTCTCCTTACATGTCTTGTGAGCTGCCATGTGGGTGCTGGGAATTTAATCCAGGTCCTATGGAAGAGAGACCAGTGCACTTAACCCCTGACCCATTTCTCCAGCAGGCTTGCTAAATTTAAGGTTTGATTTCAAAATCTCTGCTTTGCCTCCTTGCCCATTTTTTTTCCTTCAAAGGTTTCTTGTCCCTTTTCAAATGTTAGAGTAACACTTAATCCCTATTGGGCCCTCCAGCCTTTCTTGAACCTGAGGTAGATGGCAGCAATCTGTGAAGCAGGCAGGATGGGGGTGAGCTATGGCCAGGTTAATGGCTCCAGGGTAGAGAAAGGTTCTGCAGTGAATCCAACAGCCAGCCTGCACAGCAGGCAAACTGAACTCACCTGTAAAAGCAGTCCCTGACTTCTGACTAGTGAAGGCTCTCAAAGGGAGAGCATGTGAGGAGGATAAGAATACACCCCTCCCATCCATAACACTTAGCAGAAGGATTATTCGGCATTAAGACAATGAAGAAATTACTTCCTTCTCCCCACTGTTTAAAACAGGACCTAAGATATCTTTATGAACGCACTTCTTTCCCTTTTCTTAAAATAATTTATTTAATTTTATTTTATGTGCATTGGTGTTGTGCCTTTATGTCTGTGTGAGGGCATCGGATATCCTGTAACTGGAGATAGACAGTTGGGAGCTGCCATGTGGATGTTAGGAATTGAACTTGGATTCCCTGGAAGAGCAGCCAGTGTTCTTCACTGCTGAGCCACCTCTCACGACCACTGGGACCACAGGAAGTGAGCACTGAAGTGGATTTGCAAAAACAGACCTGACTAAAATTCTCTCTTCTATTAGCCTCTCCTCATATTTACTAGAATTTATTTCCCTGGAAAGCCAGTTCCTTTTATTCTTCTTGTCACATGTCTGATCACCCTCTGTTAAAATGGTATTCCTCAGCTCCCTGATCTCACGGATTCTGTAGATCTTTCTATGAAGGCCTCCCTCTATGCATTTAGAGACTAAACCACCAACATCATGTAACTGGTTCTTCCGGTTAGTCTATCTTCTTGGTAACCTGTAGGCACCGGCTTCTGAGGAGCAAAGAAGGAATTTACCCCTTTCTTTCAAGAGTAGGAAAGTGAGCTGGGGGCAGAGGCTCCTGGGCCTTTCTGGGGCTGTTCTATGTAACTGAACAACTATAAATCCACCCGGACTGCAGACACAGGACAAGGCTGACGTCATTTCCCAAAGGGCAGCTCGGGGACTGTGGGCTCCATGTGAATTTGTGCTAAAAATCCTTCATGCAGTGATTGAGAACAGAGGAAAATGAGGTTAATGGAAACAGAAAGGTATATTTTAAATTTTAAATAATGTCTTTAAGACAAAAAGAAAGAACTACTCTAAGAATAAGTGAAAGTTAAAATGTCTCCATTTTCAATAGAGGGTAACAGGCTGCTAGGTTCTTTAAAGTAAGAATTTATTGAAGGGGACAAATCCTTTGAATTTATACTCCTATCAGAACAAAACTCAAGTCAGGTGCATAATTTAATAAGAAAAAATACTGCCTAGAATTTGTTTGCATTTGTGAGATTGTCTTATATAGCCCAGGCTGGCTTCAAACTCTATAGCTGAGGATGACCTTGGATCCCTGATATTCTGTCTTCAACTTCTAAGTGCTGAACTACAGCTATGCACCAGCAAGTTCCTTTCTAAGTCAAGATTTTTCTTTAACTCAGGTAACCAAATAACCTGAAAGTGAGTATATAAAGCCAACCAAACAAATATGGAAAATATTCTCAAAGCAACCTGTATGTTTGCTTGTTATTTCCTAGTCAGTCTTATTTAAAGGAATTAGCACTATACATTTTGTGTATCTAAAAACTACTTTAAAAGCCATATTTTAAACCTAAAGAAAATATTTTTAGGACTTAGAAAGGAGCTGAGGGCATGTGTTTAGGGAGCAGAAACAGGCTGTATGATTGAAATATCTTGAGAGAGGAAAGACAGAGCAACCTCCAAAGAAAGGCAGGCCCAACATCCCTCAGGTCACAGGAAGAAAGTGGTATCCTGCCCTTAAAGATGATGGAAGTAGTTGATGAATGGCATCTGGTTTTTACTGGCTACTGGTTAAAAAATGGCTTATAGGTGAATCAGAAAGGTGAATCCTGGAAGGTAATGGGTACCACAGTAAATACAGCATGGGCGTGATATGGATCTGAGATCTAGTGACTAGAAATAGCAAACGTTGCTATATGATCACAAAAAGGAAGAAACCAAGACTATCCGTCAATCTACATCAACTGATTTAAAATTTCAGAATACTATAAACAGCATTCTTCCCGTTTTGTAGAAATTTGCTCAGAAGAGCGGCTTACACCAGGTCCCAGAAAGCACATGTAATGGAGTCAAGAACCGTGTCCAGATTTAGAACAAGAACTAGGCTCGGGAATCCAGTTCACTGGTAGAAAACTTGCTTAACAGCAAAAGGCCTTGATGTGGGAATGCGTTTATGCATGCTGTGAATCTCAATCTTTAAATAAAGGAGCTGTTTTGAGCCATGGCAGGCACCATAGAAAAAGTAGGAGGAGAGATCAGAGCTTAGGTGGGAGAAGCAGGGTGGAGTCAGACAGATACAGCCAGCCGCCCAAGGAGCAACATGTAAGGAGACACGGGTGAGCCACGGGCCACGTGGCCAACAGATTAATAGAAATGGGTTGATTTAAGATATAAGAGCTAGCTAGCAATGTGCCTGAGCCATAGGCAAAACAGCATGAAGTTAATAGAAGCGTCTGAGTCGTTTCTGGGGGCCTGGGCGGCGGTGGGCGGCTAAGCGGTCCCGGGCGGCAGGTCTGTGGCTCTCTGGACCTCTGGCCGCCCGGGACCCGAGAACCCACTACAACAGATGGCGCATCCAACGTGGGTCGATTATCCACTTAATGCCTGAGAAAGTTTAAAAAGGGTTTTAGCAAAAACTGAGCAAAGGCAGCTTCCAAGTTGTGTATACGAAACAGGTCTCTATAAAAAAAAGCGTGGCCGACAGGTCACATTCAAAATGGCGCCGGCGGACTGGCGGCAGGCAGTGTAAGCTGCAATCAGGCGGGTTCCTGAATCTCACAGAAGACACAGTAGCATGTGATTGATTTTAGATTTCTGTTTATTTTGAACAAAAAAGAAACAAATTTTCTTCGTAGCAGCATTTTCTTGGGTGTGCTCTGTTTACGGTCCGTTTAAGAAAACTTAGTGATTCAGCCTAATTTGCAAAAACTGTGCTTCTTTTTAGAGAATGTATTTTAAAAGCTCTTAAGGTTAAAAGACGATTAAGGATTCACAATAAAACAGATTCAGATAAAATGAAAAACCTGTAAACGGGTTACAATGTTTGTAAAAGGTACATAGGCTTCAGAGAGAAAAGAAAGAGGTTAGAAAAAGTTTTTAAAGCGAGAAATAGAGTAATAAAAATATAATAAGCCACATAAAGATGGAAAATAGACACAAAATCTGGATTTTGGTTGTTATTGTGTTTTCTTTTAATTTTTTAACTGTTAATGAGCTAACTGCAGAAAGACAATGGATTACAAAGGCTACTAAGTTAAACAAGAATGTATATTTTAAAGGTATTTTGATTTCAAAATTTGTGTCTAAGGATTTATTGCTTTGGAAGAGTTCTGCTTTTGTTTCCACAGAAGATAAGAACCTGTGGATTGCTTCCAGGCAAATATGGTTTCATCAGCCAAGACCCCCTGAAGAAAACCTGATGAAAAGAGATAGCCGTATCAGCTTCAGAGCTACAGACTGATTCAGCCTCAACAACCGTGAGACTTTCAACGCCCCTTAATCAGCAGGAAGTAGTAATAAAAAAACAACGCCCAAATTCCCCAAATATTGTTTCTAGATGTTTGTTTTCATTATAAATGGTTAATGTCATAGTTAATCTCTTTCTAAGAAGAAAAAGGGGATATGGTATATAAATGATTTTTTAAAAATTAGATTATTGAATTTACTTAGATCAGGAAATCAGCTGTTAATCTCAAAATGCTTTACATTGGTATAGATTTTGGTTTATTGATACAAATTTAAGGTCAATTTTGTTATGCTGTATGTGTTTTTCTATTCTTGTTTAAGGTATGATGTTCATGTAACTGTTTTAAAATTGTAGTGTATAATTAAGAAATGAAGGTTAATAGTCACTTTTGATAATCAAACTTATAGTTAGGTTAGTTAGGATTTTTAGGTATACAAAGATATATTTCAATTAGATAGGTAATCTTCAAATACTTCTAAGACCTACAGAATATGGCATTTAAAATGTTTTAAGAGCTTAGACTTTTCTGGACAGTGAGACAGATTTGTTCCTGGCAGCACCAATCTTCAAGAGAAAAATGGGCATCGAAGAAACTCCATATGGAGTCTACTCTATTTGTGGTAATGGTAAGCCACTAGAGAAGAACCTGTTCTTATATTGACTGCTTGACAGTATGCTGTTTAAACTGGACATGCAGGTTCCATAAGAAGATGACCTCTGAACTTTGGCAGAACAAGCCTAGATGGTCATTCAGGTTCCTGCTTTGCAAAAAAAACTGTCAGACATTCTTCAGGACTCAAGGAGAAACAACGGATGAACTGTGTCAGAATGAGAAGAGCAGATTTCCTGTTTCACTGAAATGAGGAGAGACTTTGGGCCTGTAGGCTGAAGATGGATGCCCCAACTTTATAAAGGAACTTTGGGTGACTGTCCAGGCAGATAGGTGTCATCTCTGTCCTTTCTAGCTTTTAGAAGTCGCTTGCACTTCTGGTTTACTTGGGTAAATATGTCCTTCTGTGGTCTTTGATGTAGTTGAAGATTAGATAGTTATATGTACAGTTTTTCTTAGTCATTTGAAAGGTATATTAGATATGAAACTTTAGATTCATAAAGATAAGGTAGATGATAGAATATTTTCTTTAATTTTGCTAAATACAAATAGACTAGATATTGTAATTATAATTCTTGCTTGATAGCTATTTTGTTATATATAATTTTGCTATGTTAAAATTGAAACCTTCCTTTTTGATTGGAGAGAAAGGGGGAAGTGATGTGGGAATGCGTTTATGCATGCTGTGAATCTCAATCTTTAAATAAAGGAGCTGTTTTGAGCCATGGCAGGCACCATAGAAAAAGTAGGAGGAGAGATCAGAGCTTAGGTAGGAGAAGCAGGGTGGAGTCAGACAGATCGAGCCAGCCGCCCAAGGAGCAACATGTAAGAAACACAGGTGAGCCACGGGCCGGGGCCACGTGGCCAACAGATTAATAGAAATGGGTTGATTTAAGATATAAGAGCAAGCTAGCAATGTGCCTGAGCCATAGGCCAAACAGCATGAAGTTAATGTAAACGTCTGAGTCGTTTCTGGGGACCCGGGCGGCTAAGCGGTCTCTGGCGGCAGGTCTGTGGGTCTCGGATCTCTGGCCGCCCGGGACCCAGAGAACCCACTACTACTACAAGGCCTAGCTTCAATCCCCAGCATGACAAAACTAATATGTGTGTGTGTACACAATATATGTGTCTGTGTATATATAATATACATGCGTCTCTATAGACACAATAAATATATGCATGTGTGTATACACAATATGAACATATATAGGTGTGTGTATGTTTACAATATATAAGTGTGCATATAAATCTATGTATGTGTGTATAACTTAAGTAGAAAAGGCAGAGTTTAGGGTTTCTAGCGCTAAGTCTGCTGACACTAAACAAGGAACTTAAGACTAAAATAACAAATAGGGGTACATTCAAACTCATTCTCATAGTAAACTAACTCTGAGCCTGTGCTTCCCAAGTTCCTGTTCTCTACTCTCCCTTGCTTTGTGGTTCAGAATAGTGGTGACATTTGGTTCAGTAAGCCTGCAATGCGTACATGCTAAAATAGTGACACTAATTTTAAGATATGTATATCAGAGAATTTAGCAACAGTAATCAGAAAATTCTCGATTTTTAAGAACAAATTCACATAAACATACTAATTTACTGGTAACCAGATATCAATGTTTAGCAAATATCACAAGGAAGATATCTTACTAATAAAATATCAGCCTATTTTTATTATTACTTTTTAGAACGGTGCCAAGTAGAATTTGAAAGCAACAGAAAAATACTGATGAATCTTCAAGATCAGTTTTATAACACCACAGTGGTTCTCTCAGACACACAATCAGTGTAAAGTCTAATACAGAATCCTCTTAGAGCCCAGGCTCCTGGCAATTACACTGTTTCTCTGCTTCTCACCTCACTGATAATAAGACACTTGGCTCCACCTTCTTCCCTGGAGCACATTCCTGGGGATTTTGTTGAGCTAAAATTAGTTTTTCTCTTTAGAAGCTCTCTCAAAGACACTCCAAAAAGAAAATTACCAGAGATGTGATAAACTCATTGCTGAATTGGTGTTACCTCTTCTAAAAATGAAAACTGTTAGGTAAATATCTGACCTATAAACACTGAGCTCAGTGAGATTATCCCCCCTCCCCCATTTTCCTGAATACTAATAATTAGAAACACAGGAGCAGAAACAATGCTAACAGCTGAAGTGTGCCAGGCTCAGAGTCCAGGGCACAGAAGTGCCATCAGGGAGAGGCTTTAAATTTAGTGCTTTTGAGACAATTGCATACTTGTAAGCAAGTACATAAGGAATATGGATACATAAGGGCAAAAAAAAAAAAAAAATCACAAATTCTTCTTTCTTTTTATTTCTTTCCTTCTTTCCTCCCTCTTTCTTTTCCTTATCCCCTCCCTCCCCCCTTCCTATCTTTTTTGGGACAGGGCCCCACTATGTAGTGGAGGTTGGCCTCAACTTGAATTAGTCCTCTTGCCTTAAGTGGGATTAAAGCATACGTTGTTTTCTACACTATGAATATGTATTATTGGCTAAGAAAATGGCAGGCCAGTAGCTGGGCAGGAAGTTAGGCAGGAAACCCAGACTGAGAATGCTGGGAAGAAGGAAGGTAGAGTCAGGAGAGACACCAGCCAGCCACAGAGCAAGCAGGATGTGTACAAAAGGAGGTAACAAGCCATGTGGCAAAGCATAAATAGAAATATGGGTTAATTTGAGATTTAGAGAGTAACAAGCTTGAGCTATTGGCTGATCATTTATAAGTACTATTCAGCCTCTTAGTTGGTTATTTGGGACCAGGTGGTCAGGACAAGAAATATACATTTACAGGTAAAATCATGAGACAGTTGGATCAAAAGTTCAGGGATGACCTGAACTACAAAGCAAAACCCTGTGTCAAATAAAAATAATAAAACAATAATTATAGTAACAATAACAATAATGTGAAGATAAAACCAGACCCTTGGCTCATTTTAATTTCTTCAAAATAACTTCTGTTGAATTTTAAGAACTGGTTCTTATAATTTTGCTGTAGTTAAATTTTCTAGACAAGAAAGCCTAGAAAATTGAACGAGTTTGGGATACTCAAAGAAGCCTGATGCCAGGAAAGATACAGGCTCTTTATGAACACATGAGGTAGAACCTGATTTAGAGGCTGAGCGTTAAGCTCACCATTCTTGTCTCTTTCCCAACAGTCAAATTCCACAGAGCTTTAGACTCTGACATCCTTCAGCTTTCTCCTTCTTTCCCTGAGATTAAACCTAGCTCAGGTCTTATTAATATGTATGTATGTATGCATGCATGCATGTCTTTACCAAACTACCTACCTGTCTGTGAGAGCTAAGCTTTTGACCAAATATGTCCATTTCCTCCAACTTAACATTATCTCACATATATTTTGAATGGTCATTGCAACTTCCTCCACATAATATTTCATCTTGTTAATAAATCACAGTGCAAACATATTCCACAATTAAACATTTGACTAATTTTCCAGTTTATAGCATTATACAGTATGCATATATATACTTACTTATGGGTTATATCCTTATAATAACATTTATACACAAGTTAAGACAGTAGGAATATTTATATTGCCTTTCCCTCCAAAAAGATTCATTAACTTATGCTACCACAAATACAGACTGCTTATTTCAAAGTAACAACTTCCTCCTCCTAGTTTTTACAATTTTTCAAGACTTCATATCTCTGTGTAACATCCCTGGCTGTTCTGGAGTACACTTTGTAGACCTGGCTGCCCTTGAACTCACAGAAATCCATCTGCCTCTGCTTCCTGAGTGCTGGGACTAAACGGAATGCACCATCACGCCTGGCATGACACTGTCTTAATAGTGTAACTCAGAAATGTTTCACGTCAAGATCACATAGAATCTTTTATAAGGTCCTAGAAAACTAGAATACACACACACACACACACACACACACACACACACACGTACACACTTTTATGTCACTTTTGATTTGGCCACAGGACAAAACCCAGAAACAATTGACATGTTGCAATATAACATGGGAAGAAGGGCGAATGCTTGGGACAGGGTTTGACTGTCCTGATACTTCTAAATATATAAACTATGGTACTTTTCCTGACTAGGCATGGCAAGAGTCAGGGACTTTTCAAAAACAGGTTCTTTTCAAGGCTCTGGTTTCAACATGAGACCCAACCAGCTGCTTGGTGCTTGCTGGTTGGGTCTCAAAGTGCTGCAGGAATAAACCGTAGCAAATCAAATTAACGAAAGCTCATATTTGCCTGATTTCCTGCACAGGATGATATAAATAAGCCAAGAATATTAACACACCCCTCAGAAAACTATTTACCCTGGGAAGGGTCTAAAAAATAATATTAAGGGGTGGAGGGTGAGGAGCTGGTTGGATAGTTCAGATGCTAACAGGGCTTGTGTCAAGCATGACTGCCTGAGCATGATCCATAGGAATAGAAGGAGGAAACTGACCCCCACCAGTTATCCCCTGGCTGTTGAACCCACACACAAACAATAAGAAAAACTGTAACAAAAAATTAAAAAGGAACATTAACTCTAGATATCAGCATACAGAATTGTATATTTGCTATGTTGATATGAAATTTATCCACTAACAAGGTGGCATCTAATCTTTCAACATGAATCATAGTATGAAATAAAAAGTAAAGCAGATTTGTGCATGCCAAACTCATTTAAACGTAATTAGCAGCAAACATGCTTTGAGGCACACATATTTTCTTCTATTTAGTTTTCTAAGTAGAAAATAATTAATCCTTAGGATGTTCCTCAATGGCCAATTTAGTCTTTCTAGTTCTAGCTGGTATGCCTCTGGGAGTCATGAGATCAAACTGTGGGAGCATCATCCAAGCCCGCAAGTTCTCCACTTAAGCCACAGTGCAGGGATGAACTCAGCCAGCCTGTCCTGCAAACACAGTCATGGCCCTGCCAAGTGTTACTATTCTACTTGGGCGCATGCTGTTTGCAAAGAGGTTTCAGTGAAGAAAGTCTATGTAAATCTGAGAACTTCAGACTTCTATGATTTACTCAGCTTCCAAACTTGTAAGGACACTACAGTTCTTATGCAAAGTGGGTACTCAGAGAAACATAAATTATAAAGACTACTTCATATCTGTTAGCACTACATCTTCACTTTTATAAATCAGTATTTCATCTCAAAGGTTTTAAATATTTTTGCTTACTTATACCTAAGCATTATATAATGTGTCATTTCCACGTACTATACAAACTTAGAATTATAAATGTAACTATTATATAAGTCCCTGAATTGAAAATAAATACCTACCATCATTCATTGAAAAACATATAAACACTTGGATATTTTACTTTTATCTTCTCGTGTTTCCATTCTGCTTTTTAATCTTAATGTTTATTTTATTCTTAAAATCTTTTTATTGATTTTCATGTAAAGCTAAAAAACATATATATGGAGTACACAGTTTTATATTTCTCTTTGATTTTTTTCCAGAAAATGTTGAATTGGGTATCTGATGTAAATGCATTAAATGTTCACTAGTATTAATTGATTAAAACAAACATATTTAAAATTTAATTAATAAGGAACTATACAAAATAAAAATAATTTTGGAAATTATAAGTAAACAACATATAGTGTATATAAGTATCAGTATACATACTTATCAATAGTACATAAAGGTTTTTTATGCAGCACACAGATTTTCATATGTGCATAAATTAACATAATCATTTCCATAGTCTATTATCAGCCACATCTTATAGATGTAGAATACAGTGAAGAAAAATTAAATGATTCCTAGGGGTCTCTGTCTCCACCTCTGAGTGCTTACCTACATCCTCTGCTCTCTTATACTTAGAAATATAGTTTAGAACATGGGTGCCATAAATGAGGCTGCCCTGGTAAGGGGCTGATGTACAATGTGACTTTTTTGCACTAAGTGAAAGCTAATGGGAGAGGTGGAAAGGAAAATCTTGACCACAAGTGCCTTCTTGGGATAGTGTTTTGAGAGGGTAAATATGAAAGCAGAAGATACAGAATTAAAACTCTCATTTTCATATATATCCACCGAGAAAACAGTGTGAACCCAAGGGGACATCCCATTTTAAAGGCCAATGGGCTACTCGATCTACAATACAATAAAAACCAGAGAAAGTTTTGTGAATAATTTTCAATGCTTTAGAAACAAATTTTAATTAAAATTTAAATTGTTTTAACCCCTGAATTTTATCTTAAAATGACAGTCAATGCCAATTTGGAAGAACGCAAATGCCAAAATGTAACAGGATGGTGATAATCATGGCTATAATCTACATGGCTGGTTTATAATGATCATATGCAATGCACGAAGAGACAGCAGGTCAATAATAAAGCCATGCATAAAATTCTCCTTTCAAAATCTTTATTTGCATTTCTATTACTGAGATCATTTCCTAATAATGAAGTTGCCATGAGAGAAGCTCCATTACTAGGGAATCACTGTTACAGAAACAGCATTATTAAAGCATCGCTGTGTACAGGAACTTTTATTAGGATGATACCAGTTATATATCATTGTAATAAAGTTTCTATTATAACTTTAATTGCATAAACCTGTGTTTGAGTATAGCACTGCAAGAGCCGCAGGACTTTTAATATAATGCTTTGGTAATAGGATTGTTTAGAATACTAATACTTCAGGGAAGAACAGGCTCACTAATGGATGATGTTTATTTCACTGATTATACATGGTCTATCAAGAATTAAAATGAAAAAATGCAGATGAGAAATGAATTCTAATGCAGTCTGCTAATATATGCATTGAAACATACATATTAGCTCTCTTTAATACAACAAATCAATATCTCAAATTCATTTGTTCATGGAGGATTGTAAGCTGGAAATATGGACATCAATGACTACAATAATTAAAGAATTTAATGCTCACATTTATGGCAATCTGAACATTGACAGCAATGACAAAACCCACAAACATGCAGGCAATGCTGGGAACTTCCTGTTAGGAAAATCAGAGAGATGTGAGCTTTGAGAGATTAAACACACATGCACACACATCAGGAATTGACTTTAAATGATGAATTCTTTCCCTTCTACCAAGGGCAGAGCTTCAGGCATCATGTTCACGCTAAGACATCAGTGAGCACTACAATATTGTGACACTTCTAAGTTCTAGCTGGAGATCCGAACTGTGTTTATTCACCACAGGGAACTTCGGTACATTTGTTCTTTCTGTTGTTTCAATTTCTCCTCAATAGAGTCGGGCTTGGGCTGTTCCTTTTGGAAACATGTACAGCATCCACCACCAGAGACCGCCAGAGAGCCATCTCCCACTCCGTAGGCAAGCAGATCAACCCACTGCTGTGGAAACAGGCAGAGAAGGCACAGGGCTGTAACAGCCTGGCATAAAGTAAGGTGGTACAGATGCAACAGCCATCCCATCTCTCTGACCAACAGAGAAGCCAAGGTCACTGGCTCTGATACCCATTGCGGCAGGTCTAAGAAGCTACAGCTGGCTAATGTGATATCTGCTTGAAAGGCAAAAGGGTCTTTCCAATAAGAAGCGTCTCTTCCACAAAACCTTCTTGGTGCTGCCTTCAGATGTGACATCTACAAACATCTGGGTAGGACCTTCCTTTTTCCTGCTGATGGTTGCGATCACAGGCAGCTGTGAGTGGGAGGTCCTCTAATGGTACGGCTATGGAATCTTTGCATGAACCAAGGGGGAACTGTATCAGTCGACTGCTATGTTCGTTTTCAAAATTACAATATTCTTCTCCAATATGATTTAGCCAAACTACATTGCACTTGCAATGAAGAAGTCTATTTCTTGATTTCACAAATCTTTAAATCTTTCATTTGGGACTTTTTCACATTGAAAATGTCCAGGGCTTAATTATGGTGTTCATTGACTAAACATCTGCATATCTGTCATATAGCGACACCCAAATATTGAATATGTTTCCATGAACAAAGCAAAAAATTAAAAACATGTAATTTTGAAAAAAATTTAATTTTAGCATTCCTTTAGTCTTACTGCTTATAACAGGCACACAGAGATCTTTTTTCTTTAACACGAGAAGGTAAGCATCCCTTGTGACTAATCAAAACTTCCAGGAAACACTGACTCCCCACTGTGACAGGAGCATCACCCACAGGAAGTCCTAACAGACTTAGAAAGTTCATGCTCATTGATGGATTGTTTTGGAAACCTTTGCTCCATCGCGCCCACTTCCTCATTTCTCCAAAACACTCGTCAGCATCTCCTTTGTTTTACTTTTGACACAGTAGCTGCACTTTACTGCTATTTCGGCCCTCAGGATACAAGCTAGTGGGGATTCTGTTCCCACAGGGGCCAACTCTGTCACTGCCATTACTGGTAGATGATACTCTATCATTCTATTATAAATAAGACTTGAGAGTCAAGAGTTGGGGTGAGAACCTGCTAGCTCGGAGAGGCTGGTCAGCAACTATCTGACCTTTCCTCCCTGCCTCCCTGCTGGCATCTCCCCAAAAGTCTGTCCTTCCAGTCCACCAAAACAGACGAGGCCACCACTCAGAATCCTTCTCTTCTACTTCGGGTGTCTGCTGCCTCTCTCTGTCTCTTCCAGATGTCCTTTGATGCTCTATGATTATTTTCTGTTAACTAGTTTCTAACTCAGCCTCCTTAATTTTATTTAATTAACACAAATGCTAACTTGGGGTTTACAGTGTGACTGAATGTCCCGTAACACTTCCCCAAAGCACAGACTCCATCAAATATCCACATTTCTCTCCACCTATTTAATCTCCAAAAGGATTCTGATAAGCATCTTCTCTCAGCCTTCTCTGCCCTGCTGGTCTTTTCATTTTCTCCTTCTCCACTCAACACAGAAACTCAAATACTATCCCAATGTCATTCCCCTGCACAAAAATTATCATTAATCATCACAGCTCCTTTGGGAACATAAATCTCTTTCAACAGCAAATCAGAACTGTGGGTCACAGGATAATGCCTGATCATGTGGGTTTTGCCTGGGAAATTTGTGACCTGGGTAAAAATTTGATATCTATATAATAAAGTTTAAACTGTCTCTTAGAGTATTCTTAATCGCAGAATAGAATGAGGGCTCCACTGAATAGCTATCACATGCCAAAGCACAGTCTAAGGCCCACATCCCTGCCAGAAAACAGAACAAAGGCTCTTGTGCTGCTCATATTCTCCCAACTTATTCTGCGTCTAGTCATATCTGACCAGCTGCAATGTGCTATATAGACATACACTAAGAACCCATACACAAAAATTGAAAATAAACACCATCCCTTTCATAATCTCTGTCAATGGCCTGTGACTCTACCTTGTGCCACCTGCACCACCTTTACAAGGTTTTGTGTGGCATTAATGTAGTATACTTTAAACAAATTCTTATTATTTTAAGTTACATGTACATGTTTGGGTCTCTGTGTGAGAGTATGCATGTGAGTGCAGGCGTCTTCAGAGGCTAGAGACATTTAATCCCTCTGGAGCTGGAGTTACAGAGAGATGTGAGCTGTTCAGTGTGGGAGATGGGACTTGAAGTAGGCTCTTCTGCAAGAGCAGCGCATGTTTTTAACCACCGAGCCATCTCTACAGTCCCATTCTGTGCTACTATTACCAATAGTAACTTCTTAGTACCGAGTAGTTCTATGTAGTCTATATATTACTACCCATCTTTGGATGTAGAAGCTCAGCTTATAGCTGTCCGTTTTCTAAGCAGTGATGTCTCTCATGGAGCCTTCTATGGCAACTCCATAAATCTCTATTTGTTAGTTATTGATGATTGACTGCAAGAGGTGATGGTACTGAGATGATGAAACTTATCTCGAACAGTCAGGGGTGATCCATAGAAATTGCAGAGAATATCTCTCTGCTTAGGGATTGATAATATGACCGAAGTGATGCACAACTTAGCAACCTCCTAACCACTGCTATTCATCATTCTGACTACAAGCCACAAGTGTGCCGACACTGGCATGCAGACAGTATATAATAAGATTATTTATATTCTAACTAATAATTTCCTTTGCCATCTGCATACAGTAGAGATTGGATGCATTCTTATCTGACCTAACCTTTATGCTTATAATGGAATTTCCATCTTTGAAGGCAACAAAGGGCATCTTAAGCAAACCAAACAGCAGATAACAAATGATAACGGTGTATGAATGCAGCCCTGTTTGGTGCTATTAGTCACTGTAAACGCGTTTGCTATCTCTTGTCTGCATCTATAACTCTCACCATTATTTCTTTACAGAGCAAACAAATGCTGCTTATAAACCTCTGCGCACAGCCTGTCTTTGCAGGAATTTTAACCCTCCAACGTGCTTAACAGACTTAAATGCCTTGTTAAAACCAAGTATATGGCACACAGATTATAAGGCTATTCTTAGGATTGTATCAGGGTTGGTGTGAGTAAATTTCTTAAAGATGACACTTATTTTCTTTGAAATCTGAAAGAGTGATGTAGCCTGACCATTATCCCGGCATGCACAGTTCTGTGCATACCTGTGTAACTGCACAGTCAACATTCCTCTGGAATCCCAATGAATGTCTTCCACCCACAAGAGCCCACACGGGTAACTATTTACCTCAGTGGTAGATTCCTATAAAACTATAATCACTGCCAGATGGCCCACCAAATGATGACTGCTTCACAGGATAAAAGCCACAGATCTCTATATAAATATCATGTTATTTAAACTCCTCCACAAACCATATAATAGAGATAATTTTAAATTTGGTAAATGACTTAATAAATACTAAGCTTATTATCAACTTTAAGTAAGATCATAAATATCAGTAACAACTAATATACTGTGTGAATACATACTGTATGCTAGGGCCTATTCAAAACAGTTGTTTATTAGTTTATGAAGCAACTTGGTGAGATCCGTACTCTTGATGCATTTTACAGGTAAGGAGATTGAGGCACAGAAAGGCTCAGTATTTTGCTCTTGCTCCAGGTTTGACAATTCATTTGGAAAATCTAGTATTAGACCCAGGAATTTTTGGCTTTATTTTTTATGTGTATGAATATTTTGCCGGCATGTGTTTAGGTGTATAGTATGCATGCAGTGCCTATAGAATCCACAAGAGGGCATCCTATCCTCTGGAACTGAACTCCCAGAGAGTTGTGAGTCACTATGTGCTTGTTGGGAACTGATCTTAAGTCTTTTGCAAGGGCAAAGCTAATGCTCTTAACCTCTGATCCATTTTTCTAGACCACAGTCTTGACTTTGAATCAAATGCCCTTAACGATTGTGTTCTATTATGTAACTAATTTCATCAGTTCTATCCCTAAACTGGGAATTGAAGGACCACTAATTATACCCTATCTTTCCATATGTTGTCAGACATTTACCATGGCTTCAAACATGTGTTAGGAATAGAATTCACCTACAGGCAGGTGTCTAGAGTTAAGAATTCTAATTTTTTTTAAGGTGGTGGTAACCTTTAATTCTAGCTCATGGGAGCAGAAGCAGCCAGATCTCTGAGTCTGAAGGAAGCCTGGTCTACAGAGTGCGTTCCAATACATCCAAGGCTGCACAGAGAAACCCTGTCTCAAACAAACAAAGAATTCAAAGTTTTCTTCCATATATTCAAGGGACCTTTGCTTCTACAATGTGTTGTATTCCACACAAATCTAATGCTGTAGCCCAGGCTATACTGGAACTTATGAAATTCAGTTAGGATTCAGACTTATGGTGATTCTCCTGACTCAGCCACATGCATGCTAGGATTTTAAGCACAAAGCACAGTTAGCTACATGATACTGTTTTATATGATGGGCAGTGATGAATGACAGTTTATCCTAAAGGACAAAGCAGCCAATTCAAGCACAAAATCACAACCATTCAGCTGAGATTTCTAAGGCATGGATGAAAACCTACATCTTCTCAGATGACTTCTGTTTTTAAGACAGAGCAAGAAATTTGATAATCAGCATCACGATTTGGCCTACTTTGGTCATGACCTTTAGTGTACCTCTAACACAAACTCCATCTAACACAGTCACTAACAAAGACTAGCAAAACATCTTTTGGTTGGTATTCTGATTGGAATACAAAGTCAAGGCCTCAGACTCAGAGTTAATGCTGAGTTTGCAGCAATAAACCCATGGCTTCTGTATGTCTTTTATATCCTTTACTGTCTAACTTCTGGAATCATTCATTTGGTACTTAGCACTTACTTGCTGCTGTCATCATTTTTATTATTTTTAACATATTTTCTCTGCTCACAACTAATACTGTCAATATCAGGTCCTTAAGCTGCTCTTTGCTGTAGAGTCTCAGTCCTGTCACGTGGTTTGATCTCATTTTACTGGTGTCTGTCTGTAGGTGTTGGAAACCTTCAGTGGGAACAGAAAGTGCCAACACCAAGACTTGTCTGGGTCTCTCTGTCCCCACGATGATCTGACATCCAGGCATCTCCTAAATTACCATGTATTTTCATATGATCCTGAATCTGAAGGCCAAAGACAAAGACATACCTGTGTCATTTTAGTCAGATTAGCTAGAGGCAGGAGAGCGAGTGGGCTAGAGCAGTTTCTACTCAGGTATTCTACACTGAGAAATGCAGATGTGTCAGAAAGGCCAAGAGGACAGATGTGCTGGGAGACTGTGGTAGGTGGGGAGAATGTTCTAGACATCCATAGAAGCAATGGCATGATGCCGTGAAACAGCAGCAGGGTGTGTACAGGGACCAAAAGAGAAGTGAAGAAGTTAAGGGGAAGAAGTCATAGCTGAGGGAGGGCCTTTCTTCAACCTGTACTGTCCCAGATGTCTTTATAATGGTTATGGTGGGTCCTCTGGCCTATTCCTTTGAAAGTGCTTGTTTACAGCAGTCTTTCTGTCAGACTACAAGTCCTCTGAAGACTAAGGGACTAAGGCTGTGTGTTCACTGTACTACAGCAGTGCTAACTCTAAGGACTTCCTCATGCTCACTCAGTGTCAGAGAGAGGGGGGGTCAGTTCTCTGTGATATAAGTAACTCTAGAAGTGATAAAATCTGTAGATCAAACAGTTTGGTTAAAATGATTTCCTGTCTGACCAGGTGGGTAAGGGTTAATGGGCATGAAGATGTTACCAGTCACTGGACCAATAGTCCTCACAAGGATCATGAAAGGAAATTGAAGTAAGATTGCTAACCTGACTCCCCAGCAACATACGCCTCCCAAGAGAATGTCTTCCCACTTTCTACAAAGCCACATGAAAAGAGGGCGCTGTTCAACCTGCAGTAGCATTAGAAGACAGGGCTGTCTGTGCTGGATCCAGTAAACAATCAGAGCCTATAAAATGTTTATTACTAATATAGCTTTTCACTAAAAGGAGAGAAAATCAGTGAAAGCACCATTCTGGCACCCTAATTAATTCTCCATGTGAGAAGAAGTACTTATCTCCATCTTAAAGCATCAATCATGGAAAATAAACTGAAATGTGACCAGATTTTAAAATACTACTTGTTCTAAAATCAGATGTAAATGAAAGCTTCCAGGATTCTGGGAGAAGGGATTATACGGTGCTAGGAAGCCCCATTTAAACTCAATCTTCTAGGAAACTTTAAAATAATTTTTCCAGTTTGAAACTGTTCCCTAATACCACCCTTCATATGCTTTCCTTGTCCAAGAAGATTTGCTCCATAAAAAAAAATCTCTCCCAATTTCTAAGCGAAGTATTACAGAATTTCCCAGAAGCATTAGAGATGGTTCCTTAGCAACTGTTGATATGTCTCAAAACAACCTGAAACAATCTTCTCTGAGCCATGTAGTCTCACCCTTTCCCTGCTAACAGGATTCCACAATATGGCACAAAAGATTCGTGAGGCTAAAAATAGCTCCCGACACACATTTTTAAAGTTGACAGAGACTTAATGACTTAAGTCCTCCATAGTGGAGCCTCAGTTAGGTGTGTCTCAACATGGTATATCAGCGGGCTCTGTGCACGGAGACTGTGGAATCCTTTTCTTTTTTAATCACACCATTAACACTCTTGACATTTCAGAAATAATGTTTATCGATTTTGGTGATAGCACTCCTATAAATTAAGTAATGTAATGGACAGAATTATTGTGGTATTATAAAGAATGTCATTCAGATTGTTAACTACATATGAGGGGAAAAAACCCACAGAGATTCTGAATTAATGTAAAAAAAAAAAAAAAAGCTAGATCAGGAGAGTAAATAGGAGGAAACTGCTGTATCCATCATATTCATTCCTGGCTACTGATTAATAAAAACAATAATCAATGTTCTTTCTGTCAAAAATACCTAAAGATGACAATCAGGTTTAAGAGTTCAAACCCCATCACCCCAGATAAAGGAGGCCAGATGTCAAAGCATTAGGGATAGAGTGAACACTACATGCAGTGGGAAGAATCACATGGTCCTAGAAGCAAAATTGACCCCCCCCCCACGCATAGGAATTTCACTTCTACACTAGAAGAGCTGAGTTAGAGCCTAGCTAGATCTGTGACTGGTTCTCAGGTAAGCAGAGGTAAAGGTGGAACCAGCGATGTTATCATATGAAAAATTCCTGTCTCTCTTTCTCCCTGTATGCATTTATTAAGAATTTTCTATTGTAATTTTTAATATGGGGCTGTTTGCAGGATAAAATGAAATAAATGCATGTGAACTTCATTGCCTGGATAATATGTCCTTTGTGTGCATGCATGTATACATGTACATGAATACATATCCCATAACACATCACAAAAGGTTTATATGGCTAAAAGTTGTTTCTGATACACATATATATTGGCTAAGAATGTATTTGTACCTCATAGGTTGCTAAATAGTAAATGCAATATGCAGTCACAACAGGTGAGTGACCTGCCTGCCAGCTGAACCACCCCAATCCCTAGATTCTGTTCCCAACCCCAGTGGATTCCGTCACTCAGGCACAGGCCTCACCAGTCAGAAGAGCAGGTACAAGCTTCACCAGTCAGAACAGAGATACTCTGCTGCACCGAAGGCCAAGCTAAGCACCAGAAGAGCTCCCAACTTGGACAAAGACTCCCAACTAGATCAGAGGTCACACTGGCTGTCTAAAATCCAGGCAACAAAGACTAGAAAACCAAAGAGGAAACAGAAACCAAGGAACAAAACACACATCCAACAAAGACAAACTCAGAAATCAAGGCATAGACCTACTCATCCCAAACCCAAATGCCTAAACACCTGTGTAAAAATACGGTCAACAGCAGTCATGGCAATATGGCACCACCAGAGCCTACCTATCTTATGACCACAAGACTTGAATACAGCAACATAGCTGAAGTACAAGAAAATGACCTTTGAACAGCCTCATGAAGATTATAGAGGTGCTTAAAGAGGGAGAAATAAAATCCCCTTCAAGACATGGAGTAAAAAACAGTCCAAAACTTGGAGGAAATCATCAAATCTGTTAAAGAAAGCTAAGAAAAATAACAGGTGAAGGAAACTATTCAAAATATAAAAATAAAAATAGAGGCAATAAAGAAAACACAAGCTGAGGGAATTTTGGAGATGGAAAATCCGGGTAAGTGATCAGGAACTACAGAGGCGAGCATCACCAACAGAAGACAAGAGATGAAAGAGAGAATCTCAGACACTGAAGATACAACAGAGGAAAAAGATTCATGAAACAAAATGTTAAATCTAAAAACCTCCTAACGCACAACATCCAGGAAATCTGGGATACCATGAAAAGACCAAATCTGAGATACCAGAAATAGAAGAAGGAAAAGAATCCCAGCTCAAAACACAGAAAATAAATTGCTGTGGAATATTCCTTCACATGGTGTGAATATATGTTGCCATGATTGGTTTAATAAAGAAGCTGAGAGCAGGTAAGAGTCCTGTGGGCAGGCTGCTCCACCACTTTACAAGACCTACTGAATCCATCATCCTCCCCCTAGTCAACCATCCAACATCAGCAGCCCCTAGAGGCACAAGCGCCAGCTGCACCAATTGGAAGAAGTGAGTAGCTGATCTCCCTGCTAAACTGCCCTAATCTCTAGGCCTTAAACCCTACTGGCACATTCCGTGCCCCTCCCCTTCCCATCTCAGCCTCAGTAGCCAGCCATCTTCCTACCATCTTCCCTCTGGCCTACCATCCCCCCAAACATCAGCAGCTCCTATAGGCACAAGTTCCACCTACAACAGTTAGAAGAACACACCCACTCTGCTGTCCAATCTCACTTTTCCCAGCAACCGCCCCATGATTCTCCAGCAACATCAGCAGACCCTACAGGCACAAGTACACCCACACCAGCGGGAAGAACACGCACAGGCATCAGCTGGAAAAACAGATCCCATAGGTTCAAGTAAAACCCACACCACCCAAAGGAACTGGATCTAGGCACCCAAACCCTCACAATTTGGATTTGACAACCAGCCAATCAACCAGTACCCTTGGCCATTCAGGCAAAAAGACAATAAAGGAACAAAAGACCTATTTAACAAGGATATCACAAGAATCAACACCGGTTCCTATAATTATCCCAAGCTAGATCTGTGACTGGTTCTCAGGTAAGAATACATATAACAACATAAAGAACAATATGGCATCACCAGAACCTACTGGATCTCCAACAGCAGGACCTGGCAAGAAAGGAAACAGAAGAAAATGACCTTATCATACTTTATGAGTATGATAGAAGTCCTCAAAGAGGAAATGAAAAATCACTTAAAGAAATAGAAGAAAGGACAAGCATAAAATGGAAAGAAATCAATAAATCCCTTAAAGAAAGCCAAGAAAAAAAAACATAAAAAAAGCAAAGACTTGAAAACTGAAATAGAGGCAATAAAGAAAACACAAACCCAAAGTTCTGGAAATAGAGAATCTGGGTAAATGAGCAGGAACTACAGATGCGAGCATCAGCAACAGAAGACAAGAGAGAACAAAATGGGAGAAGGAACCTCAGGCACTAAAAATATGAAGGAGGAAAGAGATTCATCAGTCGAAGAAAATGTTAAATCCAAGATTTTTTTTTTAAACACAAAACATCTAGGAAGTCTAGGACACCATGAAAAGACCAAACCTAAGAATAATAGAGACAGAAGAAGAAAATTCCAGCTCAACAGCACAGAAAATATATTCAACAAAATTATAGAAGAAAACATTCCCAACCTAAATAAAGACATGTCTCTGAAGATACAAGAAGCTTACAGGACACTAAATAGATTGGATTAAAAAAAGAAAAAAAAGGGCCCTTGCCACATAATAATTAAAGCACTAAGTATACAGAATAAAGAAAGAATATTATATTAAGAGCTGCCAAAGAAAAAAGGCCAAGTCACATATAAAGGCAGACCGATCAGAATTACACTGGACTTCTCAGTGAAGACTCTGAAAGCCAGAAGGTCCTGGACAGATGTTTGGCAGCACTAAGAGGGCATGGCTACCAGGTCAGACTACCATAACCAGCAAAACTTTCAATCACTATAGACAGAGAAAACAAGATATTCTATGACAAAATCAGATTTAAACAATATCTATCCACAAACCCAGACGTAAAAAACATACTAGAAGGAAACTTCAAACCAAGGAAATTAGATACACCCACAAAACACAGACAATACAGGCAATAGATAATCTCACACCCGCAAATCCCAAAGAAGGGAAACACACACACTAACTTCCATATGAAAATCTGACAATGTCATCTACCATACAAATGAAAGAAAAAAACCACAGGATCATCTCATTAGATGCTGAAAAAAATCTTTGACAAAAATCCAACATCCTTTTTTGATAAAAGTCTTGGAGAGATAAGGTATACAAGGGACATACCCAAGCATAATAAAAGCAAACCCAAAGCCAACATCAAATTAATGGAAACACTGAAAGCAATTCCTCTAAAATCAGGAACAAGACACGGGTTTTTACCTTCTCCTTATCTATGAAATATTATACTTGAAATTTTAGCTAGAGCAATAAGACAACTTAGATCAATGGGATACACACCAGAAAGGAAGAAATCAAAGTATTTCTATTTGCAGGCTATATGATAGCACACATTAGTAACCTCCAAAATTCTACCAGGAAACCCCTACAGCTGATAAACACCTTTATTGAATTGGCTGGAGACACAATTAACTAAAAAAAAAAAAAAAAAAATCAGTAGGCCTGTATAGAAATGACAAATGGGCTGAGAAAAAAAATCAGGAAACAACATCCTTCACAATAGCTGCAAATAACACAAAGTATCTTGGGGTAACTTAAACCAAGCAAGTGAAAGACCTGTATGACAAGATCTTCAAGTCTTTGAAGAAAGAAACTGGAGAAGATACCAGAAGATGGAAAAATCTCCCATGCTTATGCATCAGAAGGATTAAAACAGTAAAAATGTCCATCTGACCCAAAACAATTTACAGATTCAATGCAATCCCCATTAAACTCATTAAAAATATCAACACAGTTCTTTAAAGATTTCGAAAGAAAAATACTCAAATTCACATGAAAAAACAAAACAAAACAAAACAAAACTGGGATAGCAAAACAATCCGGTATAATAAAAGAATTTCTGGGGGTATCACCATTCCTGATTTCAAGCTGTACTACCAGAGATATAATAATAAAAATTGCATGCTATTATCATAAAAGAGGTCAATCAGTGGAATTTAATCAAAGATGCAGACGTAAATTCACACATGTATGGACACATGATTTTAAACAAATAAGGTAAAATTATACAATGGATAAAAGAAAAAAATTTTAATAAATGGTGCTGGCATAACTGGATGGTGGCATGTAGAAGATTGCAAATAAATCCACATCTATTACCCTGCACAAAACTCAAGTACAGGTAAATCAAAGACCTCAACAAAAAACTAGATACACAAACCAGATAGAAGAGAAAGTGGGGAACAGCCTTGAATGCACTGGAACAGGAGACAACTTCATGAACAGAACACCCGTCTTGCAATCTTGCAGGCCCTAAGACCGACAATGGGACCTCATGAAACTGAAAAGCTTTGGTAAAGCAAAGGACATTGTCTAAAGGACAAAACAGCAGCTTACAGAATAGGAAAATATCATTACACATCGGACAGAGGGGTAATATTCAAAATATATAAAGAACTCAAGAAACTAGATACCCCCCCCCAAAAAAAAACCCCAAAATAATCCAATTTAAAAATGGGATACAGATCTAAACTAAGAATTCTCAACAGAGGAAACTCAAATGGCTGAGAATTACTTAAAGAAATGTTCAACATCCTGAGCCATCAGGGAAATGCAAATCAAAATGACTGAGATTCCATCTTACAAATGCCAGAATATCTAAGATCCAAGTGGCAGCTCATGCTGGAGAGGATGTGGAGCAAGGGGAACACTCCTACACTGCCTGTGAGAGTACAAACCTGTACAGCCACTTTGGAAATCAAGATAGCAGTTTCTCAGAAAATTGGGAATCGTTCTACCTCAAGACCCAGTGATACCACTCTTGGGCACTTACTCAAAGGATGAGCCATACTATCACAAGGAAACTTGCTCAGCTATGTTCATAGCAGCATAGCCAGAACCTGAAAACAACCTAGATACCCCTCAATGAAAGAATGGATAAGAAAATGTGGTACACAATGGAATATTACTCAATGGTAAAAACAATGACATCACTTAATTTGCTGGCAAATAGATGGAACTAGAAAAGATCATCTTGAGTGAGGTAACCCAGACTCAGAAAGAAAGCATGGTGTGCACTCACTTATAAGTACATATTAGCTTTAATGTAAAGAATAGCCATGCTACAATCCACAGACTCAGAGCAGCTAAGTAAAAAAGAAGGGCTCAAGGCGGGTGGTGCATTTCTCTGTGATGGGAAAATAGAAGGGAGATTGCCAGTGGACAGGGAGAGGGGTCTGGATGGGGGAGGGGAGATGGGAACCGGAGGGATCAAGTTGGGGAAGGATGGGTGAAAAGAGCAGTGGGAGAGACAGCTGAAATCAGGGGTCATCCCTGGGGTGAGCTAGAAACCTAGTGCAATGGAAACTCTCAGAAGTCTATGAGGGTGACCCTAGATAAGACTCCTAGTAATGGAGGATATGAAGCCTGAACCAGGAAAGACTTCCGGTAGAAGGATTGGGACACCAACCCAACCATAAACTCTTGACCTACAATCTGTCCAGCCTAAAAGATGTGCTGAGGTAAAGATGGTGCAGAAATTGTGGGAGTGACCAACCAATGACCGGTCCATCTTGACACCTATAACAGGAAAGGATGCTGAGAGAGATGGATCAGCAGTTAAGAGCATTGGCTGCTCTTCCAGAGGTCCTGAGTTTAATTAGTAGCAACTACATGGAAGCTCACAACCATCTCTAGTGAGATCTGATGCCTGCTTCTGGCATGAAGTTGTACATGGAGATAGAATGCCCGCGCACACGTGCACACATATATACGTACTAAATCTTAAAAAATTAGAAGTCAATTAATACACACAAATCACTCAGTATCTACTACTGAGTAAGCATGTCACTAAACTTGTCTGTGATCATCACCACACCATGATCCCTGTCATTTATTTTCTCTCACAGTGGAGGACACTGAGTTTCCAAGGAAGCTACATGTCACTAACATCACATAACAAGTAAAAGGCAGGGCAGAGACTACGCCTCTCTAACTCTCAGTTTTGCCACAGGGCTCAATATTCATCCCAAGCGGTTCGATGTTCTGCTTCTATGAAATGGGTTCTAAGCAGAAAGACAAGCTCAAGCTGCTGTCCTTTCCATTCTTATCAGCATCCTCAAATAAAGCAAGTGGAAACACACAGTACCACAACTTGCATTGGCAAGGCATATTATAATGATGAGTTGCAAGGCCAAGGCATTTCCTGTGCACAGGGCAAGTATCTAAAAGGGTCTCTTAGATGCTGCCAGTCAATCACAGATCTCTATTTCCACCCGATTATCATTCCTGAAAGTTGGTGAGGTGAGTAACATGTCTGTGTTGTTTTAGAACAGTAATTAATATTCCTGGACTATCACGCATCATGTTTACCATCTATAACACAATCCATTTATTAAAGAATAAGCTTGAATAGAAATCAGTAATTTCATACATGTATCCTGGTTTGCATGTGGAGAAGGAAACTTACTTGAAAATAAAAGTGCAGAAGATTTATTTTTAGACCAGGATATACTTAGTTAATAGTCTCAAGCCAGTGTGGCACAGGGCCAGAAGGAAGTGCACTGATTTGAGTCTCTTTTTGTAATCCTTCTTTCTGACTCTCAAGCAGACAAGGTAATGAGCACTAGGGACAGATCTAGGACCTACAGAATATTTTTGCAGTGTCTATTTTCTAAATCATCAAGCTGTTCTCCAGTTTTATAGAGCTGTTTTTCAATTGTTGAAGATCATTCTGCAGAAAGGCAATTTGATTTCTACCCTTGGTGCTTCGATTTTACATTCTATCAACACTAATCATTGATTAAGTCTGCTGCAATACACTCCCTGAATTTGGGTCTTTGAGTCTCAGACGGTCATTATTTATTACAGTGTAACAATCTGGAAATATTTTTTAAAATATGGCTAATACGGGTGCCATATTATCTGTGTTAGCGTTTAGTTTTGTTTGTTTCAAGACAAAATAAACTTGTTTCTTTTTCTCTTTTTAAATTTATTCTCTCTCTCTCTCTCTTTCTGTCTGTCTCTCTCTCTCTGTCTCTTTGATCGTGTGTGTGTGTGCACCCATTCCAGAGGAGGCAAAAAGGAGACATTGGATCCTTTGGCGCTGGGATGATGGAAATACTCTGAGCTATCTAATGTAGGTGCTGGGAACCGAACTCAGGTCTTCCTTAAGAGCAGCAAGTGCCCTTAATCAATGTGCCATTTTTCTAGCCCAGAATAGCTATTTCTTACCAAACATGACATTTACTGAAAGTTATTTTATTTTGTTTTGAGACAGTCTTGCTACATCCTAGGCTGTCATTGAACTTATGGTCCTTTTGCCTTGGCTTCCTGAGTACCAAAAGTATAGGCATGTGCCAGTATGCCTGACCTTAAATGACTTTTGAGACTGTTATCATTAACAATGTAATCAAAGCCTGTTAGCCAACTTTCCAAGCTGACTCAACAATCTTTACCATCTTGTATTTTCTTCTAGCTCCATTTTGACAGACTAAGGGGATCTGCATTCTACCAAGAACCAAACAGCCACAGGAATGAGCTAGAAAGTGGCCCTTCCAGTCAGTTCTTAAGAAGACTTCAGTCCATGAAAGGCCCTTAAGTAAAGGACACAGCCAGGCTATTTGTGTTTTACCGGTACATGGGAATTTCAAAAATAATTATAAATCCCATCTCATCATTTGTGTTACTTAGTAAGTATTGAGGAATAGCTTCTGATGTGTCATGAACTTGGGAAGGAACTGAGAATGGGGTGTAGGTGAGCACGCATGGTCCCCATCCTTGAGGCCCTGAAGACCCACCTGTGTGTCCTCCTTCAGCTGCCTATTTCCCCTCAAGAGCTCAGGCAACTGTGGCCACCATGTGACAAGAAAGCCCTCCCTCTTCAGAGCTCAACTCTCCTCCGGAAGGCTTTGGGTAATCTATAGACTCTTCTGACCAACTGCTGTGTACCACATACAGTGAGAGCCTTTGCAGATACAGGAGGAACCCTGGCAAGTGTAAACAGTGATTCTTTCACACTATCTCACACTCAAGGTGAGAATGAGTATTCAGTATTTTTTATATTAAAAATCGTATCTCATTTGCCTAATCATGGTGGTAATTATAATTGGAAACCTATTACAATTGTTGCAACAACAATGCAGCTGCAAGTCTTCTGTAAATTACTAGTCTTCGTCTGCTTCCACTAAATTATTCCTATTAAACCTACAAACCTCACACATGTGACTCATTGTAAGGCCACATTTTCTGGTTTTAGTTTTACTGATAAGAAAATCTCTGAATACACAAGGCTTTGAGATATTGGGCTAAGTTATTTTGGGGGGATCAATTTTGTATTGCTGACAATCAATTACATTTTTGGAAGCATCTTGTCATCCATATTTAAACATTTGCGGAATATAATATAGCCCACATATATGCAGATGATGAAATGGTAAAAGACCACAGTGAGGAAGCCCATGGAGATGAGTAGACACCTCCCTTCTTCTGCCCAAGGTCAATGAACAGCTCAGGCAATTACACTGAAGTGACATTGAGGAAGAAGATCACAACGAACTAGTGAACTTGACCCGAAACAAACATAATCAGATTGTTCAAAAGTCAACTTAAATGATGGCTCAAAGTAAAGAAGGGGCAAATCTGGCTGGAATAACTCTAAAATAATGTGTCTACAAGAGAGAGATAGCAGAGACCGGGGTGGGGGGGGACTTCAGTGAAAGCGCATGTCAGCAGACCTCGTGACCTCTTAGAGACGGCAGGAAATCTTGGAGTTTCTATCCCAGAATTAAAAAACAGACTTGATGTAATGCACCAAAGACTTAGGTCTTAGCCCAGAAGCCCTGAACCCTAGCGCTCTAGATAAGAGACTGTTATCTATCACTGGTGGGACATATTGCAGTTTACTGAAGCAGGCAGGATGACACCTTTTAAGGTCATCTCATTCTTGCTGTGTTCCCCGTCAGCTAGACTATAAAGTGGCCAACACTAACATCCCTCGAGGCTGCGTACAAGATAAGGCCTCCACTCACTTTGCAGCTGTGCTTCATGATCCCAGGCATACACAGCACTCTGTGTTCTTACTTAGCATTCAAGGGGCTAATACAAGCTGGTGGTCAGAGACAGAAGGTCACCTGGTAGAAGTGGGGAGTTAGTTAGGGGCAGCAAAGGCAAGAAGACAGTTAGAAGCCAGTCTCCTGTGCAAGAGCGAAGGCTGAAATAAGAAAGGGAGATTTTAAGCAAAGGCAACATCTTTGAGAATGAAGGCTAACAGTGGGATAAAGTCAAGGAATAAATAGACTGGCCCTTAGCTAAAAGGCAGGAATAATTCAAGTAATACATAAATTGGTTCATGATTATGTAAAAAACCAAAGATCTGGAGCAGGGTTGGGGGTTGGAGCTTGGGAGAGAAGCCTGAGAATCTGGGAGAACATAGGACATCAGTTGTTGAAGTGAGAAACTTTAGACATCTGTGGGGGTAGATGAGAGAAGATGGAAAGTAGATCTCTACATGGGGTCACTACAAGTTTGACGTGCCACCAAGTCCATGAATAGGCTGCGCAGATAAGCTGGTCTGTAGCCCAGAGAAGCTTCTGAGCTCAGGACTTAACTTTGGAGCCACTAGTTTTCAAAAGGCCATTGAAAGGTGTAGAACTGGATAGAACCACCACTGGATACAAGGTCAAGTCCTGAGGTCACTCTAAGATGGACAGGATGGACCTGATGGAGAGCCTGAGGTCAAAGGCTATATGCACTGGGCAGTTTTGCTACACAGTATAAACTGACAGTAAAGTTGTACCCGCCCCCCCCCCCATACAATATGAAACTGACCCAGGATGAAGCTATAGCTCAGGGTAGCTCACATTACTGAGCATAACCAAAGCCCTGGGTCCAGTCATCCAGAGTCAGAGAAAGATGGCATTGAGGAGACAGAGTACTCCTTTCCTGTGTACAACGTGTACTCAAACTTTCAGTGGCTTCGCCAATATAGTAGATAAAAATGACATTTCAGTACAGTTTTATTTTTATTATTTTATAAATTAGCTTGAGTATCTTTTAAAAATATTTAAGATGCTTGTTTATTTTTATGATATGTTATGTTCACAACCTCTGAAAGGGAAGCTTCTCAAGACAAAAGATAAATAATGAAGACCCTAAATCAGTGAGACATGCCCACAATAAAGACTCATATATGACTAGGGTTTAGCATGAGAGAAAATGAACATGTGGGAAAGCTTTTTCTGCAACAGATGCGGTGACAGAGAATGTCAGTTCCAGAATTGGTCCTCCAAAGAGACGAGGTAGGTCATTCTCTTCATATTACATCTGCTCTCACTCGGAGATATGAGTGAGGGAAGAGGGCCTGGGCATGAAAGAAGCAGATCCAAATGTTTCTCAGGGAGTGGAAGAAGTGAGTTCAATGGAGGAGTGAAACAGAGTGACTAAGCAGCTTTGTCTGTCTTTGGGCTTTGTTGCTATCAAGTGGAAGGAAGCCTCAACGGTGGTTTTTATCCTTAGATTTATAATTGTGAGTCTCCAGAGCACAGCGAAAATTATGACTTGGAGCAGAGAAGTAGAAAACGGGGTAAAGGGAGAGAGAGGGAAAAAATGTACAAGAATACAAATGGAGTCACTTATGTCATAAACAGAGAATGATCTGGAACCTGCAAAATATATATAAGAAATAAGAATCGCAGTACATGATAGGAAGAGATAAAGCCATTTTCTTGCATGACTGTATAGTGAGTCACAGACTAGTGAATTCTTAGCAGATAATATTGCAGGTAGTTCCTTCTGGACATAGTGTTTCAATTCCATTGTGCACTCTAGAAAGAAGTTGGTTCAGTGTTTTACAAGTGGGAGCTATTGTGGTGAAATTAAAACCCAGAAGTTTTCTTTACGATGATAAGCCTCCTTATCATTACAGGAGAAACTTTAAGTTCTAATTAAACTTCTAAATTAACCTAAATGAAGCTCAGCTTCATTTAATAGAATCTTAGAATTTCAAATTACATAGGAACTTAGATATCACCTAGTTTGACTTAGCCCATCTACAGCAAAGAGAGAAAGATAAAAAGAAAGAAAAAAAATATACTAATCTTCCCCTGACTCCAAATCTTTTGGCTTCCTCAGATTCCCCTCAGCACATATTCTTTCCTCTTGTCCTAATTAAAGCAGACTATCCAGTTATATAGAAACAATGTGGAGAGGAGGTAGGTGTCATTAAGTCCCTTGCCCAGTGTTCATCAAATCTCCCAGCTCAATAGAGTTTTCTATTTCTAAGAAAACATGAAAACAGAGTCAACAACTGTTGCAAGGCACCTGAGAGTTAGAAAACAATGAAGAGTTATAAGTTCAAGAGTCAGAAGGAGAGAAAAACTCAGAGAAGGGAGCTTGGGATTTGATTGCCGACTCAGCACTCTCAAAGTCAGCCACAGGAGAAGAGCCCTGGAAGCACATACGGATTTGGGAAGTGGTTTCACAGACTTGTACTCTAAACATGAGGACACTGGAAATGGACCAGTCCTCATAGAAATCAAAGTCCACCTTCAAAATGTATCAATCTTGGTTGCATTTATGTGATTAGAATTTCTGGTGTCCTTACCAGCTGCATACCTGAAGGAAAAGGAAATCTCTGAATAGAAATGAGATGTCTATAATCCATGTAAAGTGTTATATTCTTGGTATCTGATACTAAGTAAAAAGTAACTATTACACACATGCGAGAAGATATAACCAGACCCCCAAATAAAAAGCCAAGATAAACAATACATACAATACAGATATTACCAGACACAGAGTTCAACTTCTAATAATATGCCCAAAAAGTAACTGGATCTCTCTCTCTCTCTCTCTCTCTCTCTCTCTCTCTCTGAGACAAAGTTTAAATCTATAGGCCAAACTGGCCTAGGACTTACTGTGTTTTTAATGACCTTGAACTCAAAGTGATTCTCCTGCCTTAGCCTCCTAAATACTAGAATTACATGTGAAAGGGACCATAACTGGCTAAGGTATTTGTTAATTAACTAAATGGAGAATGGTGGCATATACCTGTCATCCCAGTATACAGGGGGGCAGTAGGTAAATAGTGAGCTCAAGTTCATCCTGAGCTACTTCAAGAGCTATCAACAATCAACTGCTGAACAGCGAAGGGCTCTCCCGCTCCCTGCTGAACTATTATTGGTTACGATGGGCTTTGGGGATTGTGTATAATTATCTTCACCAGGTTCCAGATGAAAGTCCCATGCTCATGATCACACAGATATCTCAGTTAAATTCAGTCGGACACCACACACACACACACACACACACACACACACACACACACACACACAGGCACAAATGTGGTGTTGTGCTCACATCTCGAAAACCCTCAACAAAACCATGGAGCTGACTTCCTGATGCAAAAACAAAGGTTTCTTTATTTAAGCCCAGGCAAGGATCTTTTCCCCACACTCCAATTACAGAGAGTGAAGGAGGAAGCTGAGAACCCTGATTTCAAAGGCTTATACAGGGAAAAACTACAAGCAGGGAGCTGTAGTCTTGGCGTTCTAAGATTGGGTAAGGGGACATAGAGTGAGGTAATCTTTGGAAACTATTGATCAGGCTATAGGTACAAAATTGCTAATGGTTACAGAACACTGCAGGATTTATGGCAAGATATGGATGTCTGCAGCGACATCTGGCTCTTGTTAAATTTTACTACCATGTCTCCTGTTTGACTGTGTCTGTGATGTTTGCTTTGAATTCTGCTGTCACAGCACATTCTTATCCCCCAGTCAGGTATGGAGACCTATTCTTGGGATGGTGCCTGCTTTCACTCTTTCAGTGGGAACTTGACTTTTGGAGGGTAATAGAGGTGGGATAGAGAAACCGTGACAGGAGAAATGGGAAGATGGAAGGAAGCTCAAGTGGGGAGGGTTGGTCAATACAGGAGGAGAAGGAAGGGGGAGGGATAAGTAACACTACAGATTCTTGAAAAAGCCATAAGGAATCATATTCTTTTATATTTTCCTAAAATATATACAAGATATATAAGTGTATGTGAATATGACTCTATTTAGTTTAAGTGATGTTGTAGCACTTGGGGCGAAAGTGTTTTCCCCAAGGGCAATAGATAATTTAACAAAAGCCCATTACTAAGCATGAGAAAATTCCTTTCAAGTTGTTGGTCAAGGGAGTCCAAGAGACACTAAACCAATGCAGCAGGTTGCATTCACTATTTGCGTATATGGAAGAATGATAAAGAAAGGTCCTGAATCTGGAAGACAGCAGAGAAACACGTGAGGGATTTGAGGGATGTGAGGGAAGGTCAATGCAACCATATTTAAATTAAACTTTACAAGGAGTGCGGGTTTATATTAATCAGGATGCACTTTATACATACATAAAATCTTCATAGAACACATCCTAAAAATTATAAAAGTTTCACAGCAAGTAATTTAAAGAGATTGTTCATGAAAGAAAATATCCAAATGAAGAATAGAGAAACAAAACTGAAGGTGGGCAGGAGAGACAGCATTAACAGATCTGTAACTGCAGTCACAGCCAGAGCAGCAACACAGCAGAAGCCATAATCTGTAGAGAAAATGACCAAGATTTCCAAAGGAAAAGGGGAAATAATCAAGCCACAGTTTAAAGAGAATTACGTATCTCAAAGAGGAGCTAGATACCCAGAATATGCATAATATATTATGCTGCACGATCTACTATACCCCCAGTCACGTTGCTCTAATAAAAAAATTTCCAGTCTGGTTGAACAACAGAAATTTGTTTCTCACAGTTGCAGAGGGCAAGAAGTCTAGGACCAGCTCCAGAGGGTAGTGTCTGGTGAAGGTCAGCGTCCTGGCTTACAGATACCATCTTCTTACTGTGCGCTCACCTGAGAGAAGAAAACTGCTTCTGGGGCCCTTCTCATGACATAATAATACCACCGCCAGTGCCTGTGTTTATAACTAAGTCACTAAATAAACTGTTCTGCTCCAATAGATGAACCTGGAGGACACAGACATTCATTCTATGCTATCAGCAAAGGGGAACCAACAGAATCAAATCTTAAGAACAGTCATGGCTGCTCTAGGCCCCAAGCAGAAGATGACCTTCAAAAAAAATCTAATTATATTAGGATCTGGATAGTAGCTTTTCTAAGAAATCAGTTTTTTTTCTTTCTTTCTTTTCTTTTCTTTTTTTTTATTTTTATTAGATATCTTCCCATGAAGAAAACTCCAAACCCAGATGGCTTCACTGATTAATTCTCCCAAACAGTTAAAGAAGGAATAACACCATCAAAACATAGAGCTCCTCCAAAAAGGAAAAAGGAGCTCCCTTCCCAAATCATTGTACCAAGGCAACATATGCTTGATATCCAAAAGTGACAAAGCTATTATAAAAAAGGAAAATTACAGGCCTATATCTTTATGAATATGGATGAAAATGTCCCAAGCAAAATATTAGCAAATGGGATCCAGCAACATATTAAAACAGCCGTTCATTCCTCTGGAAAGCTCGCGCTTCTTGGCTATGCTGGGTATGATAACGAAGTTTGGATTTTTTCTTTCTCTGAGTATAAAAAGTGATTTAATGCCTGAAACATCAATGCAAATCACCACATTAAAGAAGAAAAAAACTAAAAATCACTTGACTATCTCAAAGTGACTATATAACATTTGCTTAAAAAATAAACAACTTGGAACTCTAAGAAAATTTAGGAAAGGGGGAGTCTTTCTCAACTCATGGAAGGGCCAGAAGAACACAGTGGAGAACAGGCAGCCTCTCCAACAGATGGTTCTAGACAACCTGAATATCTACATGTGAGGAATGAATGAATCTGGATTTCTCTCACCTTGCACATAAATCAGTTCCAAATGAATTAGAGACCTGAGTGTGAGACCTGAAATTCTGAAACTGTTAAAGAAAAAGTAGGAAAAACACATGAAGATTAGGCACAGGCTAACACTTCCTGAATGTGACTCCAGCTGCTTAAAAAAAGAATGCCAAGGATCTACAAATGGGGCTTCATGAAATCATACAGCAAGAGGAAATTGTTAATTGAATGAAAAAACAGCCTGCAGAATGGGCAAAAATCTTTGCACACACTCAAAAAGAAGTCAAACACCCCAGTCAATAAATAGGCCAATGAAATGAACAGCCCTCAAAAGATTAAATGCAAATGGCTAACGAACAAATGAAAAGAATGTTCAACCTCTGGCCTGGCTACTTTTATGTCAACTTGGCACAAACTAGAGACACCGGAAGAGAGAACCTAAACTGAGGAATGACCCCACTAGGCCTAAGGCAAGCTTGTGTGCATTTTCTTGATTGAGGATTAATCAGGGAGGGCCCAGCCATTGTGGATAGTGTCACCCCTGGGCTGGTGGCTGAGCAAGCCTGAGGAGCAAGTCAGTAAGCAGTATTCATTGATGGCCTCTGCATCAGCTCATGCCTGATCTGTTCCTTTCTTCAGTGGAACCATAAGCTGAAATAAATCCTCTTCAAGTTGCTTTTGGTCAAGGTGCTTTAGCACAACAATAGAAGCCCTAACTAAGGCAACCTCACTAGCATTATGAAAATCATCATGCAAATCAAAAGAATACTGAGATTCTATCTTACCTCACTGAGAAGGTCAGTCAGTAGGAAAACTGTAACAACTGTTGGTGAGGAAAGGGAAGCAGTCAGTATGCAGATTCCTCAAAAGGGCAAAAACGACTGACCATTTTGCTTGCCTGTACCACTGTAGGATATTGACCAGGAGATTCCAAGTAAACATATCAAAGAGATACTTGAATAGCTTTTTAAAATTATTATAAGTTATATAAGTACAGTAGTTGGCAAAACAGGGCAATTGATAAAGAAAATGTATGCAATGGAAATTTTCAACTAAGAAACAGTTTGTCATTTTCAGGAAAACAATTGTAATTGGAGATGGTCATGTTAAGTAAATTAATCCAGCTTCAGAAAGACAAATATCACATAGATTTTATCATTTGTGGTTCTTAGATTTTTCTATGGATATATAAATTCCATGTATTTATAGAAAATATTCAAGTACAAGTGTAACTGCCTAGGGAAGGAAGGAAACCAAGAGAATGAGGGAGGGGAAGGAGGGGTGGTAGAGGAGAACATGCTAATTGGCTGACATATACTTGTATAAAAATCCACATAAAAGAATATCCATTAAAAATGAACATTGACACTACTCTTAAAACATTGAAAATTTTCCCTCTGAAATTGAGAAATGAGGGGAAATGCTCAAATTTTCACTTTCTATCAAAGATATGACATATCCACAAATAAAACAAGAAGCTACGAAAATGCAGTAAAGTGAATGGCAAAGACTGGTGCTATGTAAAATATTATAAAATACTGTTAAGAGAAATAATTTTAAGTATTAAGGAGGGATATACCATATCCATAATTAGAAGAATCAATAATGGAATACTGTTCATTTTGTTTAAGTTGATCTTTAGCTCTAATTTAATACCAGAGTATCAACATGACTGTGGAAATTAATAGGCTTCTTATAAAATGTAAATGAAAATTAGAAGAATCAAGAATAGGTAGAAAAGAAAAAAATGAATTTAAGTATTTCTACTTACTATCAATTATCTGAGTACAGAGGGCATGGTGACAGGAGCAGAACAAGTGTACACACCACCAAGGGGAAAGGGTGGGGCTGGGAGGCTGAGCTTTTAATAAACAGTGTATGCTGACTGACTATCTATAGAAAAAATGCAACATGGCCAATACTTCATACAGAAGACCAAAAGCCAGTTCCAGGTGGTTCACAGATGTAACCTGAGTGATGAGACAGTAGAGTTTCTAGATAATCAATCAAGCCAACAGCACAATGGACAGCCACACTTGACAACAATTTTGTAGCATATTACACGGACTCCAGTTTCTTGGTCATACCATTTGAATGCTAAGCTTAAAAAGAGTGTCGTCATAAAAAAGTGGTCAAATTGCAAAGCAGCTCCAACTCTGACACTGCTGACAGATGTGCATAGGACAGTGTGAGACAAAAATAGTCAGGTATATGCAAAATCTGTGCATACAAATATTCATTAAAATATGTTCTCATTGAGTGATCAGTGCTAAAATCTGGAGCAAGGAGGCCCATGTGTCCACTACTAGTAGCAAGATGATAGAGAGCAAGACTGGTTGGTGGTGGGTATTACTTTAAACGTGTTCTGGTTTTTGACCAGAAGGTAGCTACCCTATAAGAATTGCTACATAATAATTAACAATCTACATACTTTGGGTCTGTGTACAGAATGTATATCATAGTTTGATGAGAAAACATCAGAAAAAAAACATTTTTGTTGTTGTTGTCTTTGGAGGGAGCTAGGGATGTATAGGTAGAGAATGGGGCTATTAAATAATACATGGTATTCATGGTGTAGGTGAGATGAATCAGTAGGTGCAAGGCACTTCCCACCAAGGCTGATCACCTGAGCTCCATCCATGGAGAACGGACCCCATAAGCTGTGCTCTGATATCACATACATATCGCTACACCTGCAGTGTTCCTGTCTCTCTCCATTTAACTCAGACCTTCTGGCTCAAGTCTCACCTTTCCCTTAGGTGACTTTACATGCATGTGGATGATCCATCCAAAGCCACAGCCTCTCTCTAACTTTCACTCCAGCCTGGCTACCCGGAAACCTATTCTATTGTTTATCAGCACCTAAGTCTCTCTCCTCAAATATATTGTCAAAATAAATTATCCCATCTTTTGAAATCTTTTCTGAATAATTCTCAACATTTTGGCTCCTTGACCTCTTGGCTACATTTTTCTGTGCCATCGCTTTCTCTTGTCCCTCTAGATCTGGGTTGCTCAGCCACCTTCAGCCACCTTCCTTCCAATACTTTTGTCTCCCTTGCCTATTGCCTCTGGGTTGTAATACTGACAAAAGTCCCAGTTCCGGATGGCTGCCTGCTTTGCCCTTGAATCTAGGGTGCTGAGCACTACTTCACATACTCCCATAGTCTGCTCTCTTCCCAGGGGTGCTCCATAGCTCCTGCATATCCTGATGATTTCTCCAGTCCCTTTTCCATCTCTCCTAGGAAGGAGTCGATCTACATTTGTCCTAAAACTCTGAACCCTTCCCTAAAGATGGAGATGAGCTTCCTTCCCACCTTACAGAGAAAAAAAAAAAGACAAACCACATTAATATCCTTTTTTATCCCACTAAACACATCTGATCATAACACATATTTTGTTCTTTGTTACAAAGGAAGAACCACCCTTTCTATCTCTTTGATACCTCTTAGCTCCTTCTGTCTCTTCTGTACCATCTATTCTAGGGTTTGCTTCTTCAATTCTATACCTCCCTCATCATCACTCTCTGCCGGCTTTTTCCTGTCAGTTTTTAAATGCCCTCCAGTTGTTTCTCCAGGAAAAACAAAAACAGTGATGAAGAAGACATCTTTCTTTCCCTTTCCATGGCCCCCTCAGAATTCATAGAAAGATGACTTCTTTTGTGTTTGCTTCCTCACCTCCCACACAATCAATAAATCACAGAAATGTGCTTATTCACTGCAGGAACACAAATGACTTTGGTGTTCCTAACTGGATGGGCATGGCTTAACTTTTTCCTCCCCTGATCCTCTGAAGATGAAGCCCACTTATCCCTGAGGTCCTCACTACTAGATTTTCCCAACATTCTCCCCACACTGCTTATACTAGCCTTCCTTAGTGCATTTTAGAGGTAATCTCCTCTACGTGATGCATACTTTAGAGCTACTTTTTGGACTGTCTTCACTTTCTATTTTACATATACCTGGTGACTTCATCTGTTCCTGTGCCTTCATTATGGTTTATTGCGGATAATAGAAAACGCCACATGTCTATTCCTGAACTGTCTCAAGAGGTTTCAATGCATGGCTCTTATCTAAGGTATCTTGCAAGTTCGCTATACTTAGCATCCTTACCATAGCTCTTGCCTGTTCACGAAGATATATCAGTCAGCTTCCTCAGCACTGACAGCTCCATTTCAGAGACATACAGTAAGTACTATCCTGACTTAGCTCCACAGGCCTCTACCCATCTGCACCATCTTCAGATTTTGCTTCAGTTACTTGCCCCTCCTAACTGGTCTCCCTGCTCCAATTCTCCTCTATTCAATCTTGTCCGCACCACAGCCAGACTACGCTGCAAGTGTTTGTTTAAAACATTTGCTTTTCATTAAATTTAGGACCTAAGAGAAAAGAAAACCTGTCTGTGTTGCCAACCTAGGAGCAGCTATAGTGCCTGGTAACCAGTAAAGTCATAAAGAAGTATTTTTCAAAGAGATAGGCAAATTGACATTCTTATCTGTAGGGGATTGTGTTGTTTCATGGTAAATAATTGTCCCACCCACTGGTTTAATAAAAAGCGCTGATTGGCCAAAGGCAGGCAGGAAGTGTGGGCGGGGCTACCAGACTAAGAAAACTCTGAGAACAGGAAGCACAGAGCAGAACGCTAGAGAGAAGCCGGAAGAAGCAGAGGACAACTATGCTGCTGTGAGAAAAGGTACCGAGCCGCATGGCTGAACAAGATAAGAGGCATGGGCTAGATAAAGGGGAGAGAGCTAGCAAGTTATATGCCTGGGCCTTAGGCTGATCAGCTGAAAACTAATGAAAGCATCTGTGTGTCTCTGTGGGTCTGCGGGTCTGGGAGTCTGCGCGTCTGCGGGTCTGCTGGTCTGTGGGCCTAAACCTTGAGGCTAGGCCCGAAAGTCCGGGCCAGAAACCTCCCACTACACTTATCCTTATCTAATTTGGAGGTGATATGGAAACAGTCCTTAGGACATCACGTGGGTATATGATGTTTATTCTTAACTTGGTACCCAAGAGTTCAGTACTGCTCTGGTCCACATCTGCTGAGCCAACAAAAAGCAAAACTCAAACCTGAGACGGTAAGGCACTCCACACTCCCCAGTGTGAGTCGAGAAGGCATCCAGGGAGGAAGCCGTAGGACTTCTCACACAGAAGAGAACCCACCTGTCAGTTTACAACTGTCACACCCCTTGACCAGGGCACCCAATCTCTTCTCACAGCAACACTAGATTATTGGTTATTTCTGCCACTGCAAATCAGCTCTTAAAGAGCAGTAATTTTGTCCCTTTCTGATATTGAACTTCTAACATGTGGTCAATGAACACTTTTAAACTAAATAAACCAAATGACCTTAAAAATATCTCTGTAAAGAAGATACAATTCTTTAAAGAGGAAATTAAAGAAGAAATGAAAAACTCCCTTAAGGAAATAGAGGAAAAGACAAGCAAAGAATTGGAAGAAAACAATAAATCTCTTAAGGAAAGAGTAGAGAACCAAGAAAAAACAATCAAACAGGTGAAGGAAACAGAGAGAGACTTAAAAACTGAAGACACAAACCCAGGGAAGACTGGGAATGAGAAATCTGAGCAAACAAACAGGAACTACAGATGCAAGCATTACTAACAGAATGTCAGAGATGGAAGACAGACTCTCCAGTGTGGATAATAGCACAGAAAAAGATTTCGTCAGTCAAAGAAAACTCTAAAGTTAAAAAAGTCATAACACAAACCATCCAAGAGATATGGGATACCATGAAACCTAAGAATAATGGGAATAGAAGAAGAACACCAGCTCAAAGGCACAGAAAACATACTCAACAAAAGCATAGATAAAAACTTTACCAACATAAAAAAGAAAATGCCTATGAGGATACAGGAAACTTACAGAACATCAAATAGACTGGACCCCACAAAAATGTCTACTTGCCATATAATAACCAAAACACTAAACTTACAGAATAAAAAAAGAATTTTAAGAGCTGCAAAGGAAAAAGGCCAAGTAACTTATAAAGGCAGATGTACCAGAATACCTGACTTCTCAAAGGAGACTATGAAAACTAGAAGATCCTGAAGAGGTATTATAAGGACACCAAGAAACCACAAATGCCAGCCTAAACTACTACCCAGCAAAACTTTCAATCACCATAGACAGAGTAAACAAAATATTCCATGACAAAACCAGATTTAAACACCATCTATCCACAAACCCAGTCCTACAGAAAGCACTAGAGGGAAAACTCCAACCTGAAGAAGCTAGATACACCCATGAAGCCACAAGCAATAGAGAATCCTACACAGAGGGAAACCCCAAAGAAGGAAAACACACACACAGACACACAGACACAGACACAGACACACACACACACACACACACACACACACACACACACACACACACACACACACATCACCCAAAGTAATGGAAATTAAATATTGCTGGTCAGTAATAACTCTCAATATCAATGGACTTAATTCACCTATAAAAAGACACAGTGGGCTGGAGAGATGGCTCAGAGGTTAAGAGCACAGGCTGCTTTTCCAGAGGTCCTGAGTTCAACTCCTAGAAACCACATGGTGGCTCTCAACCATCTATGATGAGGTCCGGTGCCTTCTTCTGCTATACAGGAATACATACAGGCAAAATACTATATACACAAATATAATTAAATATTTTTTAAGACACAGGCTAACACAATGGATATAAAAATAGTATCCATCCTTTTACTGTATACAAGAAACACACCTCAACCTCAAAGACAGACACTGCCTCAGAGAAAAGGGTTTGGAAAAGACTTCCTAATCAAATAAACTTAAAAAGTAAGCTGGTGTAGCTATCCTAATATCTAACAAAATAGACTTCAAACTAAATTTAATCAAAAGAGATAAGGAAGGAGATTACTTATTCATCACAGGAAAAAAATCCATCAAGAAGAAATTTCAATCCTGACCATTTATGCCCCCAATACAAGGGCACCCACATATGTCAAAGAAACATTACTAAAGCTTAAACCTCACATCAAACCCCACACACCAACAGTGTAAGATTTTAATACCTCACCCACACCAATGAATAGGTCTACCAGACGGAAACTTAACAGAGAAATAAGGGAGCTAACAGATGGTATGACTTAAATGGACTTGAAAGATATACACAGACTATTCCATCCAAACGCCAAAGAATACACAGACTATTCCATCCAAACACCAAAGCATACACCTTCTTCTCAGCACCCCATGAAACTATCTCTAAAACTGATCACAGACTTGGTAATAAAGCAAATATGAACAGGTACCAAAAGTGGGAATAATCCCTTGTATCCTATCAGATCACCATGGGCTGAAGTGAGAGCTCAACACAACACAAACCACAGAGAACCTACAAACTCATGGAAAGTAAACATCTCTCAAGTGAACCACCTCTGTCAAGGAAGAAGAAAAGAAAGAAAAGACTTCCTAGAATTCTATAAAAATGAATCCGTGATATACTTAAATTTATGGAACACAATGAAAAAGGAAAGTCCATAGCACTGGGTGCCTACATAAAAAAAAAAAAAAAAAAAAAAAAACTTGGAGAAATATCACACAAGAGATAACATCACAACTGAAAGCTCTAGAACATATAGAAGCAAACTCACTCAGAAGAAGTAGACAATGGAAAGTAATCGAACTCAGGGCTGAAATCAATAAAATAGAAACAAAGAGAACAAGACAAAGAATCAATAAGACAGAGAGTTGGTTCTTTGAGAAAGTCAACAAGTAGACAAACCCTTATCCAAACTAGCCAAAGGGCAAAGAGAAAATATCTAAATTAATAAAATCAAAAATGAAAAGGGGGGGGCATAACAATGGACACCGAGGACATTCAGAGAATCATTAAAAATCTATACTCCACAAAACTGGAAAACCTAAAAAAAAAAAAAAAAAAAAAAAAGGACAGCTTTCTGGACAGGTACCCCTGACCAAAATTAAATCAAGAACAGATATACTACCTAAATAGACCTATAACCCCTCAGGAAATAGAAGCAGTTATTAAAGGTCTCCCAAGCAAAAAAAGTACAGGGCCATACAGCTTCAGCAAAGAATTTCAACCAAAATTTCAAAGAAGAACTAATACCAATACTCCTCAAATTCCACACAACAGAAACCAAAGGAACATTGCCAAACTCTTTTTATGAGGTTACAGTCACCCTGACACCCAAACCCACAAAGATGTGACAAAGAAAGAGAATTATACACCAGTCTCCCTCATGAATATTGATGAAAAAATACTCAATAAAACACTAGCTAACTGAATTCAATAATATATCAAAAAAAATCATCCACCATAATCAAGTAGGCTTCATCACAAAGAATCAGGGATGGTTCAACATTTATAAACTGTCAATCTCATCCAACATATTAACAACCTGAAAGAAAATAAAACACACGATCAACTCATTAGATGCTGAAAAAGCCTTTGACAAATCTAACACTCCTTCATGACAGAAGGTCCTGGAGAGACCAGGGACATAGGGAAAATAGCAAAACATAATAAAAGCAATAGACAGCAAGTTTACAGCCAACATCAAATTAAATGGAGAGAAACTCAAAGCAATCCCATTAAAATCAGGAACAGGACAAGTCATATACTCTCTCCACATCTATTCAATAGATCAAGGGGATACAAATCGGAAAGGAAGAAGTCAAACTATCATTATTTGCAGATGATGCAATAGTATACATAAGTGACCCCCCAAATTCCTCCAGGGAACTCCTACATCTGATAAACACCTTTAACAATGTAGCAGGATACAAGATTAACTAAAAAAAGTCAATAGCCCTTCTATATACAAATGATAAAAGAGCTGAAAAAAAATCAGGGAAACATTGCCCCTTACAATAGCTGCAAATAATATCAAATATCTTGGGATAACTCTGTGGGGATATGTTTCAGAAATAATAAAAATCAGTTTGAGATATCAGAGGGATCTACACACAGTCAGTCTAGGAGGATCAGAGTGGTAACTCACACCTTTAATCCCAGCACAGGGAAAATCCCGGAGTGGGACCTATGCCCTTAATCCCAGCAAATCTGAGTTTGAGGCCAGTCTAGTCTACAGAGGGAGTTCCAGGCACCTAGGCAGGCAGTGGTGGTGCATGCAGTTAGTTCCAGCACTTGAAAGGCAGAGGCAGGAGGATCTCTGTTGGTTCAAGGCCAGCCTGGTCTTCAAAGCAAGTTCCAGGACAGCCAGGACTTTTAGACAGAAAACTCTGTCTCAAAAAAACAAAACAAAACAAACAAAGACTGGAAGAGATGGCTCTATCCTCTGATATTCCAGACTGCGCTTTTATTAAATTTGAAACATATCCCCACCTAACTCCAGCCAAAAAAGTGACAGACCAGGATGACAAGAACTTTAAGTCACTGAAGAAAGAAATTAAAGAAGATATAAGAAAGTGGAAAGATCGCCCATGTTCTTGGACAGGTAGGATCAACATAGTAAAAACGGCAATGTTACCAAAAGCAGTCTACAGATTCAATGCAATCTCCATCAGAGTCCCAAAACAATTCTTCACAGACTTTTAAAGAACAATAGTCAACTTCATTCAGAAAAACAAAAAACCCAGGATAGCCAAAAAAAAAAAAAAAAAAAAAAAGAAAAAAAATCCTGTTAAATAATAGAACTTCAGGAGGCATCAAAATCCCTAATTTCAAGCTTTACTATAGAGCTACGGTAATAAAAAATAGCCTGGTATTGGCATAAAAAAAGAAATATAGATCAATGGAATCAAATTGAAGACCCTGACATTAATCCATACACATATGAGCACTTGATTTTTGACAAAGAGGCCAAAAATATATGATGGAAAAAAGATAGTATCCTCAACAAATGGTGCTGTCATAATTGGATGGTGACATGTAGAAGAATGCAAATAGATCCATAGCTACCACCCTGCACAAAACTCAAATCCAAGTGGATCAAAGATCTCAACATAAACCCAGTTACACTGAATCTGATAGAAAAGAAAGTGGTAAATAGCCTTGAATGCAGTGGCACAGAGGACCATTTCCTATATAAAAAACCAGTAGCACAGACACTAAAAACAATCAATAAATGGGACCTCCTGAAACTGAGAAGCTTCTGTAAAGCAAAGGACACAGTCAATAAGACAAAACGATAGCCTACAGAATGGGAAAAGACCTTCACCAACCCTACATCTGACAGAGAACGGACTCTAAAATATATAGAGAACTCAAGAAACTAGAGCCCCAAACCTTAAATAACCCAATTAAAAAATGAGGTTCAGAGCTAAAAAGGGAATTCTCAACAGAAGAATTACAAATGGCTGAAAGGCACTTACAAAATTGCTCAACATTAGCCATCAGAGAAATGCAAATTAAAACAACTCTCAGATACTATCTTACACCTGTCAGAATGGCTGAGATAAAAAACACAGATGACAGTCTATGCTGGAGAGGATGCAGAGCAAGGGGAACACTCCTCCATTGTTGGTGGGAGTGTAAACTTGTACAACCACTTTGGAAAGCAGTAAGGTGGTTCCTCAGAAAACTGGGAATCAATCTTCCCAATAATCCAGCAATTGGGCATGTACCCAAAGGATGCACATTCTTATGCCAAGGGCATTAGCTCAACGATGTTCTTTGTAAAGCATTATTTGTAAAAGCCAGAACCTGGAAACAACCTAGATGCCTCTCTGCTAAAGAATGGATTTAAAATAATTGTGGTACATTTACACATTGGAGTAAATTCAGCAGTAAAGAAACAATGACATCTTGAAATTTACAGGCAAATGAATGAATCTGGAGAGTATCATCCTGAGTGAGGTAACACAGACCTAGAAAGATAAACATGGTGTGTACTCACTCATAAGTGGAATTTAGACATAAAGCAAAGAACAAACAGGCTACAATCCACAATCCCTGAGCAGCTAGGTAACAGGAGGAACTTAAGAGAGACATCCATGGATCCCTCTGGGAAGGAGAAATAGAGATTTCATGAGTAAATTGGGATAATATGGGGGAGGAAGCAAGGGGAGAGATGGGAAGAGATCATGAGAAAATGGAATGGCTGAGTTGGGTAACAATTGAGAAGGAGCACAAAGAAATAGATATCTTGATAGAAGGAGCCATTCTGGGGTTAGAGAGAAACCTGGTGCTAGGGAAACATCCAAGAATCCACAAGATGATCCCAGCTAGGACTCCAAGCAATAGTGGAGAGGGAGCCTAAACAGACCTTCTCTTATAATCAAATGAATGACCACCCTAATTGACATTATAGAACTTTTACCCAGAAACTGGTGGAAGCAGAAGCAGAGATCCATAGCTTAGCACCAGGTTGAGATCCTGGTCCAGCTGAAGAGAGAGAGATTATATGAGCAAAGAGATCAGGACCATGAGGAGGAGATCCAGAGAGATGGCTGATCTGAGCTATTGGGAGCTCACTGACTCTGAAATAACCACTGAAGAACCTTCATGGAAAGGAACTAAACACTCCGAATGTAGATGACTGCCAAATGAAATAGGCAGTTTATTGAATCTCTTGAAGTAGGACCAGAGTTTATTCCTGGTGTTTGATCTGGCTTCTGGGAGCCCATTCCCTACAGAGGAACACCTTACCCAGCCTTGATACTGGAGGAAGGGCCTTGGTTCTACCTCAACTGGATAGGCCAGACTGAACTGACTCACCTTGGGAGTCCTTGCCCTCCCTGAGGAACAGACATGGGGGGATGAGATGGGAGGAGGCTGAGTGGGGGGGGGAGCAGTGGTGGGTATGGGAAAAAACTTTTTAAATAAAAAGAATAAATAAATTAACAAATAAAATAAAAAAGTATCATCCAGATAGAAATCCTATGGCCTATCACAGAAACCTGTCTGCAAAATATGCTGTTGTGACAGTGGCACAGATGTTACGGGGGTTCTGATCACTTTGGATGGATTCAAGGCCCACTCCAGGAAATGGAGCCCATATATGACACTATTAACATTACCAAGAACCTGAGAGTAGGTAGGTCACAGGACGAGGGGAAACCTAAGACCATGATTCTGCTAAATAAACAAAGCAATAAAGTATCTCCTAATGGCATATGCTATGCCCATAGATCAGTACTTCAAAGAAGCTTCTGCTCGCAGTACGTGGAAATTAATACAGACACGCACAAAATGGGACAATGGGAAGAGACTGAGAGACATTGGGACACTCAGCCCTAAACACTGTCTTCATTAAACCCCTCCCCACAGAGCTCAGGGTTCTATGCAGAAGGGAAGGTGGAAAGATGATAGATGGCTCCAGGATAACAATGCCTTCCAGACACAACAGGACTGATTTATAGATTAACAGCATAAGACCTGCCCAGTTCAAGTCAGTCTTGGTTACAACACTGAGAGAGGGAGATGGACAAGGGGTCCCACCCCTCACCAATTGATACCTTCTGGGAAAGGGAAAAATCAGTTTTCTTCAATGGAGTGTCACTGGTGTATCACCCACTTGCCAGGGCAGGCCTCGTGTCCAGGTATAGTTGGCCAACACAAAATGACCTCTATGGTTTGTTCTGCTTATTTAATAGGTTAATCTGTGAGCCAGAGCAAAACTAAGAGTAGCTAGAAGAAGCAGAGACTTGGGATCCTTAATTTATTTATTAGATTATCTACGTCTACATATATTTTCTGAGACATCAAAATAAGACATGCCAAATGACATAACCTTATATAGAGAAAACCAAGTAAAATCTGCACAGACCCTGTTACAGATGACAAGTTCAGCAAAATTTGTGGAATCCAAGAACAATGAACAAATCAGCTACATTTATATGCACAACACTGTGTAAATAGACTTAAGAATGAAAAGAAGTAAAAGACACCCCACAATCCTGGATCAGAGGATCCAATACTGGTAAGATGGCCCTATTTCCAAACTGATCTGTGAAATCTCAGTCCCAATTCCAATACTTTTCTGGGCAGGAACTGAGAAGGTGGCCCCAGGGTTAGGGCTGAAATGAAAGGAACACAAATATCTCCAGAGAGAACAATTCCTATTCCAAAGCAAGACTATCAGGCCTGGACTGCTATAAGCTGAATACCTGTCAGCTCAGCACTTGAGAGACAGAAAAATTGGGTCAGTTCAAGGTCACCCTCACTATTCAGCAAGTTTGAGGACAGCCTGAGGCAGGTAAGACCATCTCAAAAAACAAAAACAAACAAACAACAAAGCCCAAAACAAACAATTGTGAAGCTCTTGTAAGACTGTCTCTATACATCAGTGGGACAAGAATGATAGTTCAGAAATAAACACACATGGATACACTCAACTGAACTTTAGCAGTACCATTTAAACGGGAAAATGGTTTAATAAAGAACACTTCTGAGGCTTTGAGACATCTATGTGCAGATAATGAATCTGACCTCTTTCTGAAACCACAGATAACAATATGTTAAAACAGAACAAAGGTCTAAGTTCAAAACCATAAAATTTTGAGGACTATATAGTTTAATATTTGTGTCTTTATAGCAACAGTTTTGCAGATGTGAATCCTAAGACACAAGAAACCAAAGGAGACAAATATAGAATAGGATTTCTTATTGTTAATATACTGAGCCAAACACACTGCCTAGAAAAGGAAAAATACAGTGCAAAGAAAAGGGGGAAATTTGAAAACTAAGTATCTTAGAAGAATCTAGATAATCTGACAGAATATCCATGCATCCATCTATTATATATATATCATATCCATCCATCTATTATATATATATATCATATCTATCCATCTACTATATATATATATCATATCCATCCATCCACCTATTATATATATATCATATCCATCCATCCATTATACATATATATCATATACACCCATCCACCTCCCTACCTAGAGAGAATAAGCACATGAAAATATACTCAGTACTATTAGACTTTAATTAGGTAAATGTAAACCCATACTACAGTTAGATATAACTTTATATCTAATAGAATCTTAGCAATTAAAAGATAATGACAACAACTGGCAGAGATGGGAAAATTGAGATGCCTACACATTTCTGGTAGAAATTTAAAAAATGGTAGTACTCTTCCATAAAAAGCAATTTGTCAGTTAGTACTCAAAATTAAGTGGAGTGACCATGCTACGTAGACATTTTATTGTTAGATATATACAAAATATACTTGAGCAAAAATGTCTCCATACTATCATTCTCCACAACCACACAAAGAAGACACAACTCAAATGCTCATGAAATGATGGACAGATGAAATGTGGCTTAACAGAATGTTATTCAGTCACAAGAAAATGAAATGCTTATAAAGCTCCAGCCCAGATGAGCTGGATGAGACAAGCTCCATGTGGAAGATGTTATAGTTTGTGGCTTCGTTTATGTAAGGTTCAAGAAGAGGCAAATGTAAACCAGGACAGGTTAACTTGTGCTCTTGAAAGGAGGAGGGAAGGAATGCATGAGGAGAACCTGCTCATATAGCTTCCTCTAAGGATGGTGAATTACACATGACTTGGGAATACACCATTTTGAATAAACTAAAATTCAAATGGTAGTTTCTGGGGTATGCCAATGAAAAGGTTCCTAACATTCCACAGGTCTTCCTCACTGGATTTGTTTATAATACACGACATGAGATTAAGTCATACCTGCAACGTGCAAGAAGTTTTCAATTTATATCAAGTGTGAGATGAACACAACCTAGACCGTGAAAGGCTACAACTCAATTTTGCTAACTCAAAACCCAAAGGGAAACATTCCAATACTTCGGCCATGAGACTGTGGATCATTTAGCTTTTCTTGATAGTGTAATAAAGGCACATATGATAAACTGAGCAAAATATTTATAATGGACAGAACAATTGCATTGTGCTCATATTCCTCCTTATAGGATAGACTTTGAAAACCAAAAATGATCATTTTACAGGACTCATTCAGACTGATTTTCCTTCTTGTAATTCATTTGACTATGAGAGATAAGGTGGGAAAAGGACCTTTAGACGAGATTTCACAAGCACTGTCTGAGCAGAGACCAGCTGTTGTGACTGTCCTACTGTGGAGGTTAGTCCACAGTAGGACTATGGATGAACAAATTTAAATTTGAAAAACCTAATATACTGTGCCAGGGTGTGAGGAATAGGTCACCTAAATTTTGATTAATAAAGATCATTTCAGGAAGGCTATGGTGGAGATGGGAGGTGGTCTGGTAGAACTGAGTACACTGATTTGGGGCAGCTACTTAGACATGCATTCAATGTAACTGCCTCCCCATATATGCTTCTCCATACTAAGTGCATCTAGGTAATGTTAAGATCCATCTGTATCTCAATGGGGAGCTAATTGGGGCTAGCCCCAGACCTAATAGCCACTGATAAAGCCTGGCTTCAAGAGAAGCTTGATGGAGACAGATTCCGACTGAGGTCTAGAGGGGCCCCTTCTACCTGCTGATGCCTGAGGGCTGGAATCAGCTAGAAAACTATCAAGTTGTTTAAAACTGAGGATCATTCTTGCCAGGTTTTGGGAGTGCACATCTTTAATCCCAGAATCTGGGAAGCAGAGGTGGCAGATTTCTGAGTTTGCAGCCAGCCAGAGTGAGTTCCAGGACACCCAGAACTATAGATTTTTTTTCTTAAAAAAAAAAAAAATCTGATGTAAAAAGCTGCTGGTTTTTGCTTATTTATTTATTTTTAAGTTTGCTTTTAGATGAGATTGTGGAGCCCTTTACATTCACTTAGTAAGTATAGTAAGCCCTCTCAGGCTAACCTCCACTTCACACACTGTTAGCAGGTCCTGTGAGCATTCTGTTGAGGGAAACCAAGTTCAACAATTCTATTGAGCACTGCAGTGTTATATGTAACAGAAGGTAAACTACCATGTGCTGTACACTTCATACTCATTGTATTGACCACATACCATGCATGAGGTTGAGCATATGACAGGTGTTCTGCCACAAATATATCAGAGGAACCTGGTGGGAGAGTACTTATATTCTTAGCACAGAAATAGTTCCCTATTCCGCAGATGAGGAAGGTAAAAGGCAAAATAATGTGTCCTTAGCCACAGTGCTAATAAATGAATAAACCCAAGTATTTCTGACTTTTAGGTCAACTCCTACCCACTGAAAAATCTCTCTGTGGGCCAAACTATTTATTATCAAAGTTTAGTTGAAAAAATAGAATCTAACTCATAAAAGGTTGAAGCTCTTATTGGGAGAGTTGAGAAACCAAGGTTAGTTCATTTTATAGGAACAATTTCCAGAGCCACACTCATCATTTCTTCTCAAGTATGAAACTTGCTGCTCCTGGGTCTCTGGTGTTAATTGCTATCAACTTACCATCACCATGAATGGAGGATGACTTTCTATCACCATGGATGGAAGACCACTTACTATTACTATGGTCACAGTATGTTCCAAGGATCTGAATATTCTTTGAGATTAGAGAACTTCTGATTTAGGGTTGCAATTTTTTTTGTATGCCAAAGGCAAGAATCTAAAGTTTTCATCAGATTCCCAAGGAAATTTGTGTCTCCATTCTGGATTAGGCCATCTTTACTATCTTTAATATGATGTCAGCTCCACAGCAAGATGGACATTGTGCGAGGTGATAAAACGATGGTTGGACACAAAGTCTTCTGAATGCATGCATCTGAGATCTGATTCTGGTTGCATTTTTAGTTATCTGACTCCCAGCACATTCTTTTTGGGGTCTCAGTACCTCTTTTTACTCAAAGGTGTGGAGTCTGTAAACAAAGAACTCAGAAGAACACCTGGCACTTGGAAAGCACTTCCTGAGTGCCAGCTGCTGTCTAGAATACCTTTAGAGAGGCAAATTCTACTTTTAGAAACTTATATAATAGACACATATTTTAACATTTATTTCCAATTTCATGGAGCTTTTAGAAAAAGGAAGTACTTGGTTTTCGGTGAAAGACAGAGCCTGACTTTAGGGTGATGACCTGGTTCTGCTTACAAAATAAACAAAACAGTACCAATTACAGCCAGCATAAATGGCTCAAATGTACAAAATATACCAAAATACACCAAAGCTATGCTGGAAATATGATATAAAGAAGCTAAAAGAATATTTCTAAAGTACTCAAATAATCTTTGTTTAGGAAGGAGTACATTCACAGTGGACTTGTCCTGACAAGAGTTTTACTTAATCAGGTATTCCACACCAGCATTATTATGTAGAGAACGTAACTGACTAACTCAACACACAAAAAGTCTTCTACGCCAAGACCCTACTTATTCTTCAGTGCTTCGGGAAGAACTTGAGGGCATGGCTGCAGTTCTCCTCACAGACTTACACAAACCTAACGAAGTGCAAATGCTGCCAGATACTCCTACAGGCTGCCCCTGGACAGAGGAAGAACACTTGGTTTTGGCAAGAATGAAAATCAGACCCTTAAATGACACTAATATGTCCACTTCTCTAGTATCTAAAATATGTATGTCTATCACCTGAAAGAAAACTTCATTTCAACCCTGATAAGCAACATCATGCTTAATTTGATTCTTAATTTTGTCCTAAATTCTGCTTGACATGAGACAGGCGTTCATTAAGAAGAATGGCTATGACCAGTGTCAGTGAACAGAAGCTAACAGAGGTTCCTGAACATGCAGCTATAAGAGGAATTTCTAAAATTGATACTAGAATAGCTAATGGGACCTTTAAAAGGAAATATGCATAAACTTGACAATTCTCTTCTAATATATACAAAGAAATAATTGGAAATGGCCTAAGTTATACATGTAAGAATATTCACCCAGAAGCTAGATAATAAAAACTGAAAAACATTTTCAGACTACAAAGTCCATTAAAATTAAGACACCAGCTTAGAATTCTGTACAGTCATTAAGAGATATTTAAACATTGTGATGGAAAGTCAGTGATGTAAGTTTTTTTAAACCAGGGCATAATATGACAATTTGTGTATATATTGATAACACACACACACACACACACACACACACACACACAAAGAGAGAGAGAGAGAGAGAGAGAGAGAGAGAGAGAGAGAGAGAGAGAGAGACTTTGCAGAAAGTTCTCTACTTTAAAGTTAACAGAGCTAACTTGGAATGTACGGGGATTATAAATGATTTCATTTTCTCCCTTATAATATCTTATGTTTTATAAATATATATAAGTATATACACACATATACTTACATACATACATACATACATATTCCTTTTTAAGTCAAACAAAGAATTATTGTTCTTTGCTTTTCATCAATAAAAATGTAGGAAAACTAAAATGCTTTAAAATAGCCAAAGTAATGAAGTAAAATTCACAGAATTTAAGGGAGTGGATGCAACCATGGTTAACATATTCTACAAGTATTCAAATTCAAAACATTTCCAAACTTTCAATGTACATCTGCAGGCAAATCTGGACAGCAAGCTACTAGTAAGAACCGTAAGAATCTTTACAGCATTAACCTATACACCAGAGCACACTGCTACAGTTTTGCTAGACAAAGGCTGAACAGCATCCTCTCTTCATCTCCTGTTGCAGGCCTAAATGGTGTTTGTGAAGGAGAATTCTGTTTAAATGATAATATACATAGGATTTAGTGCAAGAAAAAATTAGTCTCTTCAGACACATAAGTCTCCTTCCTTCCATTACAGAATACAGCCACATACTAAACTGGCTTTCCTCCAGTTTTCTTGTTTTAGAAAACATAGACACAACCCTACGCCTGTGTTTTTTATTAAAGCTGTCGTTTCTCCCATTATTTAGGCCTTATTAACTTGCTGTGTTGGCTATAGTATATGTAGTTATTGTTATGTTAGAGAAGTAGATATACATTTATGTATATTACTTGACATGTTTGAAAAGCAGGTTGGACAGAGGATGAAGGCCTGGGATGAAGACATGGAAAACATAACATCAGCATACTATAAAATAATGGTAATGGCGTTCACAAATACTTGATATAATTTGGTGTTATCTTTCTCTATTGGCTAAACTGTAACATGGGGGAACTTAGCAGCTGATCTGGACAAGAACCAGGGAAAGTGACTCGTGAGAAAAATGTGAAGAGGGAAAACATGGAATGAAGATTAAAGTTAAAGAAATGCATGATGGACTGTGTGTGCACAGCAACTATTCTCTGCAAATACAATCAAATAGAGGGCACAGTGTTGCAAATCAGTATATGTGTGCGCAGCAACTATTCTCTGCAAATACAATCAAATAGAGGGTACAGTGTTGCAAATCAGCATATGTGTTCACAGCAACTATTCTCTGTAAAATACAATCAAAAAGAGGGCACAGTGTTGCAAATCAGCATGTGGGGGTCCTGACAGGAGGATTTAATTCAAGGCCAGTACTCAGTGAGTTTGAACCCAGCCTGGGCTACATAAGATACTGTTTCAAGAAGAAAACAAACTGCATCTTTGTTAGGTAGCTTCTAGTCCTAACTGGGATGAGAAGCACATCCAGCATCAAGAGCCTGCATCTCTTTCCCTCTTGGCCTGTGCCCCTCCTTCCTCCTGGCCCTCCTCCAGACATTACACCACCTACCCACCACTAACTTCTTTCTAAAATATTGGAAATGAGAATAAAAATATTCCTCAAACTTGAAGTTTGGGAACTAAGGTGTTTATTAAAAATTAAAAATTGATGGTAGGTAATTACCAAAATGAAATGTGCTGGGATGAGTAATATTAAAATTAATTATTAAATATTTTAAATGGTATTTTATTTTTATATTTATAAGCTGCTCATTTTTTAGGAATAGAAATTCTAATGACATACTATTAAATTCCTTAAATAAGGCCTTTGGATAAATTCAAGGCATGTGCTGAATCAAAGTTTATGATCAAAAGCTAAGAGTTATTCTGCTCAACTAGATACAGGTGAAATATAATATTAGCCAGCATCTTGTCTTTATTGTCCAGTAAAAGAAACTTATACATGTAAGTTCAAAGTCCTCAGTAGATTTAGGTTATTTATAAGAAACACTCTTAAACTATAAATTTTCAATACATTAGAATGGAACGAAGCAAAACATCTGAGAAGTTGTGTCAATAGGACTAAATTTAAGAAGAAATCTCTTTATTTAGATCAACTTGAACATCAGTAGTGATTGGTCAGAGACTTTAGAAAGTTCAAGCCAGATGGGAAGATAGTGTCACAGCAGCAACTAGACAGCACGGACTTCTGTGACAGACCAAGGTATTTATGAAAGGCAAATTGTCCTAAGACAGTGAAGACATTTCATATGCTGCCTCTTCTTTTAAGTGTTTGTGTGTGTGTGTGTGTGTGTGTGTGTGTGTGTGTGTGTATGTGTGTGTGTATGTATATATGTGTGTGTATGTGTGTATATGTGTGTAGGGAGATTATGTTGTTCCTTTGTAAATAATTGTCCCACCCACTGGTTTAATAAAAAGCGCTGATTGGCCAAAGGCAGACAGGAAGTGTAGGTGGGGCTACCAGACTAAGAGAACTGTGGGAACAGGAAGAACAGAGCAGAAATGCCACAGAGACTCCAGAGTTGCCAGACAAGCCAGAAGATGCAGAGGACAACTATACTGCTCTGAGAAAAGGTACTGAGCCCCATGGCTGAACAGGATAAGAATCTTGGGTTCATTTAAGGGTAAAGAATTAGCAAGTTATATGCCTGAGCGTGAGGCTGATCAGCCTAAAATTAATGTAAGCGTCTGTGTGTCTCTGTGGGACTGTGGGACTGCAGGTCTGCGGGTCCCAACCTTGAGGCTAGGTCTGAAAGTCCAGGCCAGAAACCTTTTACTACATGTGTGAATGTGTATGTATGTGTGTGTATATGTACGTGTGTGTGTGTGTGTGTGTGTGCGTGCGCGCACACACACACACACACACACATACACACACACACACACACACACACACACACACACACACACACACACACACACACACACACACACACACACACACACACACACACACACCCTTGGAGCTGGAGTTTACTGTGAGATGTCCAAATGACTTAAGTGCTGGAGGCAGGAGCAGCAGTGCTCTTAACCAACGAGCTGTTTCTCCAGTCTTCCTTCACTTCTTTATGCAAAGGAGGTAAAGGGTACAAACCAAATTCATAAGGACTTTAGAAAAATATGGTTGTTTTCTCCAAACAGGAAAAGCACTGTGGACTGTGAATGACAGTGGAGTTGTCTGGATTGATAGAATGATGAATGTGAAAACTAAAGTTTTGATGATGTGCAGTATCCATGGCCATCAACATTCAATAAATATTAAAAGTTCCAATGCACATACAGACTGACAGTCTAAAAACAATTACTAGTGGAGTCAGAGAGAAATACAGCCCTGTCATAACTAAGATGCCATAAGTGAGTATACAATGATCAGAGCATATTTCACCCTCTTAAAATAAGGAAGGGACAGATTACTGGGAATTGTCTATGAAAAGCCTCCAGAAAGACAGGCGCAGCACTGTGCCTTCATGAACTCGCTTACTGAATGACTGATTAGTGCCCAGAACACCTACAAATTTGGATACAACAAATTAGCAGCAAATTACAGAGAAAACAATCACACAACATCAGCAGTCCTACTTAAATCAGACTCCACCCTGAAGGAAGCCAGCCATGGAGCTGGCACAGGTTCTGAAGAAGCAGCAGCAACCCATAAAGCATCTTAATTTTTTTGTCATTTAAGAATTAAGCCACTTCCAGTTCACGCAGATCCTACCAGGTGCACTAAATTGATATCATTATGATCCATCAGGAAACACCCATGGAGACCTACAGCAACACTGAGAGGGTTTCGGTAAGCAGCTGTGTGTTTTAATTGATTTGTATTATTTAAAAATAGGAAGAGTTAAAAGTCAGTTATCAGATGCCATATAAAAGAGATGCCTGAAGACTCTAGGGAGATTGAGTTCAGAAGGAAGCCAATCACGGAGCTTCACTTGAACACATGCAATCCTTACGAGAGGAAGCACAATTAAATCATCAGTTTATCAGCTATCATTATAAATCACCAGGCAGCACATGATGCTTCATTATTTAAGGCTCCTTAGCCAATGACTTCCTGCTGCATCTAGAGTCAAAAGGAATCTCTCAACCAAAGACACCTAACATCAGAGACTCAAAGTATGTTGAGTTTTATGTACACTTTTTTTTTTTAATCTTTGAGGAACTTTTTATGGTAAGGAAATGAAATTATCATAGTTTTTCATGTTTTAGGCAAGCCCAAGTTTTTAAGATGAAATCGTGATAAATGGGGTAAATATGTGTTTACCTTATATTCCACTTCCTATAGATGCTTAAGATGCTCTTTTCACATGTGTGTACGTGTATATGCATGTTTGCCTGCATGTAGACACACGTTTGGAATTGATATTGAGAATCATTCTCAATTGTTCATCGTCTTGCTCAATGACAGGGTCTCTCAATCAAAACTAGAGCCTCAAATATAACTTGCTTGGGAGACCCCGTCTCCATTTTCTCAGGCTAAAATTACAGGTGAGAACTGACACAACCATTAAATATTCACATAGGTTCTCGGGATTTGAACTCTATTCCTCACACTTGTGCAGCAAACACTTTCAGGAGAGCCCTTTTTCCAGTCCTTTAACTGGGGCCTTGCACAGGGCATGCAATTGGAAGAAAAACAATCAGTATTCATCTCTGCAGCTCCACTCATCCAGCATCATTCGCTGACTCAGACTCATCCCCATCAGGCACATAGAACCTGGAAACAGTGTTTCAAAATTCTTGGCTTCCAAATTTAAACCATACAGTTTGGGTGTTAGAAATAATATATTTAAAAGGAGATAAAATATAGATTGAGTTTCATACATAAAGCTCCTGTTTACTGCTAAAAAACAAAGCAGGGACTTGGAAAAAGGCAATTTTGAAAAGGCCATTACACAAAAGAGATTTGTGTGCATGTGTGTTTATCATTCAGGAGTGTGAATACACATGCGCATAAAGTGATACAATGTATGTAGTAGACTGCTTTGTGATTTGGGACTTTGAAAACAGAAACAATATATCTTTAGCACATTGGCTTTAGAGTTGGAAATATAAAGAAACATGCCTTTGTGGATTCATGGGTTACCAGCCTTAGGTAGAAATAACAGCAATACCAAAGCTAGACATGTGAGGATCCGGACAGCTTCTGGAGGTTTCCTCTGCTCTGTCCTATATCTTTAGCACAGGTACTGTGACAAGGGACAGTCTACCCATTAGGGGCCCATGAGTATGTCTACATTACTTGTACAAATAAAAGAAAAACAACTTTTGGGTTAAATTAAATATTTGTATATATAATATGAATACAGTCATCACTATTACAACAGTTATAAAATTTTAAATTCAGTATTTTTGAGTGGAAAAAGGAGCCTGCTATGGTGTGGATATGACTTTAGTGTGCACCCCAAAAGTTTATATTCTAGAAATTTGCCCCTCTATGTAGTAGTTTGAGGTGGTTGAGACTAGTAGAAAAAAAAATGAGTATGTATGTCATCACGAAGTTATTCGTTACTTTCTCTGTGGCTGTGAAGTGATAAAATCCCTAACAGAAACAATGCAGTGGAAGAATCACCTGTTTTGTTTCACAGTTTGGGGAGGGACTCTCCATCAAGGTGACAATGACACATGATTCAGGATGTTGGGAATACAGGGCTAGAACCCCTTACCTCTCAACAGATAAGGGGCTGAGAGCAGGGAATGCTAGCATTCATCTGGCTTTCTCCTTTTTCTATTTTTATTTAGTTTGGGACCCCAGCCCATGGAAGGGGCCAACCAACATTAGGGCAGGTCTTCCCACCTTAGCTAAAACTCCCTGGGAAAGCCCCTTAGAGATACATCCAGAGGTTCAAATCCTAGATGGTTACAAATCCGGTCAGATTGACAAAGAAGACTGATATGCACAGGGGTTGGCCTCTCAGGAGGTGTTGATGTAATGGTCACGGGACACTGTTTAGCGCCATTGTGGTAGAAAAAAGAACAAAGGGAGGATGGCCTCAAACCCTCTGACTTTACTTTTGGTATATGATCTCTAATGCATGTGACCATCTCCCTTTCTGCTTCTCTACCTTGCTGTGATGCATACAGGGGCATCCTCACCAGAGGCCAACAGGTTGAGCTGCTCAATGGTGAATGGCCTATATCCAAAATGTTTACCTAAATAAGCTTCTTTTTGATTTTCAAAATAAAGTGCCCATGTGCAGACATTTTGCTTTGGTAAACAAAATGAACTAATGCATACTCCATAAGGGCAAAGCTTCAGTGAAATAAAGTGAGGAAAAGAAAAGGGTCCACACAGTCACAGACTAAGGCACAAGGGTTTAGTCTCAACCAAATGGGAAAAGAGAGGAATGGGTCAAACCCTAAACTTGATCTAGTCCATTCATGTTGTAAAAAGTACTGAAATAATTGTTTTCCCAGAAGTAATGCTGTTTATTTTTATAGAATTTATTTTCTTATGTGTCTTAGACAATGTTCAAAGTATTTGACATATAGTCATTAATTTAGTTTTCCCACTAACTCTGTAGATCCTAACACCATCTCTGTAGGAATATTTCACTAAGACACAAGGTGCAAGTTATGAATCAAATCCATCTGCAAAGCTAGAACAAAAAGACAAAGAATTGGACATTTCTTGCCTCTTCTATACAAAGCATATCCCAGGGAGGAACTTAGTCATTACTGAAACAGTTTGACTGGTAAATAATGAATGACAGAATTAAAACCATTTTGCAGCCCTTAATGAGTTAATGATTATAGTCATCAGTAGATGCTAACATCACAAAAAGAGTAACGATCAGATATCATGTACTTCCTTATGAGCATAATAAAAAAACACTTATGAAGTATCCCTGCATCACCCAAATCAAGTACAAATTAGATCAAACCTTAGTATCTAACTACCAGCTCATAAATGTCTATAAAAGAACATACTAAAGGTCATAATGATGTAATCAGGAAAATAATCCAGGGTGCAAAAAACTTGCAAGACAAATAACCTGTTTCTTCAACAATAAAATTACTATGAAAAAGAGGAATGAAAAATCTACATAGGTTTTACATAGATTCATAAAGCTGTAAATGATGTTGGCCATTATAACGTGTAAATTTTCTTGATTGAAACAAACTAAAAAAATTTAAATAGCTCTTGCTCATTTAATGATATACATTTTTAAAAATTTTAGTTATGATGATGGAATGACATATTTTGAGAGCTTTTAGCTTTTAAAAAATTTTACGGAGATAATTGTAGTTTTACATATAGCTGAAAGAAATGATACAGGGAAACCTCTTACAACCTATGCTCAGCTCTCCCAGCGGCAGCATCCTGCATAATCATAGGACCTTATCACAGCTGGGATACTCATAAAGCAAAGCTCTAGAAAAGCCGTGTTCTCTATGCTTCCGTTTACCATAACACAACCTGCCCCTAACACCTGACAACTCCAAACCTGTGGTCAGTTTATGATTTTATCATTTCAAAAATGTTGTATATAACATGTAGAAGAATGGAAACAGATTTTTATCTCTTGCATTGAACCATAATACGGTCCAAATGTATAAAATACCTTAGCACAAAACCCAGAACTGATACAACTAGAAGAAAAGATGGAGTATCCTACAAGACAGACACAAATAAGGACTTTCTAAACAGAGCTTTGGTTACCCGGGGAAAATGGCAAGCAATGGACAAATGGTACCTCGTGAAATTAAAAGGCCAAGGAAACAGTCAATTAAGTTAAAAATAAGGCCTCACAATGGGAGAAAGTACTTAACAACAAGCATCAACAAAGGGCTGCATATACATCTAGAATATATATATATATATATATACATATATATATATATATATACATATATATATATATATATATATATATATATATATATATATATATATATAAAAACCCCAAAACATAAAAACAACCCAATCCAAAAAATTGGGTAGAGATGTGAACAGAGTTCTCAAACGAAATGCCAATATTCCATAAACACCTTAAAACACAGTCAATATCACCGACTACCAGGGAAGGCAAATTGCAACTAGTTTGCGCTCCCTCACCCTAGTCAGAATGGGTGTCATCAAGAGTTCACATGACAGCAAATGCTGGTAGAGACACGGAAGATGAAACTTCAGTCTCTGCTGGAAGAAGTGTAGACGAGTGCAGCCTCTGCAGAAATCAGTATGGGGATTCCTTGATACTTTAGACACAAATTACACAGCAGCATTCATTGGTGCACTGTTCGCATCAACTAGGGTATCAGCCCAGATATACATTAACTGGCTGGTGGATAATGATGATGTGGTAGATAAACAACATGGAATTTAAGCTAGATATACTGAAAGATGAAAACGGTTAATAAATGTATGGAACTATAAAAAACAATTGAGTGAGGTAGCTGAGGTACAAATGGTACATGTTCTCCCTTTTATGTGGAACCTGATTTTGAATCTAATTTTGGATTCAACTTAAGAATATCGTAGAAGCCAGACATCTAGAAAGAAGTCATTGGATAGAACATAGGTAGCATGAAGTAGATATGAGGAACACTGGGAATGGAAAGTTTTAAGAACAGGAAGAGGATGGGGTTGGGTAGATGGGAGGCAAAGGGATGGTTAGCCAAAACAAACGATGTATTAAGATGTCATTTGGAAACCTACTATTTTGTAACTATTTTATATTTAAAAATATAAAGTAAGGAGGTATCCTATATGGCTAGATGCTGCTGTTCCCAGAACTTATGAGCTATTAAAACTGTATGCCAGGTGTGGGGGACTTCTCTGCACTTTTGGACAGGCCCTTGAGGGCTCCAAAACAATACAGCTTGGCTCTTCCTTTTGGCTGAGCTCCAGAACTAGATAAGAAGACTTTACTGCCGAAGACACTACAGCTTTTCTTGCAAGCTAGAGAGAAATCAGGCTGAAACTGAGCTGGAAAGTTCCTCACTGCTGGCTAGCATTTGGACTGTCACACAGACTGCCGTGAGAGAAAAATCATCAGTAGTTATATCCTACTGTGCCTCCTTCGAGTGACAATATAAACTGTCAGGAAGACACAACCTGGTGCAATATGGGTATGACAGTTATAAGGGTAACCAGCTGTTTTCTGTTTTAGGTTTAAGTATGCCCACTCGCCAGAAAGAACTCATACACAGTACTGTAAAACTGGTCCAAAGCCATGGCTGAGGAGGGCACCGTCCCCAGACGGTAACTTACTACGTTGTATGATAAATGGACATGTTATCAAACCGCCTTCAAACATATTATCTTTACACCTATAAAGTGTTCGGCCTTGGTCAACTGTTGCAGTGTGCAACAGTTAATGCAGAGACCCATAACTAGTCAATGTGCTAAAAACAGGCAACTGTTGGTGTGCTTCTCGACACTGGACAGCCATATTAACTCTTCAGGGTGCCAAGTGAACATCACAGAAGGGGAGGAGAAGGAACCTAAGACCTAGAGGACAGAAAGTCGTGTTATGAAATGCTAACTTCTGCACAGGATCTGAGCGTTACCACTGTGGTTGCCAGCACTGGGCCTATACAATATCAGTGTGGTCCAAATCCCACCATGGATGGAGGAGGGGCTACAGGGGCTTAATGCTTTGTGAGTTGGGCTCATATTTCTCAGCAGACTACCTTCGCCCAAGCAATTCCCCATCCCCAGGAACCCATCTTCAGGCAAGAAACTTCAATTAAATGTACTGAGTCACACACACACACACACACACACACACACACACACACACACACACACACACACACTCCATAAAACAGACTGGGAAGGGATCTGGTGGGAAGATGAAGGGTATAAAAGAATACTGGAGAGTGACTGATTAAAAAAAAAACTTTGTATGAAATCATGAAAGAATAATTTTTTAAAAGTGTTATAAAAATGGAATTATGCACTATGCAAACTTTGGAGGTTGTCTTTTTGCACAGGGCTTAATTGTGTAGTGATTCGTCTGAGTTGTTAAGTGAGTCATTAGTTGGATCCTTTTGATTGCTGACTGCTTCCCAGGGTAAGAATGGACCAGAATCTGTTTAAACATTCACCACAGAAGAACACCTATCTTGTTTCTCTTTGGGACTATTATAAATAGCACAGCTATAAATAATTATATAAAGCTATTACTTTTAAAAATGCATACTCAAATATTTATGGGTGAGATAAAATGGTGTCTAAGCTTTGTGTCCAAAAAATTCCAAAGTGGATGAGATATCAAAAACTATAACAATTAGAGCAACCCAAGGCTGGGGTTTGGCTATATGGTGAGAACATCTGATTATCACATAGGAAGCCCTGGGTTTACTCACCAGTGGCTAAAAAAATAACTGAATAAACAAGATCATCACATGTTTATAACTGTGCACAATATCACCTCTACTTTTGAATGTTTGAAATTTCCTAAAACACAGAGTTTAAGGAAATAAAAAGGAAAATATAACTAATGTATTTGAGCAAAACCTACTTCCACACTCAAATACTTTAAGCAAAAATTGAATGTCTGCTTTTTTCTTAAAATCTTCTGACCTTAGCCCCTGCTACGATCACAGAACCTCTGTGCCAAAAACCACAAAGCCCACACCTTCAGTGATGGTGACTGTTAACATTCACATTCATGTTAGCAATTTAGCCAGATCCAAGCTAGGTACTGGTTAAGTTTCTCTAGGAAGTTTTATTGGGCTGCAGAGCTGAGATAATAGCTAGTCTGTAAGGTTGGACAGAGGCAGGTGAGTAATCACCATAATCAGATGTATGAGATTCATGAGTGCTTGTCTTCAAACGGGAGGGTTCACGTCTGACACGAACAAGCCCTTATCATCAAGACAAATGCTGAGAGAACAGAAGTGTGATTACTGAAGATGAAGAGGAGCAAACTGGATGAACAATCAGGCCTGAGAATGAAGTGAAACGCATTTTATATTATGCAAAGGCTGCTTTTGTTTTTAAGGCACTCTGGGGGACAGGGTATTATTACAGTGTTCAGTCTGCAAGCTAATGATTCTTTAGTGTAATTCTGCAAAACAGTGTCTACTATTCGGTGGCACCAATACTCTATCAGCTTATTCTCCTTAACATCCTTCCATTCTGTCTCATTGTGGACATCTTGTTTTATTTTTTTTTTCCTTGCATGAACTCTTATAAAAACGCAGATCTATTCTTCCAAAGATCTCAAGCAAAGAAAAGGATAAACCTGTTATCTGATATGGGGTTAAGAACCAACATCTTCAAAGGAAATACATATAATGATAATATATAATACTTTCAAATGCCAAATGGTTCCCATGGCTACAAATGAGTTTTTCTTGCTAGTCTTGACTGCTTGGGCAGGTACTTTGTTAAGTAACTCTACAGCTTAAATGAAGATTTTCCTGGCAGTGTTAGCAGGACAAGTTATTTCCCACCGTCAATCCTAATAAAAGAAATCCCAGAAGTCCACTTGAATTTTGTAGTTGGGCACACAAAAATCTAATACGTGAGCCCAATGTTAGAAATAACAATGTTTACTGTAATCAGATGTGTAACGTGGCAGCACTCTGACAGATGGGGAAGGGGGCATTCAAATGTCTATAAATTAAAACACAGTAGATAATTTCTAAAGAGTGTACATTATGTAAACATTTTATATATTCCAGTAACCAAAAACAAAAAACCAAAACCCCCAAAATACTCTCCTGGTAACACTGGGTTAGGAAACAAAAGAAAATATGATTAAATTAAAAATTCTATTCCTATGTCAGGAGCTGTAACAGGGATGCGGAGAATTAAAACACAAAGTTATACACTGTACCAGGAACTATGACTAAGTTGGCACTGAGATTAACAAGAGAACCAGGAACGAGGAGAAGGAAGGGACAGGAATCAGCACAGTTAAGGCAGAGCCAAGTGCACAGGACACAGGAGCTCTCGGGACAAGCAGGGAGCCCGCATGGGGCTGACCTAGGCCCTCTGCATACCTGTGACAATTGTGTAGCTTGGTCTCTTGTAGGACTCCTATCAGGGGAACAAGGGCTGTCTCTGACTCTTTTGCTGGCTTTAGGGACCCCACTCCCCACTCTTTGTCTGGCCTTAATATGTAGGAGGTACCTAGTCTAACTGCAGCCTGACATGCCACATTCTGCTGCTATCCATGGAGGCCTCCCTTCCTTGATAGAAACAGAAGAGTAGTAAGAGGCAGATTGCAGGGGGCGGTGGAAGGAGAGGATGAGGGTAAATTGCAGCCAGAATGTAAAATGCATGAGCATATTAAAAAATAAGAAGCTAAGCAGTTAAAGTTGGAACAGTGATGAGAACCTTTAACCCCAGCACTCCAGAGGCAGAGGCAGGAGATCTCTGGAAATTTGAGGCCAGCCTGATCTATATAGTGAGTTCTAGGTCAGCCAGAGCTACTCAAACATATGTACATGTGCATATACATATGTTTGTATATATACACATAACATGTATACATGTCATATGTATATATACATATATGATGCTAAAATAAAAGACATGCACATTTTGCATATGACTTTCCTACATCTTTGTCATTTTCCTTGACATTTAAAAACAAAACGCTTTTTCTATCCTGTGGATTCTGACTCAATGGTATATATCTCTGGCTGCGTGTGGTAATTGACAATACTGGAAGTTGAACCAGCACTCACTCTGACACACTTAAAAATGAATACAAATCGGTCTCCATTAAACAAGATGGTCTTGCTCAAAACCTGCATGGTAATTTTTAAGTTGTTATTATTATTTGTGTTGAGTGTAGATGCAGATACCAGCTGATCATCAAACAACTCTGTGGAGTTGGTTCGCTCCTTCCACGTTTTCACTAGTCCTGGGGCCCAGGCTCAGGTTGCCAGGCTTGAACTGTAAACACTCTCACACAGAGCCACCTCGACAGCCTCAATGCTGCTGTCCTCACAGTAACCACACATACCCAGTCTCCAGAGCCTGGATTGCACAGGGAACTGATCCAGCTGCAGCCACATCAAAGAACTATTTATGCTGATAAAAACCTAACCTGCCATGACTGTGATCAGAGCCACACAACGGCATAGTCTAATGACTGATAAAGCCATTAAATTAACTTTTTTAGATATTTTCTATTCATCTATATATTTACATTTCGGCTGAAGCCTCTCACACAGCAATCCCTAGCAGTTCCTCTCTCCCATTCCCTCCCCTCCAAATTCCCAATTGCCATCTCTTCTGTCTTCATCCAGGAAGTATAGAGGAAGTGCCTCAGCCCTGCCCAGCCCTGCACCAACTTAGAAAATAATCACGCAGATACTTAAGATTAATTACAAACTGTTTGGTTTGGTCTATGGCTCAGGCTTATTGCTAGCTAGTAGCTCTGACATCTTAAATTAACCCATATTATTACTATGTATCGCCACCTGTCTTGTGGCTTTGCCTGTGTTCCATTACATCTTGCTTCCCTGGTGGCCAGTCCACTTGCCCCGACTCCGCCATCCCTTCTCCTGTGTCTCTCTTGGATTTCTAGCCTGGCTGTAGCCTGTCTTGCCATAGGCCAAAACAGCTTCTTGATGAAGCCATTTTTAAAGGAAGCTTTTCTTAAGCTATACAGAGACTTAGAGAAATATTTTTTATATAAGTAAAAATATTTTAAAAATTATGATGTTTGCAAAGTGTTGAGTAGTTTTACATTTCTAAAATAATTGCTATTTTAGCAAGACAGCAATAATGGCATGATTGACATACCTGTTTTTTATACTTTTGCAAACTTCCTTTTTATGTCACCTTTTGTGGATCTATTTTCATCTTTTGCCTAACTGCAAACCTATTACTAATTAAGAGTTCACATTTTCTTTTGCAAATGACCTACAAGTAAAACAAGTAATTATAGACAAGAAAAACTAGAGAACCTATTTCTCTAGGTCAGCAGGGCTACACAGTAAGTAAGATCTCGTATCAAAAAAAGAATAAGACTGACAGAATTAAACACACACATTTTGCATATGATTTTGCATTTTTCTACATCCTTTGTCATCTTTCCTGACACTTAAAAGCAAGTATTTTCTCTGTCAAAGGTATTTCTGGGCATTCAGTCTTTGTCTCTGTGTGTACATATGTGTGCATGTGTAATCCATTGACTTGGATCTCTAGGATTTATCTGCCTCTCTCCACTGCAACACTGGGGTACAGAATTTTATGTTTGTACAGCAGGTGCTATGCCAACTGAGCCATCTCTCTAGACAGCTTGCTCACAGGCTAGATTGCTTCCCCCCCCTCTTTTCTTGAGAGAGGTTCTTACTATGTAGCCCTGGCTGGTCTCAGACTAACTGAGATCCTCCAGCCTCTGCCTCCTGGACACTGGAAGTTCCTGTTTCTGAATATGTGTGCCAACTTAGATTCTATTTTCACATATAAAGCAGACTTTTCCTGGTACCTAATCTCTGCCATGTACTATGCTGATCCTGGGCTTATGATGAAGAGTAAAACAGAAAAACAGACCTAGCCTACTCACAAAGAAGCTTACACATTATTTTATAAAGGAAATCACTCAAATATATAATTCAAAATTATAATAATCCCCATGAAGAAATTATAGGGTGTTATAAAAGCACATAATAAGGAAAACAAACCGAGATGGACCTGAGGTTACATTTTCAAAGAAACTGACTTTGAATTGAAATCTCTAAGGATGTGGAAGATTGGAACAGGGAAAGAGGTGAGTGAGGGAACCAGATGAAAAAAAACAGTGAGCAAATGTAAAGAACAGCATCTAATATGAGAAGATTCTGACCTGCTGGGTAATGGTGTCCCATGGTCCTTCTAGCAGTCGCTTCTTATAACATTCATGAACTCCTTCCCATATGTCCTTCAGGGATAAAGGTCTCCCATCTGTGAAAATACATTACGAAGGGCTGTGTTAGTGATCGGGAGGTAAAATGGTGCTTGGTGTTGCTCCAAAGGACCGAGTGTCCTGCCAGCCTGAACATCTCCACAGGTGCACACACTCTCAGGCATCAGACTTCTGTGGGAATTACTACTTTCTTCCTGAGAAGATGAAACATGCAATCCTCTCCCATTTGTATAACACAGCAATTAAGATATCTGTTTATTTATTATGATATCTGTCTATTTATTACTTTTAGAAATTTAACAAAACAAATAAAAGGCAAACACGTTTCAGAGAGAAATTATAGACACAAGCATGAGGGAACTTTAGAAAATGAACTCTATTCCCAGAAGTCGGCTATGGATGCTTCTGGAGCCTTCATGATTCCTCTGGCCCCCGAGGACTGCACCCATGTCTTTTCACTCTCTTGTGGATTAACAATATTCAAGTCATTCTGCTGGGCATCAAGGAGACAAAAAGGAAGGCAAACATAGCCTCTTACCATTTGCTGAGGAAACTGTCACGTATATTCATATCTTAAAGCATTAAACAGGCAGAGTTACTTCCAGAGGAAGCCGGGTGTGTGGGCGAGGGCAGAGACACTATCACACAGTGTCAGTGGTAAGTGGGAGACGACATGGCTGGAGTGGAGAGCCCTGAGAGGCTGTGAAAAGATTAGCAAGAAACTGCAAAGACCAGTAACTCTCTTTTAGTCACGTAGGGACTTTCAACTATCTTTCTGAACTTGGCACCCATTCAAAGTATTTTATGGAGACCACCATGGTACTTAGAATGCACGTAGATAAGAGGAAAAGTAGGTGGCTAAGTTCAGATTCAAGAGAAGAAAGAGAAAATTACAAACATTTTCAGGACACACTGCTGGAAAGGTGTCAAAATGCTAGAACCTAGTGTTACTCTTGCCATTCACAGCAATCAAGATCTCCAGACAGCACATAGACAAATGTCCAATTTCACCTGAAGAGAGCATATCATATATTAAATTACTGGGCTCAAAGGACTGCAATATGACTCAGGGACATACTCCACTCAAAAAATTTAAACATCACTGTCGTGCACAGACTCAGAGTCCAAGAAGAAATGTAGAATGTGAGGGGAAGCACCAGGTTTAGAACTTAGGCCATGTTTAAACTTGAAGATAGCAGGTGAGCTCTGTGTGTATCTCACTTTACTTTATAAATCTTTGCTTTTTGAACCTCAGTTACTTTCCTCATAAATGGAGTACAACAATCCTTTCAGAAGTTTGTTATCATGAGGTGTTATCATAGGACTGTGTTAGGAGCACAGAAAGTGCTCAGGAAATACTAGGCACCTCCTGGGCCCTACTCTGTATTCAGTAATTCTCAAAGCTAACGATTCATTCTGAACTGTTATTCCTTAGGCTGTCCCCATGTGCTCATAGCATTCACACCGCCTTTGATGAAGTCATGTACTAATGGCATAAACAGGACATTTCTCATCTCTGACCTGAAAAGCTGAACTTTCCCTCAACCTTTATTTTCAATAAACAGCGCTGGAATATTTTGATACATTTTCAATAGCTACCTCCATCTTGGCATTTATCTGGCAGCAGGAGGCCATTATCTAGTGATAAATAGTTTTATTCCATTGACATTTCCATGTCTGTAAAATGAACAAGATTTATTCATCCAATTAACATTTGAATGTCATGTTTAGCTACAAGTTGCAAACAAGCTGCCTTCAATATCTGTGTTATATTGTTTTCTGAACACATTTACAGAGTAGGCCAAACTCTGCTCTGACAGTAAGCACTAAACATCTTCCAAACATGTGTGTGTTGATTCTGAAGAGGTAATAAGATCTGAAGTACTGTGGCATCAGAGAGCAAGTTCACTAATCAAATTACAAAAGATGACAATGTTTTCAAATAATGTTTACATTTCAAAATTAGAAGGAATTAATAGGGGGATAATAAAACGAGCTCTGGTAGGGTTGCTAATTTCAGAAATCAGGTGACTAATACCTCAGGTACTACAGATCTCAAAGATTATGCTGCCAGTTCTCACCCGTGATGGAATCAGGATTCACAGTCCAGTGCCTTTCTTGAGCCATCTTCCTCTGGGGTCAGTGACACTTGAAATGTCTTATGTGTACGAACTAAAATGCTAAGTAAATAATACCTTCCTTATGGCTAAATTTCTCAGCCCCAGAGAGAAAAGCTGGATTTAACATCTGCTAATAAATAACAATTTTAACTGTATTCGTTAAAATAGTCTATAACCTAAACATCATTTGCTTATTGGCACTGTCAAGAGCTGCCTACCCACTAGGCTAAAAGTGCTCATTCAAGAGTAGTAATGGCAGCCTGCACCAGTATCAGGAAATACTATAGAATTTCTATCATATTTGATACTGAGGGCCAATGCTTACATTTTCATACCACATCAACTCTAGAGAATTAAAAATAGAACCGCCTTAGAATGCAGGGCTTAAAAGGTTACAGTCAACTACAGAAACAATGTCAAAGGTTAACTGTAAGTTCAAAACAAACAAAAGAGGTGCACTTTTATCCATCTCAAAAAATGCATGCTATTAAAATGAGTAAGAATCGCTGGTGTTTTAGGGGCAGAAAGATTAAGAACCAGAGTGGGTGGCTGACACAAGAGGACTGGTCCACATAGGAACTCACAGGGACTGGAACAATGCAGAGACCGCATAGGCTCCAGGCAGATGGGTTCCCTGTGAGGGGAAGTGGAGATGCTCTCCCATCCATACCAATACGCTCTCTCCAACGGACTGCTCACAGGTATACAATCATACTGAAGGCCCCATGCCCAGCACAAAATGGGCCTGATGGTGTGTGTGTGTGTGTTTCTCATGCTTTTTTGTTTTTTGTCTTTTATTTTTAAATTTTCCTTTGTTTTCTAAAGACAGAAAAAGAAGGTGTAGAGTTGGATGAGTGGGAGGTGAGGAGGATCTGGGAGGAGAGACCATGACCAAAATATACTGTATCGGTTTTCAATAAAAGCAAGGAAAGAAAAAGGAATTTCCACAATTTTAGCTTTTGTAATTTTTTTTAAAAAAAGTTAAGTACTTTGTTGGTAGTGTCCAAGTTCTTGTTATGATATTTAGTAAAAACAGTGATTAGTACCAATATATTTCTCTACATCCTTGATATTAATTGCATTCACAAATTACAGAATGGCCATAGCACTGATGCAGCATATGGTTAGCATGCACAAGGTGCTGGGTTCTAATCCCCCCTCCCACTGATACATCACCATGCATTTTCGCTATTTTTCACAGAGTGAGGGAAAACTAGAAACCCAACATTTCACATGTACCTCTTTCTCAGCCATCAGTCTCATAATAAAGACTGTGGTCTGTTCCAACCTTCTAAATGTATAGCGTGTGCTTGCTTTCCATTTGTGCTAGTCTGGGTTTAAGTTCAGACTTCTAACAATGGCCTGTTACTCCTTCAAGCTCTTCTTTCCTGTAAACCTCAAATATAAATCCAGTGTAGTTTGTGTTGAACCACACTCTAGTTTTCCTCTTCACACACTGTAAAATTCAAATATACAGGCATTGCAGCCCCTCTCAACTGGCCTATTTGGACCACTGTCCTTCTTTCCCTGAACCCAGGTGTTAAGGAAGGCAGCGAATCCACTCACCACATTACAGAACCAGTCAGCCCTTTGTCCCACCAAGCTCTTCTCATAGCAAATGGCCCCCTCTGAAGTTACTGACTTATACATTCTTCCTTCCCTGCCTTTCCTTTCTATGAATATGGATCTTTATCATTCTTACTTTGCAAGGACCCTGCCCTCAGGACCAAGTCATCAATAAAAATTTCTTAACTCCATATGAGAGGTTGAAGTTTCTATACTTTTCAGACTCAAAACTAATTATTTCCCACACTAGTTAAAAGCCATCTTTGTGACTTTACTGGTTATACCATGCTGTACTCACACTACACTGTAATTTTCTTATTTACCCAAGTATGGAGCTACTGTTGGTCATTTAAAATATCAGCAGCTTTGAAATGGTACCTGGTATAAAGTAGGCACAAGGAAGTCGTACCAATTTTCTTCTTTTCAATTATTTTCTTTTGATAAATTTCCTAAAATGGAATTACCAAGTCAAAGTGAAAAATAACTTTTAATTCAACACAAGAGAACTAGTATCTCATCCCTCAATCTTCTCCTTAGGATAATGAGATAAGTTAAATTTAGAAACAGATATTTATATTATTTGGCACCTACTATATGCCAAGCCTTTGTGATACATGGTATTTTTGTGGAAGTTATAGTCTAGCCAGAGAGCAAGAATGTGACAATCAATAACGAACATCATATAGGAAGTTAAGAGGCAATGGATATGACAGGAGAAACAAAATGGCCATCGCAGAGTCCAGCCAAGGGGCCAGGGTCAGCCTTAGAGCTTGCTAGGAGGGTGAATTGTAGAGCAGACATTGCCTGTGAACTACTGAGACGCCTGGCTGAAGGGAAGAACATTCTGGAAATAAGGGAGAGTGAGCAGTGGGGAAACTGAAGATAAGCAGGTGGGGGAACGTCTCAGCTTTTGTGCGGCACAAAAGATAGCCTTATCAGGATATCGTTCACATACGTCCAACTCCCCTGTTCACAGTGTGCGATTCAATGATAGTCTTAGCGTTGTCGAAGCATTACCTCAAATCTACAATAGATTTAGCACTTGAAAAAGAAACCACAAACTTATTATCAGCAGTTCCTCATGATCCCCCCACGTGTCCCTGGTTCTATAAAATTACTAATTCACTTTCCATTGTTATAAATGTGTTTATTATATATATATGCATTTATATAATATGACCAGATGGGTCTTTTGTTTAAGTTTTCCATGTTGTTGTAGATAACCCTTCACTTTTTTTATAGCCAGGTTATATTTCATTGATTATATGGGCACACTGTGCTCATCTATTCATTAGTTGATGGACATTAGCATCTTTTCCCATTTTTCTGCGATTATATGAATAATGACTCATATACGAGTTTGTATGTGACAATATCCCCCCCCCCCCCCCCCCCCCGAGCAAACTGGCGAGTGGGGCTATTGTCAATGAGTTCTGAGTTCTGCGAGATAACCTACCTCAGTATATAAGGTGTAAAGTGATGAAGACAAGTCACATCAACCTGTGGCAACTACACATGCACACGCTCATGCACACAGACATGTATGTGTACTACACACATGAACATGCACACACAGGCAGAAATGAACCAAAAAGTGTTCTTTCGTGCTCTCTTTCTCTGTGTGTCTCTGCCTCTGTCTCTCTCTATGTGCATCTGTATGTACTTCTTGGCTAGTTCTCAGGGCCACAGCAGAGCCTCTTAGCATCTTTGGAGGTTTCGTATTTAGTACTCTCGGTCACACCATGCCAGCCTAATAGGATCGTAAAGATTAGAATTTAAGGATTTTAAACAAATATGCTAGGTCTTAAATATTTAAAAGACCACTTCTCTTCAAAACAGTCGCTCAGGGAGGCTCACTGATTCAAATAACGCTGTAAGAGCTGTGAGTGCTATTATTCTGTGGAGCCACATTCAGAGACAGATTAGGAAAACAAATACTTTGTAGTCAAAATTGTCATTGTTTTTGAAAATACAAATTTTTCCATTTCAATTCTTGGCTCTATGATGCTATTATTATTATCATTACCATCATAACAATTATTATTACTACTACTGTGTATTTGTTTATTTATATTGTATGTGTGTTCATGTGTATACCATTGTGTGTCTGTGAGGGTGAGGACAACTTACTGAGTCAGCTCTCTCCCTTAACTACATGTGTCTCAGGGATAAAACCTGGGTCCATGGGTTCGACAGAAAGCCCTTTAATCTGCTTAGACATCTTGCTGAACCCACAAATGAATCTTAGAAATAATAATTTTAAAGTATTCCTATCTTATTTTCCACATTTGGCTGTAACTTACTTTGTTGCCACAAACTAAATTCCCCTTTAATGGGTAAAAACTGCCTGTGCATTTGATTTTCCTCTAAAATGTTGTGAATCTCTCTAGTTTCTGCTCATCACTCACACTCCAAAAAGTACAAGTTCATATGTTGTATGAAGCTTCTGGCCTGGACTTTTTGGCCTAGCCTCAAGGTTTGGACCTGTAGACCTGCAGTCTCACAGAGCCAAAGTCCCACAGAGACACACAGATGCTTGTACTAGTTTTATGCTGATCAGCCTATGGCTCTGGCATATTGCTAACTAGCTCTTGCTCTTAAACTAACCCATGATTCTTAACCTTTTCAGCCATGTATCTCGGTACCTTTTCTCAGATGCAGGTGTCCTCTGCATCTGCTGGCTTCCCTGGCATCTCTGTGGCATCTCTGCTCTGTTCTTCCTGTTCCCAGAGTTTTCCCAGTTTGGTAGTTCCGTCCACACTTCCTGTCTGCCTTCAGCCAGTCAGCGTTTTTATTAAACTAGTAGGTGGGACAATTATTTACAATGTAACGTGATCCCACTACATTCCTATAACTTTATTTCTTTGACAATATGACCTAAGTACAAAAGGAGTTCTCTTCCATGAACCTTCAGGGTTGTTCTCCCCAGCCATGGCTTATCCATTCACAATCAGAGACACACACTAATTAAGTTTTCTCACCTTTTATACAGCAAAAAAAGACCCAATCAGCAATCCTTCCAACCCTAGCATATACTGTGGGCACTTGACATGTACTCAAATATGATTATGATCCTAATTATTTCAACTGAAGAGTCTTTAGAAATCCCATTGAACTACTGAACTGAGACAGCCAACTATGAAAGGAGTCTCATCACACAAACAGAGCTTAAATGATATGGAAACAAAGTGTTTGGTGCACAACTATGTGTTTCTGAAAACTATAGAAGCAGCATTTTAACTTAAAATATGAGCATAAGTAAGTGCATTAAACAAACAGGTCAAAGATTTCCAGCCATGTTAAAAAGATATATATGCCATTTTTCACCATTTGCCATTTTTCTATGAGAAATAATACTAAATCACATCAAGGGAGAAGCTGAGTAAAATCTCTGAAAATCTGAGAAATTGAGATAGAAGAAACCTACAAACTACATACAATAATAGACCCCATCTATTAACAGGTGTTTACTGAGTACCTATTATGTGCTGGTGTTGGCTGGAGTGATAATACATATTTATATTGGAGCAGTAGGAAAGAAGGGACATTGGACAAAAACGGAACAATTAAAAAGTCTAATCTTTAGCCACTTCCAGTATCATCTAACATTTTCGCATAAAATCTCTCAATTGAATAATAACCTACATGCCAAGGAATCTATACATTACTCAAAATGTGCAGCTTTCTAAATTAAATTTCTCAATGCTATTAGTTTTCATGTATCCAATAAAACCATGAGATGTTTCCCTAGCACTACCTGAATCTAGTACAAGCCACACACTAAAGACAAAATAATAATAAGGATAACTCCTAACGTGATGTACAGTAAGCTTAAAAAATACCCTAGATGTGATCATTAGAAATAAAAATAAGCTAGAGTGCCTATTTCATGATGAAAAATGCCATCATTCAATAGACTGGCCTTTCGTGGTGCTCTGAAGGATATGAAAATTTATGTCACACTCCACAGGGAGGCAGAGATGATGCTCCACCAAAGAAGAAAAATCCATTTTTGCTTCAGTGAGAAAATTATACTATGCTCTGAAATGAGTATGACTGTTCATGTACATTCTCATCATTTTTACTAGATGATTCTGTAATTTTCATTTATTCCTATAAACATTTAATAGTTGGTATCTTTATTAATGTCAAGAAATCTATGAAAAAATTGTAAAAACACAGCATATAGAAATTTCATTAACACATATCACCAATTAATTTAATTTACTTTATGTTTTAAATTTTTCAGTCAATTATTTGAGTGATAACACTGTAAAAGGAAAATAGGTATGGAGTTTGAGTCCACAGTTTCCATGCACCCTTAGTTAGTCACTGGGCTCTGAAAGCACTCAGTTTTACTACTGTACATGAACATTCCAAAAGTTTCTATCTTCCCATGGTCTTGTGAAACAGCTAGTCTCTGGAATTAACTAGAATTCTTAAAAATCTGTGCAATTGGTATCGTCTAAATTTGCTTTCATGTGACAAAATAAAGTACAGAGACCCAACACCTTCCTCAAGTTCACAGTAAGCAACGGGAAGCAAAGCTCTTCACTTTGTATTTTCTGTGCCACACTGTGTACCTGTGTGCAGGAACTCTGTCATCTGGGATTATTCTGCTGCCACACCGTGTGCCTGTGTGCAGAAACTCTCTGCCAGCTGTGATTGTGCTGCTGCCACACTGTGTGCCTGTGTGAAGGAACTCTGTCAGCTGTGATTTTGCTGCTGCCACACTGTGTGCAGGAACTCTGTCAGCTGTGACTGTGCTACTGCTGCTGCTGCTATTAGTGGTCTTTACCAATACTGCCTAAATTCAGGACACCTAAAACTTTCATCTTCCCATTTCTCTTCCTAGACCTGCCCTGCCCTTTCCCATCAGAGTATCTGCAAACACACGCCCTGCCAAGTCATCTTATGTCCTCACATTTGGATTAGTTTTTAACCTCTCTTGTGGTTCACAGCGTATTTTATTTCTTACACTGGATTTCAGGTAATGATGCTATTAGCTCCCCTGATGGCATAATTCACCTCCGACTTCCTTTACTCATCTCTACTTTCTGAAAACGCCCTCATACTGTAATACGTTTAGTATTTCAGAGATAATGATGGAGAAGAACGAAACTCAGCATCACTCCTGGAGAAACAGGCACACATCTCACTAAAAACAAAGACAATATCATAATTTTAAAATTCACCGAATAAGTGTTTTGCATTTATAAAATACCTTATGAGAACCCATATAAGCAGATATAGTAGATGTTTGAATTCTCAGTGCCCAAACATACTTCCAATTTGGGAGAAAAATTATGAACCAAGTGGCAGGCAATCACTCCTCGTGGCTTTCCTCTGCAGTCACTACTGGGCCTCAGCTATCCTCACTTGGCTCCCTGATCTGTTTTCAAATCTATTCTGATTTTCATGGTCATGTTCCATTATTTTCATCTCACTTAATATGGCATGTTTAAAATCTGCTAGTGATTGTCTATTCATAATTATCAAACCTAACTGTTAAAAAGATTTATATTTATTTTATATGTTTGAGTGTTTGCTTGCATATTTGTAAGTGTACCTACCACAAGTGGGCCTGGCATCCACGGAGGCAAGAAAGTACGGGACTCCCAGGAGCTCTAACAATCTACAAACAGTTGTGAGTTACCACGAGCGTGCTAGGAAGACAAGTCCAGGGTCTTTACTGCTGAGTCAGTCTCAGGCCTAGGAGACCTAATTTTTTTAAATGTTAATTTGAATAGAAAATAGAATTTGGATAGAATAATTTGAATAGAAAAGTACATGCAATATACTTTTACGTTATATGAGAAACTGTATGTGTGTGATTGTCTGTTTTCATGAGGCTTATTCTCAACAGCACATAAAAAAAAATAATTCTTAAACAGTCTACACGTGATTGCCAAGTGGTTCCTAACCTCTCATGTAAATAAAGTAAGGCATTTTCCTCAGTGGAGAAAACACAAGAGCTTCTTGAGGAACTGCTGAATAAGAAACCATCTTAAGGGAAGCAACTGAGGCTCCACAAGCCGGCAGAGGGCCCAACCCCAAGACACCACTATCAACCAAGAGCTCTGGAGAAACATGACCTGGTGGGTACCTAAGATCTTAGGCCTGCTGCCACTCAAACAGAACACATCCACTTTCAATCCTGCTCAAAGTGCTCTGAGGTTCGGACCCAACTCCCAATCTGGTACTCCAGTTCTCAGCAATTTGGACTCCTGGCTTTCCTTAAACCTCAATGCTCTGTCATGACCACAATGTAGTTCCTCCCTTACCAGCACGTTGGCAATCCTCATTGCACACCCAACTTGGCCCCTTCACAGAGAACAGAGCCTCCATCTCCAGAGAGCTCTAAGAGAAGCTCAAAGTTAAAGCTCTGCTTTAACTGTGACCTATAAATTTAAGGTAAGCAATGCACTTGTGTATTTTATAATTGGTGAGACTTAACTATTATGAATATACAGAGTAGTGTGTAGTGGGAGGGGGAGATATGGTGGGATTTAGATGTCAGCTGATAAGGAAGGAAGACACTTATCCAGGGTCCCGGGCTCCTGAAGAGGGTGTGGCAAGCCCGTTCAAGAGGGGCTGCTGAGATCTTGAGAGCCCCATTAGTTCCTGCCTTCTTGAAAGACTAGATCAACGTCCATCACTAAGACCATCCAATCACTCAAATATATTCCTAAACTATAACCTGTTATCATAAATGTTAATTTGTTTTCCAATAAATATTATATATTAATTTCCAATAAATATTATATTAATATATTTTAAATAAAATTTACTGCCTTAGTAGTGGGTTTAATTATGATGTTTTCATGTATAGAAATGATACACTGACTATATTCCTGCTTCCCCTTACCCACACATCCAACCCTATCCCTCCTCAAAATCCCCTTCCTGCTCCGAATCAGTACTTTATCTTTGTCTTCCTGCCCTTCTCCCTCTCTTTTTACATTCCACAGCTATGGTTACTTACCTTAACATCATCTCCAGTTCCATTCATTTGCCTGGAAATTTAATTATTTTGTTCTTAATGGCTACATAATACCTCACTGTGCACATATGTCACCTTTTCTTCATTGTTCATCTGTTGATGGGCTTTTAGGCTAATTCCATGACTTGGCTATATTTCACTAAAAACACATACGTGCAGGTGTGTCTGCTGACTTTGGGTCCTTCGGTCATCTATCTAGAAATGCCATAGCTGGGACATACGGTAGTTTTATCATTTATTTTTTTGAAGTAACCCGATTTTCATAGTTGCTGCATTAATTTACATTTTTTCTAGAATAGTTAAAAGATTCTTTTTCTTCATGCTCAGAAGAAGAAATATATGTATATTTGCTTCTGCCTTGCAAATATATATATGTATGTATATACACATATATGTGTATATATTCAAAACTACTCAATAATTTTAAGTTTCATTTTCCTAAAGCTTTCAATGTATTTTATATATTTAATTAGCTACATGTATTTCTCCATTTTACAATGGTATGTTCAGTTCACTTGCCCATTTACTGATTAAGTATATACAAATGTGCATGTGTGTGTGCACACGTGCACACACACACACACAAACATACACCTTTCAAACAACTGTGTTCATGAATCTGCCTGTATGTGTGCATGTTCGTGGGGGGGGGGGGGCACGAGTGTGTGCATGCCTGTGTTTAAGACAAGGTCTCATTTATCCTGGGCTTGTGGCTAACTTGTTAGATAGCTGAGAAGCTGAAGCTGGAATTGAACTCCTCATCCTTCTGCCTTCCATTCCAAGTCCATCCTGGGACTGTAACCATGGTCCCCCATGCCAAGCTTTGGATTCCTGTGCTTTCATAGATGTTTCAGGCTGGGTTCATTTTGTCTGTCATAAAAGGGGGTTCTGCCTGCTACAGTGCAGTCTTTCCCAGGTGAGAACACGGGTTGTCTTCCCCATGCCTCCCTTTGGGACTGTTGTCTCATGTGTGTGCTGTTTGGTGCTAATGTAGGTTAGTTAACTCTGCCACTTTCCCCTTCCCTTTGCTGTGGTATAATCACTTGGTTTTTTTCAGGAACCTTCTGTTCCTATTATGTTCTATTGATACCCTACTGCTCCCTAAGTTCTCAGAATGCTTTAAACATGTATGGGCTTAAGACACCATTCTTGCTAGATAACCCCTGATTCTGACTTTTCAGCTTGTACTTCTTTGACTTATTTAACCAATTTTTCATTACTTTTCTTAATAACATTCACTATTTGCTCCTCATTATCCATTTTATTCCCTACTCTTTTGATCTAACAAATTCATGTTCTGCTTCATTGATGGGACTTTTGCTAAACTTATTACTGTTTATATAAATACAATATAAATTTATGAACTTTCTTAAAGGTCATTATAATCAGATGAGATCTTAAGTCAAATTATCTGTCAATTACTTTTCACTTTCTGCTCACTGTAATAATTAAATAATTTTTGCTTCGGCCTTATCCACATTTTTCTTTCTACTAAATAAGCCACCTTAAATCCCACTCAACTGTAGTAATTTTACCATGGAAATTCAGAGTATGTTCTTTCCAGCTCATCTTTAGAAAAGTTACTGCTTAGAAATTTTACTAATGCTGATAGCAACAAAAGCAGTACCGCAATCCTTCCTCCATTTCACGCCCACCATTCACTTATTCATCTGTCTTCCGATTCCCAGGAAATGCAGCCCAGCTCACTTTCTTTCTTTCTCAGTTTTTGTCTCAGGTCTTTCCGACCCATTAGCTCATCCATCACTTGACCTGCATTTATCTTTTCAACTGTTGCTTCCATCCTATCTTAAGAGGACACTCCTAAACCATACTGCTTTGCACTGATACCAGGCTGCCTTGCTCACTCCATCCCCAAAGCTGGCATGCCTGACCCCCGACACTGTCCCTACACACACACACACACACACACACACACACACACACACACACACACACACACACACGCGCGCACGCGCACGCGCACGCACACGCACACGCACACACACACACACACACACACACACACACACACACTGGCCTTCGGAAGTCCTTGGACACAGCCATGAATCCTTGACCTCCATTTCTCACTTCCCTCCATGTCCCGTCTACGTTGTTCCTTGGAGACCTTTCTTGGACTTTCTCAGGCTCTGACTCCCGAGCGATGCTCTTCTATCTTCACCTTGACAACATATGCACTTGAATTTTAATGAATTATTCCTGTCTTAACCATTTTCTTGCTTTGTCTTATCCTTCCTTCGAGAGGGAATCAATGTTGGATGATTTTTCTCATTTCACTTCTCCAGGAACATCTTTTAATCCCATAACAACTGAACAAATTTTCCACAGGAAGTATCTGGGGTGCATTTTAATTCTATATCCTTGCTTTCAGGGCCAATAAGACAGACTTCAGTTGCTGAATGGGAGAAATGTTTCCTTCCCTATTCTAAAGCAGTCTTTCTGACTAATTAGGGAACTATGTCAAAACAGCTCCCCAAAAGAATGCATATGTCAAACAAAGAATTAAATATTTGAAAATGGGAAGAACTACTTGGTCCATTTCTCAATAAAGATTAAAAACAAAGGGAAAGAAAAATGCGAAATCGAATAAATAAATCAGAATTCAACCTAGAATAAATAAAAAATCTCTATTTAAGATGTCAGGATGGATGTTTAAACAATGACTCTGGTGAGATCAAGGCCATTGGTTATAAATAGACTCTTTAAGCCACTTTCCCAACATCTGCCATTTGCTGCCAGCCAAGTCCATCAAGGAAAATGGGACATAAGAAGTCCATAAAATGATAAAAATAATGAGAAACGGAGGCTTTGTCATGGCACAAATAACTTGGATACAGAGTGGTTTAAAAACCCTGGCAGGGCTAAGTGGGAGAGCATGCAATGGTACATGCAAGGCCTTTAGTCAATGTCCATCACCACAACAGTGGAAAAGGCCAAAAAAGTAAAATGTACCAACATAACATGATACTGCGGGGCTCCATGGGACGGACTCAGACCACAAGGCAGTACTCAAAAGTGGACTGTTTATGCTTTATATTTGCAACCTCTCAAAGGAAAGACTTGAAGCCTCTCAAACACTGAATTACAAATAGTGTTAATTTTGCCCAAACCTACAATGACAAATGCAATTAAGAGAGACAGAACACGGAGAAGGGCTCATTTCTCTTCATCTCTACCTTTTGGGTACTGTTGTATTAGGTTTCTGGCCCAGACTTTCTGGTCTAGTCTCAGAGGTTTGGATCCACAGACCCAGTCCCAAAGTCCCACAAGAGACACACAGATACTTAAATTAATTTTATGCTGATCCGCCTAAGGCCCAGGCATATAACTTGCTATCTCTTTACCCTTAGTCTAACCCATGACTCTTATCCTGTTCAGCCATGTGGCTTGGTACCTTTTCTCAGAGCAGCATAGTTGTCCTCTGCATGTTCTGGTGTCTCTGTGGCATTTCTGCTCTGTTCTTCCTGTTCCCAGAGTTTTCTTAGTCTGGTAGCTCCACCCACACTTCCTGTCTGCCTTCAGCCAATCAGCAGTCTTATTAAACCAGTAGGCAAGACAACTGTTCACAATGTAACATAATTCCACTACAGGGTACCAGCTCCCAGGTAGGCATGGTAGTGCTAACCCACAAGCAAGCTCTTTTGGAAGCTGAGGCAGGAGCATTGTGAATCTGAGAATAGCCCAGACCACAGAGATCCTGTTTCCATAGCAGCAGCAGTTATCATTGTAGTAGATGAGAACATGAAAGAAGAGGAGGGGGCATGTTCCTGGGGCCTGATTAATATGAGATGCATCCGGAAGTAAGATGCTATCTGAACTCGGCTGTCTGCCTTCAGGAATCAAATAAAGATACGTGTTTCCAGAGAAAGCACAGCTGCTCAGCCAGGCTGAAATCATGCTTTGGGTCCTTGGGATGTTGCATTTTTTTTTTTTTTTAAAAAAAAAGTATATTATTTCTGGAGTCTTTGAGGAGAGGCAGATTAAACTGTAAAGGTGGATAAATGGTTTGGACGCTAGGTCTTTGGAGAGGACAGCATCACTTCTTCCTTATGACCTATCACAGTAAGAGAACACTACTGTGATGACAATATTTTAGCCTTCTGGGTATATTTAGAAATGCTTAGAGATTCTTCACTACTGATTCATCCGACAAGCAGTTGTTAATGCCTTTCTACAGTTGACATTGTGAGTAACAAAATTACCAACACAAGTGGGGTATATATGTGTTAAAATGCCATGTAAATACCACGTACCCCCAAATAATGCTTCTCACTTTGTAAGTAATCAACACTAATATCCTTTATCACATTTTTATATGATTGAGGATCACCTAGTGGGGCAAATAGACACTTCAGTCTTCTGCAGTTTCTGAGGTGATGGCAAAATGGGTATGTGATAAAGGATATCTGAGTAAAAAGGATGGTCAGCATGGATGCTAGCAGAGTCTTGGGCTGCAGCTGGCCTGGCAGACACTGTATCATACAGAGAAATAAAAGGAACTCGGGGTATAGTGGGTGTGCACTCAAGACACAAAAAAGATCCAGAAAAAAAATCTCAACCAGTTTAAAAAAAATACAGTAAGAAAATTCAAAGTTAAGCAGAGAAACTGAGTTTTACTAACAAACCCCAAAGAAACTCTAGCTTTTGTCACAAACCAGACAAATAAGCTATTTTTGCAACAACAACCAAAAAAAAAAGGAGGGGGGGGGGAGAAAAGACCCTCAGGCAAGAGGTTTTACAATCATTCTGTTTCTAGGTTGGATTTTCTTAGAAAGAGACAAAGAAAAATGTGAGCCTGGAATAAAGAAGATATTAGGAATCCATTCTCCATGCCATCAGAGACTGTTAGCACACAGTCAGGCTAGCCAGATATGTAAGAGACTGCACTTGGGGGAATAAATGAATATGACTAATGAGTGAAGATTATACATTTTTTAGAATGTCCCTGAGTTTACGTTAGGTAAAAACAAAAAGTTAAAAGTACAAGGATGATAAAGGAAAAAAAAAGCATTTTTCTCTACAAGAATACATTTCAATGTTTTACTAAAAATAAATTCATATTTTAATGTTTCTAAACAAATACTAAATGGATTCTACACAAAACTGAAGGAGAGGTAGGGAAAATATTTCTACAAACAAATGACCTCTTTGGATTTCATTATAAGCCACAAATAAGGACATCTTAAAATTCTATAAATAGAACCAAGAATGCTACTTGTGTATGTATGTTTTAAAATCATCATGCAGAAAGGCATGCAGCCAGCACACTAATGTCATTAAAAATATAATTGGACTTGCAGGAACAATCATTGAACTGTGCTGTAAGGGGAGCTGTTGGCACGTGCAGAGCACAGAGCCAGTGTGAGCTCATCCACCAGCCTCAGCAAGACCCACTTCCAACTAGAAGCAGCCATGTTTCAACACCTCAAATCCCTGATGCTCACAAGCTAAACGACTTGTTTTGTTTCTAGGAACTTGTCTCTGGTGATTAACTGCTTACAGTGAATACTGATTATATGAGAGAACAGTACTGACGAACCGGAACCACCTTGTGTCCTCTATCTGCAGCCCCAACTTGCCTTTGAATCTAGGTAGAGCGACCACTGCAAAGTAGAACCAAGAAAGGCACTCCCCACACCTCCACCCACGTAACAAATATATCCACCACCATTTAGTAGAGAGCACAGTGTACACACAAGGAGTCCTACTTAACCTCCGGACTCCAAATCACATATAATTACCATAAGGCAAATGTTCTAAAGATTAGTAATAACCACACAGATGAATCTGCTGCAAGGGGTTGGGAGTTAGGAAAGCATCAGCGTCCTCAAGTCCCAGGTTGAAAATCTATCCCAAATTGTCAGTTCCCAGGAAGGCACCTCAGATTAAAATCTCCTCACCAGGGAGTCTGTAAGAATTTGCTCTTGTTTTAAATCCTAAGTGCCTGTTAAACTGGCAGCCCTACAAAACTGGAGCCCATTAAACAATCTATGGCAGCCAGTGATTAAACCCACAAAATGAAAGCAGCTTAAGCTACTTTTTAATTAAAAATAAAATATCATTGGCTAAATTCTGATGTCTTAGCTATCCAGAAGTCTTCTACAAATGCAAAACATGGCTGAGAAAGCCATGTACAAAAGGAGGCACAGGGTAGGGGTGGACTGGGCAGGAGCATGAGTAGTTTCCAGGCCAGGACAAGGCATCCTGAAGCTGACCCCATTTAGCCAGCTTATATTCAGAAGTCCCCCTGTGCTGCCAGCGGGGGACACCATGGGGCTGCCACTAAATAAGCTGTATTAGCCAGCCCTCCCAGGAGACAGGGTGGTCCCCATCTTGGCAAGACAATGAGCTAAGTAACAGCAATGCAAGGCACGAAGGCATTTGAGATGTATAGCTGGCTAAAGGACGCGTCCCTGCCACTTTTAAATACACCTGAAGCTAACTAATAAACATTTCCTGAAAAAATCATAAGCTCTTGGTGAAGGAAGCTCAGGAGCTTTTGAGTTAATAGCATCACTTGAGACAGAAATTTTTACTGCAAAGTTAGAAGTAAATAAACATTGCAGCTTTAAGCTGTTCCTACTTGTTTAAAGTAAAGAAGGGCCAGGGGGGCTTAGTCAACTTCAGGCAAGAGGCCAAAAAACAGAAAAGATCAGATTTAAGGTGGGGATGATGTCACTCATTATGAAGTCTTGATTTTCTTTCGGAAGCATGAGACATGTTACTGGTAAAACCTTACCTCACTCACAGCTTGTTTTTACTTTTAACTTTTTTTTTTTTCCTTTCAAGAATGATTTTCCAAGTAACTTTCCTGTCTTACATGTGAATCGCATGAATTTGTGTTGAGCTTTAGACATGGACTTACCTAAAAAGCTTGCCCTAAAGTAAAGGATGGGTACTTGGTAGCTGCAAGAGTATAGGACATGATACTCATATTTAATCACTTCGGACACTGCCACAGAGGCCATCACTTCAGAACCATCCACCGGGAGCTCTAAATTCTCCTGAAACAGAAGATAGCAGAGAAAAAGACAAACTGTAAAAAACAAGTGCAAACATGGGGGAGGAAAAGATTTTCTTTTTGCAAAATAACAGTTAAGTAAATACAAGGCTATGATGGTAAGAAAAAGGGAGTTACCTACGCTAATACTTAACATTTGAGTAGTAGGTAAACAGTAAAACCAAAAAACGCTGGCATTAAGTAAACCCAGATTGTTCTGGGGAAACAAAGCAGCTTTGGGTAGAGAAATGAGAGGGGGAACCGGGAGCTGGGGCAGGGGATGGGGCAGGGGTTGGGGCAGGGGCTGGGGCTGGAGCAGGGAGAGGTGCTGGGGCTGGGGCAGGGGCTGGGGCAGGGCCAGGGGCAGGGCCAGGGGCAGGGGCTGGGGCAGCAGCACAATATTCCTGCAGCAGCAACTCCGAAGCTTTCACAGTGTGGTTTCAGCAACAAGATGGTGGCTACACCAGCTACCTTATTCTTTATCTGTGAGAGCTAAACACATCCTAACAACCCAAGGGAGGCCAGGAAATGCCCCTGCAGGTTCTATTGTACTTGCCCAAAGATGACTCATTGGGTGCTGAACAATCCCCAGTTCCATTCTGAATAATAAAGTTATTTCACAAGAGTCTGAGTTTGTTAGGTGCATTTCAAATGCCGAATGATTCTGTTTTCTTCTTTATTGTGTGTGTCTTTGATAACTAACGTTCAACAATACATCTTGATTTAGAGTAGAGCCGCTGGCACATATTGACATGAAGCCAAACACGGCTCTGTAAACAGATATGTAAGAGTCATTCACTTCTCAACTAATTGTCTCCATGGGTCTCTCTTTTCATCATACACGGACATTTCTTAAGAGCGTATCTTAACATGAAGAAGCAATTGATTAGACATGTCGAACTGGGGTTTCTGGTGCATCCATACGCACTTATTTATTGGGGCTGAAGAATTTCTCCTTTGAAATTAAATTAGCAGAAAGAAGGAAGAATTTGGGTTTGGCTCATTTCAACAACTCATTAAAACAGGAAAAGAACAGCAACAATGAACAATCAGAAAGAACCAAAGGAGAGATTGTAAACTTGATCATTATGAAATGAGGTTGCCCATGGAGATAACGGAGCGGGCACTGCTCTCCAGATCTCTGTCCCCTTCACTAATTTCCCACTCAGTCACTAATTTCCCACTCAGTCAGTTTGCTAGTGAGACACTCCAGTGAGTAAATCACAATGGGAGTATTTATAAACTAGTTTTCACTAAACACCTGTAAACACTATCAATTAAATATAATGAATTAAATAAAGAAGTTATTGAACTAATATTCCAGATACAATTAATACTATAACAAGAAAGAGGGTTTTTTTTTTTGTCCTGTTTATTTAATTTTAGCCATGAGCATTGAGATCTGTTGCAATAAATTTTTAACCAAATTCTTTCTCTTTGGCCTACAGCTGGTTTATTTCAAATTTATAATTCCTTTTGTTTCTCAACATAATAATAAAAGAATTATTGTTGGTGTATTGGCCTGCCCTTGGGGTCCTGATGGGATATGTCCTCAACTGGAGCAGTGAAGAGCATCCCATGTATGTACTTGCTACATTCACTTATAAAAGACAGCCTTGCCCACCTCCTGTCTTTTTTTTCCTTCACTCTGGTCCCCAGGGGCCAGTGCCTCCCCATTCTCTCCTCTCCCCTCAATACACCTCCCACATGTACTGTTGTATGGTTTGGCTCCTTTAGGCTACTTTTAAAATATAATAATTATAACTTGTTGTTTTAAGTTATATCTTAAATGTCTCCAAAGGGCCATGTATTAAAGGCTTGGTTGTCACTCATGGTACTATTTGGAGATAGAACCTTTAACAGAAGAATAATTTTAGCCATGTTTGCTGGTGATATAACTTAATACAGCTTTTAGCTGAGGACAGTTGTCAGTATATCTTAAGTTTAAAAATACACCAACTCTTCGATACAGTGGCCTGACTGCTGGAAATCTTTACCACAGACAAAACAGAGTACAAGAATATAGGAGCTAGGGTAATCACTGCAGCTTAATTTAGTAGACAAATATTACGTAATCAACCTCAAGTATTTAGCCAGAAAGAAATACTTTTTAAAATGCCAGCTACAACATAGTTCTGCAATGGTATATAGTGAAGGCATTGAGTCTATAATGACATAGCAGAAGATGGAAAAAATATGTATATGAAACTCGCTAGGACCATACTGTACATAACATGGTTCAATGGGGAGGAGGTAATGGTGCAGAAAAGGTACGTATGTGTGCATATGATAAAAAATCTGGAAAAAGAAAAACTTGTTTAAAATGGTTACAGATCTGCAGCAGAGAAGAGCTGAATGCTGAGACTCTCCGCTTATGTATTTGCACAGTGTAATGCTTTGTAAGGGTTTTTTTTTTTTTTTTAATGACTAAGTGTACTAGCTTTCCAACAAGACAAAATAGCTGAGAAAAATCAATCTACAAAGAGGAAGGAGTTACTTGGTTCTGAGTTTCAGTCCAGACTCAGCTGCCTCTGGGCTGTAGCAAGGCAGGATGCCATGGCAGAGCCTATGAGGCCCCTCTTCCTGTCTAATTAATACTGAGTTCTGGTTTTCATTTGTCCATTTTTAAGAGTTCTTAAATTTCCGGGTTTTTTTTTTTTTTTTTTTAATTTCTGCTTTCTTGTGTCTTACTGAAGGTAAATGTCTACTTGTATGTGGTTGGTAATGTGTATTCTTCTGTGATGCGTTTGATGTATAGTTTGCATTTTCTTGTGAAATCACATCAACACTTCGAATATTAGAAATAATAACTTATTAGAGATAAATATATGTCTATACCCTAGAAAAATTAACTTGCAAAAGAGTTTATGTGACACATATACACATGTATGTTTTTACACTCAGTTTTTTTGTAAGTAATTTGTTGAACCTTTTGCTGTATTTTAAAAGTGGTGCTCAGCATGGAGAGAGACCTTGGTAGGTTGGCGTCAAGGTGCCCTGTGATGGGTAAGAGACAAGAGATGCCACACAAGACAGACTCATGTGGAGAGTTTTACTGGGGTGGGGGGAAAGGGGGAAGAGAGAAAGCAGGCAGGACCTTAAGAGAGAAGAAGAAGAAGAGAAAAAACAAGAGGGGGGGACAGAATAAATAGAGAGGGAATGGAGAGGAAAGGCAGGGCCTGAGAGACCACATAGCAATGAGCGAATGACGTTATCAGGGCCTTGAGCTGGCCAAAGTATTGCCTGTGTATTTGCCAGGTTCCCAAGAGGCAGGTCTGAGTGCTAATAATCCTTTTGATTATTATAAAAAAAGGTGAGTTAGGGACAGCAAATGGGGCAGGAAATGTGGGCTTGGAGTGAGGAAAATAGAAAGCCGGGAGTCTCTGTCCATTTCCCCAATCATAAAGTAACCATAAAGGTTCTAAGAATATTCAGATCTAGGAGGCCATTAAGCAGCCATTGGGATTGATATCTAAGGAGGCCTGAGGCCATATTTGATTGCAAAGGTGAGTAAGTTTAGGCCACTCAGGTCGGGTGCCAGGTGTAGAGGCTGGAAGTTCTCTGAGAGCACTCCAAGGGAGAATGAGAAAGTGTAGAAGACACGGTTCCTTCCCATGGATGAGAGCCGGAAGGAAGGCAGTACTGCAGCCTATAGTCGGAATCCCCAGGATTCAGGGAGGCCTGAATTAGAATCAAGCTATTTAGAGGGTTGTCACCCAACTCAATGGGGGGGGGGGTCCGGGCTTAGCCTGGTTAGGCCAGAGGATACTCAGCGCCTGGTACCAGGGTTTTATAGAGGCCAGAGGACAAGAATGAAAACCAACCTCTAGGAAGGGCCTCATCCATAAGAAAAGGTCAGGAACGAGGTTGTGAAAGCCCAGCTGAAGATTACAGCTCCAAGGTGACTGGGGGTACCTGGTGTGGGATGTCTTTCTGTGTGCTGTGAATAGGCTTTATTACTGGTCAATAAAGCAACTGTTTTGGATTACGGCAAGACATCTTAGAAGCAGGTGGGAAATCCAAGCACAGATAAAGGAGAAGGAGGGTGGAGTCGGATCGGGCAGCTACCGCTGCAAGCTGCCGCCTAGAGAAGGCAAGATGTAAAAGTATAGGGAAGCTACAAGCCACGTGGCAAAACATAGATTAATAAAAATGGGTTAAGTTGTAAGAGCTAGCAAACAATAAGGCCCAACAGTTTGTAATTAATATAACCATCTGAGTAGTTATTTTACAAGTGGCTGTGGGACCGCAGGTCTGGACGATGGGCCCAGACAGGTTAGAAACCACAGGCTAAGGCACCCGAGTTTAAGAGCACCAGAGGGGTGCCAGACAATCAACAGTTACTTCCTCAGACTCAGGAAAATGTTTACATCAATTTATGGGAAAACATGCAATTGCCATTGGAGGATGGGGTGCCTATTGAGTGTAGGTTCGGTCCAAGGTCTCAGACTGTCAGCAGGCGAGAGTTATAATGTTATAAAATGGCAGGAGGGTGACCTTGGCAGATTGGAAGCAAGGGGCCCTAGAACAGACTCACATGGAGAATTTATTGGAGGAGGGGAGTGTACCTCTGGAGATGAGTGCTGAGGAGAGGAAGAAGAGATGGGAAGCGGGAGAGAGAGGAGGTGCAGACACAGCCTCACGGGAAGGGAGAGTGATAGAGGGAGGGGTTTGCCTTTAATAAGAGGATTTAGGGCTTGTGTATAGAGACTACATTTTCTTGCACAGACTATGGCCATAGGACCTAGGCTGTCTAAGTATTTGCCTGAATGTTAGCAAATGCATCCAACAGGGTCCTCAAAGGGTGGGCAAGGTAATGTCTAAATGCTTACACCTTTATTACAAGGGTTAAAAAATATATATTATATATATATACATATATACATATATATAGTCAAACATGCACATTTTCAGTTTGCAGCTTCTGGGTACTTTTCAGTAGAAAACCTCTTGCATAACCCAACTTACCTTAAATCATATTAACTTTTATAAAGACAAAAGTTGTTAAATTAACATTTAGATCATTAACCTATCTAAATTTTCAATTTGCCTATATTCCCAGATGCCTTTTGAGACAGAGGCTGGCAACACAACCCAGGCTAGACTCAACCCATGATCTCATTGCCTTAGTTTTCTAAGAAGAAAGGTCACAAGCATATGCCACAAGCACGTGAACAGCTTCCCAGATGTCCTTCAGTGTATCTCTTTCTCTTGGATTTAAAATATTTCTATGACCACGGTTTAAAGGTGTGAAGGGTATAGATATATTTATAATTTTGAGTTACTTTTCATCTTAGACCATCCCTGACGTGTGTGTGTGGTGCATGTGCCCACATGCACATGTATAAAAGTAAATGGAGGACAAGTGTCTCTCTCTATGCTCTTCTCTCTGTTGTCTTGAGACAGAAAGCTGAGTTGTCAGTGAATTCTGGGACGTGCCTATATCTCCCCACACATGCTAAGATTCTAGGTGTTCCTATGCCTGGCATTTTGTGTGTATTTGGGATTTAGGTTCAGACCCTTATACTTACAGAATACATGTTTGTGCTTACTTAGACATCTCCTTGGCTCCATCATTTTGAAATTATTAAGATACACACTAAATCTAAGGAAGGCAATGGTCTTTAATTTCTGCAGAAAACTGTAGAACCTGATTATCTGAGACACAATCTTACCAGAGAAGATAGGAGTTTTGAAAGAATATCCTTCACTCTCACCCAAATCAAAGACTCAGGAATGTGTTGGGATAGACACAAGACATTTACAATTACGGTTTTTATAGAATAGTTATGAAGCTCAAGAAATAAGGGAACAGGGACAAAGAGGCTTTGTGGAGAACCCAATAAAAGTCTCAAGCCAATCACTGTTCTTATTGGCAGCTACAGTGGGTGTGGCCATAGATATCCCTCTTATATAAGGACATCTCATAGACTATCTTCCCCAACATGTTCAAGTAAAACTGGGCATTTGAGTAGGCCTGGTCTTTTGTGTCACTGTCAACATTGCAGTTGTCACAGTTCAGCATAGTTTTGCATGAAATCACCATGAACAAAACTGAAGAAATGCACATGGAGCTTTCTGGCAACTTCTTAACTATTGCTTCTAGGGCTCATAGGGGCTAGCTAGGCACACAGATGGCAGAGGAGTCATGCGATTAACAAAAACCCAATGTCTAAGATTTGCTTAAAACAATTAGAGTAATTAGTAGGCCAAAGTGCAGAAGGGCATGATGGGTCACAAAGCAGTGGGTTTAGGGATTGCGTGATGGGTCCTAGTGTATACATTTAACAGCTCTATCAACTCTTGTGAACACTTACATCCTTCAAATAAAAATAAGGGAAGTTTTCTGACATCATGTTACAGTAAACAGAATCAGAGCATTAACAGTAAAGGGAACTTCAATCTTTCCATCGAGCCTAACACTCTGCATTCTTATATTCGAACAAGGCCCAGAAGTGCAGTTGGCTTCCAATGAGTCAAAGGCATGGCTGACACTCAGCTACATCATCTGGTCCACTGCATGCCATTTAACCTCTCTGAATTAAAACTATCCCTTCTGGAGGAAGGAAAGAATCCTAAGGATCAATGAACTAGGAGGCCCAGGAACTTCACCAAAGTTACATGAGTCACAAGGCTCCTCTCCAAGGTTATATGAGCAGGAGGCAAAAAGGGGCCTCCTTGGTGGACTGCCTGCATGCAGGGTAGGAAGCCCCATGAGTGAGCATCTCTAAGAAGCCAGAGCAGCCTTTCCTTGATTCGGTTGCCCTTGTGTCACCCACACTCCTGAAGTGACCCCAAACACACATGGGCTCACTGAGGAAGACTTGAGGAGAAGCATTTCTTGGCTCTCATATGTTGCTCTGAATAGATATTTGTTCACAACAGCTCAGAAGTCACTTAACAGCTGTACTAAGCCACTTCTCAATTATTATTGAATTTTTGGCTGATACTCAAAACATAATAACATTTTTAGTCTAATGTTTTGCTTTTTCATTGTGTGGTGTTTTAAATATTTGAATTTACTTAATTTGATATTAAAAGTTATTAGAAAAAGAACTCACAATACATTTATTTACAATTTGTTACAAATTCATTAAATGAGAAGAAACCTATGTTCAGAAAATTATATTCATTTATGGCATGAAAAGATTAAGTAGTTCATATTAATTATAGAAACCTTGATTTTATTGAATTCAATTAACAATAAGTTGACAGTGATCTCTCATTTAGTAAATCTGATATGAATTAAGCTTAACAACTAAATCCCATTAAGTAGGGATCATGTGGAAGACACTTCATAGATATTTTATTGAAAGCAAATCTAAATACAATGTTGAGCTTTGGAAATGAGATTAGTATCTCAATTTATCCTACAGGGAGATGTAATTAGAGAGAGAAATGGTAAACTCCTATCACCAGTAATCTCTGCTCCTACCAAGCAGGCATGAGGATGAGCTCCATGCACAATGTCCTGAAAGGAAAAGAAGGTCAACTTGTTTATTTTCTGCCAGGTCTTGGATTCAAACCTAATGTCAGTGGCTTTCAAAAAAACAGCCATGAGCCGAGAAGGTGCAATGGGCCCATGCTGGTTCCAAGGATGTCTTGCATTGTGTTTATGTGTTGTCATATAGAGCATCTAATCATAACAGCAATATAGATATGCTATGTAATACACTATTTGCTAAGATTCCTGAAGCAATGTCCATGGAGTATTTTTACTCTCTTAGTGACTGGAGTGACTTTTTTCATGACCTCTATAGCTTTTGAGCTAGTGGCTATCATAAGAAGCTTTGCAAATTAGATCATTTTCTTAGAAATGCACAGGTTGTATCTGGCACATGGGGACCATGTTCCATGCAAGGCAGTCAGCACCAAAACTGCGGTCCACAGGGGCACCTTAGCTAGGTTCCTCTTTACCAGGATTATTATTACTAGAACTATCCATGTAGGAAGGGAAAGGGGGTTGTGATGCTTTGCTTGCCTTTTGTATTAGCATCATCATGACCAATGTGGGTTCCCACTGAGAATAAGATTCTTTCTCCAGTGCAAAATTAAATCCTTCTCTGCAGTCTGTGTGCTGAAGGGAGAGATGGGAGTGAGGGACCCAGAAACCTGGCAGAGCACATCTGGCAGTTTTCTGGATGTTTATAGCTTTTCCAATTGTGTGGTTCATAGTTCTTGTTTCCTTAAAGACCACACAGAAAGCAGCAATTCTTGTAAATGCCTAGAGCTAGGAAGCAAGCAAAAAGGCTGAGTGCAGGGCACAACTGTGGAAGAGGCTGACTATCAGGGCCACACTAGAGTGCTCCCGTGGCAAGAAAAACATACCGCTTCACAGTACCTTGGATGTTAAAGGCAATTACCCCTCACATCAGAACAACAGAGTTTACTTTCCTAGAAACAAAACAAAAGGAGAGCCCATACAGCCTTTTTAAAGAGCATATTCTTTTCTTTTAGGACCTCTACATAGCTAAGTGCAAGAGAATTAGCAGCATGAGGAACTTGAAAATCTGAAATTCCTTATATTAATGACAAGCTAAAGGAAGACGGAAGACTTTTGGGTACTTTACATCTCAAAAATCAGGTAGATGAGTCTGTTTCCAGTTGCCTTTTACATGCTACATAAGAAAGCAGCAATGGTAGGATTTGTATGACAAAATGATGTGGACTGTGTCATTTGTTCCTTTGCTCTAGGAAGACTGTCCACAGTAACCCAGCAACTAAGAAGCTGGGCCAAGATGAAAACCGAAGGCTTTAGGTGCCAAGCTCAGGATTTCTCAACTCTGCAAAGACCATCAGATTCTTGGGGAGACTGAATGTTAAACAGATGTGTTCCTGGGCTCTACTCTGAAACTTTGGACGCAGTAGTTCTAGGCTGAGATTGGAGAAGTTACCTATTAGTGATGTTCCTGATGATGCTACTGTCGGCAGCAGTGGATGACCCCAGGAAGCCCTGCCTCCCTTATATGCAGGAGGACCTACTCTGGGACTCAACCTTTCTGCACTATAGGGCTAGAAAGTCGGCATAGCCCAGTTACCAAGACTTCAAAGCAAGTCTTCCCGATAACTGGAGGCACTACTGCTTCATCTGTTCTCTGAGAGGAAGCTAACAGTGACTCAAATCCTGGCTATTGCCCCACTCCCAGCTCACGGTCCCTTTTTTTTTTAATCTGATCCTATTCAAAGTCACCACAATTTCCTACCTTTCCTCACTTATTTATTCATTCAAAATGACCATTAGTGGTCCACTGAGTCTTATCAGTTATTACAGTCAGCATCAGGTCTGTGACGGATAACCCAAATTAACAAGAATCACTAATAGTAGAACTTGGGATAACAGAGAAAAATAAATTTTATACTATGAATATATGCACTAGTATGAGAGGTTTGCTTTATGAGGCGGTCTATGTTTTATTGTTACCTTGATACATAGGCAATCCATTTCCATTAGATTAATTTCTAAGGGAAAGTAACCAAGAGTTCTTGCTTATTATATATCTTCTCAAAATAGGAATGTGTTTATTATCTTAAAATTTCCTTTCCTTATATTATGCAGTCCTTTTAGTTTTTCTTAGCTTTAGTTTTACAGATCTGCAGGGGTTTTCTTTTCTATCCTTTTTTTAAAAGGTCTGATAAGTAGTTCAAGTTTTTAGGCTACAGTATGGGAGCTGTAACTCTTATTGTTGAAGAAGTACTGATAGTCCTTAAACAATGGAAATGAGGGTCTGGAGAAGCAGCCCCGTCTCTAAGAGTGTCTTCTGCTCTGACAGAGGATCTAAGTTCGGTTCCCGTGGTCCTGGTAGGCGCCTCCCAGCTCCAGGAGATCTGATGCCCTCTTCTGGATGTACCTTCACTTACAGGTGCACACATGCTATAAAAAACAAACCTTTGAAAATGGACACAACGATGTACCAGTGATACTTTATGAACAAAAATAAACAATAGACATTCACTTGCCTACCCACCCAAAGATCTTTACATAATTTTACTGTTTTTATAAGCAGAAATTAACTAAAAGCCTGAGCACATGAATTCCTTCTGCCCATCTATTTTGTCCATTCTAGAACTTTACACTAATTTCCCAGGGCTATCGGAAATGCTAAACCTTAAAAAGTTATGATAATGTAATGCAATAGACTTTCTAAAGGAATACAGCAGTCCTCTAACCTAGGCAAGCAGGACTTCAGATGTCATGATGAATCAACTGCAAATGTTTTCATATAGGAATAAAATTTATAGTCAAATTAAAAGATGAGTAAGAGTAAGAGCTGCAAGGGTGAACATTACCAGGCTGTGACACAAAAGACGGGTACTATGACTCCTGACGCAGGGGCTCTTTCATTAGCTGCACTAGCAGCCTCACCTGCATGATCAAGAACATTCCTAAAGGGCATCCACACTTTACTGTCCTCAAAACTCCCTGTGAGCTAGAACATTGTTTTAAGGTGTGTTAATTTTCTTTATGCTTTAGAACATCTGTTTAATGATGTGAAAACGTGTTACACTTCTTTGATTAAATAAAATTCCTTGCGGTCAGGAGGCTGAGTCAGCAATAGCTGACAAACAAAACAAAACATGGACAAAACATGGAAGGGAGGAACCAGGTGGAGAAGGGCTTTTGAGGGGGGCTGGAAGAAGGATGCCTGGCATTTGGAGAGAAGCAAGCAAGGAGAGGTGAAGAGCTTGCTATTCAGCCTCTCTGAGGAGGAGAATTCCACCTCACCCTTTGAATCCTGAGTTCTTTAGAAGGACAGAGATTTAGGTAGGTTCCCTTCTAGCTTTGGAAGAGTTGGTGCCTGAGAGAACAGAATCCCCATAGGCTGCAGCCCTTGTGGATGGTTGCAGCTACTTAGGACAGCCATTGCTTAAAAGGCAGCCAATTAAAACAAAACAAAACAAAAACCCAACATCCATGGGTTATAGCAAGTTTGTTTGTTTGTTTGCTTACTTTTTCTTTTTTTATTTCAAGATAGGGTTTCTCTGTGTAACCTTGGTTGCTCTGGAGCTTTGTAGAACTCCACAGTGACTTCAAGAGTCTCTACTATTTATTAGGCACAATGCTTATGCTGTGGCAAAGGTGTGATTGTTGCTCTTAAATATTATCATTTTCTTATGAGAGCAAAAAAATTTTCGCCTTTCTACTGTGTCACCAGAAAACATCTAAACTCTCAGATAAATACACCAAGATTTCAGAGCAAGTAAAATAGAAAAGGAACATGAAGTTGCGTTGCACTCTGGCTCAGCTCTGATGGAACGAAAAGATTAAAGTTTCAGTTTTCTCACTTGTTAAAATTAAAGCCCTCTACTCTTACTATCCCTGGTGGTTTGAATGAAAATGGCCCCCATCAGTTCATATAGAAGAGCATAAGGGTGGCACTATTTGAGAGGATTAGTAGGTGTGGCCTTGTCTGATAAAGTACTTCACTGAAGGTGGGCTTTGAAGTTCTAAGAGCCCAAGCCAGGCCCTGTGGCTCTCTGTCTTTCTGCTGCCCTCATATCTGGAGATCAAGATGGAGAACTCTCAACTGGCATGTCACTACGCTTCCTGCCATGGTGATAATGAACTAAACATTTGAACTATAAGCCAGCCCCAATTCAATGCTTTCCTTTATAAGAGTTGTCTTAGTTATGGAGTCTCTTCTCAACAATAAAACACTGACTAAGATAATCTCCTTATTCAATGTTCATTAAATAGGGTACTGTATAAAACTGGCTTGCACATAAAAAATTAACTATTGACTCATTCATTCATCAACAAATGTTACAGAGTATCTCTCTACTCTAAATCAAGGGTTACAAAACATTCTCTTAACCAGCTGGTAATAACTTCAGGCTTGGATCCTTCTGTCAAAATGCTTAAAACATGAAAGCATCCTAGAAATATGCAAATTAGCAAGTGTGGCTTTGTTCCAACAAAACATTATTTATGGACACTAAAATTTAAGTTTCACATAATTTTAATGTGTCAAGAAATGTTGTTTTAATTTTTTTAAACCATGTTTTTATAGCTTGTGGGTTATATAGATATAGGCAACATGAGACTGTGCCTCCTAGAAATGGCAAGGAAACTTCACCCACAATATCACGAAAACATAACCACCTAGTCAAGTCCTGATCAATCACAATACGGGTAGACATGCTAACTTGGTAGAAGGCAGTCTCACAGGACACACTCCTTAGACAAAGAAGCACAGGCAGCTACTGATTGATGAGAGAGAAAATTAGTTATACAAGGGATAATCCCCTTAACTAGTTATGTAAAACAAGTGGTCCACTCTGAAATCATATGCATGCAAGCTAAACTAAAGAGACTCAGAAGTTTCTGTTTACATATTTGTGTATACAGATGTTTGTAGCAATGATAAAAAAGAGTTTGAGATGATATGGGAGGGATGACAGGGGAAGAGTTGGAGGGAAAGGAAAACAAAGTAAGTGCACTTCAATTAAAAAAATTAAATAGGCAGCAGAGCAGTGTTTGCTAGCCCCTAGGGTCTGGGAACCAGAGAGGACAGGGAGAGTATTCTGCTCTGAAGAGAAGACATTTAAATAATAATCAAACAATCACATAAATACCATAAAATGATAATGCAGATATGATTTAGATTAAGTGTTCATCATCTTATGAGAATATATAATTTAACCTCTTCTATAAATGTGTTTGTAAGATTACAATATTTTCTCCAGGTCTTCATGTATAAACTGAGTTTTCTATAGCAGCGAGCCTCTGCATATTTTAGTTGCTCTGCTCCAGGGATCACATCTCATGACCTGTCCAGGCATATTTTAGGAATTGTTTTTGTGAAAATGCACTAAACTTTCATCACTGAGATTCCTCACTATCATTGGGAAGCACTCAAACTTCCTCCTGACTCTTCTGCAGCCCCTGCCTCTTCTGCAGCCCCTGTCTCTTCTGCAGCCCCTGTCTCTTCTGCAGCCTCTGTCTCTTCTGCAGCCCCTGCCTCTTCTGCAGCCCCTCTCTTCTGCAGCCACTGTCTCTTCTGCAGCCCCTGTCTCTTCTGCGGCCACTGTCTCTTCTGCAGCCCCTGCCTCTTCTGCAGCCCCTGCCTCTTCTGCAGCCCCTGCCTCTTCTGCAGCCTCTGTCTCTTCTGCAGCCCCTGTCTCTTCTGCAGCCCCTGTCTCTTCTGCAGCCACTGTCTCTTCTGCAGCCCCTGCCTCTTCTGCAGCCTCTGTCTCTTCTGCAGCCCCTGTCTCTTCTGCAGCCCCTGTCTCTTCTGCAGCCTCTGTCTCTTCTGCAGCCTCTGTCTCTTCTGCAGCCCCTGTCTCTTCTGCAGCCACTGTCTCTTCTGCAGCCTCTGTCTCTTCTGCAGCCTCTGTCTCTTCTGCAGCCCCTGTCTCTTCTGCAGCCACTGTCTCTTTTGCAGCCTCTGTCTCTTCTGCAGCCTCTGTCTCTTCTGCAGCTACTGTCTCTTCTGCAGCCTCTGTCTCTTCTGCAGCCTCTGTCTCATCTGCGGCCACTGTCTCTTCTGCAGCCCCTGTCTCTTCTGCAGCCACTGTCTCTTTTGCAGCCTCTGTCTCTTCTGCAGCCACTGTCTCTTCTGTAGCTACTGTCTCTTCTGCAGCCTCTGTCTCTTCTGCAGCCACTGTCTCTTCTGCAGCTACTGTCTCTTCTGCAGCTACTGTCTCTTCTGCAGCCTCTGTCTCTTCTGCAGCCTCTGTCTCTTCTGCAGCCTCTGTCTCTTCTGCGGCCTCTGTCTCATCTGCGGCCACTGTCTCTTCTGCAGCCTCTGTCTCTTCTGTAGCCACTGTCTCTTCTGCAGCCCACTGCAGCCTCTGACTACACTCTGCTTTGCCCCATGCCTTTGTGCCACTGGCAACAGCTTCTTTCTTATCTTCACACAAACCTATATACACCTGGGTAGAAGTGTGCAAACAGGAAATCCCAGGCTACTACATGGTGCACATGTGAACAGCTGTACCCAGGTGGCCAAGTGGAAACCCTGGGACATAGGTATGGTGATGTGGGATGTCTTTCTGTACACTGTGAATATCTACCACTGGTTAATAAAGAGACTGTTTTGGCCTATGGCAGGGCATCTTAGAGGCAGTCAGGAAATCTGGGCATAGATAAAGGGAAAGGAGGGTGAAGTCAGATGACAAAGCTACAAGCTGCCACACAGAAGGCAAGATGTAACAGAACACTGGTAAGGCCATGGAGTGACGTGGCAATACAACAGATAAATAGAAATGGATTAAGAGCTAGCTGATGATGAGCCCTAGCAATAGGCCAAACAGTTTGTAATTAATATAAACCTTTGTGTGATTATTTTATAAGTAGTTGCAGGACCACCGGTAAAAGAGATTCCTCCAGACCAAGCATGGACAGGACAGAAAACTTCTGGCTATAGTATAGATAACCTGGAATATGACAACAATATAAATGCCAACAAGTCTACGTAATGTGCCACATTGTGGTGGTAGGGCACGACAAGTGTATGAACAGGTGTGCCTTTCTCTGGCTGTGTGAGGGTTTTTTTCCCTCATGTTCTGGGTGCTTTTCATTAAACTGCTAGCCAGCAATGGGCTCATACCACTTGTAAGTCTAATACACACTCAGGGAAAAGTACAACATAATTAGTAGCAAATTTAGCTCCATGATTATAATAACTTAAGTGCAAAAATGGGCAGGTAAATTTTGAAAAAATCTGCTCAGATTTTGTTTTTATATTATACCTGTGTTGCTTATTGGGGTTTCTGTGCAGGAATCATTTGAAGCCTTGAGTCTAAGAAACAAGAGCCCCATTAACTGAACATGACTGAACAAGGGGCAGTCTGGCTAAGTCCAGGGTTCAGGAATGCTGCACTGAACTACAAACAGAGATGATATGGGCTTCAGCTCATTTCTGGATGTTTTGATTCTTTAAACAAATAGGTGGAGTAGAGATACTAGCAGACATCTATATTTAAACATCAGTAATGTAAACATAATAGCAGATACCGTGCTACTCCCCACATCTTGGTGGACTGTCTCGCGAGTATGCTGGTACCTAGACTACTGTTTAGCAAAGTTATGGCCTCTTCGTCTTATTCTCCCCTTTCAGTCTTCTTGTCTGATCTCCACAGTAAAGAGCTTGAAGAAGCCACCCATGGTAAAAGGCACAGCCTGTATATAGTAATTCTACCAAGAATCTTTTAAGAGAAAGTTTTTTGATCAGAGAAGTCTCCATGAATCACCAGCCATAAAGTCTGTGTAGCAGAGCTTGTCGTCTGTGGGGAGGTGATAGTGGCTTTCCTGGAAGCCCCTGGAATATGCCCTGTGGGTGTTGCCCACCATACTGAGGGGAGGTGAGCTCTGGCAGCGGCTGCACACACACACACAAAAAAAGGCCTCACAAGTGCCTTGTAGCCTTTCTAGGATGACAGAACTCACTCCAGGAAGGAGCAGCTTGTCTTCCAAGTGCTGGACCCATATGCCCCTGTTACCAAGTCAGGACACTACCACTTCTGCTTATGTTGCTAATAATAAGTCAACATTGAACAAAAGTGTCCTAAGAAGAAAATAAGAGAAATTTAAGAATCAATGCCTTTTCCTGGTTCCTTATAATGACAAAGAATTATCTGCATCGTGAGAAAAATGCTAATTTTATTAAAATGCTATCAGATGAAGCTTTTAGACTAACTTTCAGCACTAAAATATTATGCGGGTGATTTTCATTTATCAGTTCTAACTCTTTAGGATCATTTGTATACACAGTTGCCATATTCAGAGAAAAATCCCAAATCCAGGACTGACTTGTTTTCTAAATGAATTGGGAAGTTGTCATTAAGCAGCCATCTGCTACTCAACTGCAATTGTGTAAAAGCATTGTTGTGCCTCCATAATGGCCCACCGAGCAGATGTTTTAAAGCACTCCACACACAGCAATGTATGTCACAAAAGATAAGGGTTACAACACAATCAATGATCTCAGTTCCTCTGTAAATGAATTCCATTTTAATAGGTGAAATTCACCTTTATGCTCAACATGACAAGAGTCAGATGATGGAAAAAGAAAGCCTCCAGACCAGATGTCCACTTTCCCATTTATGTCTGTGGGAAATTTGTAGATTGACTTCTCTGTGCAATAAAGATCAAAACGAGAAGTTTCTTTTTCTTTGATTTTGAGAAAATATCTTAACTCGTTGCCAGCTTTTAAAGAATAAAAGCTTGGCCAAGATGTTAAATTTAAAGTGGCCTTGAGCATGGGAAGCAGGAATAGAACTCTAGGTAGCAGCAACAGAAAGGCCTACTGTGTGTGTAAATACCCATGACAGTTAGAAACCAGGAACATGTTCCTGCTACTCAATAGAAGATACTATTTTAACAGGAGAGAGTTTAAAATATATTTTTAAAGTGGTTAAAAACCACACAAAATTCTGAAAAGAAATTAAAGATTCATGTTCTGCAGGGTCCATGTCTTAGCATGGGTTACTCCAAGAAGTGGAAGGATTTGAATGCCAGTAATCAATTTGAAAGTGATTTCAGGAGTAACAGAGTAATAGAGCAGGAAATGAAACCATGGAATAGGAAGGGAATGTAGTCTGCACAAAGTATATCAACTACGTGTTAATCAAATAAGACTCATTCCTATTGGGACCCCGAGAGACAAAAGCCTTTCCTGCCTGAGCTATCAGAAGTTGGGGTGGGACATATTTATTCATTACATTTTACTACTTCCTGGTGGTGAGTTATGTTGGGTGTCATCTCCGAGAATCACAGGGGTATCTCACTCTGCACCCTGTTGGAAGAGGTCCCATGCATACACCTGGTGGCATGGAAATACAAATGCATCTTAGCGACCACCACCAATAAACAGTGTAGCAGTTGGACAATAGTTCTCCATCCCTTATTCAAAACTATGATATCTAAAGTGATCTAAAAATTGTAAGAAATAACCAACAATTAAGCTCAATTAAAGTGACAAATTCTTATCTGAGACTTTCTGTGTTTATCTATTCTACTTTATATGAGTAGAATTTCATTGAACATTAATGTTTGAGCATGGGGTGCAGCCATGACACCACTAGAAATGCAATGTAACATAATTTACCTTTATTTTTATAAAATTATATAATTTTATGAACTAAATAAAATGTAATTTTATTATATTGCCTATTTAAATTTCTTCAAATTGAGTCCCTCATAGTGCATGAAGAACTGACATGAATTTTTTTGATGTCTTCTCTCTGTTGAATTTTTCTTGAAAATAAATATTATAGGAAGAATTATACTAACCTTCACCATAGCAGCTACCACTTTAAAAAAAATCCAGGTGAAAAGGCAAAGGAGCTGAGGAAAAAAGGGGTCCTAAAATTCACCTATGGGAGCATTTCCTCTGGCTGAGATGACTGGAGCCTTCCTCATCCAGCTCACCATGGTCAACAACATTAACTTCTACATGAAGTATAAGGGAGCTACACTTTCAAACCCCCTCAGCAAAGCATGGAGAGATATGTGAGAGCTCTCTGTATCTATATATAGATATATTACACATAATTATGTTATATATAATTTCCATGTTAGCTTCTCCAGCACAAAGGCTTCAAAAATTCAAACAATATTCTAAATTATTAGTTATTCATTCAATAAATACTTGAATATATAGTATATGCCTAAAATGATAAATTGATTAGATTTTTTTAAGGAAAAGAAACCCCTACATTGTTAATATCACACCTGCTAAATTCAGTATTGGTGCCAGAATTATGTAAACCATATCACAAGTGACTATAACCCATGGAAACTGTGATTACGGCTATATGAACTTTGTACATGTTCAAACAATCTCAGATAAAGACCTCAATTTTAACTGAAAAGGATACATAAAGTCTCAATTCAAGAGATGGCACTTAGCCTAAATAATGAAAGATTCTAACTGGTAGAAATGAGGCATAGGCTAATATGTGCAGATGTAGTGGAAAGAGAGATCTAATATGTAAGATGCTAAAGTCCATGGACAACTTAGCAAATTACCCTATTTGTCTGAAACATAGTATTATAGGAAAAAATCTGAAGGACAAAATTGCTTACTACCTTGATAACAAGAACATAGAAAAAAGTACATGAAAATTGTAAATCAATATTCTTTGTCAATAAAAATTAATAAAATTCCAGCAAACTAAATCTAACAATATATAATATTGAAACATGACCAAATGAAATTCATCACAAGAATGCAAAGTTAGTTCAACACTGTAAAAGTAACCAAATAGAAAATAAAATCCATAGAGCTCTCCTATAGGTTCAGAAAAAGCATTTGAAAATTGAATTTGTGATTAAAAACTTCCATCAATGTGGGGACAAAACAGTTTTTCTCCTAAGTGAACTTCATATTAAAAGTTCACTTGGGCTTTGGGAGGGATGGCTAAGTGGAAGAGCAGAGTCCTCACACAGAAAACAGACATGGCTGCATGTACCTACAATCCCAGCATTTGGGGTCACAGATGGGCAGATCTGAAGAGCTCATTAGCCAGCAAGCCTCACCAAATTGGGGAGCTTCAACTCTTATGAGAGACCCTGCCTCAAGAGAATACTGTAGAGAGAAATTGAAGAAGACACTTGGTATCTTCCTGTGGCCTCTGTATCCAAGTGCACAGGCACACGCACTTCTGTACATATGTGTGTGTGTGTGTGTGTGTGTGTGTGTGTGTGTGTGTGTGTGTGTATGTGCATACAATACACATGCACACATGAATACATACAAATACTACCCCCAATTTTTTTTAAGCAGGAGAAAAAAATCCTAGCAGGGAATCTCTTTTAATAGTGAAACACTAAATGCCCTTTTCTAGGACCAGAGAGTATCCAACAGTCTGGAAGTTCACACAATAAAACATGGGAGGGGAAGGGGTGAGGGCGGAAGACAGAGAGGTACAAGAAGGATTAGAGAGAAAGGAGGGGGGGAAGGAGGGAGGAAAGAAGGAAGCAGGAAAGTTGTGAGTGAGGGAAGGAGACAGAAAATAAAAAGGCAAAACTGTTTCTAGAACATATACTGTCTACATAGAAACCATGGGAATCTCCAGAGCAACTACTTAAACACACAGTCATTTTGCAAGGCTGCAAAATTCAACGTTGATATAAAAAAGTCAACCATAATTTTATGTGTAAGAACAAGTAACTAAAAGATGAAAATTTTAGAAATTCCATTTAAAATAGCACCCAAACCATAAAATAATTAATAATAGGATTAACAAAAGACCTGTAAGGGCTCTGCACTGCCATACACAAAGTATTTCAAAGGGAACTCTTCTAGTGGTCTACATAATCTGAGAAATATATCACATCCATCCATCAGTCTTGTTAGGACATAAAATTCCCTGAAAACGGATCTGGAAGATTCCGTGCAGTTCCATAGGAAGGCCAGCAGGGAAGGGAGGCAGTGCACACTTACATTTACCTTTCGCTCTACACAGAACTGACAACCCAGACATAAGTTCAACGCAAAGCCAAAAGCTTAAGTTTCTTATGACTGAACATGGAGGTGTGAGGGTGTGGTCAGCAGGAGAACTGTACCTTTCACATGCGAAGTCTGAGGCTTGGTCCCTAGCACCTTTTCATCCCAACACAGAAAAACAAACAACACAGGAGAAAATCTTTATGGCCTTATAGTAAGCAAGGATTTCTGAAGACACAAACAGAATCATAATGGATTTTGTCAAAAGTAAAACTTTTGTTTTTGTAAAAGTGGGAAACTAAAGGCAAACCATAAAATGGGAGAGAGCACACAACATACAACTGAGGATTTGTAAGAATTCTTATACTTAAGGAGACAAGACATATATTTTCAAATATGCTAAAATGTTAGATATATGCTTCCCAAATAAAATAAAAAATAACTAATAAGCATATGAAATCACAATGGAATACTTCTAGAAAAAAATTACTTATATAATAAGTCAATATGAAATGCTGTCACCATTTTGAAAAAACTGGCAATTTGCAAAAGTTAAACATAAATCTGAAGTTGACCCAATGTCCACTGCTAGATATTTCTCCTGGAATAATGAAAACATGCCTGAAGGAAGCTACACACCCATCTATAGTTCATTTACTGACAACAGCCCATGTAAAAAGTAGTGAATGCTCATCAGTGAAGGGTAAAGTATACTCCATCACAATAAAACAGAACTCTTGATATGAAATATGATGTAGGTGAATTGTGGGTTAATCATGCTAAGTGAAACAGGTCAGGTACAGAGAATATATATTTTATTATCTCTTTCATATAAGATACAAACAGAGAGAGAGAGGAAAGAATAATAATGGTAACAATGCTTTACAAAAACAAAAAAGTTATATTTATCTGATGTGGGAATGCCTTTCTGTATGCTGTGAATCTCAGTCTTTAAATTAAGGAGCTGTTTTGGGCCATGACAAGCACCATAAAAGAAGTAGGAGAGAAATCAAAACATAGTTAGGAAAGGAAGGGCGGAGTCAGAGGCAGACCGAGCTGAAGCCCAAAGGAGCAACATGTAAGGAGCACAGGTGAGCCACGGACCACATGGCAGACAGATGAATAGAAATGGGTTGAGTTAAGATGTAAGAGCTAGCTAGCAATGTGCCTGAGCCATAGGCCAAACAGCATGAAGTTAATATAAGCATCTGAGTCATTTCTAGGGGCCTGAGCAGTGGCGGGCGGCTGGGCAGCTAAGAGGTCTGGGGCTGCACGTCTGTGAGTCTAGGCCTCTGGCTGCCCAGGACCAAGAAACCCCCACTGCCACATTTATCTAAAATTATATATATCTTAAATTAAGTTATGTCACTTGGGCCGCTAATACATCCTTCATGAACCACAGACTATCTAACCAAAACCCAATTCCAGGCACATGAAACCTCCTTTGGAATTTTGGTTAGGGGAGTCCAAAGGACTCCTAAACCAATGTAGGTTATGTTGCCCTTGGCTACCTCTCAGAGGTTGAAGGTTAAGGTCATATTGCAAAATCACCACACATTTGGACGCAGAACTAGGAAGATTAGTCGTGGATGTGATCTGAAAGTCGCTTCACAGAGGAGGAGGCAATCAACAGTTGTACCCAGCTGACATCTGTGAACCACAGCAATGACCAGCATGTCAAGAGGTCCCTATGGTGCAACAGCAGCACTCATACTGGAGTAACTAACAGCTATCTACTGGGACTTGGCCACAGGAAGGAAACCACGCCTACTACTAGAAAACTAGCCAAGTACCCAGAGCTGCTCAGATCAGGAGGAGAACCTACTATCAGCACTTGAACAAGAGCAGCAGAGTTCCTAACTGCATTCTAAAATTTAGCCTCACTCCACTGATAACGGCAGCTGTAACCCTCATCAAAGAATCCTCTTTGCAGCAGGTACAGACCATTAGAAAAGACAATCAGTCAGAATGCAGATCAGCTGGCACTGGGTGCCCAGCCCCAATGGATACATTTACAACACAACTCATGCATTTAAAACTCAGGAACATCATGGAACACAGGAGCAGAAAAACCGTAAGAGCCAGCGGACCAGGAAGTCCACTGATACGGTGTCTCCTAGAAACACAAGGGCAGCTACACTCATACTACCTCAATAAGATGCTGCCTAACCAAGACTCAAACAATGATACTACCAGCAGACACACTAACATGAAATCCCTAGACAACCCCAGTAACTGCTAAGAATGGATGAATTAATCTTTCCATGGGGTGAGCATTATTCAATAGCAGGTGATCAGCCCCCAAATCACATACATACAAGCAACATTAAACAAAACCATTAGGTTGTATGTCTGTATTTACAGACACACACCAATAACAATCAAAGAAAAAGGCCATAAATTTGAGAAGAAGTAGAGAAGCATGGAAGGAAAGAAAGAAAAGGGGCAAAATGCTATAATTCTGTTTTAATTAAAAGTAAAGAAGATGTAAATGCAAATTAATACCAAAATAGTTATCAAAAAACGTTTTGCCAGGGGCTGAGATTTAACTCGAGAGATTCAGAGACATATCAGTGACCATATCATGACTACCACAGTGCTGCGGTTTGGCAGTGTATGTAAAAATCATAATCTGACCAACTGTCTACTTTAAGTAATAAGTCTATAGTAGATAAGCTATTTTCCAGGGAAGCTTATGAGAAAAAATAACTTGTAAAGTGTTAGGCTAGTATGGAAGGCAGGATGTTATCTAGCAGTTCCTGGAATGAATGGTATCTATAAAACACAAATGCATGCATTGAACTTTTGTTAACTGTGTTCAGGCAAACAGGAACAGATCAACAATTCCGACACTGCTATGCAGGTAAACTGAATTGTATGATCCATTAAGAAATGACTCCTAGTGACCTACTGGTACACCCTTAAACTAGTGCATGCCTTAACCTCATCAGAGAACCTTGTGTTTGCACCAGGTGGCAATTAAAATGGAGACCCACAATTGGTCCATGTGTACAGAGTAAGACTGAAGGATGCTCAGTTCTACATCTCATTATACTTCTTCTAAGGATAACGGATCACTGTGGAAGGAGTGGAAAGATTTTAAGGACCAGATAGTAGATGACTACAAGGAGACAGTACAATTACACATGTGAACATAGCAGTGGTGATGGATGGCATGCACAAAACCAGGACAAGCTGGAGCAAACCAAATCCCAGCATGCAGAGGGGAGGTAGACATGAAGTATCACACCTAGCTAAGGAGCTACTGGCAACTGATAGCTACTGGGAGAAGGAAACTTGGCTTTCTATAAAGTTGCAGTACATTTAATTACATTTAATCACCTCCATTGGAAGGCTACACACCCAAGATTGCACTGGCACCAGAAATTTTACCTTATAGGAGATAGAGGATGGATGGATGGATGGATGGATGGATGGATGGATGGATGGATGGATGGATGGATGGATAGGTGGATGGGTAGATGGATGGGTAGATGGGTGGATGGACCAATGATGGGTGGGTGGGTAGATGAATAGATAGATAGATGGATGGATGGATGGACAGGTAGTAGATAGGGAGGGAGGGAGGGAAGGAGAGAGGGAGAATACATAGTTGGGTGGGTAGGGAATAGGGATTGGATGTGGGAGGAGTTGGGGAAGGTAGGTGAATATGAACAAATACACTGTAAGGAATTCTCAAAGAACTAATAAAAACAACAGGAAATGGAGAGAAGGGAAAACAGCAGAAGACAGTTTACTCTGCAAGTTTATAAATAAGCAAGCAAAGAAGCTGGAATGATCTTTGTGGTAATACACTTTATATAAGCATTCCCATGAACTCATGTTTCACTTAATACATGAAGAAGTGGCTATGTTCAGAAACACTTAATGTGAAGACACATGTGTAGGCAGAGTTTTACTTACAAGGCACCAGTCCAAAATTAATATTTATTAGAATATAAATCAACACTCACAATACAAGTAATAGCTTATAGTGGTAACTGAACAGGGACTGGAGTATCCGAGCGATGGATGAGCGGGACGGACGATGGATTCTGATCCGGTCTCTTCAGCAGCCAGGAACCAGGAAGAGAGCTCCCCATGTCCAGCAGCCCCTTATCAATGGGGTTGGCCACACCCCCTCCAGGAGCTCGGAACCCTGGATAAGCGTCTTCGGACCTTATCAGCTGACACCTGAATCCCACTACATCTCCCCCTTTTGTCTAACTAAGAAGGTTCTAAACTAAGACTATGTACAATAGGAATTATTATTAGGTAGTAACCTTAAATACCTATTCTTCAACCCCTTCAAGACCTGAGAAGGAAGATGTATCACTTGAAAGTCAGAAGTACATGGAAGTAGTGGCTTCCAAAATTTGGGAGAGGACAGCAACACAGCTACCTGGACAATCACCTCTGGTTTTGTGCGCTGCTGGAGCATCTATCATATTGGCTACAGGCCTATGGCATCTGACAGATCTTTTCACAAGCAGGGCAATTTTGGAGAGACTGTCTTATCCTGTCCAGGCAGGGTTTCAACACTCACGATACAAGTAATAGCTTATAGTGGCACCTGAACAGGGACTGGAGTATTGGAGCGATGGATGAGCGATGGACGGACAATGGATTCTGATCAGGTCTCTCCAACAGCCAGGAACCAGGAAGAGAGCTCCCCATGTTCCAGCAGCCCCTTATCAATGGGGTTGGCCACACCCCCTCCAGGAGCTCGGAACCCTGGATAAGCTGACACCTGAATCCCACTACACACATGTGTTGTTTTGTCAGCTGAGAATCCAAAAGCAATGACAACCTGGGAGCAATGAACATACTTAGCACTGAAGTTTGGGGTTGTACTACTATTTCCTAGTAAAAAGGAACCAGATCCCTTATTTAAGGAATCAAAGAAGCCCAGATAATGAGACTAGATTATCTGTGCTGCCAGAAACTGACTGTGCATGTGGGGGGCGAGGGGGGGAAGAAGGAGAAGAGGAAGACATATGAAAAAGAGAAAGTGGGGAGAAAGGGAGGCATCGTTTCCCACAGTGATACTGATATGCCACAACGGAGCTCAGCAAAGAGTTACCAACAGTCAAAGCCAAAGCAAAATGAACAAGAAAATAAATAGAGCATTGTGTTATAACCCAAAATATTTTTTTTAAAAAGGTATAAGGCCTCACTGATTCTTAAAAGGATAATTGGTTAAATAGGAGTCAGGGAGCAGACTCACCATGTCTGAAGGGGCAAAGCACAGCTCACATCTCAGGGAGGTCTGTGCAGAGTGAGAAATGACAAGGACAGCAGCAGTGTCCATTCCCAAACTGCAGCTTCATTCCTCCTGCAGTTCCAACTCTGTGCTGGCAGGACAAGGGCAGCATGGCACAGAGCCTGCTCATGTAGCCTCCGACCTGCCCTCTAGACACACGGGTGTCTCCCACCATGGAAGTTCACACTCACACAAGCAGTTCTCACTGAGGACTTGGTTTCCTTGCTAGCTACTGTGTGATCCCTAGTCACTCTACGATTCTATTCTTTTTCTCTCGAGCATTTTCAGTGACTTTCCCTTGTGTTCTGCTCTTCTATTTCTGCCTGGAGTTTTAACAGTCTCTATCCTGAGGCACTAACTCACATCCCAATGACGGCCTAGTACCTCCACATACTCCCCTAACGCTCAGAGATGCAATCACACTGTCAAGATTGTTTTTTTTCCCCCCATTTTCAAGCATAGCATCTGAGAATCGTGCTAGCAGGTGACACTATAACCCATCAACTCATCCCCTATTAGTATCTTTTGTCCTGACTCTGCATACTTTACAGTTTCCTGTTCTCTTGTTACTCCTGTGCCTATTTATATATGTGGACCACTCTAATAAAAAAGAGTCCCCCTCAGCTATATCTAGAAAGTGCTGATTCATTCTACTGAAATCCTACCCCCACCAGGAGATCTTGCAGATGCTCTGGGAAGCACACGGACAGCCGATCTTCAGTAGCACAGATCTTATTGGGAATAATTATTCTACCACATTTTCAATACCTGAATTATTCCACTTGACTGGTTTGAGAAGTCTAAGATATTTGATGATGAACTGGTTGAAGTCATTCAGGGCTTGTTCCAGCCCTGCCACTGCCTCGCTGTAGCTTCCATTTCTAAGCTTTATATTCCATGTGTACAGTATCAGAGCATTCACCAGATAGAGGGAGGATTATCCTATACTAAAATGAAAATAACATGCTTTTATAAGGAAAATTTAAGAGTTTGAAAAATAGACTAGGGGCTAGAGACAAATGGCTTGTCATTCAGGTGTGAATGAATGTTCAGATCCCCAAACCACATAAATGCCAGGCAGATCTGGCAGTTGGTCTTCAATGATAGCTCTCCAGAGGCCAATACGGGGATCTGGGAGCAAGCTGACTAGTAGTGAGCTCTGGGTTCAAATACAGTCCCTGGCTCAATATGTTATAGGTAGAAAATGCTCAAGGAAGATACCAGTGCCAACCTTGGGCCTACACAATCACACACACACACACACACACACACACACACACACACACACACACTCACACACACACATCTGTGAACACTTAGACAGAAATACATTCATATCACACATGCCAAACTCCTCAAAAGACTACACAGGTATTATGACTCATGCTTGAAATTCCAGCAGTTGGGAGGCTAAGGCTGGGATGCTTCCATTTAAAAGCCAGTCTAGATTACAGAGAGAGACCCTGTCTCAAGAACTAAATAAGAAAAACGTAGACTTTGTTCCTCAATGACACACAGGACTTGTAATGTAATATGAGGCCATCTTCTGGGCAATGAAAAGCTTTCTTCTTCTTTTACTTATTTTTAGTTACCTTACTATGTTTCTGTGAATAACTGCATCTTTCTCTCTTAGAATTTCATAGTATAAAATATGTAAGAATGATCCTTAAGAGTGGCACACCAGCACTTGGGAAGCAGAGGCAGATCTCTGTGAGTTCAAGGACAGCCAAGGCTACACAGAGAGACCTTGTATCAAAAAGAAAAAGAAGAAGAACGATCGTAAAGACCAGATGTTGGGGCTTGAGAGATAGTCTAGTAGTTAGGAGCATGCATTGCTCTTGCAGACGTCCCACGTTGGGTTTCCAGCACCCAGCTCAGGACCTCACAACTACTTGTTCTAGGGGATTTGATGCCCTCTTCTAGCCTTGGTGGGCACCTGCATTCAAGTGCACATACCTTAACACAGACATAGACACGGACAAGTAATTTCTTCAAAGCTTAAGAAAAAAGACAAGAAGGGGCCTATCTTGAACAAAGAAGAAATTTCTGGATCCAATGCATAAATTTTACGTACTTATTAATATTTTTGTCTAATGTAAGCCATACTTATTGGCATCTCTGGGCATTTTGCCAGGCTTAGTTTAAATCTTTTCATCTGTTCAGTCTTTTCTGGGCATTGTAATTGATACTGTTAAATGACAATTTAGCATTTCCTTTTTACATTTCCTCTAAGCCTCCTCTAAATAGGGGCTGTAACTGAGGCTAAAGAAGGTGCATTTGGGGCATAGTTTATTTATTAGGGAAAAGACACATCAAAGCTTAACCTCAAGAAGTAATTTATTAATTAGCTTGTGGTAGCTAATAGGAATTATTGTAATCAAACCAAGCACATTTAGTCAAGAAACTATCCAAGATGGCAGACTTCAATAATAAAAAATTATTAACTCCTATGTGCCAGTCCACTTCCAATTATCATTAGATGTCTTTCCATTCTGTTCCCACTAAAACAAGTCCCCAAATTAAATAGTAATATTACCGTGTTGATAATAATTTCTACAAATGTGACAGAAAATGTTTTAAACTACCATATATACTGAACAGAATCCATGGCCTATCAGAGAAATTCATTAAGAAGCAGCTGGCCAATTTTTAACTCAACTATTTCCTTTGACTTCAGCAGCAGTTTAATGTTAGACTAGGTTCCCCAAATTCTACCTCCAACTTCTAGCTGTAAAAAGCAATCTCAACAAATAAAGCAAAATTCCTGTTGTCACGGCAATCTTCATTCTGTAAAGAGCCACCCAAGTCATGTTTAACTGTGAACAAAGCAGAAAATGCATGGAGAGGGCACGCATGCTCTGTATCCCCATCTGCATTGCTCCTACAGGCAGAACACTGAATAGAAGCTGCCTGTGATGACTTCATGAGTGCTTATGACCCCTTATGACCCTTCAGACTTCACTGCCTGTTACACAGGGCTAAGGAACTAACTATAAAAGAACCAAATCCACTGCAAGATTATTAGGTGATATCTGCTAAGTAAAACCTATCATTTCACTTATTTAACAGACATTTTAATTTTTTGATGTCCACTTGGCCTCTAGACCCCCTCACCATGTCCTGTCTTTGGCTTACCTCTTGCCTGAGCTACAGTCGCCCTTTGGAGGTCAAATCCGTAGTCTTACTGGCTACTTTTATGTCAACTTGATGCAAGCTAAAGACAACTGAGAGGAATGAGTCTTAACTGAGAAAAGGCTTCTATAAGATTGGGCTATAGGCAAGCCTACTGAGCATTTCTCAATGGCCCAGTCATAGGTGGTGCCATCCCTGGTCTGGTGGTTCTGGGTTCTATAACAAGGCAGGCTGAGGGCGCCATGGGGAGAAAGCCAGTAAGCAGCATCTGTCCATGGTCTCTGCATCAGCTCCTGCCTCCAGGTTCCTGCACTGTTACTGTGCAAACTTCTTTTGTTGATGAACTGTGATGTAGAAACACAAATCCAATAAACCCCTTCATCTCCCCAAATTGCATTGGTCATGGTGATTCATCACAGTAATAGTTACCCCAACTACAACAGAAATACAACATAAGTCTCAAAGAATTAATAAAGACAGTATTTTCAAGAAGAAGAATTAAGAATTCGTGGCTTTCCTAGAACTTTTCTAGAGATTCAAATTTTTCACATAATCTAAGTCAAGACCAGGTCTTCCTTGAATTCTCCACTCCCTTCTCTTTGATAGCAATACCATCCCCTGATTTGTCTCCTAAAATCCTTGACATCATTTGTTGCTTCAATTAATTCTTCTCTATTTACTTCTTTAAACTTGTACTTCCCAGGGCTCTTTCTTCAGCCATAACCATTCCTTGTTAATCTCAAACATTGCTGTGGTTTCAGCATCCATTTACGTAGTAAATCTGAACCCCCTAAAAGATCACAAATCTGAAGTCTAGATAGATTCATGTCTTCATTTAGATGTCCAATGGCATTTCGTCCTATAATTCTCTCACAATTTTATATATGTACATAATATACATTGATCACATGCCCTCCTTTCTCATACCCCCATTCCTACAGAACTAGCAGACCTCTTTTTTTCTCACGACTTCCCTTCATGTCTTTTAAATGACTGACCCACTCACTACATTTAACTATGTTTGTTTGCATGAGCACGGATTGGGAGTTACTTAGCAGGACAACTTGTAAGTAATGACATGACTCCTCTTCTCCCAGGAAGCATTAACTGCCCACACCTCTGCGGGGAGGGATGAGGCCCCACAAATTCCTCTCCAGTCCACGATGGAAAATTCACGGGACCTGTTCGAATAACAACCAGTGCTGAGTTCATGAGTGTAACAGAGAAGGGATGTCATGTCCATAAGATATCATTTCACATTGTTCTGCTGGACCTTACATTTCCCAACCTCTTCTGCAATGTTCCCTGAACTTTGCAGGGAGCCTATTATCCTGCACTTCAATTCAATATTTTCAAAATATAATTAATCATCTTTTTTCTAAACCTTCTCATACTCATATATTTCTTGCCTTAAAGGTTTTGAAATTCACTTAAAATCATACCTGGTAGTCAGTAAAATGTGTTTAATGAAAATAGTTGGTTGGTCAAAAACTGTTGATTAAGTATAGAATCTCTAGCAAATAACTGGGTAACCATAGTCAGCCAAACCAACACAATCATTTTTGAGTTTTATTCCCATCAAAAAGGCCGACTGATAAACTACACCTACAAATGGCTATGCTACCAAAGTTTACATGTAAGTCATTTTGAGATGAAATAATTTTATTCAGATTTCCAGGCTACTCCTAAAACCCAAGTTCATTCAAAATATATCAGAATTTTTATTGAATGAACAGCATGAACATGATTATTGTTATTTTTTTTACAAACTTAAAAGCTGAATAATGGTGCACAGTTAATTCTTATATGTGTAAATGTGTTCTTATATCCTTGGAAATATCTCATACCTCTTCTCCTTTCTTACAAAGGTGGATCTTAAGAACCAACAAGGAAAACAGAAAATTGATGGGCATATCTAGCTCCATGAAAGTCCTTTTACAGTCTTTTGTCGAGATATCTAAAAATTAGTCATTATAAATGACAATTCTACAGTCCAACAAAGTAAACTCCTTATAACTTATTAAGCTAAACAATGCAAAAATCTTTCCTAGATTATCCCCGTGCTGCATCACAGTATTAAAAGAAATATCAAATTATATACTACAGGGCTTTCAGTAACAAAAAAAAAAAAAAGAAGAAAACCTCCAACTGGTTATTAGATTTAACCATAGATATTTTGAAAATTATGTTTGATAAAACTACAAACAAAATGAAATAAAAATTGGACAAAATATTTGTAATCCACAAAGTACTAGATCTTTAGTAATCTCATAAATCAATAAGAACTACAAGAATAAGCAAGGTATCAAAGAAGAGACACAAGTGGCTAAATGAATAGTTTTGCTTCACTGGCAATCTAAGAAATATGTCAAGATAAAAAGATAATTGCTATCAAATGATCACAAAGAAGAATTAATTTTAAACGATAATTTGCAGACTTGTTTTGAGACCTACTTGCTGGAGAGAACATGGCTACTAGCCCCTCTCAGACAGAAGTGGTGCTTTTGAAAGAGTACAAGATTCTGGAAACAAGCTCTCCCAGTGTAAATGTGAGCCCCACATATAATGTGAAACACTGGCCCCAAGATCAGAGGGTTTTATTGAGGTGACTGACAGGCAGGAAAACCTAAAAAGGATGGACACTCTACATAGCATTGCTTTGTGTGTGTTATAGATTGCCGGAAGCTATTGTGAAAGCCCCCCTTTCAGTCTGCCTGTCATCTTCCCTGCATTACTTCTTAGCACTGACTCATTAGCTATTCTTCATCTGATTCAAAGCAAAATATGCTTCTGATCAAATATGCACTCACATGCTCTTTGGCAAACTACAAACCAAATTAGAAAAATCATAAATCTGGTACTAAATGTTCTGAAGGAGTGGTATATGCTATACCTTCCTCATCAGAAAAGCACGCATATGGGTTGCAATATGTCAACAAACTGCGTCTGTGACTTTTCTCACTCCTCATTTTAAAAATCATACAAAGATCAATAATATAGGCTATATTACTATGTTTGGATTAATAACAAATCTAGCACATCTCTTCTCAAATGGAAATCATTCAAACATGTTTGAAAGACATTCAAAATGTTCTTGAAATGTACATTTTAATGACTACATCTACATAGAAGTTAAAAATAAATACATATGATATCTTAAGGCTGATACCAACTTTAATATCACTAACCACTTATACAATATGCTTCTCTAAATAAAATATGCAGTTAAGCAGCCTATAAAATCATCCTCTCACTTTGAATATGTACCTTGATTTAATAAAATATTCAATCTTTCTATTTAAATGAACAAAAAATGATCAGTTATCACTAATCTCTAACCATGTACACAAAGCGCAATTTCATGCCATAATTCTGACTTTTTATATTACAATGTCTTGTCAGCTGAGATACGGTTTCACTATAAAGCCAGTTGGTTTCAATCTCATGCTGTTCCTATGCAAGTCTCCCAGATTCTGGGATTATAGGTGTGTGCCTATAATCATTTGTCAAAAGTTCTTAGTAATTATAGAATCAATATCCAATAAATCATGCAATAATAAACATAATTCCTTTTAATTATAGAAATCAGGATCTAGATATGCAATTTTGTATACTGTCTTTTAGCAAAAGCAACAGAAGCCAATTTTTAAAAATGATTCTTAGGTATTCAATTACCCTTATTAAAGTATAAATATTTGAATCCAAATAATGAAATGCATTCATCAAAATCCTAAGCAGAAATACAGTTGTAAATTATTTTTAAATTTTTAAAATAATCTACTGTCTTCATTTAAGTATCATTATTATATGTCCTCTCAAATATACTTCATTAAGCAGTAACTAATAAATAATTTTTTAAAGTTGATAAGAATTGCTATTTATTAAATATTTATTTCAAAACCATTATATATTGCTTTTGACAAGGCACCATGAAAAACAAAAAGATTCGTAAGATGAACAGAAAGATGCACAAGACATATTCCTGGGATTTATGAAGAAGGAAACACTCTAATAGAAGGATGAGCCATAAACACAAACCAATATAATAGTGGTCTGAAGAATTTCATAACTTGGTGTGATGATAAAAGCTTATTTAATCCAATATCTGTAACTTCTCATGAGAAACCCCATGTTTAGAACATAAAAACTGATCTCTTAGAAGTTCACTTTTAAACTTATATAAAATGAAATTTTCCCTTTTCTTGAATTTCTCCACTTGTGAAATGACTCTCTGTCCCACATCCATCTCTTTTTTTGGTTGTATTCATTTTATAATGAATATAACACATATACTCACCTGTCATATGTCATATTTAACTTGCTGCAATGTCCCCCTCCATAGTGTTGTGGAAGATTTGCACACTGTGTGAAGACATTGCTGTGACTGGTTTAATAAAGAGCTGAATGCCCAATAGATAGGCAGGAGGTACAGGCAGGACTTCCAGGCAGAGAGAAAGTAGATGAATCACAGTGTACCGGTGATCCATGGAGTCACCGCACAATTGGAGGTAAAAGCCACGTGGTAGAACATAGATTAATAAAAATATGGGTTAAATTAAGTGATAAGACCTAGTTGAAAACAAGCTTACTCTAAAGGCCAAACTTTCATAATTAATAAGAAATCTCTGTTGTGTCATTATTTGAGCTGGCATCCTGACAAAAAAGTGCTACTATAACAGTCACATTTTCTTACATTTTTTCTTTTTCTATTAAAAAAATTCATTTACTTTATATACCAACCACAATTTCCCATCCCCTCTCTCTTCCCATTCCCTCCCCTCCCTTCTTCAACCCCTCCCCTCAATCCACTCCTCCTCCATTCAGAAAGTAGCAGGCTTCCCATGGGAGTCAACGAAACATATCATATCACATTAATGCAGTACCAAGCTTCTCCCCTGCATCAAGGCTGGGCCACACTTCTCAGCATGGGGAATAGGATCCAAAAAGCCAGCTCATGTGCCAGGAACAGGTCCTGGTCCCACTGCTGAGGGACCCACAAACAGACTAAACTACACAACTGTTACCCTGTATAGATGGGTCCCATACAGGTTCTCTAGCCCCTGGTTCAGAGTCTGTGAGCTCAGGTCGGCTCTCTCTGAGGGTTCCCTGCCATAATACAGATCTCCTCTTGCTAGTATAATCCCTCTTCTGTTTCTCCAACTGGGCTCCCAGAGCTCTGCCCAGTGCTTGACTGTGAATCTCTGTATCTGATTCCATTAGTCACTGAATGAAGGCTCTATGGTGACAATTAGGTCACCATCTGATTATAGGGGAAGGCCAGTTCAGACACCTTCTCCACTATTGCTAAGAGTCTTAGCTGGGGTCATCCTTGTGGATTCCTAGGAGCTTCCCTGGCACCAGGTTTCTCCCCAACCCCACAAATGGCTTCCTTTATCAAGATTTCTCTTTCATTACTCTCCCCCTCCACCCTGCCCCCAATTCAACCAGCCCAACCCCTCATGTTCCTATCCCCCACCCTTTCCCCTTCACACACTCCCACCCCCCAGTTTACCCGGGTGATCTCATCTATTTCCCCTTCCCAGGGAAATCCATGTCCCTCTTGGGGTCCTCCTCATCACCTAGCTTCTCTGGGGCTGCAGGTCGTAGGCTGGTTATCTTACGGAGCTTTGTCTTGCTATTGTCCTTATGTGTTTCCTACTTTTCTTCTCTTGATTCAGGAGCAATCATTGGCCCATGGGATCATTTGTTGAAGATTATAGTGTTTTCACTTGCATGGCTCCTTTAAAATTTTAATTATTCAGCCAAATTAGGATTATTTAGAGTTATATTGTGAACTAGGGGTTCAACTTAGGTTGTTTTTCACATGCTTGTAATATCAAAGTTGATTATAAATAGAAGAAAACAAAACGGAAATGGAGGAAAATAGAAATCATGCATAAAACAGAATAACTAGGCCAGCCTCAGATTTTTCCACAGCAACTTTGAAGATCAAGGAAAAAGGGCCAGCATCCACAGAGCTCTAGAAGGGCCAGCATCCACAGAGCTCTAGAAGGGCCAGCATCCACAGAGCTCTAGAAGGGCCAGCATCCACAGAGCTCTAGAAGGGTCAACATCCACAGAGCTCTAGAAGGGTCAACATCTACAGAGCTCTAGAAGGGCAGTATCTACAGAACTCTGGAAGGACCAGCATCCACAGAGCTCTAGAAGAGTCAGTATGCAGAGCTCTAGAAGGACCAATATCTACAGAACTCTAGAAGAGCCAGCATCTACAGAGCTCTAGAAGAGCCAGCATCCACAGAGTTCTAGAAGAGCCAGCATTCAAAAACAGACAATTTTGTATGTCTTTAATAAAACAACACAGATGATTCTCAACATAGTTACCTTCAATTCCTCCCTGAAAAGTCCTGCCCAGTGATGAGAACAGATAATTAAAATATGAATCAAAATAATTCAGGGATGGGAAATTCAAACTAAAACTGAACTTACTTATAAGCAAATGTAAATATAATTAAGTTTGAAAAAGAAATAATACTATTACGACAAACAAAAGTAGGTAATGGGCAGGAAAGGCAAATGTGGGGAAGTGTCCTTCAAAGACAACAGTGTTTGGGCTTGGCAGAGATGTGAGATTTTAGGTTGAGTTTCTAAAGCAAGGTCTTGTTTGGTAGCCCAGGTTAACCACCAGTCAGTGGTCCTTTAGCCTCAACCTCCTTCATAATGAATTTTTAGGCATGTGCCACCAGGCCCACCTAAGCATGTAAAGCTATTGTCGTAACCATAGTATATTACAACTTCCTCTCTCAACAAGATTTTTTAAGTGTGTGTGTGTGTGTTGGTACATGCATGACATGGTGTGTGTGGGGACCACAGGACAACTTGTTTTCTTCCCACAATGTGGGTTCCAATGACCAATGAGGCTTCACAGCTGTAATATGTAGTAGCATGTCAACCTGACACAAGCTAGAGTCATTCTTGAAGAGGGAGCCTCAACTGAGGAAATGTTTCCACTAGACGGGCCTGGGAGCAAGTCTGTGATGCCTTTTCCTGACTGAAGACTGATGTAGAAGGGCCAGGCTCAGTGGAACTGTATCACCCCTGGTTCTGGTGGTCCTGGTTACTACAAAAGACAGGCTGAGGAAGCCACGAGAATGAAGCCAGTAAACAGCTTTTCATGCCTCTGCTTCAGTTCCTGTCTCCATATTTTAGACCTTTTTAAGTTTCTGCTTTAACTTCCCCAGTGATGGACTGTTACCAGGAAATATAAGAGAAATAAACCCCTTCCTCCCAAAGTTGCTTTTGGTCATGGTGCTTTATCACAGCAATAGAGACCCTAAGACAGCAGGTACACAGAAGCCTCTCTCTCTTCATTCAACTTGAAATAAAAGATCTTTGCAATTAAGGGAAGAGGAAGGACATTAGCAGAAATGAGCAGATGACAAAGGGATGGCGATAAAGGTGACTGAAATGCATTATGTACATGTATGAAAATGTCATAATAAAATCCAGAATTATGTAATTAATAGATAATAAAACAATGTACACACACTACCTTTTGTAGTTCCAAGAAACACATATTTGAAAATTCCAGATTTCTTTTAAGAAACATTAATTTGTTTTTACAACTTTAAGTTCTTTTTATTTAAAATAACAGGTAAACTATAATCACCAGATCTACAGAAGGAAAGGTGTGATTTAAATGTAAAATGTCCTCTGCAGGCTCACATTTGAAGGCCGGGATGTGCCTTGAAGTTTCTTAGGCAAGCCCCACTTCCTGCCTATCTTCTGCTTCCTGATGTAGGAACAACATGACCAGCCACCTCAGCTTCCTGGGACCCTTTCCTCTCACAGCCATGATAGGAATCCTCTTGAACTGTAAAGCAAACCAAATCCTTCCTCCATTAACTTCCTTCTTGTCAGGTATTCAATGTCAGAAACTAGAAAAGTAAAAAGTGGGTTACAAGAGAGCAATGTTAGGGGAAGGAAAGTGTAGCAATTTGCATGTTATGCTGTGTATCCGAGGGTGCTGTTCTAATTTCTTTAAAATCTTTAATGACTTTACACTATTATACAAAGTAACAGTGTTTTCTTCTCAAAATAGAATAAATAAAGATAAATAATCAAAGTTTCAGACTGCTGTGTACTTCTCTTGACAGTCACCTGGGCTTCAAAGTCACAGGCCCCAGCTAGGTGTTTATCTTCTGGGACCCCTGACTTCTCACTGAGGGAGGCATGAGCTGGAGTCTACTCTGCACTTTAGCACAGAACTAGAGTTCCATGAATATTTAAGAGCTCTAGAGTCTGAGCTCTAGTGTAAACAAGCTCAGTGGTTTCCCCTTAGGTGTCCCCACATACATCTAGGTGTGCTAAGTTGCCTTATTTCATATCCTAGGTGGAGCCTTCAGTGAGCTGCACACAGCTCTACTGCACACATCTGCTGACTGATGAATGGGCTATTCCTCACTGCTCTTATTTTTCAGTGTCTAGCCTCCCTCTGCTTCCTTTCCTTGGCTTCCTGCATACAGACATCCCCCCTCCACCCCCAGGTTTTGCTTCTCACTTCAGTCATCAGTCTATGCTTGTTCCTGAATTATCTCAGCCATCCCAAGGCTCTAGCTCTGGCTTCTTTTAGGAGCGCCAAGCCTAAAATGTGAAGTATGTGCTAGACATCTAGAGAAGATATCCTTCAACATCTCAAATTTGACATGCCAAGATAGAATTATCTTCCCTCTCCCAGCTTGTCACTTACTTGATAACCTGATCTGCTTATATTTTCTTTGTATTTCCTGTGGGGGCAATAACAACATCATTCTGCTTCCTCGTTGCATAGTCTGCAAACTTGGGAGTTGCCTTTATCCCCTTGTGCTCACATACTTTTATATTTCTATAATATCTCCAATGCACACTCAATCCTTCACCCATACTGACATCATCTAATGCAAAATTAGCAAGCACAATGAAAAAAATTATTAGGTTTGACTGGGAGCCTTCATAACAGAGTTCCAACTCTGCTCTGAATTTTTTGTAGAGTTTTGCATATTACATAACAATTTGAAGTCATGTGATAATGTGGATATGAGATAGATACAGCTGTACATATATGACATGTACACTTTCATATAGATGATGATAGATATAGCTGTGCATATAACATGTACAACTTCATCTATATATTAAGATTACTACTATTTACAGGCTACCTTGTACCTTGTCCAGGTGTCTCACTATATACAAATCCACAAATATTAGAAGCACAAACAAGAGGCATTATTATTCTCAAAGGTGTTACCACATCTGACCTTAAGTACTGATAGAAATGCATGAAAGGTTTATTATTATTATCATCAAAGACGTTATTACATCTTACCCTACCAGTGACGAAAATGACCAATTTGTACTCTCAGTTCTAGAGCAACCTTCCCCTCCCCAAAGGCACTGTTTGATAAAGTTGGAGCACGGATGGGAGAGAGAAACTATTGGCAAGTGGTGGCTGAGGAGGGGGAGAAAGTCGATTTCCTTCTGGGAGACAGGCCCTGAGAGGCTATCACGCTCCAAAATAGTGGATGGCCTCACACATGCACATACAGGACAGACTCAGCAAGTGTTAACAAGAGAAACAGAAAGAGAAAGAACAAGTCAAATACAGGCAGAAGGAAGGTGGTGGAGGATGGGGAGAAATCGCAAAGGAGGAAATAAGGACAGATTGTCCAAATATGTTATAAGCATGTATGACTATTAAAGAAAACTTTTTTTTAAATAAACAAAACCTCAAGTGTGCCTTCTTGAATAAAATCAAAAGTCCTTATCACGGGGTTTCCACAACCTTCATTATCTACCCTCACCTTACCTCTCCAAGCATCTGATGCCCTCAAGACACCCCTCTACCACCCAGGCTCAGTGGGGCTTCTGAGCTTCCAGTTGTTCCTTCGCAAATATACTCGCATTTATGCTGCAGCAAACAGCCTGGAAGTCCCAGTTTGAGAAACTTTTCTTTCAACATCCAGTTCCAGTGACTCTTGATCAAGACAAGGACCTTTACCTTTCTTTCTCTTTGACTAAATTAAAAATGATTTTGGAGGATAGAGGTTGTGCAGTGCTCACCTTTGACTTCACATTACATTAGCAGTCCTAAAGTTATTAATTGCACAAATAGGCCCTTCTAAGTCTTGATTTTGAAAAGTAACATATTTATAGTTAAATCTACACAATGAAAGTGTATAATCAAAAGATGATTAGTTGCAGACATTTTTTTAATAAATGAAAGTAAAGGGGGGAAATGTGAGACATTATTAAGCTTTAAGTGAAGCAAAAATGTTGCTTGGTGCTCCACCTGCTGGCTCACAGCAGGAATTTACAAACAGTGAACAATGTCAGCACAAAGAAGCAGGCCCAGATTCAGTCTGCTGTGCCCTACAAACAGCCAGACTACAGTTTACCAGTGACCTCACTGGAAATAATTCCACCCATAAGAAAAATGTGTTTAAAGAGAAAAAAAAAATGACCTTATTGTTTTCATGATAACTTCTGTTTGTCTGTTTCTAAACTAAATAATCACCTTTATGTATAAACATTTTGTATTTCAGGATGAGTTGTTTGAGAAACACAGTAGAATAGGGTCCTTTCGATTTCTAATTCATCTTTCTGTATTAAAAGACTGATCAGGAACACACGGGGTTAAACTTTTCTTGTGTTTCTAAACAGAGTTATTCTGAGTACCCTGAAGGCATTTAGTCCAAAACAGGAAGCCACAGAGAGGAACACTTGGTTACACTAATGTTATGCAGATCTTCTGGAACATATTTTCCTAAACACTTGCTGAAAGAACCTTTACTACAAGCCTGCCATTGCATGAAGCTGGAGAAGGGTCCCCAGTTACCACAGCACTAACTCAAACTGTTCTTTGTTCCTCTTTTATTTCCTCCATTCCTGGCTTTCTGCTTGTTCACAGAGAAAATGATAAAACCAGCTAGGGGCCAGGGAATGATTATTCACATACTGCAGTTATTCCATACATATGGATACAAAAAATGGCAATGGAGCTTACAGTGAATTTTTTAAAAAGATAACAGTAAGATTAACAACAGCAAAGGCATTACTGTTCAAGATCAATGTCTTATTTTAAAACAAATAGCTGTGTTATATGTTTTTAACTCCATTAGAAAACCAACCTTGCCCAGCATGTTTGGGGGATCTCACCCTAGCAGCTGAAACCATGAAAAATCACAGGCAGTGGGGAAGGCAGAGGACCCCTGGAGCTAAAGAGGCTTGCCTGAAGGAGCTCCCTTTGCTACCTAGCCAAGCATTTACCACATTGCTGCTGCTGTCTCCAACACTACCTGTGGGTAGTGAGCTGCCACCTGCAATTCCAATGCTAACCAGGTGAGTTGGATCAGCACACTTTAAATTGTTGGGGTAGAAGGTGGGAAAAGGACCCACACTAAGGCAAATAGACTTTCATAGACACCTGACGTCATACACAATTTCAAGGCCATTTTAAAAAGCAGTTTCCTTTCTTATTCTTCAGCTTATGTTCAGTTGTGTTTTAGAGAACGCCAATGATCACTGGGCAATTATCCTTCTGTGCTGGAAATTAAGGCTTCACACACATTCTTGGTTCTCCATAAAGATGAAGCGCAGTAATATTTAAAGCACTAGAATAGTCAGAAGAAGATGGGTAGGAAAAGTAGCTTGTACATTTGGCTTTGTTTATAAATTACATTCAATAAGTTTACAAAAATGTTTAGTCCATTCTTCATTTTAAGCAGTAAAAATTTTGTTGCAGCTGGACTTGAAAAGTTCAAGTAGTCTTCCTAACCCATTCTGCGTATACTGAAAACTATTTTTCTTTAAAAATTTTTTGTGTGAACAGGAACAAGGGACAAGGGTCTAGCTACTATGATGGGATGCTACTGTCATTTTTATACTAAGATTCCTGACATTTAGCCTCTGCAGATGTCAAGAGCAGAGGCTGATAAGTGGGGGCTTCACTCTTAGGTGAGTGCCTAGGACCAGTGGCAGCCAGGCACAGAGTAGATGGCACACACAGGTCAGAGCAGAATACAAAGGGACATTCTTAGGTGAGTGCCTAGGACCAGTGGCAGCCAGGCACAGAGTAGATGGCACACACAGGTCAGAGCAGAATACAAAGGGACATTCTCTTTCTCACTAGGCCCCAGAACCATGAAACTGCTGAGCCCTATTTTTTGAGCAAGGCTGTCCAACCTTAGATTTAAATGTGGACTTTCAGCTCATGAGTATATCCCCTAATGTCCAGAGGATAGCCTCACCAAAATGCACAGTTATATACATGGCTTGGAGGAAAATCCTTACATATCAGAAGATTTAACAGCAATTCTTCATTATACAACGAATCACTTCAGTTTAAATTACCCAATGCTCTATTCCAAAGAAGACAACAAGGTTCTGGAGCTCTAAATTAGCTAGCAGTTAGCTAATACCTAAAGAGACATTTTGAAGTGTAGAAAATATTCAGAAAATGATTTATTTTATCATCATATAAAACCAATAATGAATGAACACAGAAAACTTAAGATGTAGCTTGTTGTAAAATTAGAAAAAGTATTCAAAAAAGTTATGCCTTTTTCATCACTATGGTAATCTGCATGCCCAATCAGCCAGTCACAGCATAGGAAACTGCCATGAAGTTCGGTGGAGAAGATACTAAGGTCCCGACTTTGTTGATGGCATTACATGGAAATGTGCAGTTGGGTTAAACACTGATGTCATCAGGCTTTCATTGCAGCAGCTAGTTCTTTCTAGATGGATGCAACATAAATGACCACAAAGCATCAACTCAACAACTCAATAATACCATGGCTATTTCAAAACACCTACAAACTCAATCAATACCAGGCATTCTGAACAAAAATATACTTAACTGGATAAATGTTATTTTCAGATGTTTTCCTCTAAATAATAGCTATTCTCTATAACTATCCAACAAAATCTCCTATAGCTTTAACTTTCTGTCCCCTTCAGACAGCCTGTCTCTAAAGGTACAGGTTCTTATATTCCCCTGAGAAGTTAACTAAATACAGCAGTGTGTTTGGGCTTGGAGTTATATGTCTCTCTCTCTTTTCCTTCAGGTAATCCCAACATAAAAGCCAATGTTCTGTTAGTAGGAAATTTATGGTAGTTTAGAATCAGGCTTAAATAAACTGCCTGAATAGTATATAGAAAAAGTTATACATACTAATTTATATATCATTATTATTATTTATAAAAATTTACAACTATACACATTTTGATAAAAATATTTTAAATTGATGGTTAGTTTAAAAAACAAAAGAAAAACAGAATGAACTAACATCTACATAAAACTCTGATGAGTTTTACAGACAGAAGAAAACACAAGACACTATTCAGCACATGACATATTCATAGAGGAAAAAGAGACAAAATGAATCTATGTCTTAGAAGTCCATCAATGGTGACTACCAGAAAATATTGAGAGAAGACTCTATGATTTTGAGGATGTTCTGATTCATGACATCTAGATCAAGACACACGAGTATTATCACTTTGTGAAGATTTTGGAGCTTTAACAAAAAGTTATGGATGGAGCCCATGCTAGGCAAACATATATAATTACAATTTAGTATAGAGCTCTGAAAGTCTTTGTGGGGGACCTGAAGGCCAAGTGGGAAGCTAGAGGATGGAGAAAGGCTGACAAATGGGCTTATTAACAAGCCAGATACATACTAGACATCTGTCAAAACTCAGTGGAAAGCAGCTAACCTGAGTGGTACATGGCAGAAGGGCCTAGGTTCAGTGGGGTCCTGATCAGCATCTGCTTGCTTGTGTCTACAACATACAGGGATGTGTTGCTGTGCTTATAGTTTTACAAATTATTTTACATTTACCAAGAACATGGAAATAGTTCAAAAGTTTTCTAGAATTTAACTTCTCATAATTCTTACATATTAGCAATTAAATTTTAATTTATTTACCATTATTAATATCAGAGTATGGTGGCTCATGTTGCAGTCCATGTGTGGAGGTCCGAGGTCAACTTTGTGGAGTCATTTACCTTTCTATAATGATTGAACTCAGGTCACCAGGTTGTGTGACTTTAACCATACCAGGCCCGTTATTATTCCATTTCTACATCATAGTCCATCATTAAAGGATGCAGGTGCAGGAGCTCAAACAAGGCAGGAACCTATAGGCAGGAGCTGATGCAGAAGCCCTGGAGAAGTGCTGCTTACTGGCGTGTTTCTCATGGCTTGCTCAATCTGCTTTCTTACAGCATCCAGGACCAGAGCCCAGGGGTGGGTCCTTCCACATCTATCTCTAAAGTAAGAGAATTCTCTATAGGCTGCCTACAGTTGATCTTATTAAGAACTTTCTTAATTAAGGCTCTGTGTCAAACTGACATGAAACTATCCAGCACATGGCACAAGGTACAATCTTGCTCCAGAATCACAAGCCAACTGGAATGTAGACAATCTTACAACTGTGAATATGAATCCAAAGTATACACCATACCAATATCTTAATATTTTACTAAAAATCATGTAAATCAAATACTACAGGAGAATAAAAAATTGTCAATTAATCTTGAATTCTGTATTTCATTCCACAGACTTGAATTATGTCAGTCTTACAGCTTGAGTGAATGAAATTTCAACCAACCAAATAATTTTTTGTGGCTAATTACTCAAAACCCACCACAGAACATAGGATTTTGTGTATTAGAAAAAAATACTAGATATATATATAGAAAAAGTGGTACGTACTTATTTTGAAATTCAACCAACTGGTACCATTCTGCCTTCTGAGTCAGACACACTCTACAATGCTTCTTGTCTCTCAACATCATTTCCTTTGTCCCTATTTGTCAGCACGTATCTACAGATCGCTAGTTCACTGGCACCATCCATTTAGTGAATATGCTGAGCACAACATAAAAGGAGGAATATATACCAAGTATTTGTTCTCAAGAACATTCATCATTATTGATTGCAGTAACTGAAATCTTATTTTACTGGAATCTCTTGTAAAATACTAAACTTAAAACTCAGCATGGCTTCTGTGCCTATATACTGAACAACCTTGGAATAGACTAGTGTAAGGATCATGCAAATCCATTTTTCCCTACTTGATTTCTTAATACCCAATTTTTAGTTACTTCTGAAAGTTCAACAACACCACCAGAAGTGTGTATGTGTGTGTGTGTGTGTGTGTGTGTGTGTGTGTGTGAATGTGGGCGTGTATATACCACAGCACATGTGTGGAACTCAGGGGTGTTTGTCATGTAAGCCCTTGCCTCCCATCCTGTCTGCAACAAGGTCCCTGTGGTTTTTCTGCTGTGGACACAAACCTAGCAGGCCCATAAGCCTCAGGGGTTCTCCCATTTCTGCTTCTGATCTTGTTGTCGAGAGTGCTGGGTTTAAAGACACTTTTTGTTGTTGTTGTTGTGTTTTGTTTTTCGAGACAGGGTTTCTCTGTCCTGAAATTCACTCTGTAGGCCAGACTTGCCTTGAAGTCACAGAGATCCACCTGCCTCTGCATCCTGAGTGCTGGGATTAAAGGTGTGTACCACCTGAGCTCGGCTTAAAGACACTTTACGTATCTAGCTTTTTATGTGATTTCTGGGGATTCAAAACTAAGATCTCACACTTCCACATTGTTTGTTACTGTTCTGTTGCTATGGAGAGACACTATGACCAAAACAACTTAGAAAAGGAAGCATTTAATTGGGGACTGACTTACAGTTTCAGATGGGGAGACCATGACCACCATGATAGAGAGCATGGTAATAGACAAAGACAGACAAGCATGGTGCTGGAGCAGTAGCGAAGAGCTTATATCTTATCCGCAAGTAGGAGGCAAGTGGGGGCATTTGGGGTATGGGCTTTGACACCTCAAAATCCACCTCCAATGACATACTTCCTCCAACAAGGCCACACCTTGTAATCCTTCCCAAATAGTTCCACTAACTAAGAACCAAGAATTCAGGTACACAGGCCTATTCTCATTCACCACATGCAGTAAAGACTTTTGTGCACAGCCCCAAAAGAAATCCAAATAAGTTCTTTCCTGTAATCTTTGGTAAACATTCTCCCCTTCTGAATTACATAACTTGACTCCATTCCAACTTATGAGTTCAGATTACTTCATGAATCTAAACTACTTACTTCTCAGCATCCATGGTCACCTTTCTTCCAAAGTTTCTAGGTTAAAAAGTGTGTGTGTGTGTGTGTGTGTGTGTGTGTGTGTGTGTGTGTGTGTGTGTGTGTGCGCGCGCACTAGGAGCCAAGTGTGACCACAGACAAAGTCATGACCAAAAAGATGCTATATGTGAAAGCAGAAATTCAGGAGAACACTTTAAAGGGAGAAAGTGTGTCATTCCTTCACATTCACACCCCTCTCTGTCTTCCTGCTATTTCCAATACAATGTGACTGCAGAAGCTTTGGAAACTTACAATGAGGTGATCTTGAGGATGAAAATAATCCTACAGTGGATGTCAGAGTCAGAATCCACAATGATGTTGTGGAGCTGCTTCAGCATCCCAGGATCTCCAGGCTTTGTTTACCAGAGAAAAGACTCTTAGACGTGTTCCATTACCTTTGCGAAACATTCTGCCCAGTCTCTAAGCAGTACCTTCTGCTCTTTCACCACGAGTCACTTCCATTTAGAATAGAGCCCAGTGAAATTCATCAGGTGATGCCTGGCCTTCAGAGAACAAGGCAACTATCAGCTCCCCATCTTCTTCACTGGAAGATAACCTTAAACGTGAGCTTCTCCAGCAGTCTTCAATATGATAGGTTCATACTGTGTTTGCCGGCAACCAAAACACTAAATCTTCACAGTCTTAGTGAAAGTGATGTTAAACCAGACTCCCCCCACTTTGTCTATGTTCAGTCTGGTTTTCCTCTTTAATATATATGTAGAACTTAAGACCTTCTCCCACTACATTCCCTGGGTTTTGTAGGTTATTTATTATGCCATACAATGGAAATAAACTTTGAATTACCTCTAATTATCCATCCTAACTTACTTGGCTAACAGGTGTCCTGTGTCACTCAGTCTTTAAGGATCATGATGTGTCAAGGTAGAAAAGCTTAGTCACTGAATGCATCTTTCCCAGTGGGCTGGGAATACAAGACCACTGTTCTGTGGACACTGGCTCAAGCAGCTTAAGTTCCCAAAGGACGGTTCCTTCTCCTAAGAGTCAACAGAACGAGAGGAGCAGGGGCTGAGTTCAAGAATCCTGCCTCCTCAGCTAGTATGACTGGCAATCTGAGTGGACACACGGTGGAGGCAGGCAGGCAGGCAGAAACTGGGTAGGGAGCAGAAATCATCAAAGTAATAGTATCCATTCATATAATAATATTTAAGCAAGAAAACATCACTGTTCCTTTAAAAAGAAAAAAAATCTATTAGTACATTGAGTGCAGAGTGTGGACTCCGGTGGTGATTGATTGACAAAGCAATGTAAATTCCAAAGCCACTCCATTTGCATAGATATTGATTGCAGAGGGCTTCAAAAGACTGAGGCATGCCGCTTTACAGATTTGAAATGAGTGTCTTTACCTTAGTCTGTCAAAGAAACCCTAAGACTGTAAATGTTAAATGCTAAAAATATGCACATGTGAAAATGCATTTATTTATGATTAATAATAATTTATTAAGTGTAGCAGTGTGCTAAATTAATATATTCAGAGTAAGACTGATTTATGCTAATAAGATTATCTTGTTTATGATTATTGTTATTGACTTTAAGAAGGCTATATAACTATTTTCTGAACAAAGGTGCAGTCATTTGGATATTGACTACATTGTTACATTAATTTTATACAGTTCAGTCACTATAAATTAAGCATTCTTTGTATCTATAAATATCATCCCATTATAATATTATACAGAAATATTTAAATATATACCTATTACCATACAAGGCTCTAACTGAAACGTAAGTATATATAACCAGTTGCAAAGGTTTATCAATTATTTTTTAATCACATAAATATGTTACATTTTTACTGAAATGATACAATACTTATCAATTACTGGTTTAAAATTAACTAAATAGGTTTATCAAATATTTATGTCATACATGTATTTATATCAAACTCTAATCAATTCATTAAACTATAAGACAGGGAACAAATTTCATCATTTCTTTTCCTTTAGAAGATCAAGATTTTCCAATGAATACATCCAGGTTTAGTTGACAATCCTTTTGATTTTCATTATTTGTTTAAACGAGTAATCCGGAAAATGGAAATGTTAATGACATTACAGTTTGGATCACTCTAATACTCTCCACCCTTTTCTCTGATAAGGGACAGGTTTCCAAATGACTCTCGGGTCTAGTTTTTGGGTCATGGTCGGTATCTAGTCACTAGTTAAATTTAGGTTAGATTTGAAAAGTAGTATTGTCTCACTACACTTATAAGGTTCACTTTTCAAGTTACTTAGTGTTCCTAACTAGACTGTCTGTTATGGATGAGCTGGAAGTACACTCACAGAAGTTAGGTCAGGATGGCCCAACAGGGTCAGCTTACCGAAGAACCATCCATTCAGTGCTTGTGTGTTTTGCTAATTCTTGTAAGGGGCACAAGTTAACCTTGGGTATTATTCCTTAGGCACCATATACTAATTTCTGAGCAGGTGTTTCTCACTGGCTTGGTCTTGACAATTAAGATGGGTTGGGAGGCCAGATAGTCCCAGAGATCTGCCCACCTCCACCTCCCCACCACTGGGATTATAAACCAGGCTTAGCTTTTGTGTTTGTTATTTGTATAGTTATGTGCTGCATGTATGTATGTGCATTTGTGTGGGCATGTGCATGTGTGTGTGTATGTGTGTGTGTGTGTGTGTGTGTGTGTGTGTGTGTGTGTGTGTGTGTGTATGTATGTGTGTATGTACATGTAGAGACCAGAAGTTGACAACAGGTGTCTGTCTTCCTTTATAGCTCTCTACCTTGTATTTTGAGACATGGCCTCTTATTGAACCTAGAGTTGACAGATTCAGCCAGACTAGCTAGATAGAAAGCTCCAGTGGGCACCTTGTCTGCATATCCTCACTTCTAGGACTGCAATGTAGGTCACTCTGCCTGCCATTGACATAGATTCCCAGGGGTAAACCCAAACCCTCATGTGGGCAGGGCAAGCATGTGACTAACTGAAGTTTCTTTTCAGGACCTTTAACTTGTTCTTGAAGCTGACTTCACATTGTTACTGTAAACCTAAATTATGGGGATATTTTCAAAGATAATAAAAATAGTCAGAGATATCAGAGGACAGATTCACCTCCTCCAGTCCTTGTTTGTTTGTTTTTGTTTTGTTTTTTGTTTTTTCCAGATAGTTTTCTGTGTAACAGTCCTGGCTGTCCTGGAACTTGCTTTGAAGACCAGGCTGGCTTTGAACTCATAGAGATTCTCTTGCCTCTGCTTTCCAAGTGCTGGGACTAACAGTGTGAGCCATGGCTTCTTCTGCCTGCTCTGTCTTTCTATGTCTGCCTTAAATACTTTCTTTGCTCAGTTAAACTCAGTTAAGGCGTGGTACCACCACTGCCTGCCTGGGAGCCTGTAATGACTTCCAACTCAGATTGGATTAAGAGCATAGGTCACCACTCTCAGGATATTCCATGTGCTCTATTAAAGGTATGAGTTAGCACTCTCTGATCATCCTAGACTGACCGTGGGTAGATCCCTCTGATATCTCCAAATGTTTTTTATTATATTTGAAAATATCCCCACATATCCCCTTTTGTGTCAAAATTTTTAAAAAATTATCCTACCAACCTTTAATCCTTAGCCAAGATCCTTGGCAGATTAAAGGTGTATTCAGAAACAGAAAGAAATAGAAGAATCTGGGTGGAGTCAATCACTGTAGCCAAACAAAGGTGTGGTCAGAGACAGAAAAAGTTAAGAAATAAATATACAGTAAAGACAGTCTTTTAAAAAGTCTAAATGGTTTAGAGTGTGGTGAAAATATATATATATACATAGGGCTTAGAGAGAGAGAAAAAAGAAAGGTAGAGAAAGCCCTTAACAAAGAAATAAAGTAAAAAAAAAAAAAGCCACATAAAGATGGAAATTACAGAGTGTCTGGATACTGAATGCTATTGTCTTATCTTTAAGTTTCTTGACTGAAAATGACTTAGTAAAAGCTGCTAAAAGACAGTTGATTATAAATGCTGTTGAATTAATTCAACCTATATATTTTGCAAATGAGTTGACTTAAAAATTGAAATCAAAAGATATGCTACTTTGGAGAAGAGGTTTTCTTTATATTAATCCACATCCTCTCATTTTCTGTGGATTTATTCTTGGATAAAGAACATAAAGTTTGATAGAGGAAGACCCCCTGAAAAATCTCCAATGGAAATGGATGGACCAGATGAATCAGCATTTCAGAGCACCTCTGTTGAAGTTTCCAGGTTTCTGGATCCAGAACAATTTCAAGGAGACTGGCTGAGATGACCCAACCTTACAGACTACTCCACTAAAGACTTGTACATAATTCTACATTTTTCTTTGGATTCCCATGGGATTGCCAGTGCCCCCCATTCAGCAGGAAGTAGCCTAGAGAATGACACCCACATTTCCAAAACATGGTTCATAGATGTCTGTGTTTATTTACAGTGTTGTTTATAAGTTGTTATAGATAATGGGGGGAAAGGATATTATATTAGATTTGGAGTTCTTTTTGTTTTAAAAAGAGAAAAGGGATATGTAGGGGTATTATGCTGTTCCATTGTAAATAATTGTCCCACCCACCGGCTTAATAAAAAGTACTGATTGACCAAAGGCAGACAGGAAGTGTAGGTGGGGCTACCAGACCAAGAAAACTCTGGGAACAGGAAGAACAGAGCAGAAACGCCACTGAGATTCCAGAGTTGCCAGAGAGAAGCCAGAAGAAGCAGAGGACAACTATGCTGCTCTGAGAAAAGGTACCGAGCCCCATGGCTGAACAGGATAAGAGTCATGGGTTAGTTTAAGGGTTAAGAGTTAGCAAGTTATCTGCCTGGGCCCTAGGTCGATCAGCCTAAAATTAATGTGAGTATCTGTGTGTCTCTGCTGGTCTGTGGGTCTAAACCTTGAGGCTAGGCCCAAAAGTCTGGGCCAGAAACCTCTTACTACACCTTAATCAATTCTGAATTATCTGGAAGGAATGTTATTGGTCCCATGAGCTAATACGTTTGCCTTTAAGTCATACTAAATATGGAAGTATGGTGATCCCTTCATTTGCAGTGATAATCAAAACTAACTGCAAGCAAACAAAAAAAATGCAATGGTCATTTTTAAAAAGTTGGCCAGAAACGGTAGTATACACCTGTGAGCCCAGCAAACGGGAAACTGAGAACGAGAAGCAGGAAGATGCAAAGAGCTTGGACAATATGGCAAGACACTACTTTAAGATAAATTAACACAAGCTCACTGTCACTACACAGCATGTTAATTTAGATACTAAAATACTGACCTTAAGGACAGACAGATGTTTCAGTCTTTTTATTTCAAAATAATAATTTAAAACAATGTGGCACCTTCAGTGGACTAGAAAACTGTCACCACCTTGAAAGGACAACGAAGACAACATGAAAACCTGAAAGTGGGAAGGACCAGCTCTGTCCTGTCCTGTGATTTCTTTGTTTGTCTTGTCAGCGGTAGTGCTGGTAAATCTGCTTTAAAATATCCACTCTTAGCACTCTGGTCCTCCAGCCCCACACTCCAATTTCCTCCACAGCCCACACCACTGTAAACTGTGCTTCAGAACAACAGTCCAATTTTATAAGATGATTTTGACTTTATAAGTAAAATAAAAAGTTTTAAATGTTGTAAAGTAGAAACAAGCACACTATTTTATATATAATAATTCCAGTGTATCTGTTATTTAAAACTGAGTTCATACAATGGAAATTTTATAACTGAAAAAAGATGGAAGAAATGAGTCATCACCTGTCACTTGAGTTTGCCTTTCTATATGGCTTCCTTGCTGCTGAGCTGTGTATCCTAAGAGTACAGGAGAGAAGGAGGCTCATCTGGGATTTCTTTGAGCAAATATTCTGCAGCATTAAGATGGTGTGGAGCTACTGATAAACTTTACATAAAAACTACACAATTGTGAAGTTTCCTAAATAGTCTTCATGTTATTCATGAAGTAGATCCAGAATACATTCTTTCTCTCTCTCTCTGTCATTCTCTTCCTCATGCATGCAAACTCACATATACACACAAGCACCCTGACACACATATACATGCATATACACAAGAACACTCACACACAAATACACACTCACACAAGCATGCTCACACACACAAACACACATACAAGTACACATACACACATACATACACACACAAATATGCTCACACATATACACAAACATACACAAATGTATACATGTATGCGTACATACAGATACACTTGTATCTATGTATTCACTCACATACAAATACAAATGTACATGTACATTCATGCACACATACACAAGTATACTTACACACATATTTTTACACACACATAAACTCACACATCACATACATAAGTAAACTCACACATACAAAAACACATGTATACACAGATACACACATCTATGTGCATATATACATACAAACATCAAGGAAGTTCAAACTCCTTACAGAAAATAGTATAGTGTATGCATATAGCCATATTTATGTATACAGTACTTTAATATTTTATTCCTTAATCATTATAACACTGTGACCTTTGAAGATTGGGAAGGTTGTTTATATTTGGAAAAAATGGTAATTTTATATTTTAATGCTAATATTTACACCATTACCCATAATCACAGTGATACTACAACCTCTTTACATTCTTCTTCAAGAAAAACATTTATTTAACCAAAAAATTAAGGATCACTAAAAATTCTGTTCTACAAAATACATAACAAAAAATATTTCAAAGCTAGGATAAGGTGCTTGTCTGCAAACCTGAGGTCTCAGGTTAGATCCCAAACACTCCAAAAAACAAACAAAAAGCAACAACAAAAAAATCTAACACTGTATTTTAGATAAATTTTTTTCAGAGGGTTTAGTCTTACTAAATTAAAATTAGACTATATTTAATTACTTCAAACACCTCTGAGTAGGCTGGACACAGATTACATACCTTTGATCTCAGTGCTTAGGAAGCTGGGTTTTTGAGTACACCCTGGTCTACATGGCAAGTTACAGGTCAATCAGAGATGCAGAATGGAACCTTGTATCAAAGCAAGGGAACAACAACAAACATCCCCACTGAGGAGAGCCAATTTATCTCAACCTTAGGGAATTCAGACATTTCGGTATATAATTTGGATACTTTAAGAAAACTGAACACAATAAAATATCTTAATGTTATGATTCAAAATAATGTGGATACAAAAGAGTAATTAAAAGACATATTATTTGATCAGATGATTTTTACAAACAAATGATTAGGCAATAGCAAGGTGACTATGCAGTCTGAAAATATAAAAAGCTAATTAAACGCATTAGTCTACATAACCTTAGGAAATTTTACTTTATCCTGAAATATTCAACCATTAGCTGGGAAAGACTCTCAGGCACTGACACAGCAAAATGGAGAGGCTTCCATTTTGAGCTAACTTTGGGTTTAAGGCATTCCACAGGAAATTTATCTGTGAGGCATATATGGGAGCTAACTTTTAAACTGTTCTACTAATAGCAGAAATTGGCTTAAATTGACATCTGCAGAAATTTTCAACCCAAATCATCTGACAAAATAGTCAAATCTTAGAAATAGATGTGTGAGTGCACCTGCTTTTTCCACTGCAGTGCATAAAAATATTCCAAACCCAGACAGGCTGTGGCACGGAGGTTCTGCATGCTATTTGACTAGCATGTTCTCCATCTGATAGCTGGTGTGCTGGCTGGCGTTTTCACTGGGAAGGCTGGTAATGTCTCTGATAAATAACCACTCATTTCTATTCTGTAATGTTGGTGACAAGAAGTTGTATTTGACACCATGAATAGAAGCTGACAGACTTGCACTTTTGTGTGAAGTCTCCAGAGCTAGCTGCACAGCCATAAAGAGGCACATTCAACAGAAAAGTTCAAGACAATAATGTCCTTTAATTTTTCTAGTAGCCACACCTAGCTACAAGACAAGCATAGTTCCTTTTGTTCATCAGATCTAACTTGTCCTAGGAGTGGAGTGGCTAGACTGTGGGAATGCCTGAGCTTTCCTAAATTTATAGAAGTCCATAATCCAGAGCTCTGAGCTCTGAGCTAGAGAGGCCATCAGCAGGGGCTGTGAGGGGTTCAAACAACTGAGGAAAAATATACCAAAAAAAACCATTAGCTGCAAGTAGGGGTATCATTAATAGTAATTAAATGCAACAAAAATTTCAGTAAGTTTCTTCATAAAAAAATAATATTTTAGAAAAAAATATGTTGGAAAAGGCTTGTGTGAAATTGAAGATGTCAGCTTTCACACAGATAATCAGAACTTCATAATCATAATGCAATAATAAAGTATATACTTTATAATAATCAAGTATATACTTATATCTTATATTTGGTAGAAACGACTCTCATTCCTTCACTTAAATGAGACAATCATATCACATCCCCACAAGGTTCAGGAATCACCAAGAAAGGGGTTAGAAAGACTTATGAGCTAGAGATTATTATGTGGACCTGCCTACAGCTGCTTAGTTCTGCCTAGCCTTGAGATATGGACCCGCAGCCCTACTCTGTCCCAAATAACCACACAAAGGCTTATATTAATTACATGCTGTTCGGCCTATGGCTCAGGCTTATTGCTAGCTAGCCTTCACATCTTAATGAGTTTCTATTAGTCTGTCTTGCCATGTGGCTTATGGCTTTCTTGTACTGCATTACATATTGCTTTTTGGGTGGCTGGATTGCATCTCTCATGACTTCACTTTCCTTCCTCTGTATATATGCTTGGATTTCCTGCCTGTTTCCTGCTCTGCCCTAGACCAAAACAATTCCTTTATTATCCAATGGTATTCACAGCATAGAAAAAGACATTCCCACATCACCTCTCCTTTTCTGTCTAATGAAAAAGGAAGATTTTAATTTTAACATAGCAAAATTACAAAAATCCCTGGTGCTGGAATTAAAGGTGTAAATTACCACTCTCGGATCCTCCTGGATTGACTGTGGGTATATATCTCTCTGATATTTCATACTGGTTTTTCTTAAATATGAAACATATCACCACAGAAAAAGGACTCAAGGATTTGTGGGAAGGGATCATGGAGAGGTTGCTTTTGGGATGACTTAGGTGAGGTGGTGAATATGTTCAAATGTATGAAATTTTCAAAGAAGTCACAAATTATAAAATGTACTCCTCTTTGAGTATTTCCATGGCATATACATATAACATTTAGAGTATGTAATTGAAGGAAGGCAGACAGGAACTCAAATCTAGAGACAGGAGATGATGCAGAGGCCACAGAGGGATGTGCTTACTGGCTTGTTCAGTTTGCTTCCTTATGGAACTCAGGACCGCCAGTCCAGGGATGGTGCCACCCACCATGGGCAGCATTGATCACTAATTTAGAAAATGCCTTACAGCTACATCTCATGGAGCCACTTTATCCATTGAGGCTCCTTCCTCTCTGATGACTCTAGCTTGTGTCAAGTTGACACACAAACGGAACCAGTACAATAGGAAAGCAAGCAACAATCTACACAGCTATGATATCTATGAAACACATTAATAACCAGAACAGCACAACAGCCCTAAGAGTGCAATAGTGGCATGTGTACTTTGGCAGCAATCAACAACTCTCGAATTGAATTTAAGACCCGATCAACAAGAGAGAAATCATGCCTGGTATTGGAACCCTAATCAGTTCTAGTAAGGTCATAGATTCTGGAGGAGAATTGATAAGCACTAGTTAATTAAACCAGCATAATTCCTCATCAAAATCTAAACATTTGTCCTTATACTCACAGGTAAGTGTAATCCTTACCCCTCACCAAGGAAACTCCTCTTTGCAACAGATAGAGACCATAACAACAACAACAAAAACCGCAACCAATCAAAATGCAAAGTAGTGGTTCCAAAGGATATAACTACAAAACACCTTCTCCCAAACACACACAAGGTTCAAGTATTATTGCAGAAAATGGATTTGAAAAATTGTAAGAACCAGAGGATCAGAGACTTTACTGTGAGATTTTTGTCCCCAGAAAAGTCAGAAACTACACCCATAAAGTTTCACCAATACCGTTGCCCAATGGTAGGCTAAACAAGGAGAAGAACACCAATAAGCACATCAAAGTGGACAGAGTAAAGTTCACAAGGCCTCAACCCTAAACAAAGGATCAAGGGTCTGTCCTGTAAGCCTTTGTGTGATTATCTGGGACGAAATGGCTGCAGGACCTACTAGAAACTTCGGACTGAATACAGCATTCCAGCGTGGTGCATGTACATCCACATAAAGCCTGAGAAAGCTTTAAAAGTGTCTAGAACATAGAAATGAAGACAAAATCAGCTTCCTAGTTGTGTCTCTCAGGTGGGCCTTGGTCTAGAGTGGCATGTGGGCTTGAGCTGCAGCATGACAGCTTTCTGCAGTCCCATAGAAGCCTTGGTACAAGAACTAGCTGCCTAAGATGGATTTAAGATTTCTGTTCATGCAGACATACACACAGAAAAGGAACATAGTCAAAGATGGCTTATTGGTAGCAGCATTTTTTCAAGAGCTCTGTTCTCTGGCAGTGAGCAGAGGTATGGCTCCTTTAGGAAAGAGGAGGGAGAAACTCAAAAAGGCCCTGCTGTCAAACACTTAAATGATGTTCATGAGCACTGGTCGGCTGTGCTCTTCGTGGTGGCAGTGTGGACCCTAAAATTCCCCAGAGTTAGGGTAGAGAATGAAGCCCCTGCCAGTATCTCTGCCATAAAGGTAAGCTATCATAGACCAAAGTGCTGAGTGGAGCTGGATGTCTTTCTGTATGCTGTCAAAATCATTCCTTAATAAAGGAACTGTCTTGGCCTATGGTAGGCATCTTAGAAGTAGGCCAGGAAATCAGAGCATAGATGGGGTAGGAGGGCGGAGTCAAGAGAGATGTGATCCAGCAGTCCTACATACAAGATGTAAAGAAATAGGTAAGCCACGGGCCAAGTGGCAAGATGCATTAATGGAAATGGGTTGAATTAAGATGCAAAGCTAGCTAGCAATATGCCTGAGCCATAGGCCAAGCAGAGTGTAATTAATATAAGTGTCTGAGTCATTGGGGGAGGGGGGCTAGCAGCAGTGGGCAGGTCCGGACCTTTGGACTAGGTCAAGACAGAAACCTCTTATTACAGGGTAGAACTGGGTGGAGCCACTACCACAACCTAGCCTTTAATTCTAGCCATGCCTTAGCAGATTAAAGGTATGAAAAAGAGAGAGAGATAAAGTAAAGACAAATTCAGACCAAAAAAAAATATCCAAAAACAAAAATAAACCTCTAAACAAATTATAGTGTGTTTAAAAATATACGTAGGCTTGGGAGAGAAAAGAAAAAGGTAGAAAAGTCCTTAAAAATGAAGAGTAAAAAATAATAATAAGCTACATAAAGATGGAATATACACGGAAACACCTGAGATTGGTCATCCTACTGCCTACAGAAAGTTTTCAGACAAGAGTGACCAAAGGCTCCTTGAGTTGAGATGATGCAACTAGAAATTTCAGGAGATCAAGATAATTAAGAGTTGGCTGGGAGTAACCAATCACATTTTGGTTGGATTTTAAGGACTAATCTGTGAGGCAGAATCCATATCTGAAACTAAATGAAGTGGCCAAGGACTTGAGACTAGAGAGGTCATGAGCTTTACGGGAAAACCTAGGACCTGGGCTAGGAAAACCTTCTACTATTATTCTGCTAAAGATACATAGCAATAGAATGGCTCCTGATGGCAACTCATAGACCAATGTATTGCTTAACCCTCATCAGAGACGCTTCTTTCAGTGAATGGCAACGAACACAAAGACCCACAACTAGAAAATGTGCAGAGAGTGTGAAACTTTAGAACACTAGCCCTACACTGGTATCTTCATCAAAACCCTCCTGAAAGGCTTAGTGATCCATGTGGAAGAGGAGGCAGAAAGATTGTAAGAGCCAACCATGGTGGGTGATTCCAAGGAAACAGGCTTTTCAGATAGGGCAGGTGTGGTATGAACTAAGAGACTGTGACACATGCACAAACCTGCAGAGACTTGAGCCAGACAAATCCTAGCACTAAGAAGATGAAGTTCACACAAAGTCCCACCCTGGAAAGAAAATCAGTTTTCTCCAGTGGAGTGTCACTGGGTATATCAACCATACTCCAGAGCAGGCCAGGGATTGGCTATCCAACACAAAATAGATTCCATGGATTTTTTCTGAGTACTTTTTGTCTTGTTTTGTTAAGTTTTTTTTATTTATTTATTTATTTATTTATTTATTTATTTATTTATTTATTTATTTATTTATTTATTTATTATTTTGGTTTGTTTGGGGGAGGAAATTGTGTGGGTAAGGAGGATCTGGGAAAAAGGTAAAGACTATGATTAAAATATAAAAAACATTGTAATTAAAAAAAGAGTTAATTGGGTGAGAAAGGTAAAGTGTGAGCATATGCAGACAGTTGTTATAAGATCAATGCACGTGTGTGCATATATGAAAGTCACAGCAAAGTCCATTAACCTTACTTAACTGATTGTGTTAGTGAAAACTAAACCAAGAACAGTGGTATGCTTCTTTAATCCCAGTACTTAGGGAGACAGAGTTGGGTTCTCTATGAATTGGAGGTTATCCTGGTCCACCTAGTAAATTCCAGGCTATCCATGGCTAAATAATGAGATTCTGTCTCAAAACATATAATAAAATAAAATAATTTTAAACCCACAAAAATATATTTTTAATTAATATTTTTAAAAGTTAAGTGGTCAAAAAATCAGAGAAAACAGATCCACACAGAAAAATAGAATTTTATTCAGTTAAGGAAAAGATTAACCAGGTCAAGAAAAGAACCATCCAAAAGAAGTAAAGCTAAATATAGCTAACACTAACACAGAGCTGAAAATAATTCAGGCTCCCAGCAGCCATACTTCATGGGACACTGGGTAAAGTTCCTGGAGGAGCTTTGCCACAGTGATGGGGCAAATGACCCCTGAGACCAGTGGCAGCCTTGACCTTTCCTAGCCAAGGAAGACTTAACAATCCAACAATTTCCAGCTAATCCATACACTACAGAGATGCTAGCTTCAGGGATGTGTACAATAAGAAAATACCTAGCATTCACCAAAGTAAAATTAACCAGCATCCGCTACCTTATCATCAGGCATATAATGAAGCAAAAAATATAACCACACACAGAGAAAGGTTATCAATTAAAGCCAAGCCCAAAACACATAAATGAATTAACAGGACTGTTGATAAGGTTTAGGTGTCACTATAGTTCTACTGGAAGGTGCTAGACCCTTAACAGGTAAAGCCTACTGAGAGGAAGTTAGTGACTGGAGGCAGGCCCTTGCTGGTACCCACCCAATGTCCAATGCATTTCATTTAAAGACGTTGTTGTGATACCATAGCAAACTGCTCCCATGACTCCCTTCCTTTCCCCTGGCTACCATGAGATAACCAGTTTGCTCAGAGAAACACTCCTATTCTAATACACGTCTTTCTCACCAGCTACTAGGCCAAGGTAGGTAGGTAGGAAAGAGGCCAGGAAATTAAACAAGATAGGGAGCTGCTGGCAGATGCCATGTATTTTATTGACTCTATTCTGGGCAAGAGCATGTGCCCTGGTCTCAAGGACATTTTATATGGAATCATATATAGTGGATTCTTGCCAGAACTGGTTACATAAGAGTTAGATAACAGTCACATGGGTTTCTTACTCAGAGCTTCTCAGACATAAGAAAGAGGCCTTCTTAACTAAGTCATTTTGGATAAGTACATCAGGTGCCATGCTGTCTGACATTTTGCCCTTGGGCCTTTATTCCCTACACTAGCCCAAGGCAATGGGGCCAAAAGGCCCTGGAATGCAGGCCCTGAAACTGAGACCCAAAACAAATCTTTCCCCTTAATTTACCAAAAAGGTGGTAACCAGATGTGCCTGTAATTGCCCACACTTGGTAGGTAAAGGCAGGATGGAGTTCAAGGTCATCCTTGAACTCAGTGGTTTTCCTATAACTAGAGGGCTAGAGCAGAAGCTGAACATGTTAAGAGGAGTCATGAAGATAGATGATAGATGGATGATGATAGAGATGATGGACAAACATGATATACGAATTGTTTCAGACATCTAAGTGAAGCCTCTACAGATGGAGATGCTGAAAAAGATTAAAAAAAATCAAACAAGAGGGAAAACTCAGTGCATCTGATGATATCACAATAGAAACTATTATAAGAAATCGAAGATAGACTCCAGGAGTCCCGTCAAGGGGAAGAAAAGGGATTGTATGAGCAGGGGGAGGGTTCAGGATCATGATGGGGAAATTTACAAAGAACTGAACCAAGCTTATGAAAACTCATGAACTTTAGACCATCACAATATTCAAACCCACCTTGTAGATTATATAAATCAAAATATGTTCCTATGTTTAAAATCCATATTGTAAGTATGCACACACACATTTTTAAACATTCTTTTCCTACATTTCAAGAAGAAAATCAGAAACATATGTTTTCTAACTGACATGGAAGCAGTCTTATTCAGAAAGTGTTTTAATACTGCATTCACTATAATATGATTTTACTGGTACTAATTAACCTTGGTCTTATGATGTGGTTGCTTCAACTCCCTAACTCTTATTAACCAGTGACCCTGAGTCAGCACTTACCACATTGGAAATGCTTCCTGAGAAGTCCTCACTACAGTCTACACTTATGAAATAAAGCTCAAGTCATTTTTCCTTATTGCAAAAATATGGGAAAACAGAGCTTATTAAAATCCAGGTAAGATTTGCCAACCACAGGCTCCCTGGGAGCTTCTCAGTTTCACTGTATTAACTCTATAGGAAGACTTTCTATGGGAATTACTGTAATAGCCATTGATTTTTGACTCTCTCCAAATTTACAGGTGAAGAGAGTTAAGTCTTTAACCGTTAAGAATGGTACTTTCAGGATGAGGATAGCTCAGAGGCAGAGCATTTACTGAACAGGATAGACCACAAACCTAGTCCCCAGCAACAAAACAGCAATGACGGCAGTGTGCACATGTTAGTCTTCTTTATCTTCTCTAGTCTTCCTGTTTGGATCATAAATGACTGTCATACTTTGTAAAACACTCTGTATGACAAGTATGATCATGTGATTTTCTTACCCCACTAATATGGTGGGTGACTGATTCATGTTTTAAAGGTGAACTAGCCTTCAATCATACATATGTCCTTTAAAGCATAATTTTATTTATTATGTGCCATGTATACTTGTATACCACATGCATACTTGGTGTCCTCAGAAGTAAGAAGAGAGTATTGGATCCCCTAAAACTGAAATTATGTATACTTGTGAGCCACCATGTAGCTGCTGGGAATGGACACGAAGTCATCTAGTAGAACAGCCAATGATCTTAACCACTAAGCCATCTCAAACCCAAGTCCCTTTTAATATTGCCAAACTCTATTCTACACAGATCTATGGTTCTCTTTTGCTTACTGACTTCTTTTGATTTTGTAATCAGTACAATACTAGCTGCATAAAGCGAACTAGAAAATGTTCCATCACACTAGTTTCTGACAAAGGCCAGACAGAATTGGTTCTTGTTTCCTTTATATGGATGGTGGGATTTTCACTTCCAGACATTTCCCCTCTGTACCAGATCTTCCTACTATCTCTGTGACCCAGGCTTTTCACTGAGCTTTCCTCAGAGAACCTAACAGGGAAAGCAGATAATAAACTCCACATGGATATCTGAAAAGTTAAAGGCATTTACTTACGTTAATTGTGCACTATTTACAATAGGCAATTTATAGGCTCCAAAGTACCTATTGGTAGATAAATGAATAAAGAAAATGTTTTACACACACACACACACACACACACACACACACACTGAAATGTTATTTATACATTAATAAAAGGAAAAAGCATGTCACTGTAAGAAAGTATACTGAGCTGGTGATCATCATGTTAAAACAAATAAGCCAGACTCGGAAAGACAAAGAGCCCATGTTCTTTCTCATGTGGATTCAGATGTTAAGGAGAGATACTACTGTTAAGGGGTAGCTATCTGAGCAGAGAAGAAGACCCACCGGAATGAGAGGGGGCAAAGAAAAGCAATAGAATGTGGATATGACCCATGCACTATGTATGTTCACAGGAGTGTCATAATGAAACCCATTATTTTGTGTAACTAATAAACAGTAATAAGGATTAAGAAAAAGGGCATAATTTTCCCATTTTTTTTTTCAAGAATTTTAACAGCGCCCACAGCAGGTGAGAATTTATCAGTTGGTTCTTGACTCTAAGGAAATAAACTCCCCAACAAGAAAAAATGAGCATCAGGAGCTAAAGTAACAACTTCGGTTTCCTTGGAGACTTCTCATGACCTAAATTACCCCTCAAAGCCTTTGATAACGACACAGGTTTTATCAGTAGAACCTATTCTCTGCTTTTGGTTTTTCTTTGCTTTGTTCTTGCTACTTCATTTCCAAACAAAATTATATGACTAAACGTTTAAAATACTTTTAAATTGGTCTGAGCATTTGGAGTAATGAATGAATGTATATTGTGCCAAGCACTGCTATGATCACTCTACATCCAATCACTGACCAATATTTTCTTTAATTATCATCCAAAAACTTGGGCACCTAGAGAAAGCCCCTGTGATTTCCAAGGCCAAGTCATAAGAAGCCCATTAGCTGCTATTCTGGCCTCTTGAAATATGGATGAGGTTGAAAGCTACCAGTTAAGACATCAACTATCCTGAAATAAGCATATGGGGGAAGCTTTAGATAGCCATGTAAAGAGGGGAGGGAGAGCTGGGGAGGGAGAGAGACAGGGAAGGATGGAAACAGAAACAAAATCTAGCCCCACCTAGTTCAGTGTGAAACATGTAGCTAAGCTGAGGCTCTCTCGGACCCTGGTCTTGGATTGTTGTATAAAGCTACTACATTTTGTGGTTTTCTCATTGTTATTCATAGCAATACGTACATAAAATGTATATTTAAAATGCAATCATTCTGCCACATATACAACATGACTAAAATAAACATGTGTTTTTATTCCAGTCATATCCCTAAAGCTATTATTGATTTCATCTGTTGTGGCTGTTTTTCATGGTGTTTTTTTGTTGATTTTATTGGCATTTTAATTTTATTCCATTATTTTATGTTATAAGCTATAATCACATTATTAGTAACAATAACCAGAAAACAATTTTTCTTTGTAGAATCTACTCAATTGTTTACTGAAATATGTGGTTCTTGAAAAAAATCTTTTGAAAATACGGATAATATCTTGATTATTTTTCTCTTTACTAATTAGTACATAGAACTTATTCAATAAATGTTGAGAAATGAATTGGTAAATGATGGGAAATGAACATTTGATGAAAAATTCAATCAAACAATTTTATGGCATCCACCACTGACCCATTTAGGAATTTTTAAAACACAAGGAGACTTTTTGTTTGACATCTATTGTTTGTCTATTTAAAATTTTAAGCTTTTATTCTAATTCAATATTATCCATTCTACCCCTTCATTTCTCCATAATACACATTATAATTAACAATCAATTCAAAAATGAAAACAAACTTGACATTTTAAATGCATTTTGAAGACCCAATAAGAAATAATTATAAATAAATGTAATAATTTTTTAATATAGCTTTTGAAAAACAATATAAAATCCTTTCTACAAGCATGGCAATACTATTTACTATTTTTTGCAAGTGTTCATATTTTCTGTTAGCTTAAGAGAGCGACATTTTTTGGAAAAGGCAGTGAGCACTTACTGAAATGCTAATTTGTGTATTCACTACAGACAATTTTTAACTGTGCACTTAGCTGTTTCTGTCCAGGTTCTCAACCCAGCTTTTAAGGACAACTTGGCGTGACTGCCTGGGAAATAGTAAATAAATACATCTCTATTACTAAAGCCCTACTCCACTAGCTCCCAGGGTGCCTGCTATCTCATAAAAGGAAATGCATTTTTAATCTCTTAAGTTACTTCTAATAAATAACACAAAGTATATTTCAAAAAGCTATAGGGAGTCATATTATTTTATGTTTACTTAAATATGTATATATACATATATATAAACTACAAGTGGATACTTACACAAATATATATGATTTAGATGAATATACATCACTTGGAGTAATAATGTTTTTCCCCAAAGTCATAGAACTCCAGTGCTAGGTATGGGAAACTTCCCTACAAGTTGTCGGTCATGAGAATCCAAGAGACTTCAAAAACAGTACTGGCTACTGGTTGGTTTCCCAGAAATGGAAGAGAATACTGAAAATGTGTGTGTGTGTGTGTGTGTGTGTGTGTGTGTGTGTGTGTGTGTGTGTGTGCATGTGTGTCCAACACACATTCTGAACACAGAATTTCGAGGAGTGGAGCTGCATTGGACCTGGAAGCTCCATCCTGAGGACTACACAAAGTGCCAATGAAAAAAAGCAAGTATCAGTCCTCCCCAGCTGTAAAACTATGAACCACAACCATGACCAGCATGGCAGAACTTCCCCAAGTGCAAGGGTGGCACTTTTATTTGGGAGGTAACCTTAAGTAGGACTTAAGGCCCACTTACTAGGAGGGAATTCTTGACTGGGACTGTACATCTAGCCAACTACCCATGGATGGGGAAGCCATGGATGCTGAAGAAAAACCTACTACTGCTGCTTCCCTAAACAAGTACAATTTCTAATTTTATTCCAAAAGTCAGACAAGGATAGCTCTCACACCTCATTCATCTAAGAAACTTCTTTTTACAACAGAGGGAGACTATCTCTGAAATATACAACTGGTCAAAATGCAGAAGACAACTGACTGTGGGTGCACAACCCATCTGATACATAAAAAACCCTAAGGATCAGGGACTATCTCACAAGGAGGGAAGGAAGTTTGTAGGACCAGAACAACCGCTTCCACATAGTATCCCTATATACAGCAGGGAAGCTGCAGCCACCCACAGTCACCTATGCAAGTCCAACACAATGACATGTGAACATTTCAGTGCAGATGTGGGAGATCTCATAAAGCCTACCCCTAAAAGAAGAGCTGTAAGCAATTAATAGCTGCTGAGAGAGCCTTCTCTAGAGATGAGCTTCTGGATAGGTTGTCCAACCCAAGGGGGCAGTTCTAAACACATTTGTATACAAGCAACACTAAATGGACTCAGCAATTTGTATTTAAATATGCAATATATAAGAGAGGTGGAAGTGATGTAAATACAGTACTCATAAAATTCTCAAAAAAATTAAAATGAATAACAAAGAAAGAACAAGCAGAGCATAGTGACAGGGGGCTTTATCTCCAGACTGTGAGGTGAAGGCATAAATTCAAGGTCATCCTCTATCACATAGCAAAATTGAAGATTGCCTGTTTTAACATAGGACCCTATCTCAACAAAACAACAACAAACAAACACAACAAACACAAAACAAGCAGGGCTGGAGAAATGTGATTAAAACACTTTCTGTACAGACAAGATGAACCTGATGCCTGAAATCCAAAGAAATGCCTGGCATGTTAGCCTACAGTTCCAGACACTGGAGGCAAAGACAGGGCTGCACAGCACACTGTTTTTCAAAACGAGATATATCAGCAGGCTCCAAGTTTTATTCAGGTAAGGTCTCTCACCTTCTGGAAAGGTAATTCTTGGATGATAACAATATTAATCTCACACATCATAAGAATGTGCATACATGTACACACCCCACACATACATGAAAAGAAAAAAGCAAAAGCATTACTAATAATTAATAAAGATTTACTTTAGCCTCAATGTATTTATAGCAAATTTTAAAATATAAAATAATTTACAAGTTTATCAGCCAAACAATATACAAAATAGATTTTAAATAAATTAAACCTTTTCTAAAACTCAGTAGGGTTCAAAATGAAACTGCCCATGAAACATGATTTCAAAAACATAACTAAAAGCAAAGGACAAGAAGGTAGGTCCAGCCTACTTAATTACCTATTTACTGAGAGATTTCTGGTTCAACACATGAGAAGCTGTAAGAAAGTAGGTTTTCTGTGTTGCTGAGCTACACCCCTAACATTTTCTCTCCCTTGGGACCTCTCACCGAATTCCAAGAAACTTGGATTGCACTGTGGTGAAGAGGCCTGGAAAAAGTCTGGTTTTTAGACTCAATGGTTCATACAGCATCCAAGTAGAAAAGAAACTTTACTATCTATCTACAGTGGATAAATCTACTAACATGGGTGTAGGGGGACTATGTTGTTCCATTGTAAATAATTGTCCCACCCACTGGTTTAGTAAAAAGCGCTGATTGGCCAAAGGCAGACAGGAGGTGTGGGCAGGGCTACCAGACTAAGAAGACTCTAGGAGCAGGCAGACCAGAGCAGAATGCCTGAGAGAACCCAGAAGAAGCAGCAGACAACTATGCTGCTCTGAGAAAATGTACTGAGCTGCATGGCTGAACAGGATAAGAGTCATGGGTTAGTTTAAGGGTAAAGAGTTAGCAGTTATATGCCTGGGCCTTAGGCCGATCAGCCTAAAACTATTGTAAGCATCTGTGTGTCTCTGCGGGTCTGTGGGTCTGCGGGCCAAAACCTAGAGGCTAGGCCTGAAAGTCCAGGCCAGAAACCCATATTACACATGGGGCTTGTGTTAATCTTACACACCTAATCCAAAGGGTCACAGTGAGGGTCGTAAACATCCCAGGGCCACAGTGATTAAAAAAAAAAAAAAAAAAAAAAAAAACTTTCCTGAGGTTCAATACAGCAGTGTCCATGCAAACAGCTGAGTATGCCTCTGCTCTGTGTAACTTCTTATGTGGGTAAACAAGACTTAAAGCCATACCTTTATCTCCTAAGACTTCTTTGGATATAAAACCTATCTAAGTGTTTTCTCTGCATATTAAAGGTTTTAAAAAAATCAAAAGAGGAACTGTCAATCTAAAGTATGCAATGGTTAGTAGTGAGGCAGAGATGTGTATCCTTCATATAATGTAAGTAATAGATGCTCGGTATTAAAAATTTCATCAGCTGAAGTGCTGGAGATGAGGTAAAACAAATGCATTACGCACTTAAGTTAGAAAATTAGTGTTTTACTATTGCTACAAACCATGATCCTGGTGCACAAGACCCTATCCCTAATGACTACTCAGGGAAGATTCCCCCAGACAAGTGCAAAACCTATGAAGTATAAAGAAAAGATTTACCAAAGAACTATCTTACCAAATCACAGCAAAGAAGAGATCTTATAGCTTATTCTAAAGCATCAACCAAATTAGAATCAAGTGTCAGAGAGGACTCGGTCATGAAGGTCACTTATGACCATGAGGCAAGGGTATCTGCAGTGCTGGAGAAATGCCTAGGGTCCACACTTCATGAGTTCACTCACTGAGCTTCATCATCATAGAAGCAGTTTACTCAGCTCAATGAGTCTTACACAGGCACAAAAACACACTTAGTTTAAAGTAAGATACTGTACTAAAATGAGCATCATATCTGAAAGCTACCGAATATTATCACAGCATCAGTTTCCCGCTTACTTACCTGCTCTAAATCTATATGAAGTGCTTACCTTGTAGCCACCCTTCTCTGTGGCTCCCCCTTCTCACTAGGATACATCCCATTTGCTAACTCTTAGAGGCTCTCGGAGTCCTAAACCAGTGGACTATGAAGCAAAATCAGAGCTTAACAATCTCGAAATAGAGACTCAGAATACACACACACACACACACACACACACACACACACACACACACACACACACAGACGGAGATAGATGCACTCATGTGTGCACATACACACATACACCACATACATGCACACCCATTTACTATCAGAGTGTGCTTACAAGTCAGAGTTGAAAAGAACTACTAAGTCCTCCTGTATCTCTCACTTTACTACTGATTCCAGTTTAATTCATTTTTCTATGTAGTTAATAGGCTCCCTTTCCCCAAGACAAGATTTCTCTGTGGACAGCTCGGACTATCCTGGGGCTCACTTTGTAGACTAGGATGGTGTCAAATTCACAGAGCCACATGCCTCTGCCTCCTAAATGCTGGGGTTAAAGGCATGTGCTGCCACCACCCGACTCTAGTTAATAATCTTGTCTGGCTTTCCAGCATGATATATATGTACTGTGACGGGTCAGTGAGATGGCTCAGCAGGTAAAAGACCCTGCTATCAATATCAAGCCTGACAACATGAGTTCGATCCCTTACACTACTTAGTTGATGGAGAGAAATAAGGCTAGGCCTCCACATGTATCCATACACCTACAGATATAAAAGCACACCAAAAAATGACTGAATGAGTAAAATAATATTTTAAGATTTCTCACCCTACGTTTATTGAACTTGCTAGAAAGACCCAATTAGCCACTGTAACCTAGAATTCTGGCTCTGAGAATATCATTATCATTAAAGGCCCACAAAAGCTCACCAAAAAAATGTAATTTTTTCCCCTTAAAACTCTCCTGATAATGATTATAAGGCAAAAATTACGTGCCACACAACCAGTGATACACTCAGCACATGCCACCAAAGTGGACTGATGTATTCTATGAAACTCCAGGTTTTTAGGATGAAAGAGGTTTCTCTGGTCCTCTCTTTAAGCATATATTCACACACACACACACACACACACACACACACACACACACACACACACACACACACAAGTTAACAAGATACCATAAAATTCTAAATCATATCATTCAATAGAGCTAGAAGATCCCTATACAGAAACACTGAAACAAAATAGAAAATGTTTGTTTCTAGCTCTCCTGAAAAGTCACTACTTCATCCAAGTGTTGATTCCTGAGGCATCCTTAGACATTCAAATGTACCTAGGTAGAGAAAAAAAACTGAAATTAAGCCAACTACAGGCACTAACTTCATTACATTCATGGAGCATCATTTAGTATGTAGAAGTAATAGCTTATAAACTAAAGTCAAACCAGAGAGTTAGTCCTATAAAAAGACTATATACAGCTAGTTCATATATAAAGACATTTTTAGCTTCAAAAAGAACCTCAATGAAAATTGATAATTACTTTTCTGACTAAGTGACAAAGTAGACAGAAATTTAAAATGATACTAATAAGTCAGCAGTGTTTATTAAAACAATTATAAACAAATATTTTACATTTCCCAAATATAATGTATAATAAACAGCATAGTATAAACCTCCAAAATACAATGTATGCTAAGTAATTTTCTTAGTAAGCTCAACAAAACTGAATATATTTAACTTTATGATTTTACATGGATATTTGGATACCGATTCAAAGCTTCCTTCACTCTTTTGCCTGAATGTATCCAGACAGAGGAAACCCTGGCCTAACCCCCCCATCCCTCCAGAGAGCTCCTTCTATCTTGCCCCTGTGATATTTTCCAATGTCTGCCTTAAACAAAGACTTCTTGCTGGCACAGGCTTGTTGCTAGCCAGTATTTAGCTCTCTCGTTCTGTAGCTAAGACAGAGCAACCATCTGCTTCCCACAGCTTTTCATTCCTATGATAGCTTTCAGCTCTTTCTTCTTCCAACTCAGAAACAGAAAGCAGAGAGAAAACAAATGATTGTAGGACCATAAGAAGCTAAAGAACACCCAGGAGAGCTTCCTCCCAATCAGGAAAATGCTTCCTTAGCAACCCAGTATCTAAGGCTAATTAACCTCCCCTCTCTATCAATACTCAATTTACATGGAAGCCCTTTTTGGTTAAGCCCCTAAGTTTTAGAATGAGCTTTTCTGACAGAGAAAAGGATGCTCTGCCTTAAAGGAGCCAGACCCTTTCTCCTGGATACCTTCAAGTACAATATGAACTTAAAAAGTGTTTGGTGCTTTCTTCATGTGATGCAAGAGACTAGAAACAGAAATTAAGTGTCACCATTAACATATGCTAAGATGAGACTGGAGCATTTATTTCAATGCACTCAGCACTTGGGTACCAGGGAGAGGAGAGGGAGCCGTGGTTAAGGATGTCCGGTCCCTGTCACTATTCAATGCTTTCCCAGGCTGACTTATGTCCTGTCCACACAACCAACAAAGCGTAGGTTACACTGAGTAACATGATCTCAGCAGAACTCTAGAGAAAAGAAAAATGCAAGAGAGGAGCAAAGACCTCATCAAAACAAAGGATTTTCCTTCCAGCAAAGAAATTCCAGGAATAAAGCTAGTAAGGAACTGTCATTTCAAAGTCACAAACTATTTCCGAGGTAGTAAAAATTTCAACGGCTTCCAGAAAGGTAGTTTTATAAAAATATACAATAAAAAGCACCTTCCCCACAATTTTCAACCTGAGAGCCAGAGGTTGTATTTTTTAATTTCATAATTAAATCATACTATATTTCAGGCAAGATAAAGAAAATACACAGAAAAATTATACCATGGGCAACAGTCCCAACAGCACAAGCCTTTACCTTGGAAAATGAGGAGGCTGTGTAATAATCTTAAAGTTTCCTTAAACTCACTATATAATAATGTAAAATTTCAAATGTATATTGAAATGTGGATACTAAAATTCATCCTTCAGTTTTCATAGCAGCATTAACAAGCAAAGTAACTGTTATCTTGGGGTAATTCTTGCTACAGTTGTGATGTGGGATTTCAGAACTAGCTTCTCACTTGACGGTTTCAGGACTCTAAAGTTCTATTCTACTGCAGTAAAACTGCCCTAAGGCTGCATTATGAGAACTGAACAGATGCTAATCCTTGGCTCCCATAATCCCGCCTGTAAGGCAGCATTAGTAATTGTGTTCTTCTCTAGCTGAGGTGTCTCATGATGGGGAAGAGAGGCAAAGAACCCAAATGTGCTGGATAACTCACAACAGCATGTGCATTATTTCCATGATAGAATGACACAAAGATCCAGGCTCTCAACAGACAGGAGTGGGTATTTGAGACCTAGATTTACAGAGAAGAGATACAGAGATTTAAAAGGTTCTGTAACATCTTCAAAGTCACACAGTGAAAATGAGTAAAAATAGAGATTTAAAACCAAATTAGGCAACACTGAGCACGTGGCACTTTTAAACCATGCCACACCAACCTGCCACACAAATCCCCTGGCAATCCCAGTACTCTCTTCAGTGAATCCCTTCCACGACAAGAGCAATCATTAAGGTCAAAGGTTACAGTCTTCAAATGGGACTCATGAGCCATCAATAGGCTCTGAAATCAATTGGTTGGCCTTGGCTAGAATTAAAATAATAATAGAGTAGAAATTAACAGAGTAGCTCAGGAGTAAGATCTGTTTCACAAATCTTGACTTCACAGAGGCTTGTGAGTAGTTCTAGGTCCTGATGTAGAATAGATTTTTTTTAAAATGAGCTTTTATTACAGAAAAGCTTAGACTCCACTGGTCTTAGAGGATACTCCCATACAGATCCAGGACACAGGGATATAAATCAAGGGGCAGAGCTCAGCCCTCTCCTCTTAAGTAACAGCAGGAGATACAAGGAAGGAAGCTGCTTCTGGCTTAGGCTGCAAGAGGATTTACCTAGAATCAGCAAAGGAGGAGGCCACTGATTGTATAATTACATACCTCCTTCACAGCAGCCCCAGTCCATCAAGTAGATAGGATGGTTTATTTTTTACAGCACTAATTATGTAATTATCCATAACATTAAATCAGTTCCACCTGATTTGGTCTATCACAGATTTCCTGAAACATTCATTTGTTTATTACTTTTTAAAAGAACACTAAACTACCAGTCATGTGTACAAGTTGGAAGATGGATAAAGGTCTCCTAAAATTATATATATATTGTTTGGGTCTTGATATCTGGTTTCTAAAATTTTGTTCTAATATACCTTGTCATTTCTACAAACAACATATTTTCACAATGCATTCTTAGTTTATTATTTATTATTTCACACAATGCCTGATATAGAATAGTAATTCTACAGGGGATATTGTCAAAGACTTACCATAACTTAAAACTTTATTTTTCTTTAAAACATTCTTTCCAGCATAAAATTCATTCAGGATTATTTCCTGAGATATAATAATAAACAACCCAGAGATGAAATAAGCTATCTGTCCTGAACATATGGAATAGGTTGTTGTTGAATAAGGGAATTATAACCCTAAACATACAGCTTCCACTCAACTCTTTCAAGAATCTTTCAGCAAAGTCATAATCCCCCACCACACACTGATGGCCAGCACTGGTAATAGTCATAAACTATCCAGAAGTCTCACCAGATACCTTCTGCAAGCAAGAGGTTAAGAGGAAAAACTGAATAGACAAGGACGAGAGGCAGGAGGAAAGGTGGATTACAGACCCATCTGGTTCTCCATCCAGATATTCAGACTACAGCCTGTCTCTTTAGTCATTCCCGAGAGCTGTCTGACAGTCATGTCCCATCCACCCACTAACTGAAAATAAGACCCAGCATATTCCAGACTGGTCAGAGACTCACTCCTGACCTCCTTATTCCTTCCCCACCAATCTCATCTCCACTTAACTGCAATCTCTGTTCGTCCCTTATATTTAAATCTGTTTCCCTCCGTGGTCTGTTCCTCTGAATCTCACTATGCCCTGCTTCTATAGGCATCCAGACTCAGTAATCTACCCAGAAAGTAGTCACTTGGTTAATACTCTATTACAACAACCTACTACTTTTCAGTAAAAGAAATTCACACCAATCCTAGTAGAACTTCTGACTGTTTCTTAAACCAACCAAAGATCAAACTCAATGTCCTCATGCATGCCCCCCCCACACACAATTGTTTTCCTTAGTTTAGAATCCATTTGACCAACCATCACCATCTGTAAGCACAACTCCCACAGCCATTCAGAGTTCAGGAATGAAGAGTGTGATTTGGAGAAATACTTTCGGAAGTTGGTATTTCTCTTCAAAAATGCCCAGACCACAGTACAGACTGAGACCACAGGGTTACTAGAGGGAGACAAAAAGACAAAGAGATTTGTCCACAGCCAGACCCTGTTGGTAGAGTCCTGTCCCATTTCTAAGTCACACTGACTTGTGAGGTTGTCAAGCTGTACAGCTATGGGCACTTCCACTGCACTCACATAACTGCACAGGACTCCACATTCCTGCCCTCTATCACACTGATGACTCTGGAACATGCCTTCCTCTCTGGGTTACCTTGGTTTGTATGGGTTTGTCTTTGATACTCCATAAAGACCATACATAGCATAATTCAATGACTTGTTAGAAAGATGAATAAGAATTTTTCTCCCAGTAGAAATGCAGGTTTGGGCTTGGGTGCTGTGAGTATTGCCAAAGGGCCTGATCACAGCAAATATAGTACTTTCCTCACCTCATAACAAGAAAATCTGAAAGAAACTGCTTATGGGAGCAAGGTTTTCCTCCTGCTCACAGTTCCACAGTGTGGCCGTGGAGCACAGTGGGAAAGGTCAGTGGTCAGGGAGACAGGCACATGCATCAGGGGCTCCTGACAATGTGGCACACAGGAGACAGAAAAGGCTGGAACCTGTGTGGAAAACCATGAAAGCCTATGTTTACTATCTGTAGGTACCACAAACTTCAAAATAGTGCCTCAGCTGAGACATAGACACTCAAAACCTGAGTCCAAGGAGGACATTTCACATTCACACAGCATGAAAAATAAAAGATGACTGATGTCCAGAGGGCAATGAGTCTGGATATACAAAATATGATCAGGGGAGGCATCAGTTTAGTTAAAAATTAGGTTTATGGAACTTGAAATCAGCCTATTTTCATAATTTGGCTCAGCAACGAGATATATCAGAACACAATATAAAAAAAAAAAAAAAAACGTGACTCAGGCCAGACGGGAACCTGTTCCATAAGCAGTTATTGAGGAAGAGTTGGCAGCCATTTTAACTCTTGCCCAAAGCACAAACTGTCATTTTCAGATTACCACTACTTGACTTCCCCTCAGAACAGAGAGTTAAGCAACAAGAACATAAGCTGCCACCTTCTAACCCATTTCCAGTCATCAACCAGGAGTTCCTCAATATTACTGCCAGCCTAATTCTCTCCCTTCCCTTCTCTCTGCAATCGACTGTAGCCAGGCAAACTCCATCACTGTCTGGAAGCTCTGCTGAGGTCAGCAGGACCAAATGTACATCCCCTCAGTGCTCACCTCAAATACCTAATGCTTTGTTGAGCAAACCCTGACATTAAAGAAACACTGAAGGATCCAAGAACACTGTTGAATCCCTCTATTCCATTCACGCAATCTAAAATGACACTCTATAGAACATTTTAAATTAACTTTTCAATTTAACGAAGGATGACAATTAATTTTAAGTACAATAAATGAAATTTTAAATTCAAGCATTTTAGATTCATATATAATTTCTTATAAGATAAAGGCTCATTGCAAGACATTCTAAGCAGTGTATTTCTCCACACCTGATACTTCTACTGTCTTAAAAACAAAATCAAAGAGGAAGAAATGCTAAAGCATGGTTTCATTTTTATTTGTTTTAGTTTGATAATAAAACCAAGATATCCTGCTTCTTCATGAAAAGACTCAAAAAAATTTAAAATTTCCAACCCATTAAATGTCCTTTAAAAGGACAGCATGAGAAACATGTCAAACTTACTAGATATACTAAGTATAACTAGAGCAACCAAATTCAAACAAAGTACTAGTGTTCTCTGATAAAAGTGTCTGGCTCCTACATTAGACTGTTTCTAAGAACCAAGTCGGCCTGACGCATGTTAAGCGTATGCTCCACATTCAGCTATATCCCATATTTCCTTGTCAATTTTTTGTGCACAAAAATGAGCTTAGTAACATTTTAAGTACACACTGGCAGAAATAAGCAGCCCTCTCAACATTAGAAATACACACAAAGGAAACTTTCTGATACACTTCACTGATGGGTTAAACAACAATGACTATAGCAGGTGTCTTTACAAAGGATTCTTTACTAGTTTGATAAAAAAAAGATAATTCATTTTTCTATGGATTTATTCAACATTTAACTTGATTTCTCTAAAAATATAAATTCTATACAAGTTTTGCTAAAGGCAACAGAATGCACAGAATTTTCAAGGTAAAAGTAGCCCTCAGAAGCTGTTTAGGTTACAAAGTCTCACTAACTGAATATCTTATCTGAATTTTTCCAAGTAGTATATAACTCGGGTACCAAGGGCCTAGACATGAAAGAACATGGAAGAATGCTCAAAATATCTCTATCTGCTTTGCAGCAGAGCACTAAATTTCATGAAGACCTCTAAGCCAGACTTCATTAAGCAGTTCAAATAGTTTCCCTCCCAAACCTGCATACGGGCTTTCTGATGAACTCTAGGAAGCATATACAAACACTTCTGCCATACACCAGCTAAAGAAATGATCTGTTGCCTTGTATTACATCTCCCATAATAATTCTAAACTGCGCTGCAACTCAAAACCCTACAGACATGCCTGGCTTTCAGAATGTTCCATGCTTATCCCCTCTCAATCATAACATCATGCTATGGCATATGTTATACCTTATATGAATTAGAGGGGCTGGAGAGAAGGCTCAGTGTCTGGTGAAGACGCTTGCTGCTCTGGCAGAGGACCCAGCCTCCATTGAGAGGATCAGATGCCTTCTTTTGACCTCTGCAGACACCAGGGACAGATGTGGTGTGAAGAAATGCATGTGGACAAAACACCCACACATAGAAGAATAAAATTTAAAAGATAAAGTCAGGATTCATCTTGTTTTTGATCTTTTACAATATTGGAAGAAGAATCACAGAGGCAGACTGGAAGTCAGCAACACTGACAGTCATTTCCTTTAGAGACAAGCTACTTTCACCAAGTCTGAGGGTGCACACAGTACTTGGTAGGCAGAGCAGACTACATGTAAAGGACAGCTAGGGCTACACAATGAGTTCAAGGTTACACAATGAGACCCTATCTCCATAACACATGAATAAATAAGTAGAGAGAGGATGAACCAATTTTAAACTCCACTCATCTAGAAACACTGAGTTTGTCAAATAAATCAATAAATAACACAACTACAATGCATGTTTCATTTGCCTATATCTACAGCATTAAACATAAACTTTTTTGATACTTCAATGCAGCTTCAATAATTACATTTCCAATTACTAGGACTAATCATGCTTATTACTCATCATTTACATTTATCATCATATCTATACTTCAGTCTAAAAATAGCAATTGCCCTACAGAGAAATGTTAACATTTTCTGAGAACTGTGGCCTGTCATTTGCTTTATTATAAAAATAATAATATCCTTACATATTGTCTATTTTGGACATACAAAAGAGAAGCCAAGAAGCCACTTAATAAAACCCTGCAGGCAGGTGGGCATATGTGAAGCCTAGCTTTCTCAAAAGATCATCATTCTCTGAATGTGTTCTTGGCCACTGAGATCATCTCCTGGTACTGGTTCTTAGATGTCTGCTTCAGGGAATTTATGATAGGTTGTTCTATTGAAGGCCTCGCGGTCTATAATATTCTTCCCGAGCGGGCTCACCTCAGCTGGTGAACTATAAGGCCCTAAGACAAAAATCTGTTTGTTTGGTTTTTTTTTTCCAGTAACATACTATTGCTACTTTTATTTTTCTGTCATTTTCATAGTTAAAAAAATGTAATCTGAAGGTACAACCTGAGGCTCTAAAGTAACAAGGGTAGTAAATGAATAAATAAAATGTGTTCTGTACCCATCTCTAATACCTCTGCAAAAGAAATGTAATGCCAGTGCTCAAACTTCAGGAAAACTCCAAATACAATGATATAAAAGTTACTGACCAATAGAAAGTAAATTATCGTGAGTATTTGAAATACAATTATCAAAGGACAAAATATAAACTATGTGTATGTCACGAAAATGACTCAAAACTTGTCTAAAGAAAGAATTAAGAGACAGAAAGGAAAGACTTTGAGATAATTCCCTTCTAAGTTTTCATAAACCACCTACCTCCTGATTCCTTCCTATCAATGCCAATGCTCCGTGTTCATCTCAGTAGCTGCTCTTACTGAGTGGGCCAATAATAAGCATAACAGAAATCCGGTACTCTAGTTCTCCAATTCTGTATTTTCAGCCTCTTTGAGTCAGCAAGTTAATTTACAATCTCACTGAGTATTTTCAAAGTATAGTAGTTATCTTTTCAACAGTACGTACATATTAATTATAAAGATTAGTGATAATCTTTGGGTTATTTTATGACACAAAAGTTATTGATGAACCAAAAGTTAATAATGTCATCAAAAATAAATTTGATTGATATATAGAGAGAGTGTAGGGACAAGTTAATCAGAAATAAGTATGTTTCTTTACAGAATCCTCCTCCTTTGGCAACTAATTCAAAATGTAATCTCATTTTTACCATGAAAAGTTTTCATTCCAATATGAAAACTAATAAATTGATAATGGAAAATATAAGCATCAACATGCATTCATGAAAACAGTGTCACACAAAGCATAGTATCCCCAGCAGCAGTTTTGATTCTGTTAGCCCCCTTAGAAAAATCTTCTCTTCTACCTGGGGAATCTTTGGTGGAAGGGCCACTGGGAAAGACATGGCTTTATCTGCTTTTTCACAATTTCAGAAATTTGGCAAGTGAATCACAGCAATGATTCTATAAATGTTTCACCTACATTGACCAACTTCCAGGAATTCCTGATTCACAATGCTAGCACACACAAAAAAATGCTTCAATGCATTCAACTCATATTGGATTATCATCTATTCCATATTAACTATCATTTTAAATTACAGTCAGAAAATTACATGTAAAAAGATAGAGAACATGGTTTTCACAAAAAACTTCACTTTCCATTCTATTTCACATCAAATTTTTATATTTATTTGTGCATGAGGGTGGGGGAAAGAGGGAGCAGGCATGCCATAGTGCATAAATGAAAGAGAGAACATCTTATAGGAGTCAGTTCTTGCCTCCCACCAAGGACATTTTGGAGACAAGATCAAGTCGTTAGTTTTGGCCACGAGTACTCTGACCTGCCATTCAGTTGTCCTGCCACATTTACTTTGATTTTTTAAAAATTCACTGAAGATAATGTCATGTCACAGATATATAAATCTAAATCTAGCTATTTTTTTACAATCAAAACTGGTAGTCCATGACAGAACAGAAAAGTGAGTTGATTTCCTATATCACATCAAACAGATCCTTAAAAATATTTTTTGTACATTTTAATATAAAAAATTAATATAAGAGTGGTGGCCCTCATCTATCATCTCAGCATTTGGTAGGCTAAAGAAGGAAAATTTCTATGAATTCAAGAACAGGCTAGGACACTATTGAGTTTAATGCTGGCTTGAATTATACAATCAGACTCTATCTAGAAACAAAGTGTGATTTATAAATAATCTACTTATTGGCCATTCAGTTCTGAGTGGAATTTAGAAGACCCTAGCACAGTCTTCTACATATTTCAAGTATCTCCTGAACTGTTTGAAGCCAGGAGTTATTGCTGTTTTTAATAAAATCTCAATCATTCAATTTTACAAATGAAGACTTGGGAGCCAGATGCTGAGGTGAAACCTGCTAGTTCAAAAGGGCAGAGAAAAGCACCCAGCTGACCTTCCTCCTCCAACATCCCAACAGCCTCCTCTCCCCTACCATCTCAATCCAGTCCTCTCCCTCCAGTCCCTCCCCTCCAGTCCCTATGCATCCTTCTCCATCCTCCTGACTCTCTCTTGCTCTCTATGATTTGACTTAATAATCTATGTTCACTTCCTGTCAATTGGTTGCTTGACCCACCTCTAGACTTTATTTTAATCCTATTGAAAATATTGAAGCAGGAAGCTCATGGATTAAAAGTATATGCTAAGGTTGAATCACCCCACAACTTAAAACAGTTTCTCCAGTAAATAATGCAATCCCAGGGTTCATAGTGTGATAAAATATCCTGCAACAAGTTACAAACTGATCATCTAAGGAATATTTACAGCCCTAAGATAGAGATTATATGAACTTCATGGAATGTTTTTTTCTCAGATCATTCACATAAAACTCCACACCTCTGTTTCTTTTGAAAATAAAAAGGTGGAGTGCCATGCCTACTACCGTTTGGTAGCATGCCTCTTCACTAGCACACTTCTGATGAGCTGCTTTCAGCTTCTGGGAAATTCAGCAGTCACTCCTGTTCCAAAGGGGGTTGTTGTGATGGCAGCTGCCAGTCTCCGCTAACAGGGAGGAAACTCCTAGTTTTGCATATTTATTGGTTTCAGTGATCAATGATTGAATTGTCTATATTCATCACCAATGTTTTGCTAATGTAATAATGTAATACTTCACTTGATCTAGAACAGTGGTTCTCAAACATTTTGATCTCAGGAGTTATTTACACCATTAAAATTCATTGACAATTTCAATAGGTTTTTGTTTAAACATTTTATTTATGGACACTTAGTAAATTTGCTTAATTTAAATATAATTAATGTATTTCTGTGAAAACTTACTTTCTGAAACAAAGAAAAGAATTAGTAAGAGAGGTAACTTTGTTTTTACACTTTAACAAGTTTTTTAAGTGCCTGAGGTAGTAAAGACAATTGGATTCTTCGATCTACTTTAAATTTTTTTATTAATTAAATTTGTTCTCCAACAAGTTCACACATGTACATAACGTATACAGACCAATCTCAACTCCCACATCTGCCACCACCCTACTATTCTTGTCTACATGTCCCACTTCCTTACAAATCTCTCATATGTGAACCAACTATGCATTGGTCAAGGTATCTGAAGTTCTCATCAGGTTCCCAGCATCTTCAACATTCTTCTCATTATCTTGAGCTTGAAAATAACTAAAACTACAACTTTCAGAAAGCCTCTCCTTTTCATGCAAATACAATTCTTACACATAGATTAGTGTCCCTAAATATCCAAGGACATCTTCAAGCACCTCAATAGATGCCAAATCTGTTGACACTTCATTGTTGAGAGAAGTTTCTGGCCTCTCTGGCCCAAGGTCCAACCTGCAGTCTTGCAGCTGCTTAACCCCAAATAATCACACAAAGGCTTATGTTAATTACAAACTATTTAGCTTATTGCTCAGGCTTATTGCTTATTAGCTCTTTCAACTTAACACAGCCCATTTTTATTCATATGTGTCTTGCCATATGGCTCATGGCTTACCTGTGCGTTCACATCTTGTTTCTTTGGGTGGCATCTTAATCTGACTCTATCCTCCTTCCCTTTATCTCTGCTTGGATTTCCTGCCTGCCTCTAAGATGTCCCGCCCTAGGCCAAAACAGTATCTTTATTAACCAATGGTATTCACAGCATGTAGAAAGCCATCCCACATCACTTCATATTTTCCCATACTTTTTAAAATCATCTCTATATTGCTTGTAATATCTAATATAATGTGAACACTATATAAATCGGTAATATACTGGGCTATTTGGGGAATGGCAACAATAGTCTGTACACGTTCAATACAGAACAGTTTTCTTTTTCCAATATTTATGTTTCTCCAATATGGAATTCACAGATGTAGCAGACAGACCATTTCTTCCAACATTCTATCTGGTTGGCTTTATGTTACTCCTTATGTTGTTGATACCCTGTCTAGGTCCTCTTTAAGGATGGTTCACTATCTCTGCTCAGATGCTGTGACAGTTGGCTGATAACTCATAGTAGACCCCTTCTCTGAAGAATTACTCAGTAAACTGGAGCTAACAACTGAGAATTTGGCTAATGAATGACTTGTCAATTATTACTTTAGTATAAAAGGACAGCCCAGGGACATGTGGTAGGACCAATTCTCTAATATAATTTGAAATTAAGAACTGAGATCAGATAAAGTTTACCTCTAGTTTCTCTTCCACAGCATTTCTTCTTGTTCAACCCTGCTTCCCCCATTCCTCTTGTAAGAGCACACCTACCATAGGTCACTAGGAGAAAGATCCTGTTCTGCTTTTGGAAAACCCAATCTAAGACATCTTCCATCGTATCAAAATTATTGCAGTACTGACTCTGGCCGCAGGATGAGCTGACCACCTGCACAGTATCTCAAATGTGTTAAGAGAAGTGTGGTCGTCAGTGTGTGGTCCTGACCCAGCAATATTAGCCCTGTCTCGGAGCTTATTAGAACTGCAAATTCTCAGGCCCCACTTCAGACCTACTGAATCAAAAAACTGTAGAAGTGAGATCAGCAAATAATTTGAACAAACTGGTACACAATAATTTGTTTTTAACAAGCCACCAGGGGATGCTGGTGTCTACTACCATGGTATCCACTACTTTTCTAGAAGTTAAAAGCATGAGTTCTGAGGTCAAACTTGGTCAGGCCTTGCCTTTTTCCCTGGAGAAACTTCTTAACCACTGTGTCTCCATCTCCTTATGTGTACAATGGTGGAAATAAAGGTGTCTGGATCATAAGATAAAATGAAGTCATGTATGCAAATCACTCAGAGCAGTGCCCGCAATTTGGAGTTAACGCCTATCTTCCTAATATACATCACTTCATTTTCATCCAGTTTGGCTCACATGATGCTTAAAATCCATCATCACTATCATCTGCCACAGAAGTTTTATGAGTATTATAAGATACTCACAAAATACAGGAAATCAGGATACAATAGAAACTCAGTAAACACTGACTGCAAGTCCTTTGTGAGGATTAAAATCTTAGTACAGAGACACTAATACTAACACAAAGGTTTGTTTAAATGGAATTTGTTGAAGTCGCTCATAGAAATATTGATTGGAGCAAAACAAACGGAAGTATGACCACCACAGAAAACCTTCTGGCTTTCAGGCATCTACATTCCTTTGCATGGTTGTTCAGCTACCTACAGGCAATGTTAGCTGCTAACAGCAAAATACAATTATTTCAGCCATTTGAGTATCATGGTTTTACGGTTAACAGAGTGTGTCCTGCCTAAGTCTGTATTTCCTAATGCCTCAGACCACATTCCCAAGCTCTCTTCTTCTGCACACTGGCTGTAGGCATCTCTCGATGGCTGATGCTTAAAAATGTTGTTTTATACTTTTATTTAAAGATCATTAATCATCATAATTTTCATGACTGACAGATCTCATTCTGAAAGTACAGTTATAGCTAAATTTGGTAATTTTCACAAACTAAGATTATACACAAGTTCTTCTGGCATAAGTATAATCAATCATCATGATGAAATTTGCTTAAATACTGAAATTCAAAATTTGTTAAATAGGAACAGTCCATTGCATTCTAAGAGAAACAATATATTCCCTACCTAATTACAATCCATCCTAAGTATATATTTAAACTGTCATAATATTTTCCATTCTGTCACAAATGTAAGCATGCTATTATGATAAAATACTAATTCTGTGATACACAAAATGAAAAATAGCAAATTGTACATCATAATACCCATAATCATACTACTCAATAAATAGAAATTGTGCATAAATCTTGATGAAGAAAAAAAGTTTTACAAAAGAATACAATGTAATCTAGTACTTATCAAGGGAAGTCTGACAGTGCGTGCACAGCTCTTATAGCCCTTGAAATGTCCTAAACACTGCTACGTTCCAATTAGAATCATGTTCCGTCGACTCTAAACAACTCTGAGGTACTGGTGGCTAACTGTGGCTGAAGAAATGGTCTCTTCTGACCCAGAGAGTCTTCTCAGCCTCGGAAAGCATGACAGCCTAGAAAGGAAGTGTTACATGCTCACGTTTTTACTCCCCCACTCACTTACTGCTCTTTATTGTATGGGTAGGAGATATTTTGTAGGATTAATAATAGCACGTTTATGTATTATTTCTCCCCAAAAGGAAGAAATGCTTGAGGTAAGAAAACAGGTTTATACAAGGTCACACTGCTAGAGCATGGCTAAAAAACTACAAAATACAACCTTCAAATCTAGTGCTTTCTTCTAGTAATGATCCACACCAGGCAATCTAATTTACTATGGATTATCACACAATTAAAAATGAAACACAAGCATTGTCTGGCAAGCAACAGGCTTAGCCTCAGACTTCATTCCCACAAACCTATACTACTGAAACCTTACTGAAGTTTTGCTTTTCAGACATTTGTAACTTTCCTATGTAAACTGGTTACCAGAAAAAAAAACATGACTACTCTGTAAAACCCTTTAGAATTCTATCAATTCAAAATAACTCATCTGATTTACCAGCTTTTATCAAATACAGAAGTAAGTGGATTCTTGTGGAACCCAGTGTCAAAACTCTAGTTAGATTATAGATATTTATCATGTAATCCTACATGAATGGGTTTATAGTCTATGAAAGCAGTCTAAGTTTAAAAAAAATAGTGAATACAAGTTCATGGGGTATGAAGAGAAAGAAAGGAATCTCACTGTTATAGAAAATCCCTGAAGAGAAAGGACAGACTAGAAAAAAGTTTTTAAAAATTCTACAGTTAATATCTTAGTTGATTAGAAGGAAAATAATATCTATCATATATATTTTTATATATAAAGGTTTATTAGCTATATAATATTTTTATTTCTGTGTTTTTTTGTTTGTTCATCGGTTTCTTTGCTTTCTTGTTTAAAACAAGGTCTTGTGTAGCTCTGTCTCCAAACGTGCTATGTTGCTGATGAGGGCCTTGAATTCCTGATTCTTCTGCCTCTACATCTCAAATTATAGGCATACATACATTGCCATGACCCACTTAGAATCTTTCAATTGCTGAAGACTGGCAAAGAAATCAAGAGATGCAGTAACTCACAGTACTGCGTGTGAGAGTCAACTTTAGAAGACTTCTTTTATTTGGGAACGGGACAATGGAATGCCTACCAGGAAAAAAGCTGACATAGAAGGACCGAGACTCCAAAACCAACTGCAGAGTCAAACAAACAAATAAAGAGTTCCTGGACTTGAGAGTGATAAGAAGAAAGAATCATGGGTTTCACCTTTTACTTTTTAAAGAGACAAAACAATATTTAAAATCATAATAATCAATAGCTAATTCAAATGGTAGTAAATGTGCTTGGATTAAATTGCTTAGGCTATAACAACTGCCTATTTTTCATTTAACATTTAATTCTTTATAGTATTGGTTACCTAGAAGATCTTCTTAATCCTCAAATCCCTTGTACATGTACCTTAATGGACCAATCCATAACTGTTGCACATTATGGTTGGTTCTGTTTGTTTCTAATCATAAATGCCAATGTGATACATATACTTCCTGGAAATTTTTTGCATATATTTCTGGTTATTTTGTGAGGATAACTTTGCAGTTTACTCTGATGTCAAAGCGCTGTAGGAGACCAGTGGGTTTGCTAAACAGAAGGATGGGGATTCAAGCATAATAAAGTATTTTCAGCAAAACACCGGTGGCAAAATGTGGTGCAAGGGCACGGCTACTCCACAGAGCTCCTCAGCTTTCCTCCATGCTGAAATGTGCTGGGGAATGTTGCCAGTGGAAGATGATGGAGAAATTGACAGCAGGCTACATTTCTCCATACGGTATAAATGACTCATAGCATGTGCACAACTTTAACTTGGTCAAGTTACAGCATCAGAAAGCACCAGTTTTCTCGTATGGTCACACTACTCTCTAGTGCTTTTAAAATCTCTGCCAACTTGTTAGACAAAAACTATAAGGTGCCTTTTTAATCATCATTTCTATGTCAACATTTTAAGCTAATAAATGATGAACTGAGAAAGTCATGTAGTGTGTTTGGCTTCAGGAAGGGTATTGGCTATTAAGTCACAAAGCAGTAATCAAGATTCACACAACCACCATGCAATAAATATTCAGCATTACTAACCACAAAATCTGGAAGAATGACCTGCAATCAAACACCACTGGAGAAAGTTACTCCTAGACCAGCATCATACACAAGCAGAAGAGGGTGAGCAAGGAGTCATTACCAAACAGACCTGATCTAACAGATTCTGAGAACGACCTCCTCCTACACACACAAGAAAGAGCAACTCCAATGGGCAAATCACTCCAGTGAGTAAACTGCTTTCCAAGCACACATGAGGTCCTAAGTTCAGACTGCCAGCAGCCATGTAAAAGCTTAGTGTGGTGCTGTATACCTGCAATCCTAACAACAGGGATACGAAAAGAGGAGAGCCTAGATCTCACTGGCCAGCTAGGCTTGCTGAACTGTGAGCTCCAGGTTCAGTGAGAAACCCCATCTGAAAAAATAAGGTTCGGAGAGCAAAAGCAGAAGACAAAACACCATACATGAACCTAGCATCCATATGCATTCAGGTACAAGTGTGAAAGCACACTAACATACATTATATACTCATGCACATACAGACAGGAGCATGCACATGGACATCTAAATGGGAACATGAACACACATGCACATATATACCAAAAGGAGCATGTACACACAGAGACAAAACATTGGTACACATACTTTATACACAGGAACATGCACAGACAGGATGCAGAGAACACTCAGAGAGAAACACAAGCATCTCCTCTTTCTTTACTAAGATGCTCAGAATTTAAAAAAAAATTATTTCTTTGTGCTGAAGCAATTATATCCACAACAATCATCTTCCATTTGTTAAAATTCAAGTGCTTCCTGAGGTAGGAGCATATAATTATGGTGTAGCATCAAATGGAATACCATGCAGTCACCAAAGAGAATTATGGATTCTGCATTTACTGACAAGGAGATGCCCATGATATTCTTCCTTGGTACCAACACACATGGATAGGAGAAACCTAAGGAAAATTGTTAGTATTTTCCAAAATATTAATAGTGGTTAGCTACCTAAAGGTATATGGCAGAATTCTTTTACTTTCATATATTTCTGTATTGTTCATTTTTCAGAACGGATATGGATATCTACAACTTTTCTTAGGAATTAAAAAAAACAAATTGCTAGGTGGTGGTGGCACACGCCTTTAATCCCAGCCCTCAGGAAGCAGAGGCAGGTGGATCTCTGTGAGTTTGAGGCCAGCCTGGTCTACAGAGGGAACATTAGATAGATGTTACACAGAGACATTATACCAAAAATATACCCGAAAAATACCAAAACAAAACAAAAAAAGAAAACACAAAAAGAAAAGAAAGAAACATATTAAAGCTATTTGCATTTTGACAAAAAAAGAAAACTGAAAATAATCCAGGGAGCTACTAAAAACTCAGCCCTTCAATAACATTTTGTAATTTTCTCAAGTCAATCAAAATATCCTAAAGAATGAGACTCAGTTTCTACAAAGTTCCAAATGGCTAGGAAAAAAAGTCAAAGGTAGACTAGACACAGAGATGAGCACAGGCTGAGATGTCACTAGTTAAAAACCAAGGCAGGAGACCGTACCATGTGCCTTCAGGTCCACCAGAACTGAAAGGTCTCATAGTGAAGACCACCCTTTCTGTTTCCATTGCTATAAAGAAAAGAGCCCCGCAGAAATGAAGTTCACACATCTACCACCAAGAGCCCAGTTCCAAGGGCTATTAATTTTTAAAATTTAAATATACATAAAACAGACTAAAAATTTTATTATGCACTTCATGAAGACTGCAAAGGAGACCATGGCACACAAACTACTCACCTCTGTTGGAAGACATGTGTGTACACTGGCAGGTGTTCCCAGATCTGAGGCAGTCCCATTTCGTATTTGAAACTGTGTTTTGCACATGTAGCCATCAGAACATTCCTGTGTTCCACGAACAAAGAATACATTAAGATGCAATTTAAGAATTCATCACTTAAAGAACTGCCATTTCACTTAAGTTCTAAGCCATACAAAGAGAAACTAGCCACTTCAAATGAGAGATGGCATGGATAAGAAGACTAAGCCAGTGTCCACCGTGACACTTGATAATGTGAGCCTTGCTCCCCAACCTCCTTGATTCTTACCCTTTAGAGCACCAAGGTCAAACAGAAAATTTTGGGATGGTGAACACTGTAAAAGATCACTTCATCTTACACAGGAAGTACCGTGTCATGAGGAAGAATGTTCATAGGAGGATTTTAGGGTTCACAGCAGATCTGGAAATGAGCAAGGCTTTCTATCATCTCTTCAATGGAAAAGACGTCACAGAGAGCTGCCTGGACAGTACCTGCCCAAGCTCTCTAAGGAGTCTGCATTTTCCATTTCTTCATGGCGGCTCCCAACATTCAGCGTACTACAACTTGAGGAAGTTTTGTATTATACTGCATTGTTCCCCTGAGGTCAGTGGCACTGGTTCTATCTTCAAGAGTCAAAGTTCTTTTCCACAGAACTGCTCTTCAGAGACAACCACCATGCCATTTTCACTTACGGATTATAAGAAAGAGTTATCAACCACCCACTGGTGTGTTTCTTCTTTTGAAAGCATGTTATTTTATTTCTGTGTGTGCATGACTGGCAATACATATTTCTGTGAGTTTGTGTGTGTGTGTGTGTGTGTGTGTGCGTGTGTGTGTGGGGGGGGGGGGTCAGAAGAACAAGCTGTATTCAGGCTTAATGAGCTGTCTGATGCAGGTTGGGAATCCAAGCCTCAGTCCCCATGACTGGGCAGCAAGTGCTCTTAACCACTGAGCCATCTCTCAGCCTAACTGTTTTCTTCCCTGCTTCTTTGTGCTTACTCTTAAATACAGCCCCATGTAGTGTTCATCCAATTGTAGTAAGTTCCATTTAAGGCAAAACTTGTTTGAATTCCATAAACTTATATGGGAGAATATAGTATCTCTCCATGCATAGATATGTTTGCATGCTAAGGAATGTCAATCCTACCACACTGTCACCAGCACTCACAGAATCTAAGTAAACTATAATTAAGTAAGAAATGGTTGTTAACCTTTTCTGTAAGACGAGGGACATTACCAGGCATTGGTGGTGCATACATTTAATTTCAGTACTCAGGAGGCAGAGTTAAGTAAATCTCTGAGTTTGAGGTTAGCCTGATCTACAGAGCAAGTTCCAGGACAGCCAGGGCTACACACACACACAAATATAATAATAAGGAGGAAGAAGGAGGAGAAGGAAGGGAAGGAGGGGGAGGTGGAGGAGATGGGGAGGAGGATGAAGGACATTTGGACACAGAAACAGACATAAGTAGTTCTAACACACGGAAATGGAGAGTAGAGCGGTGCACTCCAGGGAATGCCAAAGACAGATGTTAACAGAGGTGACAGATTTTCCTCTACAGAGCCTGTGCATGGGGCATGACTCAATACCTTGGTTTCAGGTCACTAACCTCCAGAACAGGGAGACAATGCATGGTTCTCTCCCAGGTTCAACTATACATCTATTGTGGAGTACTTTATTGTGGTACTTCTAGAAGAAAAAAAATACAATCACCATAATTTTAAAGAGACTTAAGAAGCAGGGATGTAGCTCACTGTTAAACCATTTGTCTAGCACACACAAGCCTATGTGTGATCCCTAGCACCCCAAAATAAATTTAAAGTTTTAAAAACATTACAGAAATCTAGATTTGGTGGCACCTTAAACATATCTTACAGTACACTGGCTGCCAGCCTGCCAGCCCCCACTTGGAAGCTTACTGCTTATGATTCAACTCTGAGTGGCTGGATCCAATCTATTCTGGTTAGTTAATGCCACTGTCATGGGATATTAAATATGCTAAAGATCATACCTGATTGGAAATCAACTACCGAATATCTAAAATTATTACTTTTAGTTATTTGACTAATATTGAGCATTAGAATACTGTCAGAATTGTTTTAAATTCTATCTATATGTCATCCAAGCTATACCATCAAAATCACCCCAACACGACAACAGAAGTTTAGGTAAGCTACCAAATTTAATACGTGCCCAACTGGCAGATACATGCAATGAATACTCATTACTACTCTGTTTGGAACAGTGGCTGATTTTCCTCTATCATCAGCTAAAGGATTTTTTTTTAAAAAAACTAAATCCCAATAGTAGCCATCCAGCAGCCATCACTGAATTAAGTAGAACCTGAGAGAGATGCCAACAAGTGCGTAAGAATGTGTTTGTAAAGACAGGCCAATGTAAAGGCATCCTGAAGAACTAGCGTCCTGAAGCCATGCAGTCTTTCTAGAGCACACACAATGCCTAAATCCAATCTCCCTCTTCAGTGACATTTTCTGTTCCAGTCACTCTCTTCCCTCCTACTTCATATATTTGTCATAGTTACAACTTAATTTGAAATATTATGTCAACGATTATTAAACATCTGCTAGCCTTATTTCTCCCAGTAAATTATAATGAAAGCAGGACCAGTTCCTAGGGAAGGCCAGTGTTCGAACTGCAGAATCCAGAGCCTGAGGAAATCCTGGATCCTAGGAGGATGAGGGAGCAAGGAACTAACTACACATCCCACCCAGCTGAAGCCTTTCAGAGACGATAGGATGAGGGATAACAGACAGGATGAAGGGATAAAGCACTTTCGAGAAACCTATTTTTCAATTAATTAATTAGTTCTAGCAGAGCTAGAACTGGAAAGCAGGTCACTGGACTTGAGGGGTTTTGTTGTTTTGATTTGGGGGGTTTTTGTTTTGGTGTGTGTTTGTTTGTTTGTTTGTTTGTTTGTTTGTTTTAATACACAAAGCAAAATCAGTCAGAGAGCAAGACCTTATCAGACATGGACTAGTGTTTACACTCATGACTGACAAGCTCAAGTCACCCATGCATGTTCTGAGGAACAGAGCATTCCCATCACATGAGTACTGGACATGTAGAATCTGCAACTCAGCAGCAGGCCCCAGAAGCTGTATTATCAGGATCCCAGGTGAGTGGGTACATATTTGGAGGCACTGGGGCAGTGTACAGTAAAAGCCTTTTCTCAAAGGGATTGCATTGGCATTAATGCTCTCCCTTACCTCCATATGAGATGCAACCCAAACAGAGTTCTAAATGCTGTAGTTGGGGTGTCATATTTGACCAACTAAGCCAGAACCCCAACAGCTTCTATTTTGGTGCCTGCTTTAGGAAGTACTCGAGCACCTGATGTACTCAGAATCTCAGAATCTCAAAGAACTAATCAATGGCTGCCTAGGAAGGACGGGGGCAACTCCAAACCTTGGTGAGGCCCATAGCTTGGCTGAAATCCACCCCACTGATGTTCAGTGTGAGGGCTTCACCAAGATGAGACTGTAAGTGATCTTTGCTACCCTAGACCTTGTTTCCCAGCAACTTGCCCATCTTTGTCCTAGTCTTCTGTAGGTCATAAATTGGCTAACTTAGAACTGTCCTAACTACATCTCAGTTATCAAGACCTCCTGCTAACCATCAGTTGTAAAGCAGTTGCTGTATTTTACCTCTTGGTAACCAGCGGCTGTAAAGCGGTTGCTGTACTTTACTGTCATTGCAGAAGAGAAAGGAACAGGAAAAGTCCAGATGCAATAACTCAAATACCACAAATAAAAACCCGAAATACTTCTTCATTGCCAGACCTTTTCACTTATCTAAACAGAATGTCCATTCATAATTAATAATCAACAAAACTCACAAATGTACAGATTAAAAGAGAAGTAAATATGTCTTCTAAAATACGATCAAAGGCTGGGGATGTAGCTCAGCTGGTAGTGCCTGTTTAGCATACACAAAGCCCCAGTTTCTCCTCAGCAAAGCTATAATCCCAGAAACTGGGATGTGAACAGAGAAAGACCAGAGTTCAAGGCCATCCTCAGCTACATGGCTAGTATGAAATCAGTCTGAGCTACAAAAGACCCTGTTTCAAAAGAAAAAGAAGAGAGAGAGAATATGTGTGTGTGTGTCAAATCCAGAGGACTGAAGCAATCTATATAAGAGGTCTGGAGAGATAGTTCAGTGATTCAGAGCATTTACTGCTCTATCAGGAGTGGAATTCAGATCCCAGCAGCCATATCAGGCAGCTCATCAATACTCTAAGGGGTCCAATACCCACTTCTGGCCTCCATGGAGCTCCCCCCCATGCATGTAAACATACATATACACCACATAAATATACACAAAATAAATAATAAAATATATCTTTAAAATAAAATATAAAAAATAAAAGAAAATGTATGCTGCAGAGAATAAAACATCAAAGGACAAATATAAAAATGAAAAAAAAATAGCTCTTGTCCTAGAAAAGCACTAATCTCCTCAATCTATAAACAGCTTTAAATTCTTCAAAATACAAATAGTTACAAAAAAAATCAATTAAAAAATACTAAAAGCCCAAGGAAAATGAGCAAAGGATAGGTGGGAATGTACACAGACAGGTAGATAGTGATGGACGATGAAGAAGGAAATACCTGTGGATAAGAAGGTGTCGGTGTTACCCATAAGGAAAATGCAACTTTAAAATGTGATAACTTCTTGAACTATCTGATTGGCAAAGAAAAAAACATTTTACGAAACTCTATGATGTGTAACACGTAGACAAGAACGTGGGTGAAACAGACAAAGATTCCCCCACACATTGACAGGGGCAGAAAATTTTAATTAGTACTATACTCCAGAAAAAAGTTGGCAAACACCACCAAAATTTAAAATATACTTTGAGACATGATGTTGCAGACATTTAAATGCTACACAAAAGGCAGAGGCAGCCATATCTCTGTAACCTCTAGACCAGGCTGGTCTATATAGAGAGTTCCAGGGCAGCCAGGGATACATAGCGAGACTGTCTCAAAAACTAAAAAAGAAAACAAAAATGTACATATACTAGAGTTGGAAATGTATCTTACATGATGACACTCATTAAAGTTTTGTTTTAATGGTCTAATATCTAAAAATAACTGAATTACCAACAATGAGAATTGGTAATATAAGTTAGTACATATTCAAACAATAAATTCTACACAAGTACAAAAATCTTGGTAATATTATACAAGCACTGAACAACATTACCCAAGATTGAGTCTTAGATTTTCCTCAAGCATTTACTAATTAGAAGGTTATGTGCTATGTGCACTTCAAAAATACATATAGAAAGATAATCTACATGGTAATCTCTGAAGGTGTAAGTGACAAGACAGCATAGAAAGAATATTACATTTTTTAAAATGTACCAATCTTTGTGCCTTTGTGTGAGTGATGCTTACTTCAAACAACTGGCTGTCCTTTGCACATCTGCTTACAGGCCATCAGGTTCCTACTGTAGAGACAAATGTCAAAACTTTTGGAGAGAAAATATTCTCTGGATTCTATAAAAACCCAGAGCAACTGGCAAGCTTTATGGTATAGTGCTGGTGCATTTTGGACAGAGATCTAAGAATTTTCAAGCAGAACGTGTTTGGACTTGCTTTCTTACAAGCTGTCATAGGGCTATGCCACCCACCCAGAGAGCTAGGTTATGTCTGATAGGATCCAGCCGCACAAATAATTATGGGGCTTCTCCTGTTGAACTGTAATAAAATTTTACAAATCATCTCTTTCTTTTTAAGCCTTTATTTAAAAAAAAAAAAAAGTTATCTAGAAACCTTAGCCCTCCTTTGGAATAAGGCACAGGATTGGAATTTAATGGAACCATCCAGAATGACTGCCAGAGAAACAGCCAGGCAAGGCCAAGGCAGGAAGACAGCTCAAGTTTTTCCGTCACTCCTAGAACTTATGAACAAGGCCTACAAGGTAGGCAGAGGCCCGAGGAACAAGCCAGACCTGGGACAAGTCCTCGGAGGGAGACCAAGATCATCTACAACTGCCCAATCTAAGCAATGGAAAGAGGAACAAGAAGAAAAATTCCCATTGAAAATCAAGGCTAAATGGAGGCCAGCCTGGTCTACAGAGCAAGTTCCAGGGCAGTCAGTGCCACACACAGAAACCCTGTCTCAAAAAACAAAACAAAACAAAACAAAACAAAAACCCAAAAAACAAAAAACAAAAAACAAACAAATAAAACAGCAAAGCAAGGTTAGGCAGGTCACATGTTACATCAATAGCTGTTCATTTTTAAAAGGCCACGCTTAGATGCCCATTATGGATATAAAGATTTGATTTGAATATGTTAATGTACTTCATCCTCTACAGGCATCTCAATGCCCACCCAACAGCCCTGGCTTCAATTTCTGGTTGTGGCATACTTTTCAAATGCATGCATGGGTTTTGCCTGGCACTGATACCTCTGGAAATAATAAATACAAAGGTGAGTTATTATACTGTAACCAGATCCAGTTACAGTTATTCCCTGGGTAACTACTAGCCTCTGGCTCATTTTGATAAAACTCAAGAAAGAAAACTTCAAAAAGGAATAGAAAACCATGATATAATATACTTCATTTTTTAAGAAGACTGTGTATGTCTAATGAAAGTCAGACATGTAACCTGATCCGAGTATTTTTGAGATTTATTAAACATAGTTGTATCAGAGCAGAGGGTTGAAGGCACACCCTCCACTTGAGGAAGCTAGCCTTGCCCTTCTGTGAGAAGAACCACATCTAATTTACTTAGTTCAGGCCATTCTCTGATTCATCATCCAGACAATATAACTCCCAACTCTCACTTTATCTATATGGGTAAATTTTAGAATCTCTATTCTACTATGTATTCATTGGCTAGAAATTAAACTACATTGAAACTCACCCAGTTTAAGAAGCCTTTTTACATAGTGTGAAATAAAGAAAATCTGTAGAATTTTGACCAGAAGTGGTTACCTTTGCCCCACAGTTAACTAAGTCATAGATATTGAACAGAACACAGATATTATAAATCCTTAGGATATAAACATAATAACATAATCCATGGGAGAGAATAATTAAAGGAAAGGGTGTCAAGTAACTAATAATAATAATAATAATAATAATAATAATAATAATAATAATAATAATAAAGATATCTGCCATAAGAGAAATCAATAGTTTACTGTTATAGAACTTATGTTTAACTTCTAAGGACAACCACGTCTTCTGTAGGGGCTGGAGAGTTGGCTCAGTGGTGGGTGCTTGCTGCCCCTGCAGAGGGCCCAGATCAGTTCTCAACACCCACACAGTGTCTCACAACTGTCTATAACCCCATGGGGATCTGATGGGCTCTTACATGAACACAGCACACATACATACAAGTAAGATAAAAATGTAAGAACAGTTTTGCCTGCTGAATGTGAAATTCTGCAGAGGCTCACATGTTTGAACTCTTGCTCCTCAAATGGTAGCTCTGTATTGGAAGGTTGTAGACTATCTGGGAAGTAGAGCTTTGCAGGAGGAAGTGAGTCACTGGAGATGACTCTGAGGATTTATAACCCAGTCTCACCACCTATTAATGTTCTGCTTTCTGACTGCTGGCATAATGTGCTTGGATGTCTCCTGTTCTGCCATTATGCCTTCCCTGTTTCGATGGACTATATCCCCTCAAGCTAGAAGCCAGAATAAACCTTCTCTGCTTTAATTAGCATCTGGTTGAGTATCTGGTCATAGCAAAGAGAAAGATAACTAAAATAATACCTAAGGAATTAGTTATCATTAGGGACTCAGGTAGGGATCAGGGTGAGAAGAGATGAAGAGAGCCAGGTACTTGTGCTAGTGGGGAAGCCTGGAAGCCAGCATATGCCATGCTGTGCCCCAAACGTGCCCTTGTAAGCATTACACATAGCCATTTGTTCCTTTGAACCTGATACCCAGGGGCAACAATCTAGGTTTAGGAGCTATCAGCCCAGGCTGACTCCCCATGTGTTGTGGTACCAATGTGGTTCTGAGATCATGAAATACTCTACAAACAGAGGTTGGTTTGTGTTTTTATTTTCATCCCTTTTTGAACTAAGTCCTACAGGTGCTAAATGACAGAGAACAGTGCCTCCTGCTCAGCCTGATTAGAGCTTCCTTCACTGTATTTTTCAAATAGACACTGCTTGATTCTTCCTAGGGCTTTCAATTCAATTCAATACAGCCATGCTTCAAACCCCAACAATGTGCTCCTTTAGAGAAAAGCCAGTTTCTGGTAACAGTTCTAGCTCCTTTTCTTGACAGGACTCTGGAAGTGCCAAGCCCACCTTCTTGTCAGCTCCAAACCATTCCTAACTGTCTGAAGAGGCAGAAGAGTCTGCCCTTCCCAAGCCCTTCATACAGGATGCTAGCCCCGGAGGGAAACAATAGAAGAAAAGCAGCTCCTTGTCAGGCAGAAGGGAAAAGGAAGTTTCCTAGAGAAATCTAGTGACAGCATCTGCGGAGAGCATGTACATGTTCGGAAGCTTTTAAAGGAGAGTCACATCTTGGAAGATGCTAAAGCTCTTCTTTTTGGACAAAGCATTGAAGGTGCATTTACAGCACACTAGGTCCCTCCCTAACGCCTTCAGCTCTGCAGTGCTGGCTTTCACTATTAAGCATTTTCTTTCCCTTCTTTTTCTTCTTCTTCTTTTTTTTTTAATAATGTTTTGTTTTCAGGTTTTCCAACTTGCCCATTTTGAGTTTTCAATTTCCAGTTCATAGATGTGGGACCTCCATGTGTGCCCTCATACTTTTATTATATTAAGCAATTTGGTTTGGGCTCCCAGAGCATTCTTGCTTATTTGTGCCAGAGGAATGGCCAAGGGTGTTATAACCAATTGGGGGTCGCTGAAGAAAACTAATTTTTTTCTTTGCTTCTGCTTCCAATTTAAGTTTGTAAAGATTTTTACCATATTTTGTCTTTTTACTCTCATTGAAATGCTCTTAAAGGCTTGGCTTTGCTTTTCCAGTATCAAAAATTTAAAAAGGGGGAAAACCATACAAATAACTCAAGCTCTGACCATCCCCTTTTCTCTACATTCCCTGACATATGCAAGTTATTGATCCTTTAACTACTGGCTCTCAAACAGTTCATTTTATACTTTATTAAGTTAAAAAAAATGATACTTCTGATAGAAACAAAGCAAGTTGTCATGATGTTGATCTGGTTGCAAACACTATCCATGAAAAGCAGCATGAACAATTTATTCAGCTGCCCAGCTCTTAAGGAAATGAAAGGCACCTGAGTTTTACCAGCTTAACTCTTCAGAGAAGGACCTTGCTGTAAGGGGAGGGTAGAAGAAGAGGCAGTAAGAATGTCCTCCTCCCTGGGATCTGTGCCATTAGAAACACCAGTTCAGACTTAAAACAACTCCCTGCACATTTCTGGAGGCTAGAAACCCAAAAGCAAGGTTAGCCTAGCCAGCACATCTTTCTAGGCTCAATGGAGAACCCAGCTGTGGTAATATATTGTATATTTAATAAAAAATAGTCTGGAATGTCAGAGGACAGAGTCATCCACAGCCAAGCCATGAAGGTCAGGGAGTGGTGACCCATGCCTTTAATCCTAGCACTTGGAGGCAGAGATCCTCTAGATCACTGTGAGTTCAAGGCCTAACAGCCAGGCAATGGCGGCACACACCTTTAAACCTAGCTCTAGGAAAGTTGAACCAGAAAGTAAAATAGCTGGGTAGGAAAAGAAATATAAGGCAAGAGAAGGCAGAAGTTCTTCCTTTTGCCTGCTTGCCCAGTCAGTCTGGGGACTCATGGAGGTAGCATTTGCCCCATTCAGACTGAGGAGTTGGCTGGGTGAGAATTGCCTGTGGTTTGTTCCCTGTCTCTCTGATAGTTCAGCTTTCCCCGAATATCTGGCTCTGGATTTTTATTATAATACTAAATAGAAAAAGTGCAATACTCTGCCTTGCCTTGTTCTGGACATGCAGTTATAAAATTTACATGTAATCAGCTTGGAGTGTCTGTGTGTTTGTGTGTGAATGTGCACATATGTGCTTATGTGGACGTCTCCCCAAACATCCATCCCTCTTCTTCCAAGGACACAGGTCACAATAGATTGAGGACCCGTCCTAATCCAGTATGAACTCATTTTAATCTTCATCACATCTACAAAGGCTATATTTTTAAAAGTCACATATGCAAGTCCATGAACTTGGGTGATGGTAGGGAGAGGGGACAGGAATGGCATTACCCAATCCTGTAGTGTGAGAGGAAGGCCGAGTGGGAGAATGGCAGCCCCATACATGGGCATCTTGCTCAGATAAACGGCCAAATTGCAACTGCCCCAGCCTGAGATTCAGGCCACAGCCTTGGCGATGTTGCTGGAAACCCAAATGACATTAGCCAAAAACAGAGCAAAGGCTACCACAGCTATTAAAAAAAGCACACTCCAGTACAAGACTGATTCTTAGACCATGGAGCCTGGATAATGTGAGAGTAAAGACTTTCCTCAGGCCATTCTGCCAAAAAGACCTAACTGAGAGAGCAGCAGATGTGCGGTGAATTCAAATGGTCGTCAGAGAGGAGGAACAGGAAGAAGAGGTGAGGATCCACTGTCTTTTTTTTTTTTTTTTAATGTAACAAAAGTTTCTTGACACATTTCCCAGAATGAGTCACAGACTCTGCCCTCCAAGTCATTTCCATTCCAAGCCTGTGCATGTTTAAAGCTCTTGCACTGAATTTCTTCCCTTTCTGTATTCACCAGAGCTCAAAATCAATGTCTCGGCAGTGGAGAAGCAAGGCCACACTGATGCCATCACAGAGGCAGCAGCTCAGGTCCTTGACCACCATAGGTTGTGAGCTTCACAGAGTCCTTCATAGTGCCCATGTCCTCACCTCATGGGCCACTCATGCCCTATCACGAGCTCCAAATATGTGGGCTGTACACAGACCAAACCAATGGACAACTGTATATGTAATAACTTCCCTTAAAATATCTAATAATTTAAAATACATACAAGGGAACACACTGGTATCCTACAAAATGCTCTTCTAAGTGGCCCTTCAGCTTATGAACCACACTGAAATGAGACACTAGATTTGCCCTCCCACATTAAATAACTACAACTCTAGCCAAAAAATGGAATGAAGAAGGTATTTTCAGACTCTGAATACAGACAGAGTCCAGAGCAGTGATAATAAACAGGGGGACCCACCAAATATCCCTGCTTACAGAAAGTTTTTGTGCCACAGGACAGAAGCTTCACACCCACACAGAGTGCTACAGTCACCAAGTGAAGAGACAGAGTTCAGCATTCAGAAAATAGAAGGAGTAGACTGTGGGCAGAACACAAGGCAGGCACTGAGAGAGAGTTCTGGAGACTGCCAGAACACCATGTATCTGACTGAGTAGTGTTCTACATGCACGTAAGTAAACTCCTGGGGCCTGGGAACCACAGCAAGATGAAGTTAAGCAATATAATCCTCGGAGCCCACACAGGGTCAGGAGCTTCTCATATGCCCAGCTGCCAGAGCAGAAAGACGTCCCAACATGCACAGCAGTGAACAGCATCCTCAGCATACCTCAGTGGTGGTCCAAATGAGACCTAATCTAAAGGCTGGTTGAGACCTGCCCCACTATACCTTAAAAACAGTCCCTGAGAGAATCAAACGATTGGCAAGGAAAAGCAGAAACTGGGAAAAGGGAGAAGTCGGTCAATAGGCAGCGAGAACAATAGCTCGAGCTATTGTTGAGCAACATGGTGACTGGAACCAAACCATACTGTAAATTTCAGCATGGCTAAAGGGAGATTATAAATGTCCTCACCAAAAAGAACTGATAAGGACTTGAAGTGATGGGTAGGTTAATCATCCCAATCCAGTCATTACACAATGCAGACATGTACTGCACCCTTGAAATATAAGCACAATGTAATATAAGCACAAAACCAAATAAAAAGTTTCTAACGAAAAATCAACGAAACCAACTTCAGGGATGCTCAGTGCATTTTTTTGGAAAAGGGGAAAATGCGGCATAAATAATATCTGACAACTGATAAAAATAAATAAACAAATAAATGACCAGGCATGCCCAGAAAGACAGAAAGTCTAACTGAAACCATTAGAAAAAAGTCAGTCAAAAAAGGGAAGAGAAAGACGCAGCTGATGGAACTGAGGAGGCTGAGATGAAGACAGCTATCAATCAGGAGTACTTGGTTGGGAATGATGAGCAGAAAGTGAAAAGTATACAAAATGGCCCAAGGGATGGAGGAGCTAGCTGAATGGATAAGAGCATTAGGCCAGCCTTGGAGCTGAGTTGGGATCCCAAGCCAGGAGTGGCTGCACGGGTGCCGGACCAGCGCTGAGGGGGGGGGGGGTCTAAATAAGCTGGGGGATCATCAACGCTTTCTGGCTGCTGAGTCCAGTCAAACTGCAAGCTGTGGGTCAGTCTGAGGTCCTGTCTCACGGAACTAGGGCAGAGAGTGATCAAATGTGGCAGCCAGTGCTCTCCTGGGGCCGCCATGCACAAGCGCGCGAGGACACACACAGACACACACACACACACACACACACACACACACACACACACATAAAAGCAGAGCTTTTTTTTTAAATGCAAGTTAAACTTGTAAAGATTTAAAAAGTTAAGTATCTGAACTGAAAACTATACTAGATAAGATCAACAGCTTATTTAAAACTCCAGAAGGAAATCTTATCTCAAGATAAACACAGCACAGAGACTAGCACATGAAACACAGGGGAAAATACCAAATAAGTAAAGTTCTGTGAGCCACAGAGCTCTGAAAACAACTATGTGGGGTCCTGAATATCATTTTATATTTTGTGCAATTTTGAGCCATTTAAGAATTTAGAGCGTCAATTAACCTAAGAGCAACAGAATTTCATTTTCATATTCCTAATCACTATTAATAAAAAGAAATATGTTTAACTTACCATAACTAGTTTTATATTTTTAATTCTTTTTTGGGGGAGGATGTCTTCTTTTTACCCAGTTACTCTAAAGTCTTTCAAGTTTGACAATAATACCCATGTCAGTTTGAACGAGGCTGAGTGTATGGCAAATACTACAAAGCACTGCTGTTCCCTTGTATGTGACCCAAACCCTCTTGTGTGTCCAGAAGTACTTGCTACCTGCCTGCCATGCCCTGTGACCCCCAACGCCACAGTGGTCTGACCAGATAACATCTTGGTAGAAAACAGAAAATGGACACATAAATATTTCCTTCTAGGCAGAAACAACATAGGAATGAAACAAATTAGAGGACAATACATATGTGAAGTCTTACACTGCCATTTTGATAAGGGCACTTAAAACTGATTAGAGATAACAGCAGCTGGAAAGGTGTGCAGAGAGCCAGTCCCAGGCAGTGAGAGGACAATGCCTTTGGGAAATACTGACATGTGAATAATGGAGATCAGATCACACACACAGAGACACACACACACACACACACACACACTCACACATGCACACACACAGACACACATACAAACACCCCCCACAGACACACACAGGCACACCACACAAACACACACACACATACAGACACACTCACACAGATACCCCATCAAACACGGGCGTGTGCACACACACACACACACACACACACACACACACACACAGCAGAAGGCCTTCCAGGCAAAGAACAGCGAGTGCAAAGATCCTGTGGCCAGCAAGAGTAGCACGTGCAGAGTGAGATCATGCTCAAACTTATTAGTCTTGACAAAGAGATTATCATGTAGAGATAGATTAGATTATTCTCATTTTATTCCAACTGATAATGATGAAATTATTCTGAAATCAAATCACTGGGTCACAAAAAAAATTTATTCTTCAACAAATAAAACTTTAGTGGGGAAAAATACACTTTAATTACATACAGACAAAACTCATTAAAGTGTAGTATATTTTCTTTCAGTGTGTTTTTAATAACACTTGTTTAAATTAGTTTTTAATCACATTGTAAATACAACTATGTAACCTACTTCTTTCATATAAGAATATTATATCACACAAATGAGTCCTATGTCATAAATACTAAGCTGCATAGCAGGGTGATGACAGTTATATTATATATATATAAAGTATATATATTATATACTTGGTATCTAAAAGAGGACCCTGAACATTTGTGTCACAGAGAAGGATAATTGTTTGAGATACCAAGTCTGGCAGCTACTCTGATATCATTCATTACAGAGTAGCTACACATACTGAAACATCACAGTATATACCATAAGCGTGTTCAATTATGTGTCAACAGAAAACAGTCCACTGTCATCATGATATTTTTTTCTACATTAATGGCTTTGCAACTATTGAAGGCAACAGCTGTATATAACTGCACATGGGTGGCTCTGAAAGTTCACAGTGAGTACAAACTATTTACAACTGTATCCTTCTGAGTAAAATGTTTCCCCCTTTTAATTTGAGGCAAAAATTGATTGTTTTAATGTTTCTGGCACACTCCTAAGAGCTAAGATCTTTCCAACTCTTCCAGCACCAGCAGACACATGTAGGAAGGCTGTTCTGTGCCCTACTGATCCTTTCCATTCTGATTGTTTCATATGTCTAGAGTTGTCTTACTCTTGTTAGCTTGGGTGAAAAGCCGCATTTCAATGCTGCTGTTACTTCCCATTTCTTGTAGCACAAGCTACATAACCTGCTGGGAAACCATGTGAAAAGACCCAGGCGCATGTAAGCACCTCACTCACACTTCTATCATGTCCAGCCTAGGCATCAGGCACATCAGTCCTGGGGCTTCCAAACCCACCTAGCTGCAGGCACATGCTACCAAGTGACATCAGGCAACACCGAAAGAAATGAAAGAAGAGTCCCCAGTCAGGCCCTGGCTCGTCCTGACCCAAATAAGAAATATCAAAATAACAAATTACTTGCTTGCTTATATCAAGACTGTTTGTTATATGAAAGAGAGAGGGAGGAGGAAGAGGAGAAGGGAGGGGGAGGGAAGGGGAGGGAGGGGACAGAAGGAGAGAGAGAGGAGGGAAGGGGAGGGAGGATTGTGGTGTGTGTGTGTGTGTGTGTGTGTGTGTGTGTCTTTGTTTCTGTATCAAGTTCATGGTGAGTGAAGGAAAAACAGAGAACTGCTTCCCCTCCAGTAGAAACTTCATAGTACATGTCTGTGGTGGTATCTGTGTAACCTCTAAGAAATAAAGCTTGCCTGAAGATCAGAGGACAGAGCCAGCCACAGTTAGCTATAGACGTTGGGCACTGGTGGCACACACCTTTAATCCCAGCACTAGGAAGGTTGAGACAGGAAGTGATGTGGTGGGGGAAGAGAAAGAGAAGAAGGCTGGAGGAGACAGGAATGCGGCTCTGTGCTCCCCTTTTCTTTGGCTGAGGACTCAGAGGCATTCCAGTCTGAAGACTCATGGAGACAAGATCTTCCCCTTTCAGCCTGAGGATTCAGCAGTGGTGAGAAGTTTCTCTAGTGGCCTGTTCCTCTGCTTCTCTGATCTTTTAGCATTTACCCCAATATCTAGCTCTGGGTTTTTATTGTAAGATCAATTAGGATTCATGTACCGCATGTCTGTAGTGGCCACCCCCTCTTTCTCTGCCTACAACTGCCCTGCTGGGCAACTGTGTGTCAGAAGCAGTTTTGCTCCCTGACAGTGTTCACAAAAATAATATCTGCACACAAATTTCTACCCGACCTTAAAGGCAACACAGGCTAAAGCAATTCATACCCTGAAATGAATCTGTTTTGGCTTAGGCGGGCCTGGCTACTGCTTTGGTAGCCAAAAGAAATGTTTACCATATAAGTAAACACTAAAAAGGAAAAGACAAAAATTGCATTTATAAATGATAGAAAAGCAGTATAAAATAAAATGAATGAAGCAATGAAAGTAAGAAAAGAGAGTTAAATAATACCCTGTTTAGTTCAGAAACATGTAAGTCAATTGGACATCACCACCAAGTGATCTGCACAAGACCCTGAGGGTGGTTCCATGACACATATCTTTTGCAGGACGAGAGCCTGAACTTGGGCCTACACACTGGCTAGACCAGTACTCTACCATGAGCTCTAGGAGAACTACGGATGTAACAATAGTGCTAACAAACTAAAGGGGGAAGTCTATCATAATTACCTCAACATACACAGTCAACAATCAACCACACTCAGGCCCAATGAATTTCAAAGCTCTGAAGAAATTAAAATTACATATTTTAATTTGGTAAAGAAAATCTAATAAAAAATATAACAATGTGACTCATTGGGTAAAGAGTTTGCTGCTGAGGCAGATGGCTCAAATCTGATCCCCAGAACCTACATGTTAGAAGGAGAGAACAGATTCCAGCAAACTGTACTCTGACCTCCACACATGTACTAAGGCATGCACCAAATTAATTAATCAATGTAATAAAATTTCTAAAACTCTAAAATAAGTTATCTAAAGTTAGATAATTAGCTAATGATTAGTAAAATCCTCCCATTAAAGCAAAGAAAAATGGAAAAATGTTTGCTCTCACAACCAGAAGTTAACTTTGTACTTGAATACCATTACATATAAAAATTAAATGAGATTCAAATATAAGGGCAAATTGAAGGTGGTTTGATAATTTATTTAGCTGCTGTAATAAACTGACTAATTAATACAGTATCTTCAGAGGCTGGCTGGTACCAATTCAACATGCCCAAATAAATAACTTAGCTAATAACTTTTTAAAAATTCAATGTATCATTCCCAATATGAACAAATAGTCACCAGGAGAAAGTTTTGTCATTTTATCAAGAAAACTCTACAACTCTAATATAAGGCAAAAAAAATGCCCAAGTTTTTAATGAACTTAACATATCAGCAATAGCACGCACAATTGATCAGTTAATGTAATAAAATTTATAAAAGTCTAAAATAAGTTATCTAAAAAAAGTTACATACCAGATGTTTTAAGAGTATATGATTGGTAGGATAATCACAGACAAAAATCAACTAAAGAATATAATAAAAACTAAACTAACTGTGAGAGATTGGTCCAGGGAACCCAAGTGTGTAGTAGGGGGGGTTTGATCTTGGGCGGCCAGGGACCTGGACCCACAGACTTGCCGCGCCAGACCTCTTAGTCACCCAGCCGCCCGCCGTTTAGACCCCCAGAAATGACTCAGACACTTATATTAACTTTATGCTGTTTGGCCTATGGCTCAGGCACATTGCTAGCTAGTTCTTACATCTTAAATCAACCCATTTTTATTAATCTGTCTGCTACATGGCCCGTGGCTCACCTGTGTTTTTTATTTGTTGCTCCTTTGGGCAGCTTGCTCAGATCTGCCTCTGACTCCACCCTTCCTTTCCTACCTATTCTGATTCCTCCTCCTACTTCTTCTATGGTGCCTGTCATGGCCCAAAACAGCTCCTTTATTTAAAGATTGAGATTCACAGCATACAGAAAGGCATTCTCACATCACAAGTGGGTCTCTTTATATACGAGAATTAGCATCTACTAATGGAGAACATGAGATGGCAACAGAAGAACCCACCTGGAGCCTGTGTGGGGACCACAGGTGGAACAATGAGCCATAGAACTATAGCACATGCCTTTTCACAGCAAGTTCCCAGAAGGCCAGTGTCCTACACACAAATGTCAATATCTAGAGGAACATACGAGAAGAGGCTTTCATGCTTTAGAAGTTAAGGAAAGGTCCTATCTAAACATCAGCCCAGAGACATAAAAGCGTATAGATTCATTAAAAAATTTAAAATTTGTATATGAGAAGAACACTATTTACAAAGTTAAGAGAACTTGAAAAATGAAAAAATATTTTCAATAACCAGAAAACATGCAAGATGATAGTAATAATACATGCTGCTCATATAAATCAATATTTAAGATTCCTAGCCCACAATAAAATAAAGTACATAAATAAGACATGCTCAAAAAAAGTACCCACGACCAATTAAGTGTATAAAGATTGACAACAATTTTTTAAAAAAATTAGTGATGTTCATATTTTCCCCCAGACAGGGTCTCACTATGTAGCCCTGGCTGTCCAGGAATTCATTCTATAAACCAGGCTGGCCACAAAAACCAGAGATCTGCCTGCCTCTGCCTCCTGAGTACACCACCATGCCCTGCTGTGAGATATCCAATCTTATAGAACACATGAGAAAATAAATGGACACAATATGTTGGTGGAGATTTTCCACTATTGGGCACCTGCTTCATGTGTGCCCTGGGTTTATCACATACATGCAAGGAACACAAAAGTTGATAAAACAGACAAGAGCTCTTGCCATGGCAGAGACTCACTCAGGAGTCAGGATGCCAGGCAGGTAAGAAACAGCTACAAGCAATAAGTCAAGGTGGGAAAACCTGCATGCAATGAAGCTGTGGGGCGGGGCATCTTACATAGGTGAGCAGGTGGAGCCTCACAAGAAGACTTTTGAGCAAATGTCTGAAGGAATGAAGGGTGTGTTGAAAAGCTAAGTGAAGAACACTCAAGGCCAGAGCTGCCCAAACTACTCCACTCCTGACCTTGATCCGAAAAATTCTAACAGAACATGTCTTGTATAAAGGCATATAATTGATGTGCAAATCAAACACTTCTAAATAAACTGTAAAGAAACTTATTTTAAAACAATCCTTTGCTTGTAGCAAAGAATTCACTCTTCGCTGAGCAGCTGGTGGGGTATATCAGAGGATTTTTAGGTTGGGGGAGAAGGGGGAAATATATTATATCATAATCTCAAAAATAAAAAAGGTATTAAAATAAAAGGGAAGGGAGTGATTGTTTTATTTTGAGACAGGGTCTTTCTATAAAGCCTTGGCTGTCCTGGACCAACCAGGCTAGCCTGGAACTCTCAGAAATCCACCTGCCTCTGCCTCTTGAGTACTCGATTAAAGGCATGTGCCACCTTTTCTTAAATTTAATTATTTATTCATGACGTATGAAGGGGCATCCATGTCACAGTGCACAACTGAATGGAAGTGGTCTCTTCTTTCACCTTTACATGGGTTCTAGGGATCACTGAGGCCTCAGGCTTGCACAGGAAGCACTTTGGCCACTGAACCATCTCACCAATCCCTGCTACTTTTCTAGGGGGCAGTGCATCCCAGTGTGAAAGGCATGGCAGTTGTAGCAGCTCTACCTGTGGAAACAAAAGCTCAAGAGAGCTGGTCACACCATAGCAATGGCCAAGATGCCAAGAGAGACAGATGTTGGTGCTCAGTGGTTTTCCTTCTTCCCCTTTCACTCAATCTAGGACCAGAGCCCACGGGGCAGTGCATCCCGGCCCCCTTCACTCAATCTATGACCAGAGCCCACGGGGCAGTGCACCCCGGTCCCCTTCACTCAATCTAGGACCAGAGCCCACGGGGCAGTGCACCCCGGCCCCCTTCACTCAATCTAGGACCAGAGCCCACGGGGTAGTGCACCCCGGCCCCCTTCACTCAATCTAGGACCTGAGCCCACGGGGCAGTGCACCCCGGCCCCCTTCACTCAATCTAGGACCAGAGCCCACGGGGCAGTGCACCCCGGCCCCCTTCACTCAATCTAGGACCAGAGCCCACGGGGCAGTGCACCCCGGCCCCCTTCACTCAATCTAGGACCTGAGCCCACGGGGCAGTGCACCCCCGCCTCCTTCACAGTGGGCCTTGTTCCTCAGGGAAGCACATCTGAAAACCCCTTCACAGACTTATGCTCAGGAGAGTGTCGCCTACGTAATTCTAAATCTACTCAAGCAGACAGTGAATATTAGCCATCCAATTGGAAGCAACTGTCAAAGCTTTGGATTTTACTCTATGCAAAGTCAGTAGAAAACCTTCTAAATATGTTATCTCGGTGAGCTCACATTTTAAAGACTCATTCTAGCTACTGGTTAGAGATCAAATATTTACTATACACTAATTAGGAAGCTATTGTAATAATCAGGTGAAAAAATGATAGAAGCCTAGGTTTAAATTTTATGATGTGGGTGATCAGAAATGACTGAATATAGTTATATTTTAAAGATAGTTATTGGGTTGTATGAATGGTTAAACACGGGAAGTTCGAGAAATAGAGAAATGTAGGATTCCTCCAGGATCTTGTCCTAAATAACTGGGAACTAACATTTACTGATGTAAAGCACATAAAATAAAAGCATGTTGCAGGTAGTGGTGAAAAAAATAATTCAAATTCACATTGTCTACTAGGTATTCAATGGAATGTCAATTAGGTTAATGGATGCAAAATCTGAAGTTTAGGGATGTAATACACTCCCATACACAAGAAATAACATAAATCTGTGTGTGTGTGTGTGTGTGTGTGTGTGTGTGTGTGAGAGAGAGAGAGAGAGAGAGAGAGAGAGAGAGAGAGAGAGAGAGAGAGAGAGAGGAGAGATAGAATATGTGCATGTAAGTGTGTATGCTTTGGGTGAGTGTGTGTGTGGTATGTTTTAGTGTGATGGCGTATATGAGTGTGTGTGTGCTTTGTGTATATGTGAATGTGTGTGAATATGTGTAAGATACATGTATATGTGAATGTGTGTGTGTAAGTATATGTGTAGTATATGGTGTGTGTGTATAATTATGTTTACAGCCAATAGCTGGATGTGATCCCCTTTAGAGAGTCTAAATGCAGAAAAGAAGACCAAAGATTGAAGCAGGAGGCACCCCAATGTTGTAGGTGATAAATGAGGGGGACCAGCCAGGAAGAGTCAAGTAGAAGGAGACAGAGAGACGGTGTCCCAGAACCAAGCAGAGCAGCTATGAAAATTGTGCCAGCTGTGCATCATGTATCAAAAGGTAAACGGAGCCTATGCTCTCCCTTAGTAACTCTCTTCTAAATCACCCAATTCTTCCTATATGTGTGGACACATAAGAGTGGATAGTACAGATGTATACTGATGCCTCATTAGAAACAATAAACGAAATGTCCGTAAATAGAGAAATACTTAAATCACCTTGAATCTAAGCAAGGGAATCAAATGTGACAATTTTAGAAGCTGGCAGAGAAAAGGTGCTAATAAAGAATGTCTTTAAAAATATTAAATTGTTAAAGCTATTTGAATAAATTCATCAAAGAAGTGATTCCAACTACATAAGAAACCATATACAAGTGTTAGCACCAGAGCAGAACACATAGTGTGGCAGAAATGACACTCTCTGAGGAACAATCCCTGAAATGCAAATGTAGGGTGCTACTGTATGCTCCTTAGTTACACTTGGCCTTCAGGACTCCTTCGTTCAGAGACAGATTATAAGGAATACATAAGTCATCATGCAGAAAACCAAACTATGAAAACTACCTGGGACAAAGCAATCCAGTCAATGAGCATTAACCATTCATGTCTTACGTCATCGTCTATAACCATGCTCGATATGCAGAGAAAGGGGCTTTGAAATTCACTCGGAACACTGCATAGCTCTGTGAAGCCTGGTCTTGGGGCCTGACAGGTAAAGTGAAGAAATGCCTAAAGTGAGCTGACATGTTCTGCCATAATATGAGGGGCTGATAGTGAAGTTCAGTGGCAGAGGGTGTGCTCAGTTGTGTAAGGCGCTGGTCAACCCTAGAACAACAAGACATTTTATTATATTTTCTTTTTCAGTGGTCGAGGTTAAATTCAGGCCCCACACTTGCGAAGCAAGTATCCTATCACTGAGTTACACCCCAACTTATCCTCCTATATCACTAATGCACATTTTTCATTAAAGATATGTGTTTCATTGTGACCTTTTAAAATTAAGACATGAAAAAGAATAGTACGAAGAGTAAAATGTACAGACCTCCATAGTGATCCCTAGTAACTTTTACTCAACTATCTGTGATAACATTACGGGAAAAAAAAAAAGAAGATTTGGAGTAATATGAAGCAGGAAATATGTTTTCTAGCTATTTCTACAAAAAAATTAAAAAGCAGACATATGGCAATAAAAAATGAAAAAGCTGAACAAAAATAGAGAAAGGAGGGTTAAATTGCACACAGATCTGTAGTCTCTGATCCTAACCAATGAGGCAAATCAAAAAGCCCTGTGTGCCACACTTGTGAGAGGCAAGACTTTACACATTCCCAGTGACTGGTAGCATGCATTACTAGCCTACTACACCTATAACAACCAAATATTTTTCCTCATCGGCCTTACTTAGCTAAAGGAACTCAGAATTGTCTTCTCTCTCTTCTCTTCTCAGACTTTGGCTACATCTCTGGTTCTACTGCCTTGCTCGGGCAGGCCCAGCCCTGCCTGCTGTGGGCGGAGGTAGAATTCTAAGCAGCAGCCTGCAGCCTGAGCTCCAAAGCTCAGCCATAAAACAGCAAAGATTCTTTCAATGCAGTCTTGCCAACAGGTAGGACAGTTGAAACAGTGCGGACCTACAATCTCAAGGCTTCTGTCTGACTAAATTCTGTCAGGGAAAGAAGAAGCATCTGTGGGTCACACATGCTAGGGTAGCTGTGAGAAGCCTCAACTTAGCCCTTTCTGCTGAACTGAAATGCCTTCTTGAACCATCTCTTTGTCTTCAATCTAAGCCCTTTGCCAGCTCCTCCCAGGCCTTCCCTAGGTGGGGTTCGCTATTCCTTCCATGTATGGCTCTGCCTCTAATTACTATTTACTGCATTTGCATGTGTGTTTTTTCTCATCATAATGTCATTAGCATTCGAAGGAGCCCCGTTGCCAGGGCAACCAGGAGTGGTGAATGCACACCACAGCCTTTAATGAAAACTTAACCCTACTTCGTTTAATTCCCAGGGTGTTTCAGCTCACTCATTTTTGTGGTCAAAAGAATAGAAATCCCCTACAGTTGTCCCCCTTTGGTTATGTAGTATTTGTAACCTATGAGTGTTCTTCTAAATACACTAACACACACAATTTTCATAATAACTTTGTTAATGTCCCTCCCCACAGTAAATTCTCCTCATCAACACTATTCCCTCAGCACAGTACTTTACATATCTGCAACAGACTCCATTTTCTACACATTAAACAGTCAACTTTGGTGATTTCTAGAGCTACTACTCAGCTGATTACGCACTTCTGGAAGCATTCTAACCTGCTTGGCCTAGGAATATACTCACTCTTGGAAAGCACCATGCTTAGCAGAAAGCACTCTTCAAAAAGAGCTTCGGATGTGACCCCTTTAGCCCAACGGGTCTGCTTATCAAAACCTTGTACAATAATAAAGCTTGTCAAGTGAGCAGATCAAGGATTAATGAAAACAAGTCATAACAGGCAAATGAGATAATACTTAGCATACATAAAAATAAAACCCTAACATTAGGCCTAAGAATCCAATTAAACAAACACTGGAGCTCCTTAACATGAAAGCAGTATTAAGCCACAGCGCTCCACATCATCAGGAAGAGCAAAGTGTGCCAAGCTGCCATGCAGAGGAGTTTCAGACCTCCGCTGATAGTTATTATACTCACCGGACAAGAAGAAAACAGTAACACCAAAATACCTCAGTGAAAGAAAAAGTTTAACATGAATTAGCAACTAGTGGTCATCCCCAATGCCATTCTTCTCCAGGAAGCATCCTTTTCAATAGAAGAGAACAGTCCTTCAGCCAACAAGCAGAAAGGTCAGAGAGTAGGCACCCAGTAAAGCCAATGGGAGTGGATCTCTGGCTTGTGACCCAGAGTTCACACCCTAGTCCCACTACCAAACATGTGAGCTCAGTTTCCTCATCTGCAAATGACACTAGTCACAGCTACTATCACCTACAAGTGTGGCACTACTAGTACCTACTGGTGTCGTGACAAAGCATGCTCATACTACAAAACATTTAGAGCTGAGCCTGGAATAAAGCAATCACCAACAAATGGAGTTTTCCCAAGGGCCAGGAGTGAAGAATTCATTTATTTTGGTCATTCTACACCAGTAAGTTATTAATAGTTAGAATGACCAATTTCTCTTCCAGGTCTTTAGGTCATCTACGTTCTCCAGCCACCTACCAAGTTCCAGTCAGGCTGGGTCATCACCCTCCAGATCACGACGCCATCCCAACTCTATCCTCTACACCACTAATAAACAAGACAGAACAGAACTCAGCCACATCACACCTGCCCAATTTGTAACTTTATTTCCTTAAGCCTTATTTTTCTCACTCCTGGCTGTTTCAAATTGTTTTAATAAATTTTGGGTGAGCACATAAATTATGGGTTTCATTCACTGTCAATCCTGACTCTTCACTCCATCCCTTGAAGTTTCTAAGCTGAGGATCTGGGACCAATCACAGCTAGCACGCTTACCTCAGCTCTCTGGATGACCATATGAGTCAGCTTGTTGTTTAACCCTTCTTATACACATAAAACCTCACATGTAAACAGAACAGCAGGGTATACTGAAGAGAATTTGGTAATATTTGTATGAAATGTTGTAAAAAACTTCATCTTTCCTTTAAACTGTATGACTGTTGTAGGTGGCCTCCATTTCTTCCCCAGCCCCACCCAGTGACTCTAGAGAGAGAAATATTTATCACTCTCTCCAAATGATGGAAAAGCCTTTCTCACCATTAGCCAAACCTGGGTGATTCCAATCTCAAGTCCACCTGAACAGTGCCATCATCCAGCAAACCAAACAAATTGTCCTTTACTGGCACTGACAAATGTAAATATAAGAAATTTTATGACAATAATTGATGTGGGATATGTTTGCATATGCTGTGATACCATTGGATAATAAATTGTTTTGGCCTATGGCAGAGCAGCTTAGAAGCAGGCAGGAAATTCAAGCATAGATACAGGGGAAGAAGGGTAGAGTAAGGGTAGATGCAATCCAACCACCCAAGAAGCAATATGTAATGGAGTACAGGTAAGCCATGAGCCATGTGGCAAGACAGATTAATAAAAATGGGTTGAGTTAAGATGTGAGAGCTAGCTAGCAATAAGCCTAAGCCATGGGCTGATGTGGGAATGTCTTTCTGTATGCTGTGAATATCAATCTTCAAATAAAGGAGCTGTTTTGGCCCATGACAGGCACCATAGAAGAAGTAGGTGGAGAATGAGAATAGGTAGAAAAGGAAGGACAGAGTCAGACAGATTGAGCCAGCCGCCCAAAGAAGAAACATGTAAGGAACACAGGTCAGCCACGGGACACGTGGGGTGAGTTAAGATCAAGGAATTAGCTAGCAATGGGCCTAAGCCGTAGGCCAAATAGCATCAAGTTAATATAAGCATCTGAATCATTTTGGGGGGCCAAAGTAGATACAGGCGGCTAAGGGGTCTGGGGCAGCAGGTCTGGGGTCTGGACCTCTGGCTGGACTGGGTCAGAAAACCATATTGTAACAATAGGCCAAACAGCATGTAATTAATATAAGCGTCTGAGTCATTATTTGGGGTTAAGCAACAGCAGGGCTGCAGGTGGGTCTCGACCTTCGAGCTAGGCCAAAATGGACAGGTCAGGAATTTCATACAATAGATATTGATGAATTACAAACAAGAAGACTGGGTGTTGATGTGGGAATGTCTTTCTGTATGCTGTGAATATCAATCTTTAAAGAAAGGAGCTGTTTTGGCCCATGCCAGGCACCATAGAAAAAGTAGGAGGAGAAATCAGAACATAGGTAGGAGAAGCAGGGCGGAGTCAGAGACAGACTGAGCCAGCTGCCCCAAGAAGAAACATGTAAGGAACACAGGTGAACCATGGGCCACGTGGCAGACAGATTAATAAAAATGTGTTGAGTTAAGATATAAGAGCTAGCAATGTGCCTGAGCCATAGGCCAAACAGCATGAAGTTAATATAAGCGTCTGAGTCACTTCTGGGGCCTGAGCAGCAGTGGGCAGCTAATGGGTCTGGGGCTGCAGATCTGTGTGTCTGGGCCTCTGGCCGCCCGGGACCAAGAAACCTCAGTACAACAGGGTGTGGTGGTGTATGCTTGCAATCTGGCATGTTAGGAAGGTGAGGAAGGGGAATCTTAGGCTGACAGCCAGACTGAACTACATGAGAAAACTCAACTGAAAACAACAGCGAGGGGCTGGATGGTCCAGTTGTAAGATTCCTGGCATGTAGCAGCTACACGGTAAACATGCTACTCCACCTACCCAACATGGTGCCAGGTGAGATAAGAAAATAGCAGACACGGCAAACCCAACATGGCATGCCCCTGGGCGTGGCTATGTAATTCTGTGAAAGGGAGACACCATGTAAAAGGGTCTCTTTTCCCTCCTGCTTCTCTTCCCTTGCACTTTCCTGGCAACTCTCCTGAATAAACTCTAGTGTGGCAGATGACAGTGTGTGTCCGTTCTCACGTGCGAAACCAACACCAGTGGTTAAGATCACCTGCTGCTCTTCCAAATGACCTGAGTTCAGTTCCCAGCACCCCCATTTGTGTGGCTCACATCTAACATGACCCAGAACCTTCTTTTGGCCATCACCTCTTCACACATGTGGTACACACAAACATGTACACACATTAATAAAAAGACAAAATTAAACCTTTTTCAAAAGTGAAGATAACTAAAATCAAATACTCTAATCCACACTGCAGTATTTCCTTACACAGACACTGCTCTACTTGTCTTTACTCTTGTTCCATGATACTGGAGCTGATGTGGGAGGATCAGAAGAATGAGACAAGCCTGGTCTACACAGTGAGACACTGGCTCAAAAAGAAGTAAATTTGTCTTCAATATTAAAATTGTGACACGTATAAACACTATGAAAATTATTTTAACCAAAAATCTTTTTATTCATTTTATTTGTCCTTTTTCAAGACAAAATGGTAGCCCACAGAACAGAAAAGATCATCCTCAACCTGGCATCCAACAAAGGGTTGGTTTCCAAAATATATAAAGGACTCAAGAAACTAGATATCAATACATCAAATAATACAATTTAAAAATGGATCTAAACAGAGAATTCTCAACAGGAGAATCTCAAATGGCCAAGAAACTCTTAAGGAGAGAGATGCTCAACATCCATAGCCATCAGGGAAATAAAAATCAAAATGACTCTGAGATACCATCTTACAATTGTCAGAAAGGCTAAGATTTAAAAAGTCAAGTGCCAGCTCACGCTGGAGGGAATGTGGACAAGGGGAACACTCCTCCATTGCTGGTGGAAATGTAAACTTGTACAGCTACTTTGGAAGTCAGTGTGGTGGTTTCTCAGAAAACTGGAAATCAATCTACCACCAGACCCAGCTATGCCACTTTTGGGCATATACCCAAAGGATGCTCAATCATACCTTAAGGACACTTGTTGATAAACTTTTAAGAAAACTCCCTAACTGTAATACAAAACTGGAACGCTACATCTAGTCCTTTCCTTTAAACAAGAGTGTTTATAAAAGCAGCTTTGGATGTTCTTAGGATCTCTACTTGGATACACAAGACCTTGGAATTCACAGACAGCTGTTTCTCTGTGAATAAAGCATGTATGGTTGGGTCTCCTTCAGTGTTCTCACCACTTCTGGTGTAAGCCATCATACCTTCCTGACATTTCAGTTACTCCATCAGAATAGAAACTTCATGCAGGTTTTTATAGCTGACTAGTTCCAATACCACATACACTGTGATTTTTTGGGTACTTCTTTATAAAGCATTGATATTCTTCCCAGCATTCCTTTAAGTCATCCTAGCTTATGCTGTAATTTGATGTTTCTAAGATATATATCTATCTGAATTGATCCATGTAACAATGATCCAAATTATGTTGCCTTTATGTCACTTGACATATTATTAATTTTTTTTTTTTTGAGAGTGCATCCTTCTCGATTTCTTTTACTGGACTGGCCTCTAACAATATCCATAAAAAAGATGAAATTAGTATTTCTTTTGCTGTTATTGTTGTTGACACAGGGTGTAGCCCTGGCACTCTTAGACCTCACTCTGTAGACTAAGCTGGCTTCAAACTCAAAGATTCACCTGCCTCTGCTTCTCAAGTACTGGGATGAAGGCCTGTGTTACAGAGCCCATCAAAATTAGGATTTTTATATTTGTTTGAGATAACTTAGATTAGTGCTGTGGCTCACAATATTATTATTTAGTTTAGCCCAACCTGGCTAGAACCAACCACAAAAAGAAGGCTTTTTGCTGTTGGTTTGGTTTGGTTTGACTTTAGTGTCCTTGAGACTGTGGAAATGGTTAAATCCTTTTCTGATTTTTGTGGTAATGTGGCAGGGTGGTCTGAGTGACATTGTGTCCTAACTCTTCACTGCCTGCGGTGATCATAAACACTGGGGTTAGAGTTAACTTCCTCTTATTAACTAACTGGAAGCATTGAGGCTTCAGATTCCACATTCACCTTTGTGAACTGATGGCTTTCTAGATTTAATGAAAATTATCTAATAACACTGAAAATACAGAATACATAGCAATTAAACATTTGGTTTTATTTTTATTTTCAGATATGGTCCCACTATGCAACTCAAGCTGGTCTTGAACTCAGGATCTTCCTACCACAGCCTTTCACATACAGAATTACCACACTCAGCTCAGGAATTAAATAGATTCAAAATATAGAAAATAAATGGGAATCATAGGGATTCCCCCCACCCCAAACCCTACACAGGGGCTCAAACCGAGGCTGTTCTACCCCTAGCTTGCCTTTTGTAAGTACTTAAAGTGGATTTACAGGAATAGGGACTACTTTGCATTCATTTAAATGTTTTAGAAAACAAATTTTAGGATGATTTAAATAATAATTGGGCTTCATTTCAAGAGTTAAAATTTGCAATTGTCACAATATACATGCAGTCAGCGCTCCATTCAATCAGTCTCCAACTAAAAACAGAAGGAAATACCAAACATGGGCAGACTTATTTCATGTCACTATTCCATAAACAACACGACATAAAATTATACTGTTCATGGTGTCTTGGGTATTATAAGAAATCTAGAGATGATCTAAAGAATACAAAGAATAGATGGGATGGATGCAGATACAGTACCACTTACATGAAAGACTGGGATGGTAGATTTTGGAATCAATGGGGTCCTGGAACCCATATCCACAGATATCAAGGGTCAGCCACACAGCATTCCTCCAGTTTGCACTTCTCTGCACTTCCAGTTACACACCGTCCAGTGCAGTCTGAAAATAACAGAACTGGGAGAGTCCTCAGACTTAATGAGTGAAAAGTGGGGAGTTTTTCTGAACAAGACCACACAGTGTGAAAATAGAAAAATCCTGTAACTCTCTCCCCCTCAAGAGGGGGTCCTGAGGTCCCTGAAACTATCCAAGGTTGAGATGGCTGCTTGGGACACACCCAGCAGCCTGAGCCTGATACTTCCTGAATTCCTGAGACCCACCAGGTGAGCAGCTTGACCTTCCAAGATAACGCTCTGAGACCACATTCCTGATCTAGCAACCTAGGTGGGGTCACCCAGGAAAGTCCTACCATGAGAATTGTTAACTGTTAACTGTTTGAAGCTTGCACAATGTGTCCTGCTCCAGGAAATGAATGTCTTCTGGTGGTCCTTATTGTTTCACAGGAAATAGCTTGCCTGCCTGCATTCCTAAACTCTGCCCTAAGCTGACTGTTGGCCCTGCCCTGTTATGCCGAGCCCGCCCATTCCCCATACCCCCACCCCTACCCAGAGTGGGGTATAAGAATTCTGCCCCGAAAATATTCAGGGCTCTAGGCTTTTCTGCAGTGCCTGGAGCCCACACATGTGTGTACCAGTATTCATATTCAAATTCATTAAACTCTCTTTTTCTTTAATGTTAACAGTGGTCATTAGCCGTGGTCTTGGGGTGTCTTGGGGTGTCTTGGGGTGTCCTAGGGGCACCTGCCTATTACAACAGCAGTTCTTCACTCTAAGCCGATGGGTATGGACTGAACTGCGGGAAGAAAGGAACACTGAAGTCTTCAGAATCATAGAAACATAGTATTACTTAGTTGTAATTATCTAAAGGATATTGTTCTAACAACTGTACACATCTGTAAAGGCACAGCCTGGGATCAAGCTGTTGCTTAAAAAGGCCTACAGTTAGGTACTGCTAAATAACAAAGCATTCTAAGTTTAGGAACTCAAAACAACTCCATTACTTCCTAGGAGTCTACGATTGGTCACTGTGCTGACAGAGAGCAGGCTCGGTGACCATCCATAATGACTGCTTATACACACACACACACACACACACACACACACACATACACACACACACACACACACACACACACACACACACGGGGGGGGGGGGGAGATATACATAACCACACTCATACACACACACATATACACACACACACACTCATGCATACACACACATATATATACACAACCACATAAACACACTCACACACACAGATACACATATACACACACAATAATAAATAAATAAATGCATGTATTTTAATTTGCATCATAACAGAATCACTCTGTCATACTTAACAGGTGGAAAAGGAGATTTCACACAGGAAAGTCTAATAACAAGACAGTGTTTGGGAATAAGTAGCAGAGAGAGCCTTCTTTCAATGTACCCCAACATTAAAATGAGATAGAGGGGTTTTTTTTGTTTGGGGGCTTTTCGTGTTTGGTTGGTTGGTTGGCTTGGGGTTTTTTGTTGTTTGTTTTTTGAAACAGCATCTCATTGCATAGCCTAGGCTGGCCTCTAAATCATGATTCTCCTGCCTCAGCCTCCTATAATATACTATATGGAATATAAGGCTTTTGTTGTTTTTATTGTTGTTGTTAATTCTAGTTTTCAAATTGAGAATTGCAATGAATTTGAATACATAGTCTACCTGATGATTTAACAGGTAATACCCACATGGTACTCAGGAAAAGCTATGACCATCTGAGCCACAGCAGTGGAGCTAATCCCAAAAGAAGCAGGAAAGGGGCTGAAGAGGAACTCAACAGTAGAACAAATGCTGACCTACCACAGATGCTGACTGTGATCCCCATCACCACCAAAAAGAAGTTTTCTTAAAAAAGAAAAAAAAAAAATGTTTTTTGTTCCATGTATCCCCCTGCTAGCCCTCCCTTCCCTCATCCCAATCCCTCCATGTCAGCCTTCAGCCTCCCCCTTCCCATCACGGGATCCCCTCCCAAGGTGGGTCAGCTCAGCATGGCACATCCACTCCAGGCATGTTCGATTTCCTCATCCCAATATCAAGACTGGGTTAGGTGTTCCTCTGCAGGGAACTGGGCTCTAAGGTGCCAGCCCACACACAGGAACACAGTCTGATCCCACTCCTCAAGGCTTCATATACTACCCATGCCAATCCACAGTGCCTACCCCTGGAGAGCCTAGCTCCTTTTCCCAATAGTTCCCCAGTGGCTGTTCTTGATTCAGTGAGCTCCCCAGAGCTACAGCCAGCCATCTCTGTGGGACTTCTCCTCATAATCCCTATCCCTTTGCTCATACAGACTCTCCTCCCCCACAAAAGAAACAAGGAAAATTGCCAAGTAGCTTCCTCCAGATCAGCTGACCAGTGCAGAGTTTGTGAAGAGGCAAGAGAGCTGCTCAATATGTTGTACACATTGATGCATATTTACTGTTCCAATTAGCTGCTGTATTAGTTTAACTGAAATGACTGATAATCTTTGTAGAGACAAAGGTGACATTCAATATGCTATCACTGGCTGCTGTTGCCTATGGGCTCCTATTTAATAAAATCACCATATCATCATAGTATTCTAAGCTAGACATTATTATTTCTATCTTACTACATTCTCATGTGTGTGGGTGGGTGGGTGGGTGTGGGTGTGTGTACTCATGTTACCAAGGCATAGGTGTGGGGAAGTCAGAGACCAACATGAAATATTCAGTTCTTTCCTTTACTATATGGGTCATAGGGATAAGACTTGGGTTATCAGGCTTGGAGCCAGGTACCTTGGCACATTGAGCCATCTCATAGTATAGGCCTGGATGACTGAAAGGATTTGCTTAGAGTTTCCACAGTCTCTATGTTTAGGACAGGATCAAGATTAAAACCAAGTTATGGTACATTCTAAATACTGTAGCTGGGGTGGTGGGCTCAATCAGTGGGTAAGGGTGTTTGCAGGCAAGCCCACTGACTGAATTTGATCCCCAGAACCATGCAAATGTAGAAGGAAAGAACAGATGTAACAGTTACCCTCTGACCTCCATAGGCATGCCACAGAACGCAGGCTTACACCCATTCATTATGCATACTCACATAATAACAAATTTATAAAAATAAAAAATAACAACTTTAAGACTATCTAACACCTAAGTTACAATAGTTGAATGTAGTGGGATTCAGGTGTTACTTAGGTGAATATTTCTGCAATAGCTGAATACTCAACAACTGAGTTAGAGCTCATTTAATCAGCCATATACCACATACTATAACCAACAAATGAAATAGGAATGCATTCTTTCTCCAGTCCAAACAGATTTGAGTTGTTATTTATCAACATCTCATTTTGAGGTGGAAAAAGCAACAATTATAAAAATTATTCCAGTGAGAATGATGGATATCAAGCAGGATTAAATTCACCCAATGGAGAAAAATACATACTATTTAATATTGTAAGTATTCTAATAGATTTTGGATATTGGATTATACTAGCATATATGTTTGGATTTTTTTTTTTTTTTTAGGTATACTTGTAGTGCATGCAATGGAAGATTTACAATTAGGAATTTGACCAAGAAGAAATTTTTATTTTCAGGAATTTTCCAAATTACCAACACTCAGATGCATTATCTTTCTTGATGTGTTAAATCTGATTTAAAAAAAAAAAAAAAAAAAAAAAAAAAAAAAAAAAAAAAAAAAAAAAAAAAAAACCACGTTCATATACTAATTGCCTTAGCAGATGCTGTAGATATTTGTTGCAAAATGTCACTGAAAAGACAGATTAAATATATTAGTTTAGTACACATGGTGATTTAAAGAGTAGAATACATTAAATAAACTGTGTCAGAAATTATAAATAGACTAAAATGGGTAAAATTATCCTGAAATCGCTAGACAAGTCTCCCGTTGATGTTGCGTTAATGAGTTCTGCACAGAGGCTGTGCAGAATGAAACTCTTTCATCAGACGCTGCACATATGCTTCCACTGTTTGTTTTGCTTCAAAGTAAAACTTAATGAAACAGCTAATAAAACTCAATTTTCCCCCTGATTCCTGAAAGAAACAAGCCCTTGAAGTGTACTCTTTGTTTATTCTTCTGCACTGGTTTTTGCTACTTTTCAGCATGTAAATTTTCCAGTAATGGAAAACAGTCAAAACCAGAAGAAACCTTTTCTTCCCAGTCCTGTAAACCGCGTTTACTTCTCTTGGTCAAGCGGCTGCACAAGGGAGACACATTTTTACACACAAACTGAGAACTTTGGTCTCAAGGTCAAGTTAACCCCCAGCCCCCACCTCACCCCACCCCACCTCCACTGGCTTCACTAGGGTGTAGAGCATGTGTATTTAAATGGCTCTTATTTATGTAAAAAACCAACATAAGAATAGGGGCTTTACCTGGCTTTTAAAAACTGAGATGTTTCCAAGAAAGGCATATGTGAGACTCAAGCAGACCTGATTACTTCCCCCCAAAAGTGAGAGGTTGGGGAGTAGTGTATGCAAAAGGATTAACTTCCTCTATGACTTAGAACCTGTAGGTTGATGGCAAATGTGTGTGAATCCCAACAGATTTCTTCACTGGCCAGAACACACATGCTCTATGCCTTCCAGCTTCTTCCTGGAGAAGGTTTGACTCTGATAACAAGGTGGAGGCAGATAAGCAGACTGAGATGAGAGCTTATATTTGGGGTAGTAGTGCACGCAAGAAGATGAGGACCAAAATTAAAAATCAGTGGCAAGGAACTTTTAAGCGACATGACATAGTAATTTTATGTCTGTCAAATCTAATAAAAATTGGGGCTTATATTTCCTCTGTTTTGGACATTTTAAATTCATTTTTTTCTAGTAATTCATTTTTAGCATTTTTATTTTTTACAAAAGTATGTCTATGACAGATTGGAAATAAAAATCTTGATCTTTCATCACAGATGGTCTGAAAAGCATTCAGTTAAGGAGAAGATTTGCAAATGCTGTTTACCTCCCTTTGCCCCAAAATATAACATTAGGTACCAAGCTCTGGATAAAGATCATCATTTAGAATCCTTCTGTAGACACCCTAAGAAAACAGCCTAAGGATGACGAACAAGGTCGGACACCAGAACCCAAGATACAGACGTTCTGTGCTGCCTGCTAAGGATAAGTCCTGGTGGACTCTGGATGGAAGCTGCTGCTGACAAAATCCATGACAATTGGAAGTCTAAACAGCATCTGTGTGATTGAAAGTTGGCTATTGTCAAAGCAAGATTTTAAGTGGGTAGGATTTTGGGGTGAAGAAAGGAAAGATTAGAGGGCATTGAGTTATTTACTCTGGGGTAGTTCTATGGGTAATGTGAGACAGAAAGTATGGGTTACCATAGAACATTTTGCAGAAATGGAGGCACACCAAGGACAGGTTTCATCTACTTCTCAGGATAGCACAGGAAATCTTGGTGCTCCTAAAAATCACAAGGCATGCATCTCTTGTATGTATTTTATTCATTGCAGGCATCCAGACAAGCAATCAGAATATAAAGCTGAGATTAATGTGTTTTATAACCTTGGGTCATAAAAATGTTCATAAGCCATAGAAACAGAGGTTTGGAGTTAGAAGGTCATATAATTCACCTTGTTCCAGACATTGCTTCTATTAAGACTGCTTATGATGCATTTTGTAGCAGAAGAGTGGGGTCTGAAGAAAGCTGTCCTTGGGGACAATGTTAAAAAGCAGCAGCACCAAGCCCTGGTTGAGCTAGGGTGAGATCTGCCTAGATGACTGTTGAAGAATATACTGATTGATCATGGGTGAGGTGAGCAAATGAGGGTAGGAGGGAGCGGGTAGATACAGCTTCCTAATTGCTGTGCTTGTCACACGAACATGCTATAAGTACACTCAAGATACTAATGGCCAGAACTAGAGAGCGGGCTCGGGGGTTAGGAGCACTAACTGCTCTTCCAGAGGACCTCAGTTTGATTCCAGCAGCCACACTGAAATTCACAATCATCTGTAACTCCAGTCCCAGGGGATCTGAAGCCTTCCTCTAGCTCTTGGAGGCACCAGGCACACCATGTGTACAGACATACAAATAGGTAAACACTCCTATGCGTATTAAAAAAAATATTTTAATGGGGCTGGAGATTGGCTCAGAAGTTGAGAACATACACTGCTCTTGCAGAAGACCCGGTTTGGTTCCCTGTACCCACATCAGGTGACTAACAACAGAGTGTCACACTAGCTCTAGGGGAGCTCTGATCTCTTCAGGACTGCACTCAGGGGCATATACCACACACACATGCTGAGTTTAAAAAAAAAATCTGTTTTAAAGACAGACAGTAATAGTCAGAAATCATTAACAGTGTTTTATACAATCTATCAGAAGTTTATAGTTGAGACATTCAATCACTACTTCAAACTTTCTTGCATAAACCCTCCAAATCCATTAATTATTTTGGAGCAAAAAGCTTTATGTGACCATTTGTGTCCAGTCTTTGAGGTTAGTTAGACATATTGGGAGTCTTCTGATACACTTTTCAACAGGAATTGCTCTCTTTAGTACTATATTTTCCCTAGCTGGCATAGAACATAGCACAGGATAGCCTCAAAATACAGGAGTATGCCTCTGCATCTATGCTCTAGTCCTGAGACTTAAGAAATGTATCACTACACCTGAATTCATCAGAAATAGGTTTTTATTTTTTATTTTATTTTTGCTTTTGAGACAAGGTCCATTCTATACACTCTAGGCTACCCAAAAGTCTTGGCCATCCTGTCTCAGCCCCCTGAGTGTTGTTGAAATTATAGGTATGCATCACTATGCACACATATTATTTTTATGTGTGCATAGTGATGCATACCTATAATTTTATTTTTAAAAAAATTTTATTTAAAAATTTTATTTAAAAAAAACCTTTAAGATAGGAAAAATTATGACAAAAATAGTATTTTAAGTATTTACTGTTGCGTGTATTAAGTACATTCACACTATCTTATAAATATACTGCCATGTTTATCCATAACAATTTAATCTTCCCAAGGAAAGGCTGTCCACACAACAGTTACTCCCCACTCCCTTCCCTTCAGTCCCCAGAAACCATGCTACTTTCCATCTCAAGGAACTGCACTGTCTTAGTGGAAGCTATATATAAAACACTCGCCCTTTGTGCTGGCTTATTTCACCTAGCACAACATCTTCAGGAGGCATTGCTGTTGTAAAAGAACAGATTTCCTTTCTTTAAGAACGTCTTGTTTACTATTACAGCATGCGTATGATCCATGCGTATGATGTGCGTATATGAAGCAGGCAGGCATCCCATAGTACTGTGTGGAAGTTCCAGGAGTCAGTTACTTCCTTCCACCACACTATAGAGAACTGTAACACCATGGCCTTCATCTGTCCAAACATTGAAAAGCCCCAGTACAAACACTAGATGGTAGGAGGTTCTGACCTTCAATATAATCTTTTGAGATCACCATTGTAAATGTTGTATGTGGTTGACCAAAATGGGATATACACATGATTATAGCGACATAGCATTTGATTTACATACAATAGGGTTACACCTTGATAAACTTACAATGGATTTAACACCCAAGATGACAGTGCACTTCATATACCTAGCTCACTGACCATCACAACTCAGCCAACATGCTTCCCCTTGTCACCTGTGGCTGAGAGGGAACTGTAGCTCTGCCACTACCCAGCAAGAAAGTGTCTAATTACAGACCCAGTCTGGGAAAAGATCAAGAATTTAAACCCACAGGGCATTTCTTCCGAATGTATACAGCTTTTCACCAGTGCAAAGCTGAAAAACGGTATATCATACCACTGTAATTCAGGGACTATCTGTATGTTTTTCCATACATACATTTTTTAATAAAGTTGAATTTATAAATTAGGCACAGCAAAAAATTCACAGAGATAAATAATAATACAATAGAACTACAGTGGTATAAGTTATATGACTGCAGCCTTGCTTCTTATGTACTAAACTCACATCTGTGACGAGAGGTGATTTTATGACTATGTGATGGAAGCAAGTGAGGTAAACGACACAGTACAGTTTGAACCATTACTAGAACAGGGCAGTTTCTGACAATCAAGATGGCCACTGACTAACTAGAAATGAGTAGCAGATGTAGCCTTGCTGCACAAATCTTAATTGGTCTTTTAATAAAAACCAAGCCAGACTAGGAAAAAGCTGAAAGATCAGAGAGACAGAAGCCACAGTCACTTCTCACCTCCCCAACTCCTCAGACCAAAAGGGGAAAATCCTGTCTCCAAGAATCCTCAGACTGAATACTTCGGAGACCTCAGCCAAAAGGGAAGGGTGAGCTCTGTCTCCTCCGGCCTTATATTCCCTTCTCTGCCCAGCCACATCATTTCCTGGTTCAAATTTCCTAGTGCTGGGGATTAAAGGCCTACGTGTTTCCCAAGTTCTGGGAGCAGAAGCATGGGATCAGAAGTGCCACCACTGATGGCTGTCTTTCTTTTGGACTGTGTTAACCTCATGTAGCCCAGTACGGCCTTGAACTCACAGAGATGAAGACAGATTTCAGCCCCTTCCTCAGTGGTGCTGAGATTAAAGGCATGTTATCACTCCCTGACCTCTATGGCTGACTCTGTCCTCTGATCTTCAGGAAAACTTTACACAATATATCAACACATAGCCTGGGTAATATTAGACCACACTTCTTTAACCATATAACATACTGAATGTAGAGGTGGTGTGGGGATCATAAAAAATTGTACACAGAAAAGGTTTCTGATTATATAATGACAAAAAAAATTAATTTAAAGCCTACCCTTAACAAGCCTTCAGATTTTCTGGCTGTACTCACCTGTGCTGCATCAAGCCTTTTTGCTGTAGACACCCTTCTGAACACGGCACAAGCAGTGCCACACCACACTGCCCAACCCCGACACAGATTCAAGGCTATGATGACTGTGAATTGCAATGTTTTCACTGGGCATGCCAAGTTTTCTGCTTGTCTATGTGGTGGGATGATATTTCTGTATTAGTTAATAAAGAAGCTGCTATGGCCTATGGCAAGGCAGGATAAAGCCATGTGGGAAATCCAAGAGAGATACAGGGAGAAGAAAGGTGGGATCAGAAAGGTGCTGTGGGCTGCTGGGGGAGCAAGATGTAATGGAACACAGGGAAGCCATGAGACACTAGCTAGTACACGGACTAACAGAAATGAGTTAAGATGGAAGAAGCCTACGCCCTTGACCAAACAGCTGCAGGGCCACAGGTGGGAGAGATTCGTCTGGACCAAGGGACTAGGCTGGACAGGAACTTCTGGCTATAATTGGCACCCACCATTGGACATTGAACCACATAGACCTGAGACAGCTTTTTAAAAGATTCTAAACAAAGTCAAGAGCCATTTCTTAGGTCCTGTCCCTCATCACAAGCTGAGATACACAGAGGCATCCCCTGGCCACAGTGGGATTTGGAAGCAACAATGAAAACTTCCAAGGTCTATCATGGGCCACCATACAAAGAGGCTTCTCCCAGCCACTGTCTTCAGGCTTGGGAGGACAGCCATGAGCTTAAAAACATAGCTCCATGTTACTTAATACAGCTTCCCAGAACTGGGGGGGGGGGGGGTGTTAGCATAACTCTTTGGTACCTCAATCATGTTAAAAAGCCAAACAGGGCCAGAAGCCAGGGCTAACACATTTATCCTAGGGTTTAGCATTTTAAAATGTTCTTGATTACAGATACACAATAAAGATAGATTCAGATAAGAAAAAAAAAACTCTAAAGAGGTCACAAAATGTTTTAAAATGCATGTAGGATTTATAGAGAAAAGAAAAAGAATAGGGAAAGTCCTTAAGAAAGAAATAAAGAAATATAGAGTAATAGAACAAAAAAGGCCATGTAAAGATGAAAAATACATAAAGTCTGGATACTGTATGTTATTGTGTTATCTTTGAGATTTTTAACTGCAGAGAGACATTTAACTGTAGGGGCTGCTAGGTTAAACCAACATATATATTTTAAAGGTATCACGACTTCAAAATTTGGTTCTAAGGATATGATTCTTCGTAAAATAGGTTCTGTTTTGTTTCCACAGACGAGAAGCTGTAGATTCCTTCCAGGTTAATATGGCTTCATCAAGTAAGACTCCTGAGAGGTCCAGATGATCCAACACCCAAAATAGCTTCAAGGCAACTGGCTGAGATTATGCAGCCTCACAGACTACTATAGTCAAGACTTAACTGTAATTCTAAATTTTCTCAGTATCACTTTAAGATTGCCACCACCCTTGATAAGCAGGAATAGTATAAAAAAACTATGCCTAAAGTCCCAAAATATTTTTTATGAATGCTTGTTTTCATTTAAGAAGGGTTAGTTATACTTGGTTAATGGTCACGGTTTCTTTCTAAAGGAAAAAAGGGGGGATATAATACAGAAATGATAGAAGGTAGATTATTGAATCTACTTTAATCCATAAAACAAGTGACTGACAAGCTTTGCCAGAAAGGGCAGAGCAGTCCTTCAAATTCTCTGCTTCACTGAAAGGTATGTCAGAGACTCTAGGCCTGTAGCTGAAGATGGATGCCCCAACATTGCAGAGGAACTTTAGGTGACTGTCCTGGCAAAAAGATGATTCTGTCATTTCTAGAATTTTGGGAATTGCTTGCAATGCACTTCTTGTTTTATCAGATAATATTATATCCTTCTGGGGTGTTTGATGTAGTTGAAGAATAGATACATAGTTTTACTTAGTTATGATAAAAGATAAATTAGATATAAAACTTTGGACTCACAAATAGAATAGATAAGAGTATTTTTTTTGATTTTGCCAAATACAAATAGTCTAGATATTGTAACTGTAATTCTCGCTTGATAATTGTTTTGTTACATAATTTTATACTATGCTAAAGTTAAACCTTCCTTTTTGATTAGACAGAAAAGGGATAATGCTGTGAGATGGTCTTTCTGTATGCTGTGAATATGTATTGCTACCACTGGTTAATAACAAAACTGCTATGGCCTATGGCAAGGCAGGATACAGATAGACAGAAAATCCAAGGGAGATACAGGGAGATGAAAGGTAGGGTCAGAGCAGACACTGCAAGGCACTGCCCAGGAAGTAAGATGTAATGGAACACAGGTAAAGCCACAAAACACATGGCAATACATAGATTAATAGAAATGAGTTCATTTGTGAGAGCTAGTTGATAATAAGCCTGAGCCATAAAACAGTTTATAATTAATCTAAGCCTCTGAGTAGTTATTTTATAAGCAGCTGTAGGACCACAGATGGGAGAAATTCATCTGGACTGCAGAGCTAAGCTGGACCAAGAAACTTCTGTCTGTCCTTCTATATTATTGAGTATTTATGTGGAGTATAATGGTTTAACAACGACTTTTGTTTTTCCTATTGTTCCTCAGAATGTATCAAATTAGTATATTTTAGAATAATATTTAAAAACATCTGTTTGAGTTGCTGACTTGAGTTTTATTTTCAAAAATATGATGAGATTAAGGAAAGAATTTCCAATGATTTCTGAAATGACCCTAAACATATGCCTACTATTTTGTATGAGGTATTTATATAAAGTAGACTTTTTAGCACTAACGATTATGAAACCAAACTACTAATCAACAATGAATCACTAAATATGACCTATATCCTACAGTATCAGAGATTTGGCCAAGATTTAATTATTCATGTAAAAATAAGAAAGGACCTCCATCTTATTAATATACAAGTTTAATTTAGTCTTGACCAAAATTTCTCAGTATGATGGCCCACACCTTTAATCCCAGCTTATAAGAAGCAGAGACAGGTGGATCATAGTGAATTCCATGCCAACCTGGTCCAAATAGCAAGTCCCACCCTTGCCAAAGCCTCACTATGTATGGCGAGATCATGTCTCAAAATAAATTGATGGATGATGATGATAGATAATGGAAAGAGATATGATATACAGATGATAAATAAATATAAATACATAAATGACAATGCATATGCACAAGACTTACTTTAAAATAAATTCATTATGGCTTATTATCAAGAATGTTTGATTTGTACACCTATTTTATTTACCTTTGCACTCAGGATCACAAGAAGTCTTAGGTAAAAGGGGGTCAGAGCAGCCAGAAGCCCTATGCCAGACAAAGCAATGACTCCACCGGGACAAGCTGGGATGAGGTTTTAATCACATTGCTCACAATGGTATGGCTAAACTTGGAAAGATTTTTGTTTTTATTTAGAAATGCTTCCATTTTCTAATTTCAAGCTGTACTTGACTGTGGGTATCTGGGAAGAAAGGGGTCTGCCAATGTCTTTGTTAGGCCTCTCTGTAGGTAACTGAGACAAAGGATCTGCTGCTGTCTGAGGTAGACCTCTCCTTGTTGGCTGTGTGCCTCTGACTGGCAAACTAGATGTCAAAAATCCTCCAAATGCACAAAAGCTAGCTTCCTTCTGGGGTGACTGTAAGTTTCCTCAGAGGGTCCTGCAATGAGATTAAGCTCTGGCAGACTTACCTGATTAGGTAGTTCCCACCTCCTACTCCAATTCTAACCCTTGGTTAGTTTTCCTACGTAACACAAAAGGAACACAAAGTAGGCCCAAACCCTCTCTGAGGTGACCCATGTTAAACACATCAAACAGTTCCACCTCTCCTCAGGCTTAGCAGCCCACCGCACCCAACTCAGTTCACCTCAGTGAAGGCTGAAGACTACAACTCAGAAAATCACTGAGCAAAGTCCCACTCTTCACAGCTGTCAGCATCTGATTCTCCACAGTGGCTCTTTGAAAATGGGACAGTTTATGGAGTGGAGGAGCAAGTTTTTCATTAAGGATACCGCACACCCTTCTACTGAGACCTGTGCTCACACAAGAGCAGCGCTGCGGCCCCAATGCTTCAGATACAGTTTCTTGGAATGATTTCTAAAGTGGGTTTCTGCTCTGATGGCTAGTGGGTTATTCACAGCAATCTCAATATAGAAAATTAGTTACTGAGGAAACTCTGTCTCGGCTTAGGGCCCTGATCCACTTCTGGAAGAAGATAAGAAGGTCCTACTCAGAATAGTGTCACGTGGTTATTTTTAAATCATAAGTATGCACCATGTCCTGTCATGCTCCATACTATTGTGGAAAATTCTATTCCTACAGAAATAACAATTTTATTAAAAAGACTGTCTTAAAGAGATTATTTGAATGATACCCATTAGCTTTTTATGTTAATGTTAGGATATTTTCATAGGTTCTAATTCACCAATTAAAGGATAAAAAGGGGCATTGGCATTCTTTTAACTTCACTAAAAAGTTTAAATAACATTCTTTCCTAATAAAATTCTTTCAAAAAAACGTAAAATTTCTATGATGCCAACCTACAACACAGACTAATAACTTCAAGTAAAAGGTAAAATCATTCAAAAAACAGGTATTCAATCATTATTTAAACTAACATTTATGAACATGCTTTCCAGACTACGATATTCTCCTGCTTGTATGGAGCATATAAGCAAAATACACAAAGATCCAGATAGACAGGGAAGGAAGGACACTAGGCAATCAACATAGGTAATGTTTGGGACAGACCAGAAACTGAATAGGAACTAAGAAAAAAGGAAAAGGCAAAGACAAGAATCAGAAATGTTTAGGAGCCAGGCTGCCACATAAATGCCAGGTATTCAAAATGCTCAACAGTGTAGTAAGTACAGCTTCATTAAGTCACATGTGCTAAACACAGTGGTACACATCTCCCAGCACTTGAGCAACTTCTGGGCCACCATAGATTATACAGTGAGACCATATCTTAAAAAAAAAAAAAAAAAGACATTTGAGCAACTAAATGAAAAGTCTGGGCGTAATGGTTATGTATGAAAGAGTGTATTTTAGCTGGAGAAGCCTGTCAATTCAGAGGCCCCAAAACGGATATGTCTATCTGGGCTATTTGACAAGCAGCAAGGAAAGTCTATGGCCATACCACCCTGAATGGGCCCGATCTCGTCTGATCTCTGAAGCTAAGCAGGGTCGGGTCTGGTTAGTACTTAGATGGGAGAAGCAGCAAGAAAGCCAATGTGCCTGCACAGCTGTGATGAAAAGGCACACAAAGTGACTTCAGGGAAATGAGAAAGGTAGAGAGGGAACAGGTCACAAAATTTATAGATCATCAGAACACTTAGCTTTTAGTTTGAGTTACTATATTATTGAAAAATAATACTACATGACTTTTAAAAGAATTATGCTGTAGGGACCCAAGAGTAGAAGAAGGCAGATCATTATGAAGAATAATCCTAGCAAGCACTGACAGTAGTTTTACCCTGAGAAAGTAGACAGAGAGAGAATTAGAAATGACTTGAATGTGATAGGCATTTCCTAGCAGATTGGACTTGAGGTCTGAGAGCCGTGAAGATATTAAGTACCACTACTGTAGCTTAAACAAAAAGAAAAACGGAGTTGGCTCCAACTGAAAGAAGGCTAGGTTTGGGAGAAGGCGCAAACAGTTCAATCTTCAACTTCTTCACCTTTCAGATCTGAGTAGAAACATCCAAACAGAAACATAATGCGTAGGGACAAAGGACATTGTCTGCTATAAACATTAAAATTGGCTAAAATGATCTATCAATATGCAGTTTAACAGAAGAAAAATATAAAAGTGTATGAAGAAGAATCATAGCATATGTGTCCTACACATGACAGACACCACCCGGCCAGCAATCTGCAGGACACAGGAGGAACTGACTTGAGTGGGAAAGGCCATGATAGCTAGAGAGCTGAGAAGAATGCAGAGTTCCCTTACCAACCTAGGCAACCCCTGGGCTTCTCTGTCCGAAGCTCTTTTCTCCATTGATTGATAGCTTCAAGTTGATAAGATCTCACACCAATTCAAGCCTTTTGGGAAAAGAGCATCCACTGCACCCCTTCCTGCACTTCAGTATAAAGGGGGCAGCTGGCTAGAGGGCTGGGAGGTACAAATGAAAGCACAGCTCCCTTTGTTCTACACTTTGGAGGGACATCGTTCTTGGGATGATGAGACGGACATACTGCCTGCTACACCAAGAGGGCCACTGGAGTGCCGTTTTCTGAGTCCCACTATAAATACAAAGTTGATCTACAAATCTGTATTTCAAGAGAGAAGTCTAGGTAGCAGGGACAAGTTTGGAGGTGAGAACTGAAATGAGGAGATCTCTAGGGTAAAGAGAATGACCTTGGGCCTGAACCTAGGCACTGATGTCATCAGACCTTGGACAAAAGAAAGACACAGCAACGGAGGCTAAGAAGGGAATGAAGCATAATACAGGAGGTAAACCAAGAGAAGGAGGACTCCAAGAGACCGATGGCCAACCTTGTCAAGTTCTACTAAGTGATAAAAGATTTTACAAATGAATTCAGCAGCCTAGAGGTCATGGTAGTACACAGTAACATTAACCTGGTTGTTCATTACACCAAAAAGGAGTCATATTACTTAATAAGTTCCTATAAAAAAATAAATAGGCTTTTAAATATCAATGAACCACTCAGTTCAAACAATATACAATGAAGTGAGATACCATGGGATGTAGCTACAGAAATAGAACATCTTGGCGGACATGTTTCTAGCTCGTATTCTTTTACTTTAATTAAGCAAGTGTGTGCTTACTGTGCTGAGAAACAAGGATGAAGAAAGAAAGAAACAAATCACCTCCCTTGCTGTCAAGGGGCTCTATGGAGAAGTGGGCAGGTGTATAATCACCATAGCCAGTGATGTGGCGATCTCTGGAAGACAGCATGTAGGAGAAAGCTGAGTAGTCGGGATGGTGGCCTTAAATTTAATCTCAGAAAATCCTGTAGTGATTATCTGCAAAAGACTTATCCATACAAAATCAGAAAATGTGTTGATCGACATGTGAGAGTAAGCTCAAATAAACAAGACTTAGGAAGAAATGCAAACAGCAATCCCCATGTGCCTCAGGAGGCTGGACTTCAAAGTCTCTTCTCTAAGAAGCTGGCATGAAAGTGACAAACGAGGTAAGGTAGAACAACCATCGCAGGACAGAGATCCACCAAGGACAGGTACTGTGTTAAGGAACACCACCCTCGGTCAGGAAATGCTATTGGAATTCATCTGTGGGACATGCTGACCTCTCTCAGATGCTCAGTGTCCTCAGCTGATAAAAACAGCAACCTCAAAGCCCAGAGGCTCAGCTGAGGTGAGGTGAAGGTAGCAGCAATACTCAAAGTAGCCTGAGTTAGGACAATCCCACAGAAACTAGCTACCTCATAGCAACAGAACATGGGGGAGCCAAGAAATGAAAAAGAGCTCTGAACTCTGCTACCTCACATTCTCATGAATAGGAAAACCAAAGAAGCTCATGGCTAAAGGGTGGTCACCCGCACAGTGGGGGCTCCTCCTGAACCCTGGATCAGGCACAGACCACACCCACACCTGTTTTCACAGAGATCTTTATTAAACTGGGAGAAAAGTTAAAGTGGCTGCTTTTAAAGCTGCAGCAAACGGCCTTGCAGGTGTAATTTTAAGAAGAGGAAAAGGGGAGGTCTGTGCTAGAATGGGCTAGGATGCCATGGTAATGGAGATAGAGGACAGGGGAAGGAGATGGGAACAAGGGAAAGGGGGAAGGGGAATTTGTTCAGGACAAAAGACTGCCTCTGGATAGAGAGGAGACAGATAGGGAGCACAGGCAAATGGCAGTTTATAAAGGTAAAGGGGAAACCCCGTGTTAGGATGAGGTGATTAATTTTAATTGAAGCAAAGGGGACTTTTGATAGCTGGACTTTGGTGGTCAGCCTCAGGAGGAGGAAGTGGCAAATAAGGGAAGAGACACTGGTGGCTAGCTTTAGTAATGTAATCTAAAGGTTTTTAGCAAAGCAGAGGGAATGGGGGAGAAGGGCAGGGCCTGCCAGAGCCACATGCTGGAATAGGCTAATGTCTCTTCAGAGGGGAAGGAACACGGGAAAAACAAGGCAGGGCAGTCTTGGAACCTGCCTGAGTTCTGAATGTTCTCTCCAATGCACCAGAGGTCCATGAAAAAGGTAGAAGCCATGCTAGACACAGTAAGGCCTGTCTGTGAGCCTAGCACTCATGAGATTGAAGCAGAAAAGAAGGTTAAGTGTGAGGTCAGCCTAGAGTATGGAACAGGATCCTTCCCCCAAAAAAGTAGAAAGAAAGCCTTAACCTTACACATTTTAAAGCACATGACCTCAGCGGTAAGACATTCAATATTATAAAGCAAGATGTCATGACATAAAATACTCATTCATCCAACTGTGCATGACAATGTGGACTCGCACATGTTCACTCTTTTTTTCTTGTTTGTTTGTTTTTCAGGACAAGGTTTCTCTATGTAGCTTTGGAGCCTGTGCTGGAACTCACTCTGCAGACAAGGCTGGCTTTGAACTCATAGAGCTCACAGAGAGCCAGGCAGTGGTGGTACATGTCTTTAATACCAGCCCTGTGAGTTCCACTCCATCCTGGTCTACAGAAGAGGAGGAGGAGGAGGAGGAGGAGGAGGAGGAGGAGGAGGAGGAGGAGGAGGAGGAGGAGGAGGAGGAGGAGGAGGAGGAGCAGCCGCCGCCGCCGCCACCGCCGCCGCCGCCGCCGCCGCCGCCGCCGCCGCCGCCGCCGCCGCCGCCGCCGCCGCCGCCGCCGCCAGGCTTCAGTTTCTGCCTCTTGAAACTGGATAGTTTTTGATGTAGCCACAAACAAGTCAGCCAATCAATCCGTGATGGCCCTGACAATAAGGTCAAGGAGAACCACACTACTAGGGCCTGAGCCCCCACAGCAGCTCGAGGTAATACCCAAACAAGAACAAAGCCTGGGATTTGTCCAGGCTTGCCCCAAAAAAGAAAGACTAGGGTTTTAACTAGCCCATGCTAGTCCCAGCCAATTAGAACATACTAATATGACAGCCATTTACATAAGCCAATCTGTAGCCAAATGCTTCTGGCCTGGCCTAGCCCTGAGGTCCAGACCCACAGTTCTGCTGCCACTTGGTCCCAAATAATCACACAAAGGCTTATATTAATTATAAACTCTTTGGCCTGTGGCTTAGGCTCATTACCAACCAGCTCTTGCAACTTAACTCAGTCCATTCTTATTAATCTATGGATGGCATGTGGCTCCATGGCTTTACCTGTGTCTCATTACATCTTGTTTTCTGTGAGGCCACCTGCAGTCTCCCTGACTCTGCCCTTCTCCTTTCTCTATGCTTGAATTTCCTGCCTGCCTCTAAGCTGCCTTGCCATAGGTCAAAACAGTATCTGTATTAACAAGTGGTAACAAAGTATATTCGCAGTGTACAGAAAGACACCCACATCACCAATCAAATCTGAGATGACCTAATTGTCCCTGAAACTCCCCTTAACTGTAATTAAAAGGAGCCTGCATGCCTCTCTCAGGATAGTCATTTTGCTTTTGTGCTGGATGTGCAACCCCAGCATGCTGTTACCTTTATTCTTCAGATGTCCTGAATGCTGGGATTGCACAGCAATAAAGCTGTCTTTGAATCTTTTCTGCTCCTATAAGTACCCATCACCCACACTCCAGGGGTTAAGTAACCCCAATAAAATCCACTGGTTCACCAACTTGGACTTTGGTGGTATCCGTTGTACTGTCATGGATCATGACATCTGTCATGGGATCTCTATCTGGGGTGAATGTGTGGTGAGTCTCCCAAGGAAAACTTCTGCCACTCAGCACTGACTACTTAAAAAACAAAATGCGCCATCATACTGAAAGAAGTATTACAGTTAGCTCATCTGATAATCTTATTAAAAATTAATAAATTGGTTTATGAAACTGAATATGCATATATATATACATAAAATTATATGTACATATATATTAAATCTTTCAGCTTTAACATGCCGCATGCCCTAGGCTTGCCAAACCCACACAGATAACCTTCCTAGAGTACTTTTAAAATGCACACTGCAACCTCCCCAGAGATCTAGACCATCATGACAACTAAATGTGTGCTCCTATTTTTTAAACTGACATAATTACTACCATAATTTAAATTTAAATTTATAAACTTGCCAAGTATTATAGCTTTCATTTCTCATAATCTTGGTAATACTTTATTAAATGGTGTTGGAAAGTATCTAATTCGCAAGTGGTAAACGAATACTTCTTGAAAAGATCACTAAAGATTTGTATAAGCTTAAGACACAAATCACATCACAACACCCAGTAAACTATGAATACAAAAATCTAGTGTAACTGACTAGGATTCAGAATTTATCACAAACCACATCACACATATCCAAGTACATTTTCTCCTAATCTCCAAAGATAATTATTTTTTTTTAAAAAAAAATTTAGTCCCAAGAGATATGAGTCCAATATACTTCATCATTTTCAGTGACATTTTGAGCTAGAATTATTTGATTATCTAACAGTGAATGATTAAACAAATACATCTATGATCACAACCCCAGGAAAAGATCACTAGTAAGAGACTATATAAATCTATAAAACAAACTAGAATAAAAATTGAGTATTGCAAACTAACAGATGATGTTTTGGTTTGGTGGTAGTGGTGGTGGTTTAGTTTGGTATGGTCTTTGGAACAAAACCCCATGATGTAGCATAGGCTACCCCCAGGGTTGTGTTCTTCCTCTCCCAGCCTCTAAGGTATTGGGCTGTATCTCCACAGGCAGCCAATACATGAATTTATCTGTTACTCATATAAAGTAACACTGCTCTTAAAAATCCATGGGATGTATCATCCAGAACACTTTCAAACTGTCACTAAACTTCCGTTCATCTTTGGATGCTGTATATACAGTAGGGTTGTTTGACTGAGAAATGACACCGTAAGTTTAAACACTTGGTTGTAGTTGTCAGGCTATCTGGGGAGGTTATAGAACCTTTACTTAGCAGGGTCTTGCTGGAGGAAGCACGTCATTGGGGACACGGTTTAAGAGTTTATAGCCTTAACTTCCTGCTTGCTCTCTACTTCCTGGCCAGATGAAAATGTGACCAGCCAGCCTCTGGCTCCCACTACCATGCCATGCCATCTAACCATTACAGGTGCTATCCTTCTAGAACTGTGAGCTAAAATAAACCTTTTCTTCCCTCAGGTGCTTTGGACATGATCTTTCATCACAGCAACTGAGGTAACTAGTACATATAGACACAGCATTTTAAGAGGGTAGCTAACATATCACCTTTGAAATGAAAAGAAGGACTTCCAAGAGATTAATGTATAAACAATACAACTTTGAATGGTATATGTTGTGCAGGTATGTACCTGGATCACAGCTATTTAGAAACTGAGACAGGGAGCAGCTTGGGTAATGCAGCAAAACTCAAAAGAACAAAATAAATGGTTGGGCAAATTATATAACAAGTAAATTGTTTATAGATTGATTTTATTAGTGATAGGTTTATATATTAGCAAATTAGATATGTATTTGAAAAGTATTTTTAAAGACTTATCTGACTTTCAATTATGTGTATGCACATGTTTTTGTGTGGGAGTACATGACGTAGTTGGGAGTGCCCACAGAGGCCAGAAGAGGGTGTCAGAGGTCCTGGAGCCTGAGTTGCAGGCAGCTGTGAGCCACCTGACCTGGGTGCTGGGAATCAAAATTTGATCCTGTGGAAGAATACCAAGTACTCTTAACACCTGAGCCATCTCTTCAGTCCCATGAAGAATGTTTCTAGTGCTCTTTAATAATGCACTTCATTTTAAAAAAGGATTTGCAATTCCTTAAAAAAAAACAAAACTATATACTCAAGATACCAGTATATAACAGAAATCTACTCCAAATTCTCTTTCCAACTCTCCATTAAATTCTAGATCCAAATTTACAGAAATAATAGATTAACTTTGAAGGCACTATACAAAATGACAGCAGCCAGTCATTAAAAGGAAAATAGTTTGCAGATGTCATTATCAGATCCACAGGGACAGAGGAAGCATGGTGGACAATCAAATCCACAGGGACAGAGGAAGCATGGTGGACAATCAGATCCACAGGGCAGAGGAAGCATGGTGGACAATCAGATCCACAGGGCAGAGGAAGCATGGTGGACAGGAAGGAGAGCATCAGGACTACAGTTACACAGCAATGTACATGGACTCAACCTCATTCAGTCTGAATGGTTAAAACAGTAAACCCTGCATCATGTTTTCACCACAATTTTTAAGTAAATAAAAATTTATAAAAATACAAGTTTTCCTTTGGAGCTCTTAAGTGCTTTTATTTGTTTTAATGTATGAAAATGAACAAAACTGCAGAGTTTACTTGGAAAACCTAACATTCGAAAGTGTTGCACAAATTCTGGTTGTAATAAAGGAAACTCAGAGCCAGATCTCAGCGAAAGGCTGAAATATCAAAGAGAGGAAACACCACAGTCAAATCTCACCCAGCTGTCTTCCAGCTTCCTCAGCCTCACTCCTCATGGCTTCCACTGCCTTCATCTGTCTTCCTACGCCTGCCTTAAATACCGTCTTTACCCAGTTGTTTCACATCCAGGTTAAGATTAAAGGCGTGGGCTACTACTATTTGGTAGTTAGCCTTGAACTCACAGAAACACAGAAAGATCTCCTCTGTCTCTGGAACTATGGGATTAAAGGCCTGGCACCACCGCTGCCTGCTGGGAGCCTGGACCTCTCACTGTAAACCAAGCTGGCCTCAAACTCAGATCCGTTGGGATTAAAGGTGTGAGTTACCACTCTCTGACCCTCCTGGATTGACTGTGGGTGGATCTGTTCTCTGATATTCCAGACTGGTTTTATTAAATATATAACATATCACCACACGAAAGCACAGGGGAAAACAAAGCAAGCCAAGTTAATTAAGTTGAGATATAATACGTCATTTAATATATAACACAGATGCTTTGAAACACCATGTTTCTAGCTGTGAGTTGATAATTGTGGGAGCCAGGTGATAGGTACACAGAAATTCATTATACAATTCTCTCTAGTGTTGTATGCTGGAATTTTTCAAAAGACATGAAAAATAAAGATAGCTGTGTAAACAAATGGTGCATGGAAGTCAGCAGGACAGGAACAGTGATGGGGGGAGGGGACCACAGTGGGCTATGTACACAGATCATATTAAAAGATAAAATATGGAAACACTTCATCACCTACTTTAAAAATATGAACTTGAATGTAGATAGCAAGATGGTGAAGGCTTTGAAGAAAAGCAGTGTGTATTACCCAGAGACAAAGGCTCCTAGGAAAAAAGAATTGTATGTCCGCTTAAATTTATACTCAGTTAAATTTAAATTTTTACTTAGTTTTTGAAGGAAGAAGGTTTTTGTTTGTTTTGTCATTGTTTTATTTGTGGGATAAGATGTTGTGTAATCCAAGCCATCCTGGATCTCCTTATAAAGCCCAGGCTAACCATGAGCTCAGCAATCAATGTATCTTAACTTCCCAAATACTGATATAACACCATACTCTGCCATTTTTTTACTTTATACAAATTAATAAATGATCTTTATAATAATCAGTTCCTAGGTTACTAGGGATAATAAAAACTACCTATGGAGAAAGCTCTGCAATTCTTAAGAAGAACAAACAAAACCAGGCATGGTGGTATAAGCCTGTAATCCCTGCACTTCAAATGTAAAAACAGAGGATTAGGAGTTCAAGGCCATCCTCAGCTTCACAACAAGTTTAAGGCCATCCTGCATCACATGGAATTCTGCCTCAAAAACAAAATAAAGAATAACAGAAAAATTAGATAACAGTAACAGTATAAAATCTAGTCTCAAGAAAGTAGGAGATTTTGTTTTCAACATCTGAATTTTCTGTTACCACACTACAGTTAGAAAAAGAAATGTGTAAGAAATTATTTTATCAATATTCTCTGAAAAGTAAATTTATGGAACTAAGATATTAAACTAAAAATATAAAATTGCAAGCAGGGAGATGACTCCCTAGTAAAATGCTTCTTACAGAAGCATAGGACCTCAGTTCAGATCCTCAGAATTCACATACAAAGTTGGAAGCAGCGGTTTATGCCCAGAATCCTAATTCCTAGCGCTGGGGAGGCAGAGACAAGAGGCCCCTGGGGCTTGCTAACCAACCAGTCCAGCCACACTGAAGCAGGCAAACAGACAATAAACAACCTAGCACTAGGAGGTACTGGGCTTAGGCTGTGCTCACACACCTCTTCTAATAATGCACCTGGCAACTAGGACTCTGCTGTGTAACACCCCTCCAAAGAATGCATCTAACAATCTGTTAGTAACCTAGGACCCCCATCTGCACTAAACTGCATACATACTTCAGATATGCCTGGAGACAGAGAAAGGAGGCTGAACTTGCCCCTCAGTTAACTTTTGCAGAGAATCCTTTCTATCATCTCATGTGTATACATAATTGGACATGCACTGATTAGAATCACATGCATTACAATCTAAATGGAGAAGCTCAGAACTATCCTTCAGTGACACCCTTCTGCTGGACTCCATTAAAGGGCAGGGAGAATAACTGAAGCTCGTGAGGACCCTTCCTGGTTGGTTCCTGCCTACCCTACCATGTGTCTTTAAAGCTTCTTGCTGTTTTGGAATCTATGTGAGCCTTTATTACAACTATTTAGATAGTGGGCCAAGAACTAGGAAACACCCAGCCCAGAACCTCACCACCACTAATAAAATCAACAAATTTGGTGAGCTCCATGACTGGATCTCAAAACTATAAGGAGTGACTGAAAAACAGGATGAACATCAACCTCCAGCCTATGCAAACATCCATGAACACACACTCACACACAGGAATGAATACCCACACACGTATAGCAGACACAGGTAACAACTGGAAGAGTCTGGAGGGAGAGTTAATTAAAGAGAGAAGCTTTTGGCCTGGTTTTTACTCTGTGGAGGCCTTGTGTATGGTAGGCAGGTATGATTCCCCAGGCTACATCTCCAGTCTCCTGTGCTATTTAATTTCAAATGCAAACTTAAGAGTCCATGAATGCACAAAAGTAGGACTGAGATTCTTGGCACGTCTGTCCAGAGAATGCTAGACAGCTTCCTATATGATTCTGGGCTTTCTGGACTGCAGTTAGGACACAGTACCTGAGTGAAGCTGCTTGTAGGCATGTTTTATGAGTCACTGTAATAAACATCATTAACCATGTGGTATTAAGGAGAAGAGCAATAGCTCACAATAATGGCTTCTCTCGTTTTCTTAATACATAGAAAGACCTAATCTGAAAGTCACAAAATGAACAGTAAACATTCCTGTAAAGATAGAGCTAAAATGATGGGTAAAAATTAAGTAAAAGGGGGCTTTAATTAAAGTTTGTTATCTTAATATTGTTACTTCAACACAATTTATAAAATCACAGAGAAATTAATCCCTAATTGAATCTATGTGTACAATGTCTTGTGGTGATATTTGTGTATTTAATAAAAACAGTCTAGAATCTCAGAGGGCAGAGCCACCCACAGAGCCAAGCCATCAAGGTCGGGGAGTGGTGGCCCAGGCCTTTAATCTCTTCATTGAGGAGGCAGAGATCCCCTGGATCTCAGTGAGTTCAAGGCCAAAGAAAGCCTGGCTTGGAAACTAGGAAACTAGCAACAGGAAAACTGATCCAGGAATTGAAATGTCTGTTGGGGAAAGACAAATGAAGAGGAGAAGGTAGAAGTTCTTCTTCTCTTCCGAGGGCCCAGTCAGTCTGAAGACTCATCTGAACTAGCCCTTTCCGTCTGAGGAGTTGGCTGGGTGACAACTGGGTGAGAACTGGCAGTGGTTTGTTCCCCATCTCTCTGACTTTCCCCAATATCTGGCTCTGGGTTTTATTATATACTAAGAAGAATTCATGAAATATGTCTAATCCCTCTACCCTCTAATCCCCTTCCTCTTTTGTGTGCATAAGCACACGATCTGTCCATAGGGAATACATTCCTCTATTGCTCAACACCTTTTTTTTTTCTTTTTTGGAGGCAGCGTCTCTCACAGTACCTAGAAATTCACTGAGAATAGAACCTTTCTTGAGACTTTTCTAGCATTGACAAAAATGTATTCATTTTCAGGTGGTGGTGGCACACACCTTTAATCCCAGCACTTGGGAGGCAGGGACAGGCAGATCTCAGTCAATTCAAGGCCAGTCTGGTTTACAGAGCAAGTTCCAGGACAGACAGACTGTTACACAAAGAATCCCTGTTTCAAAATATTTTTTCCTCTTAGGAACTTAGAGAAAGCATAGAAGGAAGTGAATTTTGGAGTGAACAGTGACATTATAGTAGTCAAGAGAGCAAGAATGTGGATATAATCTTATAAAATAGATTTCCAACTGAATACAAAGAAAAAAATGTCAGAAATAGGACCAAATCAAGGATATTTTGTATAAGACTTAACTATGCTGGAAATGTGTCAAATAAGTTATGGGAGAGCTTGGAGGCAATTAAACTGGATCAGGTGAGAAGCTATCCACCCTGGCCAGTGGAGAGGCAGCACGCAAGGCCCTTTTACTGTGTACACTGAGGCAGGGCAGACTGAGGAGCCAGTCAGGTTATACAGACAGCTGATCCCAGAAGCCTTGTGCTGCCCAGTCACAGACCATCTCAGATGCCTCGATGAGGTCTGCTTTGATCTTCCCAGTGTTTCAAACCACTATTTTTTAATCAGTTACCAACATTTAACAATTCAGAAACTTCTTCTCTTAATGCACAAGTTTCTACTTTTCTTAAAATATCAAGAGATCAGGGAGTGCAGAGAACCTGGGCAGCCATCTGCCGCAGGCCTCAGGTTGCGCATTCCTTGACCCCTGAAGGTTTGCCCTGTGCATGAGTTTGCCCTGCCCTCAGGCACTCGCATCCAGTCACCATCTTCAAACTACCTCTGTTTTCTCTGCTGTTTGTTTTCTTTTGTTTTTGTGTCTGTGGGCTTGTCTCACGTGGGGGACATGCCCTTGATTAAAGGAATCACCACTAAAGGCAGGTGCCTTTCCTAACTCAGCGGCCGAAATACAGTAAACATGAAATCAGACTTAGCCATACTTAGGCATGCTTCAGAGACTGACCAATACCAAAATCAGATCTTAAAAACTGATTCTTCCCACATTAGTTTACAATTTCAGTGAAGAAACTCCTGGCAGAAGTAACCCTCCTCCTGAAGGCAGTACTACTTCACTTCGTGTCTCCCACAATGGCATACAGGCCCCACCCCAATCCTATTCCCTTAGACCACTGAAATGTTACCAGTGTTAGTTAGCACCCTGACACCAGCCTGACATAAGAAAGAGGGCGGGGAAAGGAGGGGCGGGCTGGGCACAGTGGACGGACCATGCCTGCAATCACAGCACTTGGGAAGCAGAAGCCAAAGGATCACAAGATCAATGTCAGCCTTAGTTATATGACGAATTGAAAGCCAACTGGGGTTACATAAGTCTCTGTCTCAAAATAAGAATAAAGAGGGTGGTAAGTGAAAACTCCCCAAGCAATTCCCACGGCATCATAAACCAAAAGAGCCATGGGGGCTTTGGGTCACCTCACTGGGATACCTGGATATTAAGTTATGTTGTTCATTATGAAATATTCCTGAAGGTTTCAGATCTTTAAAAGTACCATGAAACTGGGTATATTTTAGTCTTCAGACTTTAGCTATCCAAACCATATAGTGTGAAGAGTTTAGAAATGTGTTTAAGCTGGGAGGGAGGCATACGTGCTTCTAGAGGCAGGTGGATCTACAGAGTGAGTTCCAGGACAGTTAGACCTGCACAGAAAAACTCTTGTCTTGAAAAACCAAGAAAGGAAGAGAGAGGGGCGAGGGAGGGAGGGAGGGAAATTAGTTCTGAAATTTCTGCAATTCCCAGGAATACTCATTTATTGTTCCTGGATCACAAAAAGTAGCATGGTGGGAATTTGAGAATTTGCCTTTTCTCACTTTATGTTATAATCCTAAAATATATTGTTGGTCTAAATAAAAAGTTGTTTTATAAAAGAGGAGTCAGAAACCTACACCTGAGCTTCAGTTCTAACGCCAAAGAGAGGTAGAAAAGGTGGGTAGGAGGGAGGGGCTTAGAGTCACCAACACTAAGATCAAACTAACGACAAAGAGCTGTTAACTGCTTAACTTGTTCCCACTCCACATGAAATAGAGGAGCGTCACAGAGTCACACAGAACGCAGCAAGAATGCAGTCAAGTTATTAGTTATAGGATTAACATGCAGAAAACAGTGGTTCCTCAATGTAACTCATAGAAAAGAGAATATGAATAAAAATTCAAACAAAACTATAAAATACCCCAAAACAAAACTAATTAATAAAAGGTACAAATAAAGTCAACCAGCCTGTAGGGGCCAGCAAGGGTCCCCGGGGTTTAAACGTTTCTGATGATCGCTGTGGTTCATGTCTGTAATCCTAATTCCAGGAACTAGGCAGGACTGTTATAAACTTGAAGCTGTGCACACGGAAGCCAGGCTGCACCACCAGGAAGGAGATCTGAGAGCCAGTCAGAGCTTGGTTCAGGCAAATGACCCCAGAGAATCCACAGAAACTGAACCACCATACAGAAAATCGAGAGCCTGAGCCACACATGAATCAAATGAAATGTCAGTCTCTAAAAAGACTGCAGGTAATGCTCAAAAAGCTTTTACAGAGAGCAACACCAAGTGTATGTGTGGAAGCAAGAGTATATAAAGCTTTTACATCATTTGGAATACAGTCAAAAGGTAAAACATTTTGTAGTATTTTTATGTCATTAAGAAATTCCGAAACACACAGTTCTTAATATTTCAGGTTTTGTGACTGCTGAACTTTACTTGGTTTCAGGATTACTAACACTCTCTAGGCAAAAGTAGTGTCCTAAGAAAATTATAGTGTTAGCTGGGTGTGGTGTCACAAGCCCATAATCCCAGCACTTGAGAGACAGAGGCAGGAGAGTGTTCAGTGTCATCTCTGACAACACAGGAAGTTCAAGGCCAGACCCTATCTCAAAACCAAGAAAGAGAACAAATATTTATAGAGTAAACAAGTTATTTGAAACACTAGAGAAACATCTGTTTACATAGCAATAATTAATATTGCGAGGGTCCTTATCTATAAATTCATGAAGGTCACCTAAGGACTTTCCTAGATAACATTTCACTAGCCAGATAATTATGAGTATATATAATTGGAACAATAAAATTAACATCTGTTTTAAAGAATGCTTTTAATGTTATGCCTTCTGTTAAATCAACCCCACTTTTATAACTTACTATCGATTACTAAGGTTTTTATATAACAAAAATAAACAACCCTACCCTGAAAACAGAACTAGGAATCCCTCTGTAGCCAGGTGTGTGACAAATGCCTGTGACCTAGCACTGGGGAGGCAGAGGGAAGGGCTGCTGTGATCTGAAGGCAGCTGGGATACAAAGAAAGTACCGGGCCAGCTACAGCACATAGTAAGTCCCCGTCTCAAAACACAAAAACAAAAGAATGCTTTTTCTGTTCTCACCTTGGCTGTTCTCCACTCCCAACCATCGCCTATCTGTTGGGAATGTTTGATGAATTCTTCACAATAACGTTGGAAGCTTTTTTCTCCAAAGAATTCATCTTCCATGCTAAATGAGGACTGCAATAAAAAAGAAAAAAGGAAAGTTGGGGCAGGACAATAGACACCACCCTTGGGGTCAGTCATATGAGTTCTCTTTCCATATTCTCACTCTGTCTCCTTTGTGTTTTGCACAACATGAAAAACCTAAAAGCCCATACTTATAACAGAGTATTTATCTACAGGGCCTTCTTTGTTGGATTTTCAGTTGTTCAAGAAGGATTCTTGTCTGGTTTTCTTTTTGAATTGCTAGGCATTGAACCTAGAGCCGCAAACATGCCAAACATATACCCTACAAATTAATGGATCATTTGACCAAACATTTCTTGGCTATTTGTCTATTTTTATAATGACAAGGGTGGTGTTGAATGTAGTAGAAATCCTCACTGTTAATTTTATCTGATTCTAAGGTAATGCTGTCAAATATGCCCCTCAACAGTGTCTTTGCACTCCTCAGCTCTTACGCTGACGTGTTACAGTGATGCATGGAGGCCAACTGCCCTTCACACTTTATTAGAAGGGTCAATTCTCTAGCAAATGCTGTTGCAAAGCTTGAAATTGCTTTCCAAGGTATAAAGTTAATTAATTACTACTCGATCAAACTCACAAATGTGACATGCCAAGAAATACTCATGTATTTGATATAAAAAGCTGTTCAAAACATAAAATATTGTTTACAGAAAGAATTTTAGCTCATAAGAAAAGTGCCAGATCATGTAGTTGAAGCCTCTCAATGAACACTCATCATTAGCTATAGTATCAAGACTGTTACGGATTATATCAACTGCTATGCTGGGTACTTCACATCTCTCACCAACACTCTCACAACCCACCGGTGTGGCATTCCCACTCCTATGAAAAATCAAAAGGAATCTGTTCACAAATACAGATAAAAAGGGATTTGGGGCCATGCCCTGTCTATATAATCTGATTCCCAACCCCCCATGCAGACTATTCAAATTTAGCACAACCTATATAAGAATGTATCTGTTTGCCCAATAATAAAAGTTGAATGCATACTGAATGGGCATTGTGCAGACAAAAATTAGGTATTAAAAAAAAAAAAAAACCATTTTCCTTATAAGAACTCATGTTCTAAGAAAGGGAGATAAATAGCAAAAACAATTTCATCAGAAACTGCCCTAAGCAGCCTCCTTTCACCACCATGCAGATTCACTGACAATGTAGCCTTGCTGAGGCACACTGATGCTGGAGCATGGTGACCATAAAGCAGTCTGCTCCTGAGAGATGAGTGTGGGTTCACAAACCATATTCTTGTATAATAAATATGGAGTTTAATTAAACAAACCAATAAAAATATAAGCAGACAGCTGCACTTGCATATACTGTAAACGCCTCAATGAGGGCCAGATAAAGGTATGACTCTATATGACAAGAAAACTGCTATTGAGGAAGGTTAAGGACAGTGTAACCAAAAACATACAAACCCACAATTCTATACTCAGTCAACTATAAAACTGGCTTAAACTCCTCCTTTTAAACCAAAACTTGAAGTTTAGATGGTGTATCCTGGATTCCATTTAATCAGGAGTAAACTATGATATGGGTGTGATGGCATATCTGCAATTCTAGTACCTGGAAGGTTAAGGCGGCAGGATCAAAAGTTCAAGGTTATCCTCCTCATCATAGGGGGTCAAAGCCAGTCCGGGCAATGAGACTCTTATCTTTAAAAAGGAGGTGGGGTGAGAGGCATGAACAATAAATTCCAATCAAAAACCCACATTCAAAGAAAATGAATAATCAATAAAATACTTGCAAACAGAATCCGAGGACACATCAAAAAGATTATCTACCATGATTGAAGGGACTCTAGCTGTCTCAAGAGTGGCAAGTGTGGCTCTGGCAGGCCTTGCCCTTTTCCCCAGCTCCCTCTACCTTGTTAGCTCCCAAGGTCTAGTCACTTATTTGGCAACTTCTTCCTCCTGAGGCTGACTACCAAGGTCCAGATATCAAAGTATTGAAGTCCAGCAATCAGAGCCCTTTTGGCTACCATAATTAACACGCCCAATTAAAATTTAACACCTCATTCTAACATGAGTGTGGCAGTATGAATGTAATTGGCCCCCATAAGCCCAAAGGAAGTGACACTATTGGGAGGTATGGACTTGATGGAGAAACTGTGTCACTGTGGGGGTGAATTTTAACATATCCTATGCTCAAGCTCAGTGTTACACTTAGGATAATTCCTGTTGCCTAAAAATCAGAATGTAGGACTCTCAGCTCCTTCTCCAGCACCATGTCTGCCTGTATAACACAATGTTGCACCATGGCAATAGGCTAACCCTCTGACAATGTAAGCCACCAAAATTAAATGTTTTTCCTTTATAAGAGTTGCTGTGGTCATAGTGTCTCTTCACAGCAACAGACAACAAGGTTTCCCATTTTACCTTTATAAACCACCATTTTCCTAGGTACCACATCTGCCACCCCTTTATCCAGAGGTATTTCTTTGTTCCTCCTAGACAAATATCCCTGACCCCTTTTTCTTATTCCCTTCCCCTTCTCCCTTGTCCTCTATCTCCTGTGTTCGTCTCTTTTCAATGTCTTCTGTCCTTCTGAAGCAAATAAATCTCCTTTGTGCTGAGAACAGGGCTCTAGGGGCCCTGAACTAATACTCTGAATTTCAATGATCAAGTAGGCTTCATCTCAGAAATTCAGGGATGGTTCAACATACAAAACTCTGTCAATGTAATCTACCATATCTCAACAAACTAATATATATATATATATATATATATATGGTATATAAATATATATACATATGCTATATATGTGTATATATATATGTATATATATATATATTATCATCTCATTAGATGCTGAAAAAGCCTTTGGTAAAATCCAACACTCCTTCATAATAAAGTTCTTGGAGAGATCAGGAATACAAGAGATATACCTAAACAAAAAGGCAATTTATAGTAACATCAAATTAAATAGAAAGAAATTCAAAGCAATTCCATTAAAAATCAGGAAGAAGACAAGGCTGTCTATTCTCTCTGTATCTATTCAATATAGTTCTGGAAGTTCTAGCTACAGCAATAGGAGAACAAGAGGAAACAAATTGGAAAGGAAGAAGTCTAAGTATCACTATTTTCAGATGATATGATAGCATACATAAGCAACCCCAAATGTTCTCCCAGGGAACACTACAGCTGATAAACAAGATGGCTGGATACAAGATTACCCCCCCCCAAAAAAAAACCTTAGTAGCCCTTCTATGTATAAATGACAAATAGCTGAGAAAGAAATCAGAGAAACAACACCCTTCACAACAGACACAAAGAATACAAAATATCTTGTGGTGACTCTAACCAAGCAAGTAAAAGATGTGTGTGATAAAACTTTACGTCTTTGGAAAAGCTAGCATAATTGTCACCAGAGGGGCTCCATCCAGCAACTGATGGAAACAGACACAGATATCCACAGCCAATATTAGGCAGACCTTGAGGAATCCTGAGGGGAGAAGGGAAGAAGGCTTGTAGGAACCAGAGTGGTCAAGGACACCACAAGAAAACCCACAGAATCAACTAACCTGGGCTCACAGGGACTCACAGAGATTGACCTGACAAGCAGGGATCCAGCATGGGTCTGACCTAGCTCCTCAGCATATATGTTATGGTTGTATAGCTTGGTATTCCTGTAGGATCCTAACAGTGGGAGTGGGGGTGTCTCTGACTCTTTTGCTTGCTTTTGGGACCCTTTTCTCCTACTGGAACAGCAGCCTTAATACGAGCGGATATGCCTAGTCATATTGCAACTTGACATGCCATGTTTGGTTGATACCCCTGGAAGACCTGCCCTTTTCTAAAGAGAAACAAAGGAGGAACAGATCTGTGGGAGAGGAAATAGGAGGGGGGGGGGAGATAGCAAAATGGTTTAAGAATGGCAGAGAAAAGGGAAGGGGAGAATGGGACTCATATGGGATGTCTCAGTGTGAATAGGGATCAGTATACTCAGAAGATCAGAGACAGGGTCTGATGGTCTCAGCATGAAGATGGAAACAGTATTCACAGCAGACTGTAGACTGTAGGATCTGATGTCTCAGTGTGAACAGGGATCAGTATGCTCAGTAGACTACAGGCAAATAGATTGGCACTCAGGAAGTTTCAAACACTGAGCCGTTTGGATTCTCTCGTGATGGTATTACAGTCATCTACTACCACTGCACATGACTCTCAAAGGACAGGGATTTTCATATAATGTTGAAGAAGCAGTGCCCTAAAATGACTGTCAGAGAAGCAGGGCCATCAACAATGTCTGTACTTAAGAGTTTTGTGGGGTGGAGAAAAAAAAATTGCCTTCTACCCAAAGACTTCAGGATTGTTTTAAATGTCAGCTTTGCCTTAAAACTACTTAGGGGATGCACTGATCTGTGAAGATGTTATTATCATATAAGATTTATATATGAAAACTGTTTCAGACTGTACAGGCTCCCCAAACCCAGCCTGGAGCTCCACTGTGTACAGTGGTAGAAACAGTTAGCTCAAGGTTGATTGTTAAACTCTTTTGACCTCAAAATACCTTTTCTTGAAAATACAGAATGAGGTAAAGCATACAAAGGCCTGGGAGTTTAGGAATTGTCTTTACCATGAAAGTGTGGTCCTGAGATCAATGCAAAGTTCAGAAGGCATGGAAGCAGAAAACTGACCGTGGAGGAGAAAGTCCAGAAGGGTCATGCAGAAGTCACCATCAGCTACAAGGACTCTGCTGTGTCGGGGATGTATGTAGCATTCCTATATTCCTATTTATTATTCCTATAATAAATAGCTCAATAGCACTAAAATTCAGGGTGCCCCTAATGAAGACAGCACCTAAAGGAAAGAATTAAGAGTTGACCAAGCAAAAGGGGGGTGGAGGTGGGAAGGAACAGGGTATACAAAGTTAGGTTTGGGGAGTTTCGTTTGTATGTTTGGTTTGTTTTTCCGAGGCCATGTCTTGCTATGTAGCCCTGGCTAGCTTGGTACTTACTACACAGCTCAGCTTGGACTGAGACTCCTGACTGTTTCCTCCATGTCCTGAACACTGGGACTACCCATCTGAAAACTGCGACTGCAATGTGGAGGGAGGGAGGGAGACCTGCTGCCCAATGGTAGGAGGCCCCTCAGCCTGAGAGCTCAAAGGGAAGCAGGAGGGAATCCTGGCAGGATTGGGACTTGTGCTGTCACGACTGGATGAAATCTCTTAAAAGGCTCTGGGTAAGCCAAGAGATTCAGAAACCCAGTGCAGGTGAAGAGTAGGGTGGGTTCTTCACACGCAGGAAAAGGCAGGTCTGAACAGGAGACCTCCCTGGAGGAAGAGCGGGGCTGGGAGAGGCAGGCTCCGTTCAGCATGGGTTTGACAGAAGTGTCTGCAGGTCTACAAATGACAAGTCTAGCAAGCATTTTGAGGCAAGTCCATCTCAGAGAGGAAAAACTCTGGGCTGGAGATAACGATTCTGCATGATCATCATACAGACGGCAAGAGGCTGAAATGGAGCTGTCCCAAGATGGGCTTCTCAACACCGAGAGATGACAAGTCAGCAAGCAGAATTTAACTCATAAGGAATTATCCTTATGCCATGGCAGGTGGTGTACCTCTTTAATTCCAGCACTCAGGAGGCAGAGGCAGGCTTATCCTTGTCAGTTTGAGGTCAGCACAGTCTGCACAGTGAGTCAAAGGCCAGCCAGGGCTACACAGTGAGATGCAGTCTCCAAAATAAATAAATAAATTAAAACAAATTAAAAACAGAAAACACAAAATATCACAATATATACTTAGGATTTTTAAAATTCCAAGCCAACTCTTCATAACAAAATAAGCCCTCCAGGTACTTGAGATTTAGTGAACTATTAAAAATGCTAGCTGAAACATAAAATTTCATTCAATAGCCATACTTTATCTAATTGATAGCACTATGCTACCAGCAAGATGACTGAACATCAAAACACTAATTAATATTGGGTTGTATACTTTTAAAATTATTTAAGAACTGAGCGTTGTGGAAGGATGTCATATATTGCAATACAAACACAGCTTGATTGCTAAATCAGAAAGTATACCATACTAATAGGGAATTAATCTCCATTCACATCCTAATGATATATCATAATGAAATACCAAGGAATAACTGTTTCTTTGCTCAAGTAAGACTCTCTCAACTCATTAAAAAATAGAAGCATTTTTGCTCACACTTTCAAGCCTGGATTCTCTCCCTTTCTGCCATGTTCATGGACAACAGAAGCAGAAATCATAGTCTCAGAACTTCCTATATGAGATGGCTGGAAATGTGGCCAAAATAAAATAATTACAAACATGAATCATTGGCCAACAATAGCAACAATAATCCCATTTGCCTTAAAAACCCAGTGCATGTGAACTGTGTGTTTCTAGACAACTTGACTTATTTGAACAGGTCTGGAGAGAATCTTACACTACAGCCCAAAGAGGCCTAACCTTAAGCTTGTGGTAATCTCTCTGCTCCAGCCCTTCCAATGCTGAGATTACAATGTGAGGCACCATGCCAGACAGACTAGCTGAGTGTGGAGACACATATCTATAACTCCAGCATTTGGGACGTGAAGGCAGAAGGATCAGTGGTTGAAGGCTACCCACCCTTAGCAATATAGGAAGTTGGAAACCAGCCTGGTCTACACTGGACCCTCTCTCAAAAGAAAAAAAAATTTAAGTAAATTCAGACTTTAGAGGTAACAACAGAACAATTGTGAATGCTCAGTAAAAAGATGAATTTTAGCTAGGAGCTACAGCCCCTGGCCTTCTTCTGAGGCAGGAAAATGTCAATTCTCCTCTCATCTTAAACAATGTCTTTCATTTCTAATTATACGTAAAAATTGGAAATGAGTCGCAGCTCCTTATATCCTAATGTATAAGGAGTTAATGCATCTGCTGAGCTCGAGTGTCATCTGGATGAACTGCTTTGATGTTTTTGTTGCTGTCCTGTTTTCTTTCTTTTTTGTTTTGTTTTCTTTAATTCAAAACAAATCTCACAATCACTTCAGCAGAATTCAAAGACTGAAGAGTCTGAATCATTTTTCCTACCTTTCCAATCTTGGGTTAGCCCTCCAAGGAGAGAGTGCAGAAGCCCTACTCTGTGCAGCTCCAGTGAGGAATCCCACATATGACCATTCTTCAGACCAATTCATTTAGCTAAAAACCGGTTTCTCACTATGTGATCTTTAATCTGATGTGTACGGAATTAAATCTATGTGTGTCTGGTTTTTTTTCCCAGCAAAAGATATTTCTTTTGATGAATCAATAAGTTCGAATATATCAAATCAGGATTTACATATATATAGGTATATATAAATGTTTCTCCAGACTTAAGGTTACTTATAAGTAAATAAATATATACACATATATAACAAAACACACTATGCACATCCTTAAACATTAAAGATCATTTTTCATTAATGAAAGAAAGCAACTTCATCTATGTTCATCCTCTCTGGGAAGAATTCTACACTACTGACCATGAGAAGTGATCAAGTTATGTTGGAATAAAAGCAATATAATTGATGTGACATTAAAGCATACATGAAGACTCTTTGGGGCAGAAAGGGACCCACTAAGAGGACCCTAGGGGGTTAAGGAAGGGCAGTGAAAAAGTCTGATGAGTAAGAACACAGTACAATGATATACGTGTATGAAAGCATAAAAATACCAATGATGTTATATATAACTTATATATGTTATATGAAAATTTAGCTTAAAAAACACATTAAAAATAACTGTAAACATAGATTACATTCTTCTAAAGCATGCCATTTTAAACCACGTGTCTATTATGGTTTCTTTCTGCTGCTGTAAAGAAGAGACACCATGACTGTGGCAACTCTTACAAGGAAGAATATTTAATTGGAGTGACTTAATTAGATGGTGCTGGCTACAACTTGATCAGAAGGCAATAGGAAGTAAACTATCACATTGGGTGCTTGAACATATATGAGTCCTTGAAGCCTCCACAGTGACACATTTCCTCCAACAAGATCACACCTACAACACAGGCCACTCTTATGAGATTATTGGGGACCAATTACATTCAAACTACCACACCAGGCATGGTGGCACAAGTTTGTGGATAGGGTCTCAGGCACTTAAACTGAATCAGAAGTATCACTTGAGCCTCTAAGCTTAAGACTGCTCTGTACAACATAAGACTATGTACTGTGGAAGGAGGGGGTAAGGAAGGATGGGGAAGGGACAGGCAGACAATTCTAGCTATGAGAGGTAAACACTGACATTTACAACAATGTTTGAACTCATGTAAACAACTTAATCTTACACCTTGCAGAGTTCCCTGGCAAAGGTCCTCTAGTTGAGAGAGTAGTTTAGCAAAGTATAGATTTCATGTGAAATTCTATGCCCTAACCAATAAGTACATGATTCTGAACACCCCCAAATAAACATTTCTATTTATTACCACAGAAATGATTGAGAAGTAATCATGCTAGAAGAAAACTGAGACCAAAGGAGGCACCTAAGGTTGTAAGGGAAGCAATGACTTTCTTCAGGTCATTCCAACGGAAATTCCTTAGCTAGAGGTCAGCCTCTAGACACAGCTTAAACTGTTTTCCTTGAACAAGGCAGTTTCCACTGAGATGAGGTTTTGTTTGCTGATGTGGGAATCCATCATGATGGCACCTCCTCAGGCAGTGATTTCTCAATTATTTGAACACAGGAAGCTGTGTTTTTACAGAGTTTGTGGTATGTTTCCTTTTTTCCATTGGCCATCATGAAGCCCGAACTTCCTCTGAGGCTAGCTTTAGTGATTATACAGAAACAGAAAAAAAAAAAAAAGTGCAACTTTTCATAGACTGTATTTTGGTGTGACTCACCCTAATGTTATCCGAGCTTCATATCTTCATGAACGTGATTTATCTTCGTTATTATATCATTTATGGGTTATAAGTCACCTTAAATACTTTTAGGGACAGACAGGATTTGAATTTCAAATTGTAAGGAACACAGAAAAAATGGGTAATAGAAAAGAAATAAGATAAGAAGACAGGAAGAAAAAAATACTGAGCCCTCAGTATCATCCTGAGAGATTTGAGACTTTAAAAAAAAAGTATAAATCATGGCTTTGCTTTCAACAGTCAGTAATCAACTTTATATGAAAATTTTCAAGCTGACAAGAACAATAATGCAATACAATAAAATCAATAATAAATTGTAAAATGCATTTATGGAATTAGTTTGGACCGATGTAATAATTAAAAACAGCATTATTAAGCCTTTCCTATGCATCAAGAGCTGCAGTAACTAAAACGCTCATAGCATCTCTATAAGATAAGTTAGTATGACTTTTCTCTGCAGATGAGGAAATTGAGAAACGAGATAAATAGCTTGTTATAGCTGTTAAAGGTAGTAACTGGGCCAAAATCATCGGAACATCACAGCCTCGAGGAGATGCTCCTTCAGCTAGTCCTGGAATTATAAACTGAAACAAACTGGTGTCACGGAATAAATGATGGCAGAGTGGGGGTGGTAGTGACCCTCGGAACAGACTGAAATGGCAGAGAGTGGCCAAGAGAATAGCCTGACTAGACAGCAGATTGAGGATGGCAGGAAAATTTGGGGAACAGGAAGCAAGCAGTTTACAAAGAGTCTTCAAACTCAAAAGACTCTGTTTAAAACAGGGAGCAATAGGAAATCACTATAAGGTTCCTGAGCACAAACTGGTGGATGAAAAGCTCTTCTTGGAAAGATAATACATGATGATATGAAATAACCCTAAGTTCAAAGGCAAGCATTAGTAATTATTCTCCTTGGCCCCTGTAGACCAGTGAGCTTTGATGTACCAAGCATGGTACAGGGGCCTCTGTTTCTACAAAAGATTGCCTTCAGATGGAACATCTTTTTAGTTGCCCTATTTTCTAAGTGTTTTATAGCCTATTTGGCCCCTAAAGACATTCATTTCCAAAGTACCATCACCAAATAATCTCTATAGCTCTCTCTTTTGGATGATGATTATACTTGTGATTCAAACATAACCTCTGAGTTCCAAAGGCTTCAAAGATCTTAACGTTCACATCAATCCCAGTCTGAAACTATATACCTCTATAAGCTTTGCTATTTTTCCTAAAGGGATGCTTCTGTTCTCAAAAGTTTAGTGAACACTAGCAAGTGCTATCAAGATCTAACTTGTTTTGGGCATGGTAGTGGATGCCTATAACCTCAGCACTCTAGAGGCTGAGGTAAGAAGACTGACTGTGAGGTCTATACCAGACTCTGTAAGACTGTCCAAAATATTTAAAAAAAAAAAAAAAAAAAAAGTGTGGGGATGGAGTGGTACAATCGGCAGTGAGATTCCCTAGCCTGCACAAAGGCCTGAGTTCCATTCCCAGCACCACATAAACTGGACGCTGTGACTGATGCACAACAGCACTTGGGAAGGAGACAGAAGACCAGCTCAAGGTCTGCCCCGCCTGCACAGGGAGCACAAGGCAAATATGGGCTAGAAAACTGAGAAAGGGGAAGATACAGTTTTTTTAAAGCATTGTTTTACATACCCCACCACGTATAGCAAGATCTTCAATATTATCCTAACAATATTCCATACTTAAGTGAATCAAGCTGAAAACTATCTCCACTAGTTTCTTCCATTAAAATATAAATAACAATTTTCTGTTTGTTTTTGCTCATTGAGACAGGATCTGGCTGTGTGTAGTGCAGGATGTCTTCAAACTGGACAGCATTGGTGTGCCAGGATGAGTGATGGACCAGCAGGCTTGGGTATGACTCTCAAAACTGTGCTCTAGGAGATTTTAGCTTCCTCATTACTGGAGTTTATTTTCCAGCTAAGGTTTCATTCTGTGTCATTTTCTCCTGCTAATATCCAATGCTTTGGAAGCAATGAGTAATACTTGGGGTCCTAAAATAGATTTGAGCACTGCACAGGGTATAGGTTCTCTAACCCTAACGATCATAAATGTACACTTTCGCCACCACAGTGGAGGCCACTACCAGATTATAATGACTCAAAGTAAGCTTTTGGCAAAGAATTACCGAATTTGGAAAGAGCAAGCCGTTTGATAAAGTGCACTCATAACAGGAGAAAATGAATACAAACACTAAGGAAAAACTGATGACTACTGTAGCCAGCTCCTTTGAAGAGAAGCTGAGGCAGGAGGCCACCTGAGCCCAGACCAAACAATCCAAGCCCGAGAGTGCCTGCTTAGAGTTCGAGGCCAGCCTGGGCCACATAGTAGCAGGGACCCTGTCTTAAAAACAAACTCACAATATGCTGCTGCTTTTTTCCCCTTACGTTTAGAAACTATTTGCACAGAAGCATGTAACTGCAGAAATTAGGACTCCATTTTGATTGTGAAAAAAACATATGATCACCCCGGAGTTTACAACCAAAATTTTCATAATTATTACAACTGAAAGAATGCCTTCTATAAATCAATTATTCCTTCATCTCCGCCCCCCTCCTCCGGGTTTTTAGGCGGGGGGGGGAGGGGGGGCGGGGGGGGCGGGGCGGGGACGGGAGTCGTGTTGGCTGCAAATCTGAAAGCCCTTCAGGTGGGCCTGCCAGTCACTTCCTTTGTCTCAAGGTCACGTGACCACATTCCAAGCACAAGGTGGAAGGTCGCCGGGCGGCCCGCGCCCGCCTCCCCGGTCTTTTGTTCCCGGCTGGCCGCTCCGCCGCCCTTCTCCGGTCCGAGAAGCGGGCGAGGGCTGCGGGTATCAGAGGAGGAGGCGCCGTGACTGGGAGTACTCACCCCGCTCGCTCGCTCGCCCTGACCTGCAGCCGGAGGCGGGGCGGGGCGGGGCGGGGCGGGGGCGGGGCCGGGACGGATGGGAGGAGGAGCCCGCCCGCGCCGCAGTGAGCATGCGCAATGAGTACGCCCGGGCCGACCTCCAGGCGAGACCTTCCTGCAACCTGTGCACTGGAATTCCTTTCCAGCACTCAATCCATTCAGTGATATCGGCGGGGCAGCGGCCACCACGAGCTCGGGTAGCTGTACATTCTCCTCCAACACGCTGTGTAATAAGCTGACTGTGAACGGGTGGCCGGAGGGAAGTGGAGTCCTACAGGGATGCAGCCCGCTCACATCCCCAAGAGTTTAGAGAACAATGCCACTCTGGGCACTGTCACCCTTTTAAAACAAGACTCTGGCAAGAAGTTAGGAATTCCAGTGTTGAAAGCTGTACCAGTTGTGGCTCAGAAAGCAGAAAATACCAATCCAAAATGAAACAGGCAAAGACAAGAGCAGAAGAGGAGAAAACCCAGAGGCTGAAAGAGTCGGGCCGCGGAACTGACAGGATATCTCAGGGAAAGCACTTTTCCTCCAAACAAGAAAGCGTTTCTTAGAAAAGAAAGTTAAACAGTCAAAATAAAAGCACACCCGGTCTTCAAATCTGAAGATCCGGGCTTTGGTCATGTTCAGTATGTTCAACTAACTCATTTAGGCTGGACTGAACTCATACCAATTCTGCCTTAGCCTTCTAAATACTGATAGCACAGGCACGTACCACCACAGCTGTCTGGTTGTGCATATTTCACACAGGATTTCCTAAAGTCTGAAATGTTACCTTTTTTTTTTTCTTTTTTGTTTTAGGTCTTTTTTTTTCCTGGTTTCTTGAGAAATAAAATGAAAGAAAAGTGGATTTATACAAACAAACTGTTACATTAGGAGTCATTTTTCAGGGCTAGGGATGTACCACACAGGTACTTGACTGGTATGAGGTCCTGAGTCCCATTTCCAGAAACAGAGAAGTGTGAAGAAAGAACTAAAAAGGAAAAAAAAAAAAAAAAAACCTGTCATGAAACATCGAGTATTCAGTACTTACCTAAGTGTCTAATGGAATACAGCAGTTGGCAAGCAGGCCTGGAGAGATGGTAGAAAGATCGTAGGTTTCCAGTTTGCCAGGGTAGTCAAGAGCCTGAAAGTAGAAATGTGGAGTACAGGAAACTTCTCAGTGTAGTGAGATTATAATGCAATACTCTAATCATGGATGCATGATGCTATATATCTAACAAAACACACTAAACAACACAAAGAATAAACCCAAATGTAAATTATAGTCTTCTGTTAATAATACATTAAATTTGGTTTAATGATATATCAAAATTGGTTCATCAGTTTTGGTGAAATTCTACATGTGGTGTGTGGAAATTCTATGTTCTCTGTCCGATACTCTGTAAGCCATTTTATTTTCTACAAAGAAATTAAGTATTTAATTAGGAAAGTGATAGCACAAACCATGTGTGGCAGCATACACTTTATTATCACAACACTCAGGGCTCAATAAGTGTTTCTGCAAGTATGAGCCTAGACTAGTCTGGAATGGCAAGTTTCAGGCTCTCTATGAAACCAACAGAACCAACCATGTGTCTTAGTCAGTATTCTATTGCTGTGAAGAGACACCATGACCACAGCAACTCTTATAAAGGAAAATGATGACCAGAGTGGTTTACAGTTCAGTGGTTCAGTCTATTATCACCATAGCAGGACATGGCAGCATGCAGGCAGACATGGTGCTGGAGAAGGGAGCAAGAGTGGAGAAAGAGCTACATCTTCATCCAGGAAGCAACAAGAAGTGGTCTGAGACACTGGGTGATGCTTGGACATATAGAAGACTGACCCCCATAGCCAACCTCCACAAAAACACACTTCCTCCAACAAGGCCACACCTACACCAACAAAGCCACACCCCCATAATGGCATTCCCTATGTGCTTATGGGGGTCAGCTACATTTAAACTGCCATACTATGGGACTGGAGCTTGTGGTTTTAAGGTTACTGCCTTTTGTTGTTGGATTTTTTTTTGGTTCAGGCTGACCTGGAACTCATTGTGTAGCCATCTCACTGTGACCAAAAACCTGTGTACAGTCCTCCTGCCTCGCTTCCCAAAAGCTGACATTACAGGTTGAGCCATCATATTTCAGTCAAGCATCTCATTTTTGAAGGATTTGTTTGAACTAGGATGTCATTTATCAAGAAATTCCAATTTGAACAATTTACCAAAATATTTAGTGAATATTGTTAAAGTTTTATTTTTGAGGGATATTATCTCTCTCTAGCATTCGGAGATATTTTAGAACTATAAATTATCTTTTAAATTTGCCAGAGGGACTCAGTGTTTTTGAAAGGTTCATTCTAGTAGTGGTCTGGTAATATCGAGTACTTGTTTTTTATCATTTGGGATTGTCCTAGTTTATTGTGTGTGAGGGGTGGAGTTAGGGAATGTCTCACATACTGTAACCCAGGCTGGCCCCAAAATCTCACCAATTCTCCTTTCCCATAAACTCTGAAATGGGCCCTGTGCTATCAGGGCCCTGGTTAGAATCCCTAGTTAGTCACTGCAAGATGTCCTTCCTATAGGAGTTTGCGGTTACCATCCAGGAGGAGAAAATGCCATGAGCGCCAAGACAAGATCGGTGTGCATGTCCCAGGGCACATTGTTACATTTAGATGGACTTGCTGTTCCTTTTCAATAATTGCTATTTACTTTAATATTGCATATAATATTTCCCTGAGTAGGAATTAATTGTGATTACAGGATTGAATTATGTATTGATACTGGTGTGCTATAATGATGCATTAAGAGAAGTTCAGCCTGCAGCCTCAGAATCCCTTGTGTAGATTTAATTTGGAGCAAATCAAATGTTGCAGTACAGCAATGCTTCCCTTTGAGTCATCTCAAAATAAGTATCAATGATAAGACACTTTCCCCTCCACCTTCCCTATTTCATAAGATCACCAGCCTGGAGTCAAGAAGTTGTGAGGCACGCTTCATTCCCATCATACATTTGATGTGTTCACCATGTCTGAACCATTGGACGTGTATTTCTATAAAATGGAAGTAGTGACTGATTGTCTTAGGTTTATTATTGCTATGATGAAACACCACAACCAAAAGCAAACTGGGGAGGGAAGTGTCCATCTATACACTTCTACACTCTAGTCCATTTTTGAAGGAAGTCAGGACAGAAACCTGGAGGCAGGAGCTGATGCAAAGGCCATGGATAGAGGGGTGCTGCTTACTGGCTTGGTCAACACCGCCTGCTCAGCCTGCTTTCTTAGAGAACCCAGACAAGCAGCCCAGGAGTACAGCCCACAATGGGCAGGGCGCTCCTCCACCAAACTCTAAGAAAATGCCTACACACTTGTCTACAGCATCTTCTCAGCCAAGGCTTCTTCCTCTCCAACAATTCCTAACTTATGTCAAGTTGATGCAAAAACAATCAGCAACAATTTCATCCTTGTAGAGATCAAAAAGTACACTGTCAAGTTTATGAATTCGGGTAATGGGATGATACAGTCATTGATGTAATTATTGTGCCTCCTTCCTTTTCTTTTGCCCTCCCCCCTCACCTCATCTCCCCCTTCTCCTCCTTTCCCTTCTCACAGTGACTCAACCTTGTAGCCCAGACAGACCTGTAGATAAGGAGATGGTGGATCACCTTCCTTCCACTACATTTTTGCTATTTGAGTTAAGAAGACACAATATATGACCATCTATCTGATATGTTTTATTATAAAATGAAGAATGACGTCTGTTGTTTTTGAAGATTACAGTTGATTCTGATTTTACATGGGCACAAATAATTTTAATCTTGTTTAATTTTTATGTTGGAAAAGAACATAAAAATTACATTATTATCTGACTGTAAATTGTAATTTATTGTTTTGTAAAGGGAAGAACTGATGTGGGATGTCTTTCTGTATGCTGTGAATTAGCATTGCATATAAAATAACTCTTTTGACCTATGGTAAGCCATCTTATAGGCAGGCAGGAAATCCAAGCATAGAAAAAGGGGAAGAAGGGCAGAATCAGACAGAGATGCTGCAGACTGCCACTGAGAGAGCAAGATGTAAAAGTACAGATAAGCCACGGACCATGTAACAAAACATAGACTAGTAGACATGGGTTGAGTTAAAATGCTAGCAATAAACCTGAGTCCTAGGTCAAACAGTTTGTAATTAATATAAGCATCTGAGTCATTCTGTGGAACTAAGTGGCTGCTGGCAGGTCTGAACCTTGGAGCTAGGATAGGCCAGAAACTTCTGGCTACAAAGAACAGTTCAGAGATAGAAGTCCACTTTACAGGAAGGAAAGAGAGCAATTCAGTCCTGTAACTAATGGTCAAGATAGATATGGTAGCTCCCAGCAGTAATCCCTACACAGGGAGGCTGAGGCCAGAAGATTATGATAAGCATGTGTCATGAATATATGACCAATCAGTGCTACACAGAAAGACTGTTTCAATAACAACCCCCAACCCCAATTCTTTTTAAAGTATGTAATAGCCAGTGGGATATAATAATGATACTTTTCATATGTAAGGCATCCTACTTTCTGCAACCAGGAATTAGCCATAGAGAATATTCCAGTTTGGTTCAGGCTTCCCCAAATGAAGAAACAGTCTAAGCATGTAGGCATAATGAATAATGGCGGAGAAGAAGGGGGTACCGTGAAAGCTGAGAATCCCATTATACTTACACAGGCTGTCAGAAGGCTGAAAGTGGAGTGAAGCTGTCCACAGCTGAGGAGGGTTCCTTTTTTGTGTAATGCTTGGCTCTTCTCTGCCATGAAGCCTTGAATTATTTACACTGTTTGGTGTGTGTGATAAAGAGAAGGCAAAGCGCCTTGCCATATAAACTTGTCTGTTTGTTCAATATACAGAGCACACACTCAACTGTCAGAGTCAGATATTCAGTCTGACCATTGAGGAAACATGGGGGTTTAGCTTGGCTGATTGCTCAGGGTATCTAGCACAAGTGCTCTACAGGGTGAGGTAACAGCCAGTGGATGAAATTCAGCATTGAGGAGACCAATACAGAACTGCAGTGCTTTCCAAGATATTTACCAATTGCACTTGTCTCGACAAAGTCATTTAGCCTGAGGTTCCTGGCAGATTCGAGGCTTGGCCTAAAGATTCTGCCAATTTAAAGCATCCTTGGATCGAGCCTGGCAGACTGGGACATGGTCAGCTGCAGACTGTTAGAGGACATCACCCTGAGACAAGGAGACCAATCAGTGTGATCTGAAAAGACTACGAATGTGAGCTGTAACCTTGTCGCACTGCTATATCATTACAGTACATGCTTTTGCTAAGAGAATGTGGGTTGTCTCATTTCTTCAGCTTTCAAAAAATATAATTAAAACAATTTGGACTGGAATATCCAAAAGAAGATATTCAATAGGCAGTTTGGCGTTTTGAGCCCATGAAAGAAGTCAGGCTAAAAATATATACAGTGGACTGGTGTTATCTCTTATGCTTACTTATATTAACTATACGATATGCGTTTGGCAAGACAAAAATTCCAATAACATATTTTTCTTGTAACATGGTCTCCACGTGCAAGCCAACAACTTCATCTGGCGTTCAACTAAAGCAACAGCCTTCTGTTCCAATAGCAGAAGAAGCCTGGCTGTGCAGGACTTCTTGATTGATAGTATATATATCCAAGATGGCGTACAGAGCTTTGCAAAGAATGTTAAAGATTTCAAGGGATAATTTTAACTTGTTCTATTTTTGCCTTTCATGCTGACTTTAAGTCCTAACCCCCTCAGAACAAGTCAAGACTATATTTGAGTGCCGTTGATATATAGATGGCTGCAGTTACGGTCATAGAAGTCCCTATTTGAGGGAAATTACATCAGTAAGAGAAATAGAGATCCAGGATAGAATCTAAGGAACAGCAACAAATTAAAAAAAAAAAAAAAAAAAAAAAAAAAAGGTGAGAAATCTCACAAGAGTTTTAAAAGGATTAGGAGGAGCCAAAGAAAGATTATTATTATAACCCCAAAATAGTTTCTGAAGAACAGTCAATAATGCCTATTAAAAAAAATAGAAAGCACAAAAGACTCTGAGAGGCAAACACCAAAGTGTGACCACTAGCTTTGGAAATTAAAACAACAAAAGCAATAATGGTAACAAAAGCAGTGTGAGTGTTAAAATGGCGACCTGAGTCCATTTCACATGTGTAGTTAAGTAGCTAGATCTTTTAAAAATCAGACAAAACTTGGGGGTTAGGGATACAGACTGCTGATATAGCATGCATGGGCTCCATCTTAGCACTACATGAACAATTTATGGTGCTGAATTCTAGGAACACAGCAACAAACAGACAGATAGGCATTGCCCTGCTTTCATGGAGGGAAGAGCCCATGGCCAAGAAGATGCCAAGTAGACATGCATAAAAGATAAAACAGAGCTAGTGACCAGGCCAGTGAACAAAGGCATTGACTGCCTGCTGCATGACCTGAGTTCAATCCCTTGGGCCCACAAGGTGGAAGAGCAGTCTCTCCGACCTCCATATACAAGTCTGTATGATGGGCCTCAAAATTGTGATCCCCCTGTCGCAGCCTTTACAGGGTTAGGATTCCAGGTGTTGCCACTATGCCTATCTCTCCCGCCCCTCCCCCCCCTCCAAATGCTTATGCATGTTATGAGCCCCTGTAGACCTGGTTGTTAGAGGAATGTTAAAGGCTAAATCAACCAAAGGAAAATACAAATATGCACATAATCTAGTAGTCACTGACATTGATAACATGGATAAGCTTTCCTGTGCCTTTGAAAGTCACTGGTAGAGCTGTTTTCTAAAAGCGTAAACATCAGTTTATTGTATCTTTAGAAGCTATTTACATTATAGCAAGGCACAGAATCCATTGATATGGAAATCAGTTAAGAATGCTTCAATGGCTAAACAAGTACACAACTGTGGAATGTCATTCTATAACATAATAACCTGAGAACCACATGAAAGGTAAATGAAAATGAATGGTCTGTTTGCAAGATGGAAAATTTTTTAGTTGCTATTCAGAAACATATATATACTGCAATTCCTTCCTGGGGTGCATGCTGCAGTGTATGTGGAGGTCAGAGCACAGACTTGGTATTCACTTTGTACTTTGTTTTTTACTGGCTGGCCAGTGACCTTCCAGAGAATTCCTTTGCCTCCACCTGTTATAATAAGGTTTCTTGTCCCCAAGAGGCCACAGGTCTAGACCCACAGACCTGCAGTCCCAGACCCCTTAGCCATCTGCTGCTGACTAGGTCCCCAAAAATGGTTCAGATACTTATATTAACTTCATACTGTTTGAACTATGGTTCAGACATATTGCTAGCTAGCTATTTCATCTTAACTCAATCCATTTCCATTAACCTGTCCTGCCATGTGACCCATGGCTCACCTGTGTTTCTTACATGTTTCTTCTTTGGTGGCTGGGTCGATCTGATCTGACTCCACCCTCTTTCTCCTAACTATTCTGATTCCGCACCTACTTCTTCTACAGTGTAGTGCCTGCCATGGCCAAAACAGTCCTTTATTTTAAGATTGATACGCACAGCATACAGAAATACATTCCTACATCATCCATCTCCTATCTCATTATAAGAACCCCAGCCTACAGACACACTATCACCTCTTGTTTTAATATTTGGGTGTTGGAGATTTGAACTCAGGTCGTCATGCTAACACAGTAAGCACTTCACCCTTCGGACCATCTCCTGGGTCCCTGGATTGTCACTCTAAAGACCAAATGAAAAGAGCAACAGGTGAATTATGGGTAGATAATAATGAAACAGTCATGTGTAATTACATGGAACATCTTTATTCCTTTGACATTTCAAAAGTTTCATCCAATAACTATATTTGCAATTACAATCAATTAATTTCAGAAATAAACATTTGAACATTTTGATCTACTTTAAGAATCTTTTTTACATTGCCCTATCAGCAAATACAATTACATCTACACGTTTCTATTAAAAAGCCAATTATAGGCTAGTAAGATAGTTCAGCAGCTAAAGGTGCTTGCTGCCAAGACTGGTCCCCCGATTTTGACTTCCTGAACACACGCGGTGGAAGAAAGAACCAAGTCATCCATTGATGCCCACACTCAAGCCATGGTATGAACGCTGCATCTCTCTCTTAAATAAATCGACGGTTGTAATTTAAAAAGTAAGCTGGGCATGATAGCACGTGCCTTTATTTCAGCCCTCAGAAAACAGAGGCAGGTGGATCTCTGTGAGTTTGAGGCCACTCCAATCTATACAGAGTCTCGGAACAGCCTATATAGATAGGGAGGCCCTGTGTCAAACAAACAGAAAAACAACAAAAATGTATACAAACTGTATTTGAATTAATAATATTATCAGAGACAAATTATTTCATAAGTAAATATAATAAAATGCTGGTGCACAAAAATTCGGGGAAAAGCAATTTTTGTTGTCATTTTGCTTTTTTGAGAACGGTCCCGTGTAGTGCAGGCTGGTCCAACACCTCCTATGTGGCTCGGGTTGTCTTCCGTCTGTACCTCGAAGTGCTGGAATTTCAAGTGTGCACCATCACATCCAGCAAAACTTTTAAATATACGATTCTATTATGCTAAGAAGAGTTCAGAAAATAATTTAAAAATTCCACCAGAAAAGAAAGAAAAGGAAGACAGAAGAACCCAAAGTATTTGTAACGGCATGCAGTGCGCTGATGTTCCCCACTCCCGAGCATCGGCATGTTCAAGCCGCAAATCCTGCGCTAACAGTCCATGTTAGCCTTCTTAGCACAACCTCTCCCGAGGCTTGAGGGTAAGCCGTTGTGGGCTGTAAAGCCTGTGGGAGGCTTGCCACCTGAGTTTCACAGTGGATCAGGCTCAGTGAGCAAACACCAGGCTGAACCAGAGTCTGACCTTCCCTTAGGAGGGATTTGGCTTAGAATATAGTTAGGGATTTCAGGCCTCTGTTTGCTTTCCCAAAGAAGCACGTGACCCTGCTCAAGTGCTGCCTCCCCCCCCCCCCACACACACTCACATCCCTACTGGCTTCCTGATGCTTTGCAAAGTTTTATTGTTACCATTTTCTTCTATGATATATATTCCAGAACACTCTAATTAAAATTGCATAAAATACATTTTCTTGTCTTAGATGAGAAAAAAATAGGGATACATTCCCACAGAAAAATATATTTGTGCAAAACACATGATTGGCATGCAGTCATTTAATAACTTCCTTCCTAAGGAACTACTAAGTGCAAAGTACTTTGAACCAAGTGACACAAAGACAAAGTCCTTGATCACATGAAATATTTTATCACTAATTGGCATTTAAAATATATTAGCAATACATCAAGTAGCTCATGTAATCAACAAGAAAACTGAAGAACCAGGCTATTGGGTGGGTGGGTAGGTAGATAGATAGATAGATAGATAGATAGATAGATAGATAGATAGATAGATAGAAAGAAAGATAGATAGATAGAAAGAAAGAAAGAAAGAAAGAAAGAAAGAAAGAAAGAAAGAAAGAAAGAAAGAAAGATAGATAGATAGAAAGAAAGAAGAAAGGTTTCCAAGGCAACCAAACTGTAGGAACCCCAAGAAGGCTACACCCATATGTGGTGAGGATGCTGCTGCTGACCCTGGTGCAGGTATATGAATTGCAGATACTGTGGTCCCACTACCAGCTGCTAGGAAGGTAGTTAAACACCTTTCCCTTTTTGCTCAGGTCAGTTAAGATTCAAGACCCAAATCTGATTGGCCAAGTCTAGATGCCATGCTCATGCCATGGTTTCTGAGGTTGGGGAGAGAGATGCTCTGACCAACTTGGTATCTAGAAAATCATTAAGTACCCTAAGACCCACAAAGACTCAAATAATAAAGAATGTTGTTCTCAAAGTAAAACCAAAACCAAAACCAAAAATATTCAAAACAAAACAGACGTAGTGGCTTAATGAACAAAGAAATTAACTAATGTCTTCTTTAACCCATAGCTTGGTCACTTAACATAGTCTCTTTCACTAACACTTTCTGAGACATGCTATGCTCATCACTGTTATACAATGTTAGTATATGATTGTTTTATTTGAGACAGGTCTTGCTTTGTCCTCCAGATTCTCTTTGAACTGGACATCCTCCTGCCTCAGTCTCCCAAATGCTGGGATTATAGACATGTGCGACATCATGAAACATTTCTCAGCTAAACCCTAAGTATCTAGAGTTGAGAGAACAGAAACCAGGGTTGTATAAAGGGCCATTAGATGACCTGGTGGTTTGAACGGGAACGGCCCTCTTAGGGTCAGAGATTTGAATGTTTAGGGAGTGGTGCTGTTTGAAAGGATTGGAAAAGTGTGACCTTGTTGGAGGAAATGTGTTACTGGGGGAGGGATGAGCTATGAGAGGCCCAAGCCAGGTCCAGTGTGTCTTTCTCTTCATGCTGCCTACAAACTCAGATATAGAATTCTCAGCTCCTCCAGCATCATGTCTGTCTGCATGCCACCATGCTTCCTGCCATGCTGATAATGGACTGAACCTCTGAAACTGTAAGCCAGCCTCAATGAACTGCTTTCCTTCATAAAAGTTGCCATGGTCATGGTGTCTCTCCACAGACCATTGTTCTTTATAGAACATTGCCTAAGACCAATGGTATCAAGAGGGCTTTCAAGACTGTTCTCAGACTTAATTACTTCATTCATCTATGGGAAAAACATCACACGCGATTGCTCCTTCACAACATGTCACGGAATCACAAGCCAGCTTTATCAGGCTTTTGTTTTCTGACAGTTGATGGGTATATCATAAGATAGAGAAATTCTATGGGCATTAGCATATTTCATTACTCCTGAGACCCCCATAATATGAGTTCTTTCAGCAGCAGCAAATCAGAATGGAGCAATTTAGGGAATTCACCAGGTACACAACTGCAGTGATAGAAGGGCATGCTAACCAAGAAAAGTAAATTCCCAATAGGTGTTTGTTTAAACACAAATGCTTCCTGTCTGACTAAGGTCCAATATGGGCAACTTGCTGCCAAATGGCCTATTGGAACCCCGTTCCCATTACCACACCATTGTTATGATGCACATTAGGAAATCTAGAAGTGTTAGCAGCTACACACAAATGGAATATAGATCACCCTTGTTGAGAGTAATTCTGTTGTCAAGCCAAAGCTTTGCATGACCTCTGCCACCAAGAGAATATTTAGCCAGCACTGAGGTAACTCAGGAAGGAGATTTTCTGTGTATTCTTGGAGTAAGCCATTTTCCATATCTTCTTCAGCAATGATCTCTTTAAGGTCATTCATCTGCAGTACAAATAATACGCTCTGAGCCTGTTCTAGGAGACAACACCGACAACTCCCTGACCAAGCAAAATTTGAAGAATCAATGTAGATGGTGGCACCAATGCATGGTCCATAGAGGTTGTATGAGGTCAGCAGTGCCATGGGACTGTTGATCTAAGAATGTAAGTTACCTTTTCAACAAACTCACCTGTGCCCTTATCACCTAACTGTACAGTGCTGCTGGACACCTTTTGGCTTGACAAATCAGATATGTCTTTTTGTTCATTTGTTTGTTTCACAATAGGTAGCTAAATGACAATTGCCTAATGACACGACCTTCTGATTCTATCAAGACAATTAGTAAGAAACTATTTCTCAAAAGGACACAGTAACACTAACTTGGCAAATAGCACATGACTTTAAATCCTAGGGGCCTCTGTTATGATTGCTATTATGATTTTCCTCACAAGATCATTGTAATTTCTCTCTGCTTGTATTAGTCATGGTTCTCTAGAAAAACAGAATATATACATATATATGATCAATAAACACAGAATATATATAAATACATTCTATATATAGTTATATGTAAATAAAACCTGATACATATATACGCACATATATATGTATACCTGATATACACACGCAGACACACACACAGGATTTATTTGAGTGGCTTACAGACAATAATGGCTGTAAGAATCCGATAGTTGTTCACCCCACAAGGCTAGATGTCTCAGCTGGTCTTCAGTACACATCAGACTCCTGAAGAAGTCAGTTCTGGTACCAGTGAAGGAATTAACTTGACAGAGAGTGAGGTCAAGAGCTTCCATCTTCCATGTTCTTCTCATGGGCTTTCACCTGAATGGGAGACCCAGATTTAAGGTGGGTCTTCCCACCTCACCCCTCACAGGTGTGCTCAGCAGCTTGGGCTTGGGTTAATTTCAGATACAGTCAAGTTCCCAACTAAGAAAAGCCATCACACTTCCTCAGTTACTAGTTTATCTATAGACATTTGCCTTGTTCTGTGTGATAAATTTCTCATCCTTTCAAAGTCCATGGCAGGTGGTTTACATGCAATTCCAAACAGCATATTAAAATGTACCCTGGGTTGTCTCCCAAATCTAGAGCCTCACCAAGCATTATACCTTTTTGTCTCATAGACAGAAGTGAGGAATTATAATATTTTTATGTTGTCATAGAGCAGTGTGGCAGGTTGTATTCTCCCCAATAGCTATAATGAGATGTTCTTCCTTATACACTCTTAAAAACATGAATAGATTTCCTTACCATGGAGAGGTGGGGCCGATGATCTTCCTTCCCACTGAATCTGAATTATGGAAGAAATGAAACCATGTGATTTGTAAGACTGGTCACAAAGGGCAATATAGTTTCCACCTGTCGACACGCATCTATAGAATGTATCGCTAGGCTTGATCTAACTCTGGCTACACAAAGATGTCCAATATAGACATTCTGAATAAAAAGCCAAGTTTAAAACTCTAAAATGACTAATGGACAGGAGATAATCTTTGTGATGACTTTGAGTTATTCATGATTTTTTTAAAATACAACACATATAAAAGTAGAAACCATTTCTCAAAAATTAAAAAAATAAACTGACTGTATGAAAATTAGAGTGTCTTCTTAAAGAAGAAATTGGAAAATAAGATACAGAGAGATTTCTGGGGGAGGGAAGACATTTTCTTCAGGAGTGCCGTCACTGACGCATTGTCATAGTACCGCCAACAACCCTCACTAAACTCACAGGCTCACAAAGCAAACAGACACAGATGGACAGATAGGCAAGGAAATAAAAAATGAGTTGGGAAGAGAAAGTATATCAGCAGAAATTGAGGGAGAGACCGAACAGTATGTGCTGAATACAATTGAAACACATTATATAAACACAAGAGTCCATTGTTGTGTATCATCAATATATGTTAAAGGCAAAACTCAAAAAAAAATTCAAGACTGTCAATCATATATGTGGAGGCTACGGGACAGAGTTGGATGAACTTTGCACACTCAGTTCTGCCATTGGCTTTATGCTGCTCAACTCTAGCATGAAATAATTACCAGTAAGCATCTACCATCAGCAGAACCATGCTCATTCTGACATCTTCCCATCTTTGTGTTCTAGGGGCCTCTGGGGCCAGTTACTTCTGCAGTTTGTGGGCTGGACTTGCTAGAGTTTCTAACCTCCTTTGAAAAGTGGGCCTGGTCCTATAAGAGTGTAATCCCAGCTACTCTGGAAAGTTCAAACCCAACTTTTTGCCATATAATGAGTTCAAAGCCAGTGGGAGTCACTTGGCAAGACCCTGCTTCAAAATGTTTGAAAAATGAAAACAAGAGCTGTGGTAACGCAGCTCATGGCGGAGCTCTTGCCCGGCATATGCGAGACAGTTTCCTTATGACCTCTTTCACGGTCTCCCACTCTCTTCCTCTCTTGTTTCTGCCAGAGTTAACATAGTGTGTGTGTCATCTCTCAGAATCATTTATCACTTAATTAAATTCCGTCAGTTGCCTGGAAATCTTGGTTTATTGATACTTTCAAACAATTTATAGGACAGACACGGCAGTGCAGTCCTATGATCCCAGAATTCAGAAAGTGAAGCACAAGGATCATGAGTTGGAAGTCAACCTGACTCTACAGAGAGACCCTATGCTGAGTAGAAAATAAGGACATGGCCATGCCTAGGTAAAGCTGAGCAGAAGGTTTTATTGTAGATAAAAAGGAGAGAAGAGCCAGAGGCATCTAGAAGGGTCCAGACTGAACATGGCCAGCAGACTGGGCTGTGAGAGGAGGGCGGGGGCGGGAGGGAAGATAGGAGAGAAGCGGCAAGAGAGAAGCTGTGGTGGTTTAAATGGAACTGGCCCCCATAATCTCATAGAGGGGGGCACTAGTAGGAGGTGTGGCTTTGTTAGAATGGATATAGCCTTGTTGGAGGAAGCATATCATTGTGGGGGCAGATTTTGAGGTTTCCTATGCTCAGGATACCACACAGTGTCTCAGTCGACTTCCTGTTGTCTTCTAACCGAGATGTAGCCAGCACTAAATCTGCCTGCATGCTGCCATGCTCACCGCCATGATAATGGTGGACTGAACCTCTGAACTGTAAGCTGCCACCTCAATTAAATGGTCTCATTTATAAGAGTTGCCATAGCCATAGTGCCTCTTCACAGCAATAAAAACTTAACAAGGCAGAAGTCAAGGACCATGAGAAAGCCAGAAGACCAAGAGCACATGTTCAAAAATGACTGGATTATATAGAAAGGAGGCTGGGGGGTAGAAGCCCTGCTCCCAGGAGGGAGAAGTTTAGAGTAGGGGGTAGGGTGAGAAGTGTTGGAAGGGCCACAGGTTCTGAGTAAGAACTGTCCCTGGTTTCTTTGGGATCTGACATTAGTACAATAGAAAAATTAACTGATTTTGCAAATTATCTGACCTTTTCATAGTGTTAGGTTAGGAGTGACATTCGTACAAGCCTCATATAATAGAAAATGTAAAGGAGTCTCATCCATCACCAAAAGAGTTTGAAGAATAAACATTTTGGAAAAACTTGTATGTATGTGTTCATATGCATATACATAAGTCTAACTGTGTATTTGTATGCATATATAAGATGAACAATTATGTAAAAAATGTGGGTTTTTTTTCTGTGTCAAATATACCCTTCATGTCATTTTCTGGCCAACTCTTTGCTACCTTTTACATCTAAGAAACCATCCTGGATTTAGCAGCATGTTAGGTGGGCAATAGTATTGTATACCTTCCTTAACTTAGATTTAATCATATTTGCAGCTTACAGATCCCTTCTTGCCCTCCAAAGACAGGTTTGGGAGGAGAGCAATGGAAAGACACTAACAGATAAAAATCCCTAAGAGAGGTGGTGATAACATGCAGATGGTGTTCATATAGAAACCATTTTTTCTTCTTTGCTAATCCTAACTGTAGGGTAATATTAAGGTGCATGTTCTATACAAGCTTGTTCCAGGAAGGACGTGCCTATAATGAGCTCATATTCCAAATAGTAAAAAGATCAATAAAAAAACCATATTTTCCCAAAGGTGATAAAGCATATAACAGTGATCCACAGTGGAAACGTAAGCTTAAATCATGCAATCAAAGAATATAAAAGACTACTAGATGTTACCTTTGTGTTAAAACCACAAAGACAAATAACAGTCGTTACCCTCCAAGAGCTGAGAGTATATCAGAGTGATAAACATTTGAACAGACCATTGGAATGTGATGTGAGCAGTGCTGTAGAAGTACACAGTATCTGATGGATGCCAGTGGAAAGGACTCTGATCTCAAGTGTGGGGGGCACAGTGGGGGGGTGTGGGGAGGAAACTCGCGGGAGGACGTGAGGACGTGACAACTTGAGCTGTCTTCTGAAGGATGAGTAGGAGTGAGTCTATCTTGTAAGCATATTTTATAATCAAGAGCAATAAATCACTCAGACAGGAGTTACACTGCATTTTTATTGCAAAGAGCTCCAGTGGTACCCTTTATTTCACTTATCATGCTGCATATAATTACCTATACGCTAGTCTATCTCATCACCAAACCTCCAAGTTCTGTGTTGACAGGGCTCGCATGAATCTCAACCTTCACTAGATTCTCAGCATCTCACACAGGGCCCAGCAAGGGATGATCAATAAAAGTTTTGAAGGAAGAAAGAACATCATGGATAGGTTTATATATTGGTATTAGGAAGAACTGTTGGAAATATTAGAACCCAGTATCCTATTAGAAATACAGATGCTTTCACCTCACTGCAAATCATTAACCATCAGCAATGCAAGAAGTTTTAAGATTTCCAGCAAGCACTGGGAGCAACACCTGGCAAAAACATGGTTAAACCATAGAAGCAGCTCGAATGTTACCTTACTTTTACTCAATACTTTTGATGGTAAAGTCATAAAGTTGGATTGTGTCTTTGATCTGCTATATAAGCTCCACACAACTGGTCACTGCATAAAAGACTAGAAGCAACACTTAGACATTTTACACAAAAAAAGAGGATTGCCTCCTAAGCTCTTTACTTTCCTGATAAATTTAATGGCAAGGATTCCATGTTTTATAGGTGGGGGGGACAAACATATAAATATTTGCATTCTATGCTATAACCTATAGGAGCCTAAGTTAAAAAGGGAAGCTAAATTCCTGATTTCATTGGGAAGCAATAAATGTCAGCTTGGGGCTCAGTGGTTTATGATGTGTGGAGACTTACTGTAGTCTTGTGAAAAACATCCCCCTCCATAATTTGCAATAAATTAAATCCTAAATAGCTGTTCCCAATGGTTCTCAAGTGGTAGAGTGCATCAGAATTACTTAAAAGGATACCCATAGATTGGGAACTCCACCCCCAGAAGATCTGGGCTGAGGCTAAGCATTTCATCTCTAAGTCCCCAGGTCTGTTTGTATTGCCCTTTGGGGACCGTCCATGAGGATAACTGGGCGACAGAAACATTTTACCTTATACTAAACCTTCTCTAACACCCCACTGCTCAATCCTTTTCCATCTTCATGCTAGAAATTTCCACATTTGTTTTTATAAACTTTGGTATGTAAGTTTCATATAACAATGTGGATGAGGAATCAGGAAGTATTGTAATAAGCATATATTTTTATTGTGTTTTTTAAGATTAAAGACTTTTTTTTTTTAAATTATGTGTCTGTGTATGCACATGAGTGTATGTGCCTATGGAGCTCAGAAGAGGGCATTAGTTCCAGTGGTGCCACCAGACATGGGCATGTGAAATCAAACTGTGGTCCTCCACAAGAGCAGCAAACACTAAATTACCACCGAGTCCCTCTCCCCAGCCCCTTCATTGCATTTCTTTGAGTAACAGGATAAGGCGAAATGTCAGAAACATTAGATTGTAATGATATACTATTACAACTTGCTTTTCTTTGTCTAGCTATGTGATAGGTGAATTATCCTGACAGTTCCACTGTGATGACGTAAGCAATGCTGGGCTAGCAAGACGCCTCACTGAATAAAGATGGCTGCTCTTATGATTGAGGACTGGAGTTGGATTGCCAAGATCCATGTGCTGGAAGAGAGAACCAGCTCCTGCAAGCTGCCCTCTGACATCCACGTCTGCAGTGGCATTGCATGCGACTGCCACCTCTCCAACTAGACAGATAAGTCTACAATTTTTAAGTTGGAAAAATGTTACATTAAGCCTATAACTGAAGTAAGTGTGATGGCACAAGATTGTAATTTCAGGAGGATAAGGCAGGAAGATTATAAATTTAAGGTCTGCCCAGCCTATATAGGGATATCCTATGTCATATTTTTTAAAACAAGTACTTAGAGGCAGGAGACAGTGCTTCTCTTTATTTTCTTTCTTTCTTTCTTCCTTTCTTTCTTTGGAATGGTATCTCACTGAGTAACCTAGACTGGCCTACAACTCATGATCCTACTTAAGTGTCAAGCATTGGGATTATATGCAGGTACCTCTAAGCCTGGCTAGACAGTATTATCGGTGTTTTATGATTAAAACACAGATCCAGGAGTCACAGTGCCTGCATTTGAATCCCTAATCTGTCATTTAACAGCTGTGCAACTTGGAGTATTTTAATTAATTCTGACTATGGCTCAGTTTCCCAATCTGTAAATTGGGAACATATTGTTACATGTTGTATTGGCTACTTTTCTGTCGCCATGATAAAACACCATAACAAAACGCAGCTTGTAGAATAAAGAGCTTATTTGGACCTGCAGTTCCAAACACAGAGTACAGAATGACAAGAACAGTATCACTACAAGCAGGCCTGGCTGCGGAAGCACAAAACTGAGACCTCATACCTCTATCCATAAGTACAAAGCAGAGAAAGCCAGCTGAAAGTGAGGCATGACTAGATAGTCTCAAAACCCATCTTTGGTGACATACTTCCTTCAGCAAGGCAGTTCATCCTAGATGTTCCATAACCTTTTCAAACAGTGCCACCATTTGGAGGCCAGGTGTACAAATACATGAGCCTTTGGGGCACATTCCTTACTCAAAACACCATACATATTGTGTAGGGAAATACATAATTATTAACTGTAAAATATTTAGAAATGCATATCAATCGTGGGGCATATCCTATTTAAGCATTAGCTGCTTATTATTACCATGGTTATTATTATTATTATGAGGAGTATTGTAGTATTAAGCATCAAACCCAGGGACATGAGCTTGCTAAAGAAGGATTCTATCACCAATCCATATAGCCCAACTCTTATTATTATTTTTTTTCAGTCTATTAACCATATCTGTAGATTTTATACTATCTAGTAACCATTGCATACATTATGATGATTACATCTGTACAGAGGATGCTCATGATTCTTTTTTTCTTGTCATAATTTCCTAAAAAAAAACACACTATAGCAACTATTTGCATAGCATTTATCTTGTATTGGGTATTATAACTGGAGATGGCTTAAAATATATAGGAGAGAATATTTGTATATGATGAGGTTCACAAATTAATCCCTTACAGCTTTTGAGGGATGACTATATTGTAATGTGTGAAAAGATGTGAAATATTTAGTTTCTCAAACTAAAACAGAACAAGTAACCCAAGCAGGCACTGTGGTTTACTGGTCCCAGCAATCGAAGGACTTGGGTGTTTATGCCATGCAAAGGCCATCTTCCTAAATTGTATCTTAATGAGACTCAACCAAGTTTTCACTCATCCAATAAAACACTAATTTACTTTAGGCTGAGTTGTAGTTATAAACTATCTTTCAAAAACAAAACTACATGCCTTTGGCTCTCATAATGATAGAGATCACATTTAGACTATTGAAGTCTTTTAAACTGAAAAATTAACATACTAATTAATCTGTGTAAATGAAATTTCAATGACACATCAAAGAAGAACGTAAAGCCTCTTTAGAGTTACCCCTAAACCAGGCTATCCAAGATCGGATCTCTTTAAAAATGAGCCCAAAAAAGAAAAATTACGAAACATACCTGAAAATAATCTACCATGCGTTACATTGAACAAACACGCTAAACAGTAATATTTATCAACAAAAATATTACATTACAGAGCAGTTTGATAGAGTATCCCATAAAATATAGCCCTATTAAAGATATCTAAAATGTGAATTTTATTTTAAAAATTAAGAAAATAAATGAAAATCTTGGCTACAAGATAGAATTTCAAAAGTACCCTCACTAAGACCATAAATAATCATTGTTAGAGGCAACTAGAGCAGTGCGATAAATGATAAGGGCACTTAAAACAGATGCAATATCTATGGACGGAACCATGAACAGGACAGCAGTTGACCATGGTGCATCTGCCTGGAACTTTCCAATGTGGGTCACATCCTAGGAGACTCCTTGGTTGGGGGGAAATGTGAAGGGTGGGTCACTCTCTTAAAGGACAGGAATGGGACGACAAAATAGAGGGAAAAGTTCCAACCCAGGAATTCTGTTACTTAGGGACACTGAGAACTGGAAAGTGTAACACCTGACAGATAAGACTGAACGTTTCAAAACTGATGACTACGAGTCCTAAAAATAATAGAATAATATCCTTTAGATTCAGGAATCATAGCTACCAAAAATGAGGTCCACGCAGAAGGGCAGGTGTAAATCCCAGAACTTGATAGACTGAGATGGGAGATAGTTTTGAGGCCAGCCTGAGCTAAATAATGAGTTGTTTTTTTTCTCTCAGAAGACAAGCTACAAAGAATGATAGCTGAGAAGAAATCTATCCATACCCATCCCAGTGAGATTGCAGATACTGAAGAAAAAGGAGTCAAAGCTGCCTTGGCTAGAAAACAGATTAGCTATTAAAATGTAAAGTGGCCAAAGATATGTAAATATCATACAGAAGTTGATAAATCGATGAGTTGGGAAGCAGATAAACACACAGCTGAAATATACATATAGTACCTGCACAGTGAAGCACTGCCCCTTGTAACTCCCGCCCTGTGCAAGACTACTCTCTTGCTTGCTGATAAAAAGAGAGGGAGCATCCTTGTCCATGGTCCATCTGCATCCCTACCAAGCCTGATGCTGATGGGTGGGGGCTCTGTATCACTTGATGCCTACCTTTGCTGCAGCTAGTGGCACCCTGAGACTGCATAAGAAAGGGAGGCCTGAGAAGGCCCATTTCTTTCTAAAGAAACTTTGGTTTGCTTTTAATGGTAGCCAAAAGTAAAAAGAAAGGAAAACATTGCTACAAATGAATCTGAGGGATCGGCCAGCAGTAAGAAATTAGAACTTTGTAACTGATGGCATGAGACCAAAGGAATGAATGAATGAAGGGAACAGTCAGAATTGAGCCTTAAAAGTATTAACCCAAATGCTAGCAGTGCTGCAGTGAAAAAATAAGAGAGAAAGAAAAAAAAAAAAAAAAAAAAAAAAAAAAGGCCAGCCTAGTCTACAAAACAAGTTCCAGGACAGCCAGCCAGAGCTACACAGTGAAACCTTGTCTGGAACAAACACAAGAAAACAAACAAAATAAAAAAAATAGGTTGGTTTAATTTAGCAGTTTCTATAATCCAATGTCTCTCCACAGCTATATTTTTGTTTTGTATATTAGCATTTTAAACACTCAAAGTCAACAGAACACCATGCAGGATCCAAATACCCTGTGTATTTATCATTTTTTATGCGACTTTTTAATGGTTAAAAGAATCATTTAAGGAAAGGCTGACTTGTACAGAACTTGACTTGATGAAAGTAGATACACACGTGCACACACACACACACACACACACACAGAGAGAGAGAGAGAGAGAGAGAGAGAGAGAGAGAGAGAGAGAGAGAGAGAGAGAGAGGAACCCATAAATTCCTAAGTGCCCACTTGAAGGGTTGGTATTCACATGCTTTCAGAGATTTTTTGCCAAATACTCCTGCCTCAGTAATGCCCTAGGACATCTGCAGAAACAAAGCAAAGTTTCCTTAGAAAAATGACTTTCTCAGGCTTTGCCATATTCAGCTTTACCACAGAAAATATAAATGCATCTACAGGTGTGTGTGTGTGTGTGTGTGTGTGTGTGTGTGTGTGTGTGTGTGTGTGTGTGTGTGTGAACATATGTGTGTGTTTTATTGATATCCATTAATAGTTCTCCTTACGGAACTTTGTTATTCAAGCAGCTCGATATATCATTAGTAATAAAACTGAATTCCTTTTTTCAATAATTGCCAGCCTGCTTGTTCAGGTACACATGGCTGAAATTTCTGCTCTGTTTTAAAAGGCATTATATGATGTTCAATGGACTCCTTTATTGTGGCAATCAATGTTTGATATTTTAAAGGTTTTAATCATTTATCCTAGAGTCAGATTTTAATAAAATTATAAACTCCCTGGATCTTTAATTACATATTTACCAAGCCATATAGAGTTGACACTTCCAGAGGCTTCTTTGGTTCAGAAATAAAAACCTTTTTTTTAGTGTTTCCTCAACAACTACTGGCCTCTAATAAAAGGGATCATAATTGTTGGTGTTTTCTTTAAAAAAAAATTCTGGTACTTTCCTTAATATTAGCACAGTGTGAACTACACAGTAAAATGACTTAATGTACACATGATCAGAGAAAGAGAAGAGAAAAAGAATTGCAGGTATGGTTGGAGGTAGAAGGATGTTAGCATTACTGGGACTGGAGTTTTTGCTTAGATCCTAAACTGTTCTGAACTATAAATGGGCAGTCCCATGCCTTGCATACATTGTCTGGGTGTGCCATCACCTTTTAGGACCATAGGCTTGCATGGCTACCCTTCTCTTCTTCTTCCCCACCTAGAGGGGGGAAGGATTTGAAGAGCTCTCTAGTAGGTCCAAGCATGGCAAATAAGGCTCTGACAGGCTTTTCCCTTCCCCCACTCCCCTCTTCCTTGCAAAACCATGGATTACATCCTTAAAGCTAGCCACTGAGGTCTATTCCTCTAAACAATTTCCTCCTCCTGAGGTTGACCACACTAATACCCAGCTATCAAAGCAGTGAAGTTCAGTAATCAGAACTTCCCTTGCGGCTTCCCTAATTAACAAGCCCAATCAAAACAAACCAACCTATCCTAACATGGGGTTTCTCATTTTTTCTTTTATAAACTGCTATTTGCATATGGGCCATGTCTGTCTCTTCTCTATCCAGAGGTAGTCCTTTGTCCTCCAGAGCAAATATTCCTTCCCTTCTACCATGCTCCTTTTCCCTCATCCTCATCCTCCGTCTCTGGGGCAAATAGATCTCCTTGAACTGAGAACTTGGTCTTAGTGTCTCCTCAGGTCCATTCATGGTTCCCTACACTTCAGAAATTCTAGCAAGTTCTGTCACACTGATGCTCCATGTAGTCACTGAGTCTGCAAACTTCCAAGACCACATAATCTCTACTGTGGTGCTTCTGTAGCTCTTCTGGAATAAGCTGCCACGTCCAATGGTATGGGATATTTGTACACTGTGTGAAGGTGCATTGCTGTGACTGGTGTAATAGAAAGCTGGATGACCAATGGCTAGGCAGGAGCTATAGGCAAAACTTTCATGGAGAAAAAGGAAGAATAAAAATCTAGAGGCCCAAGGGATGCCAGGAGATGCAGAGAAGAAACAGATGCAAGATGAGAGGTAAAGCAATGTGATAGAAAGTATGTTCAATATAAATGAGTTAATTTAGGTTATGAGTTAGGTAGAAACAAACCTAAGCTATAGGCCAAACTTCCATGATTAATAATAAATCTCCATGTTATTATTTGTGAGCTAGTGACCCAAAGGAAAGTGCAAATACATATAGGGTCCAATGTAGAGGCTTAAATATCCAAACATAGGGCCTGAAAAAACTAAGAAAACTTCTGAACAAAAAACTGGATGTAGAATCCTAGTCCTGAAGTCTCTCAGGCTGGCTGGTGCTTGGTGGTATACAGAGACAGGGCTCTAGGCCATTGTGAGCTGGAGTCAGTCACTAGTGCCATGCATAAACTGAGCCATTGAGCTGCACTGCAGCTGACATGCCAGTTTAATATTTGTCTCACATGGTCAGAAAATGCTGCATACACTTAGTCAAGCCAGGTCCAGATACAGATAACCTCTAAAAAGGTAGAGTATGTTTAAAAATTAGATGCTGAAGAAAAAATGTATATAGACAGTCATAGAAAAAAAAAGTTCAAAGATAAGTCTTTAAAGAGAGAGTAAGTCATATAAAAAAAAGCCACATAAAGATGGGAAATACACAGGGTATTTGGATCCTGCAGGGTGTTTTGTTGACTTTGAATTTTTTAAATGCTAATATACAAAGAACAATAGCTGCTGAGAGACATTGGATTACAGAAACTGCTAAATTAAACCAACCTATATTCTTTTTGTTTGTCTTTTGTGTTTTTGTTTGTTTGTTCCAGACAAGGTTTCACTGTGTAGCTCTGGATGTCTGTCCTGGAACTTGTTTTGTAGACTAGGCTGGCCTTGAACTCACAGAGATTCTCCTGCCTCTGCTTCCTGAGTTCTAGGATTAAAGATGTGTGCCACCACTTCCTGGCCCAACCTATGTATTTAAGAATGTCTTGACTTTAAAATGGAAGTCAGAAAAAATGTTGTATTGAGGGAGATGCTATACCTTTGTTTCCATAGAAAACAAAAAGTTATACTTCTCTTCAAAATTAATAAAGAGCAGATTTGATTAAGGAAGACCTTCTGAAAATCTTGACCACAGTCATGGAAAACGAAACTAAAAAAATACTACAGGACAGGTGACATACATGCTGATCCCTCTACATGGGAACAGCTCTGATACTGGGTTAGGCATAACAAATCTTGTTGGCTATAGAATCCTCATGACTTATTATTACATGCCATCCTTTCATATGACATGAGTAGAGGTTTGGTTATAAAATTCAAACAGACTTATAAAGTTAACAGATGCCTTTTACCTGCTCAAATAAAGAAAAACAATCATCTCTAACTGATTTATTCATACCACACATTCCATACTTGTGTGAATATAGATATATATGATACTTTTAAAAGTTTATGCATTTTCAGATATAAAGGACCAAACACTAATAAAGACAAGTAGCCTAGGTGATCCAGCCTCTCAGGATGACTCTCTTCCAGCTTCCTCAAAATTCTATATCTAGAACAACTTCAAAACTGCTAGATGAGGTGGTCCAGCCTCACAGACTTCAGATAAGTTTGACATATTCCCACAACACCCATAATACCCCAGAACTTGATCATTATCCCAATTTTCTCAGGGTCCTTTAAAGATCCTGTTATTCCCACACCTGACCACTGCCCCAAGATAACAGTAATCAGTCTAGAGAACACAATACCTACATTCCCAAGAGCTGGGGTGGTAGGTTTTGGTCATTCAATGGATTATAGATGTTTGTAATTGTTTAGAGGGAATGGTTATAAGTTGTTACTGGTCATGTAAGGGAGGAAACGAAGCAAGGGAGGTTGGATTCAAAGATCTCTTTTTGAAAATTAAAAAAGGAAATAAATATGATAAGATAAAAGAGTAGATTATTGAATCTTTTAACTAAAAGGCAACTATTAATCTCAAAAATTTTGCATTGTATGAATTTTTATATATTGGTACAAATTTAAAGTTAGTTTTGTTATATGTTTCTATATTGTGCATATGTTTCTATTCTTGGGTAAGATATATTGGGTAAATATATATTTACCAATATTGCACATTGGTAAAATTTTAAGATTATTTTTGTCATACTGTATTGTATGTTTCTATTTCTTATTTAAGGTATTATGCTTATGTAGCTCATTTAACAATGTAATGCAAATTTGTAGTCCTTGAAAGTTATTATTACAAACAATGTGGGATAATAAAGAAATACAGATTAGTAGTTAGTTACCCATAACAATCAAACTTGTAATCATGCTAGGTACGTTTTCAAGGTCAGAGATGTATAATTGTTCTTTAAATACTTCAGAGACCTAAAGACCATGGCATTTAAGATGTTTTAATAACATAAGGCTTTTCTTGATAGTGAGATGTGTCTGCTCCTGGCAGCACCAAAATGGTGATGGCATTGAAGAACCTCTATAAGAGTTTGCTTTTATTGTGGCAAAGCTAACTACTGAACAAGAAACTGCCATTGCTTTGATACTGACAGTTGCTGTCCAAACTGGACAAGCAGGACACAAAAAGGAAATGATTGTTAAATTTTGCCAAGGCAAGGTAGGACAGTCCTTCAAAATTTCTGCTTCACAGAAAAGTCTGTTTGCTATTATAGGCCTGTAGGCCAAAGATTGATGTCCCAATATTACAGAGAAACCTTGGGTGACTTTCCAGATAGCCATATGTCTGTCATTTCTATAGTTTTGGAAGTTACTTGCTCTGTACTTCCTGTTTACTCAGTAATATTATATCCTTCTTGGGTCTCTGAGGGGGATTTAAGACTAGATAGTATACAGTTTTTTGGGTTTTTTTTTTTTTGTTGTTACCCAATTCAGAAAAAAATCTTATATAAGAGATATAAAGTTTCTAAAATTGAAAAACATAAGAGCTTAAGCTGTTTATCTGAGAAGATAGCTTTATGCCTAAAAGGATATTTTTAGGATGGTAATACTAGTTATTGGTTTAGATATAAAGATAATGGTTTAGGTATAAAACTTTGGACTCACTAAGATAGGATAGAAAATATGGTACTTTCTCCCAATTTGCCAAATACACATGGACTAAACATTCTGAGTGTAATTCTTACTTGGCAATTGTTCTTATCAGATATGGTTTCACTATGTTAGAGTTAAAAGTCTTTCATTTTATTTAGGAAAAAAAGGGGGAAATGTTGTGGGACATTTGTACACTGCTGTGATTGGTGTGATAAAAAGCTAAATGGCTAATAGCTAGGCAGGAGGTATAGGTGGGATTTCTGGGGAAAGAAAGGAAGAGGAGAAGGAGTCTGGGCAGAGATACCACTAAGAGAGAAAACAGGAGGTACAAGATGGAAAAGAAGTAATGAGTAATGCCACATGATAGAAAGTAGATTAATATAAATGAATTAATTTAAGTTATAAGAGCTAGTTAGGACAAGCCTAAGCTATAGGCTGAACTTTCATACTTAACAATAGGTTTCTATGTCATTATTTGTGAGCTTGTGGTCCAAAGAAAAGTCAGACTGAAGTTCAGGGTTTTGGTTCGTACAGAAAAACCTTCAATGTGTCATGATACTTGGAGTTAAGTTTGTGTGTGTGTGTGTGTGTGTGTGTGTGTGTGTGTGTGTGTGTGTGTATGAAGACATGTGCATACTGCAGCCAGAGGATCCCCAATGTCTTCCCCTATGACATTCTTTCTAATTCCCTTGAGACAAGTTTTCTCACTGAACCCAAATCTCACAGTTTAGCTCATCTGACTGCCCAGTAAACTCCCTGGATCCACCTGTCCCCACCATTGAGATTATAAACACGTGCCACGCCCAGAGTTATATTCCATTCTGTGGATTTAAACTCAGATCCTCATGCCTACCTCTCACTCACCGAGTCCTCTCTCAAGCCTGAGCCAAGTTCTTTATATGTACACATGGGAATGATAGCCTCTCTCAGGGGTTAAGTTCTCACACTTGAGTGGGCTATGATCTGTGGATGTCCTAGAACAGTCACAGGTCCTAGAACACAAGGATACCTCCCTTCTATACTGATGCCTTAATCCAGTTCAGCACAGACTAGGATACCCAGGTACAAAAGTTCCCTGACTCTTCGGCAAAGCATTCGTGAGTACCTACTATTTGCAGAATGCTGTGCTAGGCACTGTGGCAGACACAGGACGATTTAGAGCAGTGCCTCATGAGATCTGACATGTTCACACCTGAGACAGATGGCTGAGGAGTCCCGTTGTAGCAAAAGAATCTCATTAACTCTGCTACATTTTAAAAATTGACATTTAAAACTATGATTTAGAAGTACGGAAGCTAAACCAGATAAAAAGACAGACTAAATTGTTTCCCATGGTCAAGAAAGGGTGGTAAAGGTATTTGTTTGTTTGTTTAATTCAGGAAGATGAATAAAAATTCAAAACCACTGAAGTCAAGTCTATGCTTGTCCATGAAAAGTCATCACTTCTTGGAATCAAAACAGCTACTAAGTTTTCAGATATTTTTGTAAATTGCATTAATTCTTTCAATAATGGTCATCTTAGGTTTGTAAATGAGTAGGGATGGAAGAACGTGGTTTCCTCAATGAGCGTACGTTATCACCAGTTCTGTGATGAAAGGTGACAGATGGATCATAGACAAACAAATGATTCATCTCAGAACTGACACCTGAGCAGTAGATTGACAGGAAGATCTGAAACCACTTTAAATAGCTAATACCTGAAAGAGAGATGTTACCACCATGGGGAGAAAAACCACAGCAGAAGGGGCCACCTACTGTGTAGACGTGTGTACCAGGTGGACACACTTAACCTGACAAAAGTGCAATTTTCTGCACTCTGGGCTTCCAGGTCTCAAGCTGTGGACTTGTTTGTATCCAGATGTGTTACTATGAGCCTGTGCCATTTAATCTAGTGGCCAAGAGCCACCATGTGCAATCAAACAGGTGAAATGTGCTTAGTAAGAATCAGAATGTGTTGTATGAAAATACAACCATATTTCTGGAATAAAGATCTTATTGATGTTTTCTAATATTGATCATATATTAAAAATCATGCTTTGAGATACATATATTTTAAAGTTATTTCAATTTATTTTCTTCCCTTATAATTTTTGGGTGCAGCTACTATGAAATTTAAAATTATATTTAACAGGTGTTATAAATCGACTGATCATCACTAATTCAGATATCGATGCATTGCCATACTTGATAACCTGGAGCATCTTGAATGTCTACTAATGGCACTTTTTAAATCATTATTCTGAGAATGCCATGCTGTTGTATTCAATGTTCTGTAAAGCAGACAATAAATGATCATGCAGACAAAGACACATTTCTATCCTTCCATTGAAACTCAAAAAGAGGTACGATGTAGAGAAGCCTACACAAAAGGTTACTTGCCAACAGTTTTATGGCCAGTGAACCTTTCCAAGGCTCCTCTTCATGTTAATATATAACAGTGCTGGATACCCTCTTCCAAGATTCTGTGGCCTGTAGTCAGAAAATTCTGCCCCACCAGAAACTCAAATACCCAGCAACCACTTCGCAAGTAATTTACTCAGAGGGTTAAGATTATAGTAACAGCTGGTCCAGAGGTTTATTATTGACTAGCTCTTACACTTAAATTAAGCCATAATTCTATTTATGGTTAGCCACATAGCTTGCTTAGTAACTTTGCTTCAGTGCAGCATTTTTATCTTTCTTCCTCTGCGTCTGGCTGAAGTCTGCTTCTCTGCCTTACCTCTTCCCAGAATTCTCCTAGTCTACTTCCTGCCTCTACTGGCTAATCAGTGTTTTATTAATCCAATAGAAATGAAAATTTTTTTAACAGTGTACAAAAGCATTATTTAACAGTGGCCACTAGAACTGATACAATTTGGCCTAATTGGGAAAAAAAATATATCCAGAATTGAGAAGAACATGTTTGTAAATACTCAGGACTGGAAGACTGGGAAAGGAGATCAAAGGCTTTATGAGTAAGGTGCCTTAGTTAGGGTTTCTATTGTCGTGAAGGGACACCATGACCATAGCAACTTTTATATAGGAAAGCATTTAATTGGGGCGGCTCGCTTACAGCTTCAGAGATTCAGTCCATTATCTTCATAGTGGGGAGCATGGCACTGTGTAGGGACATAGCTCTGGCTACATCTTGATGAGAAGGCAAGAGGCAATGGTCTATGACACTGAGTGAAGCTTAAGCAAGAGACCTCGAAGCCCTCCCCCAGAGTGACACACTTCCTTCAAAAAGGCCACACCTTCTAATAGTGCAACTTCCTTTGGGTTTATGGGGGCCAGTTACATTCAAACAACCACAGCATGCTTGTCACAGACTAAGAGTTACGCCTTCATTGGTTCATGCACTGAAACACTATTCCTTCAGCGTATTTGAAAAGAGGGACTATAAGAAGAAAACTGAGGTCTAGAGAAGTTGCACAGTGGTCCTGTGCTTTTCTAGAATGTAAGCCCTGTGTTTAGTCCCTTACAGGGAGGAAGGAGAGAGAGGAAGAGTGGGCAGGAGGGAGACACTATATCACAGGACCCTAATCTGATCAGAGTTAATGCGAACTGAGAAACCAGCTCCCACTCTGATCCAGGACAGTGGAAAGAATATCTTAGATTAGCGAAGGGAAAAATTCTAGGTAAAAAGGAAAGGCAAACTCATGCATTAAGGCAACTTTATTACTGCACCTTCTCTTTCTTTTTTCTCCTCCCATTCACACCACGCTTTAGCCATAACATGAGCTGATAGTGAAGGTTGTTTTACAGTTTTTAAATAGCCAACAGAGATACAACCATATTATAAACACATAAAAAAAATCACAAGATTTTTCTCTAAGATATGAAAAAGCTACGCTGACCGTAGCCAGGGCCAGGCTTCAGTGTCAGCCAGGTTCTTTGATATACGGTCTATGAAGCTGACAGAAAGGCACATAGCAGGGCACAAAACAGTGACCTAGGAATCGCCCCAATACTTAAGGCATATACTTTTACCTGCACAGATAGTTAGCCAGACCTTGAATTTTATAACATAAGTATGAAGTTAGTAATATGTGCAGAAAGTCAATTATTAAGACTGTGAGGTATGGTTATAAATGTTATCTATTAGGCCTTTTCAGCCAGGGAAAAACTGGCACTGAAGTTTGTTATATTCCAGACCTTACTAACCTCCTGGGAACTTGACCTTGAGCACTTCATCTCCTGGGCAACTAGCCTTATTTTGAATTTGCTGAGATCTTAGCTAAAGATCTGGTTAAATACTTGAAAGTTTCATTAAAACTACATGGAATAAGAAAATGTCATCCTCTGATCCGTCATTGACAATAGTGCCCAAAAGTGTTAAACACACCACCAAAGGGCTACAGAAAGAATTCCATAGCTACTCTTTCAGGGAGGTAAGGCGGTGGCACATGAGAACGTTACAGACAGAAAACAACCAGTATCCACGGCAGTCATCCCATTGGCTTTGCCTCGTGTGGCCAGTCGACAGATGTCCCCATGGACTTTGCCTAATGGGGCCATACCATGAATGTTGTTTAATGGGAATCCTCCTCGACTTTGCCTAGTGGAGTTCCTGAACACAGAGTCATTCACGTGGTAGGTTGACCTGTAAAATACTGGCTGTCCTCTGCTGTATATTCTCCAGTGGCCTGTGGCACAGACTGGTACCTATAAGGAGGAGGGGGGTATAGATCTCTTTTTCTCTCCACACAGTGTAGAGGGTAAATTATGTGAAGACGCAGCCAGGAAGGTGCCCCTACCAAAAAAGTGACTTCTTACATTGATCACAGACTTTAGCCTCCAAAATTGTGGGTAAATAAATGTGTGTGTGTGTTTAACATTTATTAATATTTAAATCACTCTGCTTAAACTACTCAAACTGGGTTATTTTATTATAGCAGTCCTGAACAAACCAATACAACTTCTTCCTCCTCTTCCTCTTCTTCCTCCCCTTTTCCTCCTCATCATCCTCTTCCTCCTCCTCTAGGGACAGGACCTAGTGGAGTTGCCCCAGGTTTGCCTTGCATTCTTATGTTGAAGATATCTTCCTCCCCCCCCCACTCCCCACCGCACCCCCATTTCAAGTAGCTGAGCCTATAGGCTCTGCACTGGCTAATAAAATTCTTTTTTTTAATTTTTAAAATTATTTATTTATATTTTATACACAAATGCCCTGCATGTATTTCTGAATGCCAGAAGAGGGCATCATATCCTATTATAGATGGTTGTGAGCCATCCTGTGGTTGCTGGGAATTGAACTCAGGAACTCTGAAAGACCAATCCGTGGTCTTAACCATGGAGCCATCTCTCCAGCCCTCTAATAAAATTTTTAAAGAGGATTCTATAAAAAGAATTTTCAAAACTAGTGTAATGAGTCTACAACTGCCTTCCTTGTATCCAAATATTATCATATTACATAGAAGGGAGAATGTGACATGAGTTCTTATTTTCTCTTCTACCTTTCTGTCTTCCTTCATTCCTACCTTCCTGCATTTTTTCTGTAGCCAGAAGTTTTCTGACTCATCTGTGGTAATATGTTATATAATTAATAAAACCTGTCTGAAATATCAGAGAAGAGATCTACCCACAGTCCATGCAGGAGGATCAAACAGTGGTAACTCACACCTTTAATGCCAGCACAGGGAATATCTGGGAGTGGTGACCTATGCCTTTAATCCCAGCAGATCTGAGTTTGAGGCCAGTTTGGTTTACAGAAGGAGTTCTAGGCTCCCAGGCAGGCGGTGGTGGCGCCAGGCCTTTAATCTCATAACTCCAGAGACAGAGGAGATCGTTCTGTGTTTCTGTGAGTTCAAGGCTAACTACCAAATAGTAGTAGCCCACGCCTTTAATCTTAACCTGGATGTGAACCAACTGAGCGAAGAAGGTGTTTAAGGCAGACATCGAAAGACAGATTATGCAGTAGAAGCCATGAGGAGCAAGCATGAGGAAGCTGAAAGTCAGCAGGTGAGATTTGACTTGGGTGGTTCCTCTCTTTGATATTTTAGCCTTTCCCTGATAGCTGGCTCTGAGTTTCCTTTATTACAACCAGAATTAGTGCTACACTCATCCGGGCCCAAGTTTCAGACAAATCTCTCCCACTGGGAGTCCTACAGCTGCTTATAAAATGATTATTCAGAGGTTTTATTAATTATAAACAGTTTGGCATATGTCTCAGGCTCTTTACCAACTAGCTTTTATAATTTAACTCAACCAATTTCTATTTACCTATGTATTTCCATGTATTCCATGGCTTTACCTGTGTCCTAGTACTTCTTGATTCTTGGGTGGCAGCATGTAGCTTCTGCCTAACTCAGCCCTTCTTCTTTATCTCTGTTTGGATTTTCTGCCTGCCTCTTAGCTGCCTTGTCATAGAACAGTTTCTTTATTAGCCAGTTGTAATAAAGCATATTCACAGTGTACAGAAAGGCATCCCACATCACTTTTCTTTATTCTGAAACACAGTCTTATATACCCTAAGTTGGCCTTAAAATCTTTGAAAGCCAAACTCTTGAACTCCTGCTGCTCCCCCCAAGTGCTGACATTCCAGGAATGTACCACCATACCTACACCAGTGTGTGTGTGTGTGTGTGTGTGTGTGTGTGTGTGTGTGTGAGAGAGAGAGAGAGAGAGAGAGAGAGAGAGAGAGAGAGAGAGAGACAGAGACAGAGACAGAGAGAGAGACAGAGACAAGCAGGTAAGAGTGTGGGCATGCTCAACTGCACGTGCATACATCAGATGTCTTCCTATGTCATGTTCTAAATTACTGACCTGAGACAGAGTCTCTCACCAAATCAGAAGTTTATCATTTGGCCAGCCAGAAAGATTTTAAGGTCTCTGTGTGGGGTTGTAAACCCTGAGGCCATGCCCAGCACTTCATGTGAGAGTTGAAAATCCTAACTGAGATAGATCCTTCTTCTTGTAGACCATGTGATTTTTTACCTATTGCCATCTTACAGCCACCTGGCTGGTTGATTTATCATTAATACAGAGCCTACTGAAGAAGTAAGCAAGCAGTTTCAAGAATGGTAAGTCTCTGCTCTGATAGAATCTATTTCGGAAATTTCCATTTGCTGTGGAGAGACTTCTGGGCTATAAGAACTTGATATATATTTTTTTTTCTTGCTGAGAATGTACCTTAGAAAGTTCAAGAGAAGTATAAAACCTTAGTGGATGTCATTCTAATGAATACCAAAGAGATTTTTATCTTGTTCTTTTTCCCTTATGTTCAAGATAGTTCTTAATTTAATACATCTTCACCTAGATACCTTACTAAGAAGAGAGTTCTTGAAAGTCAGACCCTTATCTATACAAAATTAATGCAGTGAATTATTTGGCTTAATTCAAGACAGGGGACTAACTTCACCACCATTAAGAATAATGTGTAATGGGACTAGCAAGGTGCCTTAGTGGGTGAAGGCACTTCAGTCAAGCCTGACAACCTGAGTTTGATCCCTGGAGCCCAATGACAGAAGGAGACAAGCAATTCCTGCAGTTGTCCCTGACCTCCGTGTTCCAGCAGCAGAAATGTATTCCCCATCCCCTAAAATAAACACATGTGATCTAAAATTTTTTAAATACATTTACACACACACACACACACACACACACACACACACACACACACACACACACAAGTCCAGACTCTGGGCTCCGCTTCTAGACATTTCTACTGGGGAGATGATGGCTAGGATGGCATCCAGAACTCTCTATAAAAGTTGTTCTCAGCCTTCCAAAATCTGTGACCCTTTAGGACAGTTCTTTATGTTGTGTTGATCCCAACCATAAAATTATTTATGTTGCTACTTCATAGTTGTAATCCTGCTACTGTCATGAACTGTAATGGATATCTCATGTGTAGGATTGTCTTAGGTGACCCTGCAGGTTGAGAACCGCTGCTTTAGACTATGTTTTAAGAAACATCACTCTAAGTTCATGAAAATTTGATGAGCAATTTGTTTTAAATTCAAAGAAAATATATTCAATGTTGGCTATCTGCTTACTGTGAGAAATTATATCATGAAGACTGTGGATATCTAGTTTTACACTCTCTGTTCCATCTTCAAGAATGGCAATCATAAGGAAAATTTGTATTGATTTCATTTACTGTTATGAAGGGAACAGAGTATGTGCTAAAAAGCATGTCAGCACTCTACTCAAAGACACATGTGTTAAAAGTGTGGAGAACATTTGCATTCCATGACAATAAAAGGAGAAGAGAATTATGTTTAGTCATCTGACAAGCAGGTAGCAGCAATAACAGCAGTAGCATGTTCACTTAGGCAACAGGTACACGCATGGGCTGTAGTGCTAGTTTCTATGAGGAAGAATGACCAGAGGAGTTGTCCTCAAGAGGCTTCCAGATAGCAAGAGAAAAGAGCGGAAGTAATGTGTGACTGAAGTGGAAAATGATTGCTGAAGACTCCTAGGAGGAGATGTTCAGCATGACCCCAGCAAGGCTGACTTTGGGGAAGTGTGGATGATAAACCATGGGAGGCAGGTAAGAGCTAGGTCATGACAGTGCTAAGTTAAGGGGCTTTGTGTGTCTCCTAGGAGTGATGGGGAGCCATGGACAGATTTAAAGTAAGGAAATGACATGTGCTAATTCCTTTGGGAATTTCTGAGCGCCGCTGCCTGACTGGCACTGGGTGAAGCACCCACTAGCATCACCTGGAGAGTTGATCGCTCAGCATTACAGTCATTTATGGAAGGATATTTTGGTCTATTTGTCCAGTGGATTTTATACAGGTATGAAACTATATGAATCATAAACATGATTGGATCTCATACGCACACATAATTAATGCTGTATAGCTGTATTTATATACAGTTCAAAAGCAACCAAATTAGTGGTATTAGAATAAGGATTTGGACTATCTTTAGATAAGAAGATTGGTATAAACTAAAGGGGAACTTTGAGAATGCTAAATTACATCATTTCCTCCTCCTTCTCCCCCAGTTCCTCTCATGTACCCCACTCCTTTCTCTCTCAAGTTTATGGTCTCTAGTGTCTTTCACTTTAACGCCTGGTATTGAAAACCTAGCTAGCTGCCTAGGGCTAGTGAAGTCAGGGATCTTGGAGGGGAGCCTATAAATGCCACTCTACTTAACCAGCAATCCCTAACTACATCCTAAGTATTTGTCCTTATACCCACGTAGACCTTGACCGTCAACAAAGAAGGTTCTCTTTGCAGCAGATGGGGACCATTGCAGAAGACCACAAGAGATCAAAAATGCAGAGAACAAGTAATTGTGTGGTGCCTAGGCCCAGCAATAATGTCTCAAAAAATAATAAAATAAAAATGAAGCACAGCCCAGTTCTGATGCACAGCCAAGCTAGCAAGTAACTACCATTGAAGGGCAAGTTTAAAATATACTCATACAAAACCCTCGTGGCTCTACATTTCTTCATAGGGAGACCCATTTGAACCAAAGGACACAATTAGCACAATTGTGACTGCTGCTTAAAGACAGCCAGGCAGTTGTTGGAAGGGTAAGGTACAGCCAGTTTATTGATTGTCTTGTTTTTATGACAGTTTGCCTGTGTGTGTGTGTGTGTGTGTGTGTGTGTGTGTGTGTGTGTGTGTGTGTGTGTGTTGTGTGATGCCTTTGTTGGAACCAGAGCTCTGAACATGGCAGGCAGGTGCTTTACCACTGAGCTACAGCTCCAGGCCTGATTCACTCTTGAACAAGAAAAGATCACTCACTCGGAGGTGGGTGTTATTCTTTTTTCAAATTGTTTTGTTGTGATGTCAAAAACAGCGTAGAAGGAGCTGGACGTATCAAGAAGAGCTGAGCGCAGAATCCAAGCATAGGATGTTGGCAGATGGCTGGAGTGAGGATTGAGTGATGCATAAGAGCGGGAAGACAGTATTTTGAAATTGCCACATGGCTCATGATGGGAGTCACTAGGAAGGAGAAAAATACTAAAAGAGCAGGAAAAGAGAAGTGGATATGGCGCTCTGATGAAATTTGCACTTCTCAATACAAGCTGCCACTCAGTGACAGAGAAGCTAGTCTACCAGGTACCTGAGGTGCACTGATAGCTGCCATTTCACATATAAAAAACACAACAAGCCAACTAAGATTCCCAGATGTCAAGTCACACCAGGATCTCAGGCTTGGGATTCTTTACTGGCGTTCTTTTAAAAATAATTGTGTTTCATTAAAAACTGGAAACTTCCTCTGTTCCCACACCCCTTCCTTTGTATAAGTGGCTCTCCTTTGTGTCCAGGCATTGGCCACAAGTCAACTACCATAACAATGATGAGAGGCGGTAAGAAGCCCCTCCTCCTGCGAGGGCCTCTTGCCAGGGACAGCAATGCTGTTCCTCTGGCACTTCTTCTGCACAAAGGACTCTCCATCTTTAAATGGGAAGTCTGAGAGAAAGCAGAGCTGTGACCATGTGCATGCCGCCCGTGCCCTGTAAGCTCTGGGGTGTTGTCCCCTCTGTAGATGATGCCCATTTTGTTTCTGACAGGTGGAAATCTGATTTAATGACAAACTTGTGTTTTTAGGGTTAGCATACAGAGAAGTGAGCTTCCTTATGATAGTTTCGAACCTTCTTTGTCCTTGTCTTTGCTGTCTTCCTGTTTCTCTTCTGCTAACCCTTTGCCCCCATCTGGTTGGCTGTCTTCCCCTAGGGTTTCTCTCAGACCTTGATTTGGGTGTGCCTGTGACTGCTTTAGAGTTCTTTGAAATGACCTTAAAACTACAGACTTACAGATCTCACCTCAGATTACAGAGTCTGGCCTTAGAATCTGCATTTTTACCCAGGCATACCTTCACTCCCAGCACTGGAGAAGTAGAGGCAGGTGGATCTTTGTGAGTTCCAGGGCTACATAATGAGATCTTGCTTTGAACACCCCTCCTCAAGAAAATAAAATCTGCAATTATAACTTCTAAAGGACAACTCCCACATTCTGTATAAACGTAACTTTTCAATGACTTAGAAAGCAACCTCACTCAATCATAAAGACTTAAAAGAAGTACATAAATTTGGGCTGAGTGTGGCAGTAAGTACCTGTGTGCCAGCTGTTCCAGATGCTAAGGGAGACAATCATTTGAGCTCAGTAGTTTGTGATCAGTCAAGGCGGCATAGTGAGACTTCATCTGAAAACAAAACACAAAGCCAGAACAAGTCAAATAAAATGATAGAGGTATATAAACTTTAGAGCATTTACCATAAAATGAAATAGATGTCATACTAATTCCTAGATGACTTGTTTCAGAATAAAAATGTGAACACAAAGCTACAGGTATAGCCAGAGAGGAAGACCGAAATGATGAGTCACCCCTGCATGCTCAGTTATTGGGAGCTTGATGGTGGACTGGCAGAAATTTGAGGCCAGCCTGAGCTACTTAGTAAAATTCTGTTCTGACAAACAAATAAATGTTATAGCAACACGGAGGGGCCTCATAATAAGGTATACAGTTGTCCTGCCCAACCCAGAATGCCACATTTCTCCCTCTGCATGAGTTTATACTATATGCTCTTTAGGAATTATGGCACCTGTTACAGACTCTGACTAAGAATGCTTGTTTTCAGCCCACAGTAGACTCTCCACTCGGTTCATGAAATATGGGGGCTCAAATGTAAACTGCTGTTACTTTTCTGTGTGCTTGTAGGAGCTCTGAGGAGCTTTAAGTGGCACTTAGCAGTTGGCCATGGGATCTGATGGACAAAGTGGCATTTACTGAGGCTTTCCTATTGCTTGACTTGTACCTTTCTAGTCAGTTCTCGTAATGAAAACTCCCAAAGTGGTTTTCTCATCCTTACAAACTTTTGTTTGTTTGTTTGTTTGTTTGTTTGTTTGTCCATTCATTCATTCATTCATTCATTCATTCATTTATTTTTGGGTACATCTTCTCTTTAAGATTTGGTGACTTGCAATGCACACAATTGTGTACAGCCATGCAGACACCAGGGTTTTCTCAGATAGTCAGCTCTTGCACATGCTGTATTATTCTGTATTATTTTCCTGTATTATTCCTCATCATGACATCTTCCTTGGCCTTCCAAGATCTCAAAAGCAATCATAGTTATCAAAATTTTAATTAATAAAATTTGATGAAGCTGAAAAAAACATGTCTGGTTTTCTTTTGGTCTTTGGTTTTATTTTTCTTCTGTTTTTTGTTTGTTTGATTCAGATAGAGAAACCAAACTGAGCTGAAAAACTGGAGCTGTTTTCCTTGGGGTAACATTACCTTCCTTCTTACCTAGACCCCATAGCCGGCAAGCTTCCTTCTAGACTTCCAGTCTTGCCAGATCCTGTCCCAGGCAGGAAGGAAGCCACACTATAGGGATCTGCAGAGAAGAGGGAACAGAAGCATCCCTGTGCAGAGTGCTGCCTCTTGACAGCAAAGAGACGGGGATCACAGGGGACCGGTCTGGAAGAGTGGAGTCGGGTTTTTGTCTTGGTGTGATCACTTTTTGGGCAAGGCACCTTACTTTAGTGAAAAGTTTTGTTATGTGGCAATATTAATAACCAGTGTGAATAAAATGATCATCTTTTTTATTGGCCATATTCCCCACCGAGGCACTGTTGTAAGCATTGAGTGCAATGACTAATCAATTCAACAGTGAGCTAATTGTGCGGCCCCCAGTATTGTCCCTGTTTTGCAATTAAAGAAACTGAAGCTTAGAGGTTAAGTGCCTCAGGTAAGAGGCCAGTGAGTGAGAAAGTCAGAAGATGGGCAGTGAGGTGGCTCACTGGTGTGGGAGAGTTGTCAGCCATTTTAATAATATGAGCGAGATGGTTGCTAGTGACCTTCTAGATCTGCTTCAAATAGGAAGTGAAAGAGAAAAAACACCATGGCGATGAAGAAAGAAAGCAAGCTGGCAGTAAAAATCGACAGAAGAGGGACCGAGAGCATACAAAGCAACAGAATCTCCTAATGATGGTGTCAAGAGAGATGAGGCTGTGCACAGTGTTGCTGGAGGGGAGACGCCAATGAGGACCAAGAGACCAAAGATGCTGGAGACCGGGGGAGATTAACTGCAATGCTTTCCTGAGAAGACAGGCTGGACTCAACTGGGAGAGAGTATGTGAGACGACACACAGACAGACCCTGAGAGGCCGGAAGAGAAGAAAGGAAATTCATGTCTGAAGATCCTGCCTTTAGGAAACAAGAATTTAAAAAGCAGTAAATTCCAAGCAGACACAAACCCCACTGGAATTATTTTTCATATTTTACTACAATAGAGGTTATGGCTTCCCTGTAGAAATGCTAGAAAAATTACACACACACACACACACACACACACACACACACACACACACACTATAAAGAAACAATCTGAATTCCAGGAACAAAGACAGTGTACTTCTTCCCGGAAAGGCGGCAGGTCCATTCTATGTATGAACAGCAGCTACTATTTGGCTTTTACAAGGCTCATATCTAAAGTGTATTTATACTCAACCACAAACGTGACAGCATATGTGTGACCATGACCTACATTGGAGCTGCTTCCATTTTTAATTAATCTATAAATAAGCCAAACAGAATCTTTGCCCATAAAATTATTCCATATTTTGATTCACTTCAATAAACAGCCTCTACAGAACGTGATGAGGACAATTACTGAGTTCTTGCTTTTACTGTCATCGTCTTCAGATAGGGTCTCACTATGTAGCCTGGGCTGGCCTTGACTTTACAGTCCTCTTGCCTTTGTCTCCTGAGTCCTACAACTATTGGCAGGAGCCACTGCACTTCATTGTTGATTTTTATTCTCATAATTTTATATTATATATTACATATATAAACTATACATATATTTGTATGTATGTATGTATGTATGTATGTATATCTGATCAGCAGCATCATTTGCCTGCACCATTTCTAAGATGGATGGCTTATGGACAAGAAGCCTCTAATTTAATAAATGAAAACTCAGTTTCTTTGTGTGTGGTGTTTCTTTACTAATACAAAAGCTAAGTAAGGTTTTTATATTTGTTAATTATTTTACTATTTACGTTGCAGTGTTTATTTTTCCTTTGTACATTTATCTTTTGACATCTTAATGCTTCACAATTTTTTCAGTATTATTTATAGTAAAGATGTTAATATTCACATTTAAATTTTCTAATTACTGTATTTTAACTTTGTTTAGTAATTTTACAGAATGTATAAATGAAAGCATATTCTGAGCTTGTTTTATAACCTTTCCTTAATCAAGCAGCGACAGTTATCATACTTGGGATGGCTGTATGTCTGTAACACCAGTGCTTGGGAGGCAGGAGGCAGATCATGCTTGCCTGAGTTCAAGTATATATAGAGATAAAAAGTGAGTTCAAGGCCACCCTGAGCTGCATGAGAATTTGTTTGGAAAAATAAAAAACAGTAATAAGATAAACCAATATACCTGAACTGCCACACTTTGGATCTTAGTGTCCCTCAAAGACCAGTGTGTTAAGCACTTATCACCCTGTGACCTATTGGGTGGGTGTGGAACCTTTAAAAAATAGGGCATGGTGGGAGGAAGTTAGGTCATTTGGAGAAGGGCCTATAAGGAAATAATAGGACCCTGACAATTTTTCTTTCTCCCTTTGCTTCATGGCTGCCACTGGTTGAAGAGGCCTCTTCCATCATATGTAGCTACTTCCGTGACATATTGTGCTAACATAAGCCCAAAATGATGGCCTAATCACCAGGACCATCATCATCACTGAAACCATGAGTCACTTCCTTCTGATTGGGTATTTTGTGCTTGGATGAGAAACTTAGCAAATCCAAAATACCTTCTGGTTTCTAGTTCACCCCAGCTTTGTGTTCACTGGGGTTAGTATATCTAAGTTACAACACAAAATTCTTAGAAACCGAGAATGGTCAATTAAGGATGCAATTTTTTTAAAAAAATATATCTGTGAGCAGCCAGTACTATAGGATAACTAGGAATAAACTCACAAGCACCTGTGCTAGATCCCAAGGAAGATGTTGCTGAGCACATGGGAAAAAAATCTGAATGGAAGCAATAAAATCCTGCTTCTTGTGCTATGATGATATCAGTATCTCCCCAGATGATCATGTAAGTTTAAGGCTGGTCAAATAGAGCTTTGTTCCATATGATGATTATGGAAAGCCTGCTAAGGTGTCATCCTTATGTTGAGATTGTAATGGTAACAGTATGGATATCTCAAAAACCTACAGAAGAAGATTCTTTTTTTTTCTGATTTTTTTTTTAATTTAAGAAAATGTCTTATTCATTTTATATACCAATAACAACCTCCTTCTCATTTTTCCTCCTGCTTCACCCCAGCCTTCCCCCCTCATCCCCCTAAAACCATTCCTCCAAAGAGTAAGGCCCCTTGTGGAGAGTCAGCAAAGCCTGGTACACTCAAGCGCCTCCCTACTGCATCAAGGCTGAGCAAGGCATCCCACTATAAGTAATGGGCTCCAAAAAGGCAGCTCATGCACCAGGGATGGATTCTGATCCCACTGTCAGGGGGTCCTTAAACAGACCAAGCTACACAACTGTTTCCCTTATGCCGTGAGCCTAATTCTGTCCCATGCAGGCTCCACAGCTGTCAGCCTAAAGTTCGTGAGGTCCCACGAGTTTGGTTCAGTTGTCTCTGTAGATTTCCTCACCATGATCTTGACTCCCCTTGCTCAAATAATCCCTCTTCCCACAAGAATGACTCTAGCTAAGACTACTAGCAGTAGTGGACAGGGTGCCTGAACTGGCTTTCCCCAGTAATCATATTGGTGACTACCCTGTCATCATAGAGCCTTCATCTAGTAACTAATAGAAGCAGATGCAGAGATCCACAGCCAAGAAGAGGATTCTAAACCAAAGGGCAAACATAAGCAAAGGCTCTGAGATAGCCAGCGTGACATTCCACCAATAGACCAAAGCCACTAAGAGTGATAACCTGGGAAGGCATATGTCACCTGTGGAGTCAGTAACTGGGTAGCAACAGTTCACCAGAGATTTTCTGAGCACATGAAGAAGGTGATGGGTATGGAGGCACACACCTCCTATCCCAGCAGCAAATAAGCTGATGAGGACCTCATCTCAACAGCAACAGAAAGGAGAAACAGACATCACTAAGCAGGAGAGCCTTGGATCAAAGTTATCCTAAAAGGTTCTGTTTTGCTACTATTGGACAATGTAGTGAGAAAGTAGGTTACTAGGAAATACTCTTGGGTATGGAGAGAACTGAACAGATTTGAGATGTACTTTGGAGAAAATAATATCTAGCATTTACTGAACATACAACATATAATTGATACAACATCAATTATAATTCTAATACCTTAGCAACTCATCAGTCACCACTGTAGTATGAAGTTTCTAGCCTAGTCTAGCCCAGAGGTCTGAACCAGCAGATCCAAATAATCACACAAAGTCTTACATTAATTACAAAGTCAGACTTATTACTTCCTGACTCTTATACTTTACGTTAGCCCATTATTTCTATCTATGCTTAGCTACATTGCTTGGTACTGCTTATGGGAGCATTCTCATTTCACTTCCTTTGAACTTCTATGTTGTCTGTTCCTCTGCTTTCTCACTTCCCAGAATTCTCCTAGTCTGGTTGCCCTGTCTCTACTTCCTATCTAGCTATTTGACCAATCAGCATTTTATTAAACCATATTTACAATGACAAATACAGTATACAAGAGTATAGTCCCACAACACACCACTGTTATGCTATATATTCATTTCTTCTCTATTGCCATAACCAAATGCATGAATCTAGCTACTTCAACAAGAAAAACATTTACTTTACCTTACAGACCTAAATGGACTGTCTCTATCGAATCCTTCTCAGGGATGAGGGCCAGAAAGAGAATGGAAGAGCCTAGAGGGAATGGAGGACACCAAAAAAACGGCCCTCTAAATCAACAGACCTGATGCCCATATGAACTCAGAGTCTGAGGCAGCATCCACGGGACCTGCACCAGGTGGGGTCTTAGAGCTGAGAGGAGAAGTGGACACACGCCCCACCCCTAACCCCAAACGATCTCCACTACGTCACCACTACAGATGAAAGTTTAATTTCTTCCAAGAAGTCTCACTGGGGAAACAACTACTCTGAAGTGCAGGCCCATGCCCAGCAGGAGACAGCCAAGAGAAGGCAGAGTCAGGGGCATCTTTGAAGGTTTCTTGGCATAATGAGTCAGGGACTTTAATTTTTTAAAAATATTTTTCTATTTTTCTATCATTTCTATATTTTCATCTCTCTTTACCCTACAGGTCTTTTGGGTGTATATTATGACTTCCGGTTTAGTGTAATTTTTAAATGGATTTTTAGAGATTCTTGTGCATCTGTATCTGTTTCTTGTGCCTTCCCTTGGGCTCCTCTTTCTCCTCTGTTTTACTCTAGCTTCTGTTTTATTTTATCATTTTATTTATGTCCCTTCAAAGTCCATTTGCTTTATAACAAGAGTCAGAAAGAAATGGATCTGGATAGGAGGGAAGAAGGGGAGGAAATTGGAAGAGAAGAGGAAGGATAGTAAATCCAGGAGATATTATGTGAGAAAAAAAAATCTATTTTCAGAAGTGAAGGGGTGGGGGAAGATGCTCTCTATCACTGAGCTATGCACACACCCTGTTTAATTTTTTGTGGAATGTCTACTCTATATGAGTGTTATTAAAACAGGGTCTAGTCTATCATTTTCAGTCATACTTAAAATACTCTAAAAAGTGATGAATACCTGGTAGCTTTGGCAATTTTATTAAGTGAATTTGAATCCAGTAATTGCACCGCTGGATTAATTTAAAAAAAAAAAAAAGCATTGAGTCTTTAACTTCTAACCTGATGAAATGAACTTTTGTTGGTGTTATTTTGAGATGCAGTCTTGCTATGAAGCTCTGGCTGGCCTTAGACTAGTGTTAATCCTCCTGCCGTGGTGTCTCATGAGAAAGGATTACAGACATCTACCACCACGTTTGGCTCCTAATTTTATAAATACAAACAAAATAAAATAAAACAATAACAGTATAAAAATGTGGTCCTAGTTGTACAGTCTTAGGGGGGAATGACCTTTCTCAGCAAGAAAAGAATGCTGTGAAAATATGGTTGTTCACATCAAATCTGAAAAATCCTATACAGCTAAAGATACAATGGGGTATATCCTTGAATAAACAGCAAAAGAAAGTGTCTAAAAGATAAAAGACACTATAAACTCAAAGCATTAGAAACCAGCCAGGAATACACAGTAAGGCTACATACCACAACACATAGAAATTTACCCAGAAAGCAAAGGCAAGTCTAACATATGAAAACCCTTCAGCCCAATGCATCTTATCAGTAAGCAAAAAGCCAACCACATACTCAATAGACAGAAAAAGCCCAGGTTACTGATGGTACAAATGATGGTCAGTGTCTGGACCAGGTGTTTTCTGTTTCTTGGCCCTTTGTTCCAAGAAATTGAAATAAAGGAGGCACACAAAAATTGCAAAGTAGGAAGGAAACTGTTTGAAGGCAAAGAGGTGGAATAGATAGGAAGGAAAGAAATACACCAAGGCCTGTGGAGAGGCCTGTGCCTTTACTTCTGGTACGTGGGAGGCAAAGGCGGATGGATCTCTGTGAATTCAAGGCCAACTTGGTGTACACAACAAGTTTCAGGCCATTCTGTACAGCGAGGCACTGTCTCAAAAAGAAAATAAATAAACAAACAAAACCCAAAGCGAGAAAATGAAAGGGAGACATTGTCAAGAGCGACAGCTAGGTACTCAAAGGCCTCAGCTATTTCTTGGGCTTCCTTCTATGGGGTTTAAGAGGAAAACTTGTTTACTAAAGGGTCAAAGCATAGGAGTCTCTGTTTTGATTGACAGGCTTGGATTATGTATGCCTCTGCCCAAGGATGTCCTTTTCCATAATGTATCTCTTTTCAGTCATATGCACATCCAATTATAGACAGGCATAAAGTGGTAAATAGGATATTCTCCTACAAGTTAGAGGACATGGTTCTCTTTATTGCACACACACTAGAAACTAGTTCAGGCTAGATCACCAGTCTCCTACCCTGTACTTGAATAAACTGGCGTATGACCAAACAGAAAGTCTCCAGACTTCACTGTCATTGGGGGCATAGAAATTTAGTCTATTGTTCCAAGCTGGGGTTCAGAGGTGAGCAGATTTATTGTGGTAGAGAAGGGTGGGTGTGCATAGTGCATGCAGGAGGGACTCCCAGATTGCTAGGTGTTCTGTTAGAAGCAGGGTGTGTACACATAGTCCATACTAAGTGGTTGCTAAACTACTCTGTTTGCCTGCCTCAGGAGCACACACCTGTAATCCAGCACTCAGGAGACTACTGGAGAAAGATTAGGAACTTGAGAACAGTATGGGTGATATAGTGAGATTCTTTCCTCAAAACCAAACCAAACAAATAAACAAAAACTAGAAAAAACCCAAAAAACCCAAAAACTTAAATCTGAAATAGAAAGATATCCCCTTAATCTGACAAAAAGCCATAGGAAAAAACATAATTTATAGTCAAAGAATAAACACTCTTCAGGGTAGAGATAAAGGTGAGGATGTCGCCTCCTCTGTCTGTCACGGAACTGAAACTTCACGACACACAAGCAAGAGAGATAAAAGGTATCTGGGCTGAAAGTAAAGCTGTTAGTATTTACAGATGAAATGATCTTTTATGTGGAAAATTGTAGGCAATGCACTAAAAGATTGATAAATAAGTTCAGAGAAGTTGTAGGAACTAAGATCAATATCTGGAAATCGATGGCATCTTTATACACTACCCATGAATAATCAAAAAATAGAATGGTCTTAGGAAGACAATGATCTGCCTTCCCCCTTACAGATTTGCCTGTTCTAGCATTTCATGTACATGGAAAGATTCTATTTCTTATTTCATTTCTGATTTTTGGACTGAGATCTATATATATCCCAGGTTGACATCCTAACCCCAATCCTCCTGCCGCTGATTTCTAAGAACTGGCATTACAGGTATGTCCACACATCAGGCAAATAGAATATCTATGTAACCATGCTAACTACTTTAGTAACAGTGTTTTTCAATGTTCTTCTGTGTTTTAGTATGAACAGTGCATTTTCTTACAGCATCAAATAATATTTTATTTATCAATTTATTACACAGTAGAAAGTTGGGTGGTTTCCACTTTGAACTGTTGTATTGAATATCATGTACAATATTTTGTGGATATATCTTTTTAGACTTTTTAATTTATACATAGGAATGAAACTTCTAGACCATATGATAACCATATGTTTAATTTGGGAACAAGTGTCAAACTGTCTTATAAAATGGGAGTATCATCACATGTCTTATGTGCTGTATGAGGAATTCAGTTTCTTTGTGTCCTCACCAGCACTTAACTGTTGTTATGGTCTGAGTATAAAATGTGTCCTGGGCTTTGTGGTCAGGAGCACTGGCTGCTCTTCCAGAGGACCTGGGCTTGATTACCAGCATCGACACAGCTGGTCACAACATTACTTTTTAAAGCAATAGCTGGGTAGATGTTCAGGGCCAAAATTTAGTTTTTGTAGATGGCATGAGGTAAAGTCGTGTGGATTTTGAGTAGTCTAACCTTTGTGGAAAAGACTATGTATTCCCCAAATACCAACTTTTTTTTTTTTTTTTTAAAGAAATCCTCTTTTTGCTATTTGATGAGAAGGAGCCTTGGAGTCTAAAGTCTGGCCTTTACATACACAGCTAAATTGGCCATGAACTTCTGAGTGTGGGGATTATAGGCCTGTTACGCTGACAATTAGTACACGGCTACGTGTATGTTGGCAATCATTTTACCAACTGAACATACACCTAGTCACTGTTTTAAAAAAATGTTTTGCTCTAGGTAGGATGCCAAGAATGTCCTCTGGCCTCTGGGTAATTTTTTAAAATGCCATTAAACAGCTGTCACAAGGGTCATGGCATCTGGAGAAGGTTTTCAAATAGAAAAAAAATTCCTAATCTTCCAATTCACCTAACTGAAATGGGATTTTACTTTAAAATTATGTGTATATGCTTTGTGTTGTATGTACTTGCTAATGTAGGTATATGTACATGTGTGAGGTGCATGTGCAAGTATGTGCACATGTGTGTGGAAGGCCAGAGGCTGATGTCTATCATCCTATTGACTTTACTTGATAGTTCACCATGCTCTTTATTCTTTAATTCTTTATTGATTCTTTGGGGATTTTATATCATGCACTCCAATCCTGCTTACCTCCCAGTCTCTCTATATCTGCCCCTTGCCACAGCATCCCTCCAGAAAAAAAAAATTAATTAAAAACAGAACAAAATTAACAACAGAAACAGCACCTCACTACTCCATCTTTCTGGATTTTCCAACACTTCTTTATTCATCCTAGTGACATTGGGAGCTGCGGTGTGACATGCAGTACACACACATTTGTCTACCCACAAATGGTCTGGTTCAAGGCCTCTGACACACCATTATCACTGGATCCTCACCATAAGTCCTGCTGTTGCCCCAAGTCATGGAGAACCTGTAGATACTGTTCCACATGTTCCAGCCCATCATGGATGGGGTAGATGTTAAGGTAGGCCAACCCAAGACCCTAGATGTGGGTTTGGGTAGAAAGAAGCTGAGCTGGTTGGTTCAGGCCACTAGGATCACCCCACTCAGGTGACCATGGCCTCCTGGCCAGTTCTCCCAAGTCTGTGTTAAGGGGTGGAGCCATCTCTTCCGAGTGTGGGGGCAACATTCCTATGTTGGGAGAGGCCGGTTCTTCTGTTGCAGTATCCAGCGAAGGTTAGGGTCAGCTATCCCAAGGCCAGTGAGGGTCGAGGCTGGCTCAACATTACCCTTGGATTTAACACACAAGATTCTTATGACCCACTGTGGTAACACAGGTCATAGACATCATCACAGATCTCAGCTGCAATTGAAACATGTACCTAGGCATGGTCCTCAGCAATAGCTTGGGACTGGACATCACCATGGTCCTGGTGGCAGCATAGGCCACTTAGATCTGTATGGCCCCATGGCAGCATGGCCCTCAAACACTAACATGGTCTTAGGTGGTTATCTAGACTCTAGGCATCCTCACAGCTCTTGGTGGTACCATGCATGGGACACAGACATCAACACAGAACCTAGGCACGTCTCTCTGCAGCAGCCCTTGCTCAGAAGATACCATGGCTCCAGGTGACAGCATAGACCACTCAGTCTGTCATGGCCCTCAGGCACCAACCTAGCCACAGGTGTGGCTTAGACCCCAGGGTATCTATGTGGCCTTGGGTGGTACCACAGGCTATGGACCTCAGTTGTGGTAGGATCATGACATAATATTCTTTTAAAAAGTTTTTTTTTTTTCTTTTATTTTTATAAGACAAGTTCTCTCCTTGAACCTGAAGCTCATTGACTGAACTAGGCTAGATAGCCAACAGGCTTTAAGAACTACCCATCTCTGTCCCCCACCCCACACCATAAGAAACAACAATTTTTTACTGCATAAGAAAAGCACTGGAGATTCAGAGCTGTGAATCTTTGTTTTATGTGAATCTTCATTTTGTGATCTTCCAAAGTCCAGGCCAAAGAAAAAAGCAGAAGTAACTGGCACACCATTTGGCTCAAAACAGTGGCTTTTCTATCTTTGGCCCTTGGTTTCTGTGTTGGCTGAGTTCTTCAGGAAGGTACCATCTTCCCACCCCTAGCTTCCCATCTTTCTGGGGCTTGAGACCCATGTCCCCACATTCTCACTCTCACCCCATTCTCCTGATATGTGGGGCCACGCACAAATAGAGCAGATTGTCTTTAACTTTTCAACTCTAAGATAAATTAACAAGTGCTCAGGCAAGTGACAGTGGGTAGCCAGAGAAGCCAGGAATATGATGCCTCTTACTTGTCTAAGCATCATTCATAAGCTTGAAACACATCTCATTCTGAAAATGGACTATAATAATTTATTTCTTGCATCTCCAACCTCCAGGGCTGGAGTTCCATGGCGTGTTGTTCTAATCAGATTTTTACATGGGTATGAAAGATCTGTACTTAGGTCATGATGCTTGTACATCAGGGACCTGACCAACTTAATCAACCCTGTGGCGGCTTCAGGCGCTTCTGAGCAAGACCTAGGCGTGGCTTTGAGGTTTTAAGGACCCCTGAAGACCTGGTTGCACGCTGCCCTTCCTGTTTGTTCCCCACATTCTCAGAGAGAAGTTTGCTGGCAATATCAGCTGCTGCCGAGTGGGACATTTCAACCCTCCAAGAATTGCTCTAAGGTTTAATCTTGTATCAGTGAGTTTTCATATAAACCCCTTAATAAATATTAATTCTTTAATATAATCCAATATTTCATATAATATAATATCTGGCATCCCAACATGGGTTTTCCAGACCTCAGGGCTAAGCCTGTGGTTTAAGATCCAGGCTATATATAATACAATACAATCCCTTAGTCACTAAATGAGATTTTGCATTGTTTGACTGTTTCATACATTTAAAATCATTTTTATTTAATTTTTATGTTTAAAAATATTATTAGAGTGCACACATCATGGTACCCATGTAAAAGTAAACAAACAAACAACTTTTGAGAGATGGCTGTCTCCTACTTTACACTAGTGAGACCCAGGGGTCAAATCCAAGTCATCAGGCTTGGTGGGAAGTATCTTTACTGGACAAGTCATCTCATGTACCTTCATTTTTTATTTTAAGTAAGGTTATGTCTTGGTTTTAATCTGTGCTCCAAGGCAAAATCTGCCTTTGTATAAACTAACAAAACGGCACCCTTTCTGGGCAAACAGACTTGTGTTTCCCTAATCTTCTCCTTCCTCTCTTACCTCCTGGGAAGGCTGATGCTCATCTTTAATCCCAACAGTTTGGAGGCAGAACAGACTGATCTCTGTGAGGTGAGGCCAGCCCGCTGTACACAGCAGGCAGATTTGCAAGAGTGAATAAAACTACCTAATGCATATAAAATTAAAAACAGAGAGGCTGTAGAGACATCAATGCGGGGTATCCTTGTAGAGAGCGGCATTTGGAGTGTGTGTGAATAACTGAGGATCTCTGACATGAAATTCCCTTGTCAGCCTGTTCTGATTCCTTCCTTAGCCTCTGCAGGTAAGAGAAAGCTTAAGCCTCACTGTACTGAGCTTCTCCTCATCACTCCACAGCCCGACTCACTAGCCCTTGGCTCAGTGTTGGTGGTACGGGCTAGTCTTCTCTCCTCTAATCATTGCTTGAGTAGAGTATGCACACACACAAACACTACACCCACGCGTACACACATAAACACACACACACACACACACACACACACACACACACACACACACACACACGAGTACATGTAGAAGTACATATAGTGGGTTCCAAGCAGTTAGGACTGCACAGTGCACAGTGTCTCCAGAAACAGAAAACATTAATAAAGAAAGAAGAGAAAAAAGAAAGGCTTTACTCATTGCCATCTAAGATGGCTATCCCTGATGCCTGGAACTTCAGTGACCTCACTGAATGAGACATGTAACAGTAGACCTGTAAATATTCTGTCAGAACTAAGGGAGGGTTGGTGCTAGAAGCTGGAGACCCAGGGTTGCTGATGGACTTTGTCAGTCCAAGTCAACTATACACACCAGTGCCATAACTTTTAGTTTTGTCGAGGCAGAAGCCCAAGAGCCCTAAGGGAGGTCACTGGGCAAGTCCAGGACTTGAGGCTGAGTGGGTCAGAGGACGTGAGTAGCCAGTCTCTAAAAAGGGACTTTTCTTCTGCCTTGCTGTCCCGCCCAGTCTCTGAACTGGCCAGTCAAGTGTCCCCAGTCCATTTCAGGGTGGATCTTTTGTACTTACCCAATTGGCTCAATCCCAGAAGTAATGTATCATCAATCCTTCAGATGTCCTTTAGTCCAACAGAATCACACCAAAATTAAGCATAACAGGACCAAGTGTAATGATTCAGGGCACATAGTGATCACGCGGTAAACCCAACATGGCGCAGGGTGAAATGAGAATTCCTTGCATGTAGCGAGTCACGTAATAAACTCAACATGGCACTGGGCAGAAAATGCCTGATGTTCAGAGGGCATGCCCCTAGGCATGGCTATGTAAATCTGTGCCCGCCCGCTCCCTTAAAAAGAGACCCCTAGCCCACCTGGCCACAGCCAAGTGAAACTCTCTCTCTCCCTCCCCATTTCTCTCTTAGCAACTCCCCTGAATAAACTCTCGTGTGGCATCTGGTAGTGTGTGCATCTACATCTCATGTGCGAAACTCACATTTCCCATGATCCTTTATTCTGTGGGTCTCTGTTCCAGTCTAGGTCATATGCATTCCACACTGTAAGGGAGCAAGTATAGGGAGACTCGCAGTTTCTGGCCTCTATAGTGGACAGAGGCCTTAATTGTAGAGGTGGTGGGAGATTCCCCCAAACCTGGGAAGAGAGTCTAAAGGCTGTGAAGTCAAACCACACAATGAGCTCATACAACTTTATATAGCTCTGTATGCCACTTTTCCCTCCCATATTAAATCACGTCTGTTTTTCTAAAACACAAGCTATGTTTCAACATTTAAAATCTCAATGACTGTGTCACAATGATCTGATTTTAATCAGGAAAAAGCAAATGCTATGTTAATTGTCCCTAGTAAGGCTTACAAAGCACTAGAGCTCAAGGTCAATGCTTTCTTCATTTTGCAGCAGATCCAGAGACTTTAACTAGCTTGAGCTGGCACGCACCAGGGGGAAGGCAGTCTCTGCTAAGCCCTCATGGCTTGAGGTCCTGCCAGAGATGACCTGATTAACTGGCTTAGGCAAAATGACATGGAAAAGGGCAGGCCCAGGAGCTGCCTCTGCTTGCAAGCAGGGCGGTCACAGCCCTGACTTCAAGAGCTGGCAGGGACTTCTGTCTAAGAACAGAGGAACCCTCCGCTGACCTGGTCACATTTTGTCAGGGGTTTCAGCTTTGAGGCACAGTGCCTTAAGAAAGTCCTGGGTTCTGCAGAGATTCCAGGACTAAAAGTCTCAGATTCAGGGCAGCCTGGTTCTGAAAAAGAATAAGGTAAGCTTCCATCTCAAAAGAACACATAAATAATACATGACAAATACTAAACCAGATACAGTGGTATATGCCTTTATTTCCAGCACTCAGGAGACAGAAAGGTTATGAGTTTGAGTCCAGGACAAGCTACAGAGGAGAACCCTGTCAAAAAATAGAAAGGAAGGAAGGAAGGAAGGAAGGAAGGAAGGAAGGAAGGAAGGAAGGAAGGAAGGAAGGACAGAGAAATGAATGGATGGGTTGAGGGGGATAGTTCAGTGGGTATCAGACTCAAACTGATCAAACTCAATCCCCAGAACCTACATGAAAAAGCCACATGTGGGGCATGAGTTCATAACTTCAGTACCTTAGAGGCAGAGTCAAGTAGATTTCTGGAGCTTACCAGCCAGCTAGTGTAGCTTACTTGGTGAGATCTAGGACTATGAGAGAATCCGTCTCCACAAAACACAAGATAGGAGGTGCCTGAGGAGCACCATGTAAGTCTAACCTCTGTGCTCTATGTGCATCACCTTCCACACACACATACACATACATGTACTTATGTACGCATACACATACATGCACACACAAAAAATAGGAAGGATGGAAGGTCAAAAAAGAAGTCACCAAACATAGTAGGGCTGCCAGTGAGGGGTCGGTGAAAGAGCGAGCAGAGGCAGGATTTACAGGCCCAGGCATCAGAATTGGTATAGCACTGGCTAGCTGGCCAGCAGCATGAGATTAGGTTCCAGACTCTATTTCCTTAAGTTGTTCCTGACTAGACGAAGCCTGGGGACTCAGTTTCAGTGCAAGGACTGACAGAAGGGCTTGAGATGGAAGCCCTAGAGAGGACCATGTCAGGAATGGAAGGATGGCAAGGCATGTCAGCTGAGATTGTAAGTCTTTTGTAGGAATCGCAGGGAAGGACAGCTCAGGTGCCAGGCACACTGGGCTCTGAAACTTGTGGAACAAAGTTTCCTTGTCAAGCCCTGGCTTCTCTGCCCCGTCCTCAAAGCCTATGTCAGTAGCCCCCTTAAGATTCAGCTTGTATGCAGTGTTCTAAGCACCAAGGATTTCCTCAATATAAGGGATTCGGTTAGCCTAGCCACACTTTATAAATAAGTGGCTTTCCTCCTCCTCCTACTCCTCCTTCCTGAAGAACTGTCTGTTAGAGCCTGCAACTTGTCGATGTTGAAGGAGTGGGTGAACACATGAGGAGACCAAAATCACAGGAGGCAGTAGAACCCTGCTGCACCAAATGGGGACTAACTAAGGGGCGGAAAATATCATTCTCCTGCATGACTCTGGGTTCCATGGAATTTTAGTGGTAAGAACAGCACCCACAGAGTGTGTTGTCGGCCTGTTTTGCCTTGATTGACTAACACGAGAGAAAGCCGCATAGACCACAGTATAATCACACTTGCTCTTTCTTCTGCATAAACATGGCCACACCTGAGCTGCTGAATCTGCAGAGTGCTGCTTCTGAAGCCAGCAGCAATGCCTTATGATAAGCCTCATCCTCATCCCTTAAGGAACATGCCACATCTGCCCACAACCACTGGATATACCTGCATTTTAAAAATAGATGTTTTTGAACTCTTGAAACTCCAGATTTTCTTGCTGTCATAGACTGTCTAGTTTAGGCTGATGGCAAAAGGAGGTTTCAGAGGTTTTTCCACCACAAGGTTATTTAAAGTTCTTTGAGCAGCCGCCAGACCTTCATTTAGCATTTTAATAAACTTCCTGGGCCAAGGAGTAATTTTCCTGTATCCTTTTTGTCCTCAGCATGAAGTAATAGCACAAAAGAGGGTCATCATTTTTTAGGCCAGTCATCTGCATCAATTATAAAATTATCCTTATGAATAACCAGATATAAGGCCTGGTGGATAGAAAAAGGAAGCAGGTTTCTTTTAGTGATTAACATTAAGCAGAGAGGTCATAAACACATTGAGGATTTAAGGTGCCAAGAGAAACATTTTTATAAAGATAGTTAGAAAGGACATTTTTAAAAACCTGCACATACAGTCGAGTTACAGCATGATAACTAGAAGTGAATGCTTAAACATTTGCTTGCTATGTGGTGTTCTTATCAGGGCCCCTCTAAAAGGCAGAGGTACCAATAGGAGCTGCATGGTGATATGGAAATTGGTCTCCAAGACAGTTAGTTGTAAGGATCCCCAGAGAATTTTTTGGAACCTGAATCTCTGGGTGCAGTGTGATGTCACTTCTTAGTGTTTCTAGGCATTGGGCCAAAACTCAGTTTCAGGAAAATAATTGCAAAAATGTTTAAATAATTTGCATGAGGTTTGTGAAAGCAAAGAATGGCAGCCTGCTCCATTCCCTGAGGAGATTCAAGACACAATCAATGGTAAGCCACAAAACACTGTTTAGACAGAATAATTATCAGTCTTTTTCCTTCTCCTTCATTATTAAACTGAGGCCTATTCCCTCTGCGGGTTTCACCTGGCATATGGAAAGGCTGTTGTTGCTAAGTCTGCTTTACGGCTGCTCAAGTAAGCTCAGTAAATTCACAGTTTGCTGAATTGGCTCATGGACGTTATTTGACATGAAGTGTCTTCTATGTCATGATGGCTTTTTTGTTGTTGGTAGTGTTGTTTCTCTTCGCATTATAACAGGAATGGTGGATCATGTAAAATGGCTTAAACTACACGAAGAATTCTTTGGAAAGATATTCACTGCTGAGATGTCATAAGTTATTGATGCTAACATGGAGCTCAAAGGACTCTAAGTGACAGGGCCATCAAAACCACACAGAAGGATGCACAGGCTGGGAATAAGATTAAGACAAAAAAGAGAAAAGGCACTTCAATCATATTAGAGTTATCAATGCCTGAATTACACCGCAATTGTTTCTTTAGGAGACTACTCAAAGTATTGTTGGAATGGAACCAGAGTAATTCTTTTAAAGATTCTCGAAACAGCTTTATCTAATTTTAAGAGACATGGCTACCTATCTATCATCTGGTGTTTCATTGATTTTGATACTTCAGGAATGGATACATTGAATAACCTGCACTATGAGACTTTAAGCAAATATAACTTCTCTCTTCCCCACCTCCATTTACCATGTAGAGCATATGCCACAGACTCAGGGCACTATGTTATTGCCTTTTGGCCCAGGTTATCATATATCTATAAATATACACTCACATCTGTATGCAGATATATAGTATTAGCTAACAAAATATCTTTGGCCATTTAATCATAAGGAGTTCAGATTCGTAACAAAAATGTCTAGTTTTCAGCTTAGCTCCAGTTTGACTTCTCTGACCAAAGCATGTGATGTCCTCAGCAATAAAGTCTTATCATCAAGCTCTTGTGGGCAACCAAGAGTAATTCCACAGCCTATGTTGTTTGGAAGCCTCCAGGGCCTCCCTGGCTGATAACTCACAGGGGGCTATTCCTTACCTGGTACAGGGATTTTCTCCCACTAAGCTCAGTTTCTGAGAAGAACATGATCTATTCATTGAGAAGAGTGACATTCCATTTTTGTGCATATTATATATTTTTAATAAGTTTATAATAGAGTAGGCTCCATGTGGCCTTTTCATAAACCCCTAGGTTGGATTACCCATCCCTCTGTCCACCCCTTCCCCATCCTCTCATTTCTTCTCCGGGCTTACGTTTTCCCACCCTCTGTATTCCTCACCATCTCCATTTTCATGCCCAGGCATGTGCTACTATACCGCTTTCCTTAAGTACACATGTTCTATCTCTCCCTGTAATGACCTCTCTCTGGCTTTTGCCAGTATTACAAGTTTAGCACACCACACCCAACATTTAACCTTATATAAGGGAAAAATATACAATGTTTGTCTTTCTGAGCCTGGGTTAACCTCACTTATTATAATATTTCTAGATTCATCCATTTTTTTTCTTGCAAATTTCATTCTTCTTTACCACTGAATAAATTCCATTATGTATATGTACTGCATTTTTGTGATTCATTCATCCGCTGATGGTTATCTAGGCTGATTTCATACCTTGGCTGTTGTGAATAGAAACTGCAATGAACATGGAAATATGGTAACTCTTTTATAGGGTGCAGAGTCTATTGGATTTAAGGTGATAGTTATGCCGTATGGAAGTTTTATTTTTGTTCTTTTGAGGAACCACTATACTTTCCATAGTGGCTTCAATAATACCAGAAGGTTCCATGAAGTCTGCTGTGGGAGAAGAGCCATCAGTAGTCTTACCCAACTGTGAATCCTAAGATAATAATGGCCTATCAGACAGGATGTGCCCTCTAGTGCAATATAGTGGCACAAATGTTTTGGTGCAATGAACTACTTCCCAGTTGAATGTAAGGCCTGCTTTACTGAAGGAACTCATGACTGGTTCTATAACCCTGTGCCTGGGGAGACCAAAAGGCCTAGGTGGGGATCTACTGCTATGGTCTTGCTAAATTATCATGTTTTCAAATTTCCCTCTAAATGCTGATGTTTACATCCACAGATTACTGTTGTACCTAATCTTAATTAGAGAAGATTCATACTGCTGTGGATGGTCATTGATGGAGTGCTTAATCATAAATGGGAGTGTTACATCATTCTCTCCAAGACTTAGGAAATGCCATAAATGAAGCCATGGAAAGAATGTAAAAGACAGACTGGAAAAATACTGTCTTCTGAATATGAGACAGTCAGTGCACTCGTGAACTCAGTGTAGCTGTGGTTATTTGCACAAGACTTAGACCCATCCATGGTGACATGGCTGGGGAAGGACCACAGGGTTTCCCCATCCCTGAGGTACTATTAACAGTTTATGGTTGTTAGAGGGGATGACATTTTCCTTAGTGGTATTGCCTCCAAAATGTTGCCCTTGGTTCAGTTATTAACCCCATCCATATCTATCAAGAAACTCTAATTAGACTTAGTGAATGACACACAGAAAGAAGATATCAGATTAGGAGAGAGATTTGTTGAAAAGTAGGAATCCAGTGGGAGGAGGAAGAGGAATATGGGAGGTTGATAAAATTCTCTATATAAATATATAAAACTGTCAATCTTAAAAAATGTTAAGTATTAGCTGAGCCCAACCCAGGTACTCGGGAAACTGAGTCAGGAAGATGTCAAGTCCTAGGATAGTCTGGAGTATACATGAAGACTCCACCACATAAAGACAAAAAAGAAAGAAAAGAGAAAGAATCTGAAATACTTACACGAAGTGGCAATGTCTTTCCTATTTTGAACTTTCCAAGGGAACGGATGGAAAGTTCCTGACTGACTCTCTTGTCTCTCTGCCTTCTCTGTCACTCTGCCTGTGACATCTATCCACTTTAGGTGAATATGTAAAGTGTAGAAAGCACAGAAAGGCCATTTTTACAGGTCGATGTTTGTTTTGGTGTTTAAGATGTACTTATTTGCATTATTCATTTAGGATTCAAACTTTAAATATATATATAATATATTCCTCTTATTGGTTAAATTTTTTCTTTGACAATTTCATACAGCTTTTTAATACATTCTGTTTACCTCACACACACCCATTCTGCCACCTCTGTTATGCCCCCTCAATAGGTTTTTCCCCCCATATTCCTGGCATTTTCTTTTGTTGTATGACCCACTGATTTTAACCAGGACGGTGTGAGCAAGGTAGAACCATCCATTGGAGCTTCCTGGGCTTAGCCCCAGGCACACAACTGTAGTCAAGGACTGTTCTTCACCCAGAATCCCTCAGTAGCCAGTAGTTCAACAGAGAGAGGTGGAGGCCCAGAGATGCTTCCTTGCTCTGAGGCCAGCTGTTGATAAGTGCAGACCTGTGCAGGCCCAGTGCAGCCTGAGTTTGCAATGGCTGTGCCAGAGCTTGCATCTTTATAGCCCTTCTGGTTTACATTCTTTCCATTTCTTCATGCTTGATGCTCCATGAACCTCACAGGGGGTGCCACAAGTGCCCCAACACTCCACCATTGATTAGTTTTAGCATCTTGAGCTCCCATAATTCTCTGCACTCACTGCAGTTCACTGTCTGGTCTAGATGCTGATGGGCTATTTTTTAGATTTCTTTATTGGCTTTTCTTAACTTAGTCAGCATCTCAATGTTTTGTAAGTACCAAGAATAGTAGTCTTCAGAGCTTGCTATTGAACCCATTTGTAGTCCGTGAAGTTGGCCCGGGTGGTCATGCATAATGGCACATGCAGCTCAGAGGCAAATGGACAGTGGAATTCTGCTTTCTAGAACAAGCCCAACTGCCGTATAACAGCAAAGCCCACTGGTGGATGAAGTACTAACAGTTTCTAATCTATCTGGAAAAACACCAAGAGCTTGGGGTATCCTTGTCCCAGACTATGAGACTGTCTGCTCTTGACCAGGAATAGGAGATGCGGTTTCCTCAGGGAATTACAGTCTTCTGCTACTCCATCAACACTATGGAGAAAGAAGGCTTTGAAGCATAGCTTCACTGAGCTTTGCCATCCTCAGGGCGCAGAGACCCCATGGATCATGCCATGAAATCAATAAGGTATGGTGGAGTAGAAGAAAAATGGAATTGGTATTAGGTTCTATGTTTAGCTGGTTGCCTAAGTTACTTGACCTCTTTCAGTCCTAGGTCATCACTGCTGAATGTAAGTGGAAGATCCACCATTTAGTGATATTAAAGGATGCAATGCACATAATACTCCTAATAGAGTTGCTGGTTTGTCAGGGGTCTTCAGTAAATGGAAATTCTTTCCCACCCATGGCTATTTCCTTCCTTGTTTTCTTGAGAAAATTTTCTTTCACAATGAAAAACTTCATTTTATATTAAAATATGTCAAATCTGGTAAAATATCACCCTTAGTATCTAATTATTCTTTGGAATGAGATGCCTTGCCCCACTCATGAAAAAAATAAAGCAATAAAGGATAACATTCTCAATTGGCGAGGCAAATGGTTTATGTCAGTAGATCACGTGAGAAATGCATAATCGTGTGGCAGTTAATGTTAAAGTTCAGTTCAAAGAGTCAGCTCCACACCAACCAAAGACTGATATGTGCCTAGTGAGCACAGCAAACTTCAATAGATAATCAACACTTTCTTCCAGCTAGGGAATAAGGGGACACTCCATATTGAGTGTAGTGCCTTAGTAAATTGTTTGGGTATGGGTGATTAGCATGGGCATTCACATATGACTTCTCATATCCTTCCAAGAGCATATTTCCTGCCAATACATAAATGAAACTTGAGTCTCTGAGAAGGTAACATGAACTAGAAGCAGGAAAAGAGGAAAAATTAGACTGAAAAGAAGCTCCATAAAAGAAAAAATTGATAATTTTGTTGCTGAGAAATTGCTACAGTCCTTATCCATGAAGGGGCAGAAAGGTCAGACCACACTAATGTGTGTGATAAATGAGTTTATAAAGTAGCCTGTGTCAGGAGACTAATTTAATAGGTTGCTTTAAGTGTGATAATGTACCACACTTCCTACATATGTTTTCTTTTATTAAAATCCTAAAATTAAGCTGAATGTAATGTGCACCATGTCTACCTTAATGATACAAACAGCACCAAAGGCTGCCAAGACATACAAACATTCATTATTATTATTACCAACATCTACCCAAAATATTAAAAACAAAATGAGATATTTTTTCTTTTTGACATTTTGGACTATTTCAAGTCACACAAGGATAAAAAAAAAATGATTTTTGTTCTACTACCCTCCGCCCCAGGATATTTGCACCCTCCTACACACTAAATCCCCTGCTGTTGCTCCCAAATTGCAATTTGAATCATCAAGCTGAGGTTTAAATTGAAGACTTTACATTGCCCATATTTATAATCATCTACACATGCATTCCTGAGTTTAAAGTCAGCTTCTTCCTCTCTACCAGCTGTGTGTTCTGAATGTCCCAGGTCTCTCACTTTCATATGAGAAGAAAAAAAAGGCTACTTTAGCAAAATTTATGTAACCACCTGACCTCTCTCACAAAAATAATGGGGAGATAGAGCTCTAGAGTGTACATTTTTAAAATAACATTCAAGAATATACTCCAGATTGGACTGTTTCTAGATTCCCACAGAAGGAACAAAAGCCAGAACAAGATTAAGCCCTCACAAGTGCTCATGAAGAACAAAGAAAGGTAGTTAAAAGCACATGGAGCCCAGCTTCCCACAGGCAGGTGTAATGTCTGAATGTAAGGGCAATATTGGGAACCATGGGGCAAAGCCCAATGCATTTAATAGCAGGCTTTCTATCAGGGATCATGAGGGATGACCGTCAAATAAAAGCCAGAGAGAGCCCAACGTTGATTTAGGTTAAACACTTTTAAGCAGGGAGAGACATGTTACTCTATGGTATTTTGTTTTCATACCCTTTGACAGTCCCCAAAGGTAACTAGCAAAGTTAGAAAGGGGAGCAGCAACCTAAGCACTCTCCTTGTTCAAGGACAAGCTGGGTTTGCTTGTGGGCAGCCTGCTTTCCCACTTTCATCAAGAAAAACAGAAAGCCTCCAGGCAGTGGAGGGACACACCTTTAATCCCAGCAGAAGCAGGTGGATCTTTGAGTTCAAGGCCAGCCTGGTCCACATAGTGAGTTCCAGGACCACTAGGGGTACACAGAGAAACCTTGTCTCAAAAAACAGAAAGGAGGGAGGGAGGGAGAAGGGAGGGAGGGAGGGAGGGAGGGAGGGAGGGAGGGAGGGAGGGAGGGAGAAGAAGACCTTTTTCCTCTTAGACTTATATTTACATTCAGTCATATCGGGTGTGTCCACCTTTTGGCATCGTGACACTATGTTGTCACCTACAAAGTCTACACTCACTCAAGTCTCACAACCAAGTTACAGAAAAGGTAAATTCTGGAAAAAGTATTTCTCATAACTTTTTAAGTAAGTTTATGATTTTTATTATGGGTCACTTCCATTGCTATCTACTGCATCTGACCCATGGGCCACATATTGGACACTCCCACATGTACTCTCTACCTCCAAATATGTCCTGAATCCAACTCCTTCTTGGTAGCTCCCCACATCACAACCACCTCTCACCCAGGCACCATCTTCACTCTCCCAGGTGGATGTCACGCCCTGTAAGAGTCACAAGTCCATTCTTTCCTCTCCAGGAGGTCTGGAAATTCCAGTTCTTTAGAGGAATCTCTCTGAAGCACAGTCATATTGCACACTTTCTCTTGAAGCCATCTGAAAATCTCTCCTGACCCTGCTTTGTTGCAGCTCTACCCTGGGTTCTGTCACTCGCCTCTCTTCCTGACTCCATGTGCTTTGGCCATGATGGCTTTTGGGCCTTCTACTCAAACCAAATCCATTTCATTCCCAAGACCTTCACTCTCCCAATGACTTCTGCTAAGAGGACTCTTGTCTATAATCCTTACCCGGTCCTCAATGTCATAATGTGGATTTCAACTGTAGATAACCTTCCCCAAGAGCTTTTCTTTGACTAGATGGGAATCAAAGTAGCTCTCCACTATCTTATACTCTTCATCAAGGCTTGGTACCATCAGGAATGATCACAGGCATCTCTCAACATACTTGTCATCTCTTTCATTATGAGACTATCATCTTGATGATAAGCATGCTTACTCAGCTGTGCCCATGCTGCTTAAAATAAAGCACAATACATAGTAGATTCAGAGTAACAATAGTAGGTTCAGCATAACACATAGTAGGTTCTTTCAGCTGTGTATTGAACATCAAGAGTGATGTTACAATCTATAAATACAATGTGGAATTACAAAATCAAGCTGCTTAACACATCATTCACCTCAATAATTACTTTGGGAGGGATATTGGGAATCTATTCTCCTAGCAATGTTAAAACATGAGATACTAATATGCCCTATACTCACCATTCTATCCAATATATCTCAAAAAGAGAATGACTCTGATTCTGTACCCTTTGTCCATTGCCTCCATTCTATCAGCCTTCGTGACCTCTGCTAGTCTCTGCTTCTGGAAATTTGGTTGTTTTAGATCCCATGTATTAGCAAGAATATGTGGCATTTCAATGACTGGCTTATTTCACTTAATGCAATGACCATCAGATTCATCAACGATATTACAAATAACAGAGTTGCCTTCATTTTAAGGGCTGTGTGATACTTTCTCTACCCTTTTATGCACTGATAGATACTTGAGGCTGATTCCATCATGATTGCAATAGTACTGAGCTGAACATGAGGGTGTTTAGACATATCTTTGACAAACTAATTTCAAGCCTTTTGGGTAAATACAAATACAATGTGCTTTTAGCTTTGTGGGTACTTTCATACAGATTTTAAACAATGGCTGTATTAATTTATCTAACCAAGGAAGGGATATTTACTGAAATAATAATAATAATAAATGTGCTGAAAATCTGATCGTCTCCCTAGAGCTGCCAACTACGGAAGGGAAGAAGACCAACATGAGCCAAATAGTCCGTCCAGTGCCTCCCACCCAGATGCTTCCTGCATAGTACACTAAATAGTTAGCTGAAGAGGAGTAGTTTCTATCAAAAGGTTGAACTTGTAATTTCCCCAAACCTTAGCAATGAAACTTCCCCAACTCTTGGTAACAACTGTTTCTCAAAGCTTGAACTTTTCTCTCTTTGTTAATCCAAAAATACATCGACATTTCTTTTTATCAGGTACTTGACTGTTTCAAATAAGTGGTTTCCTCCCAGATAACTAAAGCTTACCACTTAAATGTCAATTTTTTATTTGTTTATATCATGTTTGGTAAGATATTTCTAAAATGTATTTGTATTTCTCAGTCTGCTTAAACAGAGATTATTTTGAATAATTTAATGTTTTTTGAATAACATGCTAAAATTTAGGTGCATTAGTTATTATGTTCAACAAAAAGAATTTTCTATCTTTCATAACAGGATGTGTCCAGCCCTATGCACAATGAAATGCAGAACCTTCTCTTTGATGCCTATTAATTCACAAGCCCATGACAGAGGAGCATCATACCAGCTAGGACTCTGATGATCAGTGGGCTATACGCCACACTGCTCACCCACATGATGTCTTACATAGTATCTCATGGATAACAGACATCAATATACACTTACTGGATCATACTTGAAGGCCTACTGAGTGGTGTAGAGTTCATTTCTTTGAATTAATTCAAATTCAAACAATGACGTCCCTAATTGCATTGCACATCAAGGTCTACATATATTATCTTAACTGATGCTCAGAAAACACTATGAGTTTCACCTAGCATTTTAAGGCTGTGGGTCACAAATGAAACTGAAGTGGCCTAACCAAGTGTGGATTTTAGTTTCACAGAATTAAGAAGAGCCTAGTATTCAGAATACATAAACACAAGAAGGATGTTTATATCCTGCATCAACCGTGTTTTTCCAGATGTTGTAAGGCTGCTATTGCTCAATTCAAACATTTCTTTGTATCTCACAAGGCTTGGGTCACTCACAGGGTTCACACAGCCCCTCTCTGAGGCTATATAAGTAATAAACAATGAGACTTTTCAATGGTATTGCTGCCTGCCAGTCGCACAGGGGACTCAGTGATGCAGACCTCTGGCCCTCCATGCTGCAGCAGGCATTTGGATGATTCAGCTGCCTGAGTCATCATTCTCCTGTGAATAACCCTAGTGAACTCACTGGATGGAATCATTTCTCCATTCTCTCTTTGCTTCTCCTCTCCGATATGAATAGAAATAGACTCACTAGGAAAAGAATTGGAACAGCATAAGGAAAGAGAACCCACATAGGGGTATGTGGCCAGCTCACAGTTTGGAAACTCCGGCAGAATATCTGTGGTAGAAAAAAATTCCTTTGTCTTCAGCCTTTTGCTCTTTAGGCCTTCAGTTGATGAAATGATCCATGTTACCAAGCACAGTCACCTTAACTTAAAAGTAAATGGCATTACATTCACAAAACACTGTCACAGCAACATATAGCTAATTAGCTAAATATTGGACATCACTACTTAGCCTGACACACAAAGTTCACCATAAGCAATTCAGTAGTGACAGATAAACAAAGCTGAGTGGTGGTAGTGCATGCCTTTAACCCAGCACGCGGGAGGAAGGGACTGGCAGATCTCTGGAAGTTCTAGGCCAGCCTGGTCTCCAGAGTAAAGTCCAGGATAGCCAGAGATAACACAGATAAATCCTCTCTCACTGCGCCCTCCCCCCCCAGAAAAAAAGAAAAAGAAAATGGACAATATAGACCTTTCTTAAACGAAGATACACAAATGGCCAAGGAGCACTGTAAAAATGTTCAATATTGTGATTCATCTGTGAATTATCAATCAAAATCACACTGAAGAGGATGGGATTGTGGCTCAGTGTTGGGATACTTCTTTAGTATGTTTAGGAGGCCTGGTTTAGAACCCAGCACTACAAAAGAAGCACACACACACAGACTATCACTAATTATGATTGATCATGACAATAATTATGCTTCTGTGTATGTGTGTGTGTTCACACAAGTATGTGTAGGCCAGAGGCCAACTTCTTTTTTGAGATAGAGTCTCTTGATTGGACGTGGGGCTTACAGATGAGACTTGGCTGGCTGTCCAGTGAGTCCCAGGGATCCATCGGTCTCTGACTGCCCAGGGATGGGACTACAAGTGCAAAGTACCACAGATGGCATTTCCCATGAGTACTGGGAATCAAACTCTAGTCTACCGCTTGCACACAACAAATACTTTACCAAATCACTTATCTTCCTAGTCCCATCAAGCACATTTTTAAAGAAAAGTAACAAGTATCAGAAAGGATGCTTGGAAATGTGAGGCCTTGACATACCAAGCATTTTGGCTGTTATAACCCATTATTATTGTAGGTAGGGATTTAAACAACAGACTCTATGTCTTGAAGTTCTCATAGCTGGAATTCTGATATCCAGTGGCAGCATAAGACTCTAAAGGACTTCTTCCTGGTGTCCCCAATTCTTGCTGTCTTCTCAAATGTTGGAGAGAAGAATCTCTGTTATGTTTTATACTTTTTATAAGGGCATTAGTCATGCTGTCTCCATCCTCATGACATCATTGAAATCTAATTACCACCAAAGACACCTCTTAGTATCATTACAGAAGTTAGCGCTTCAACATATGAACTTGTGAGTGATAAAAAAAAATTCAGTCCATAACACTGATGCGATGCTAAGGGGCATATAAAATGCCACGACCCCTGGAAAGAGCAGTTTGGCACTCTCTCAGGAAGTTATGGGAAGGATGCAGTGTGATCGAACGATTCCATTTCTAGGTTTAAACAAGTTAAACATTTAAATGCACACGTGTTCACAGCAATTCTGCTCACAAGGGCTAAAGACTGAAAACAGCCCACATGTCCATTAACAGATGAACTGCTAAGCAAAAAATGTGATGTATCAGTGCTGCATGTGATCATGCAGCTATAAAAACAAACACATGTTCACAATGGGCCCACCATGAAAGCATGCTAAGTGAAATGCACCAGGTGATAGGGCACACCCTGTGCATTCCTTTTAATGGGAACTGCCCAGAATACCAAATCAATGAAGACACAAAAACTTGTGGTTGCCTAACACTGAGAGAAGGGGATTATGGGAGTGGCTGTGAGTGACTTTGGAACATCTTTTTGGGTGATGAAAGTGTTCTAGAGTAGCAATGACAACACAGTGATGTAGGATATTCACTAAAAGACTATTTTTTTTTTTTTTGCTATGTGAATTGCATTTCAGTTACATTGTCATAAAACAAAGAGAAAGACCCTAAAAATCTTGCCTAACATGATTTTGACAAGTTTGGGAGTTGTAAAAGCCGGTTTCCCTTTCAACTTCTTTATACTGCAATAGACAGGTTGATTGTCACAACTGTGTAAGGGGACTCCAGATAAACAAACTGTACCTAGACAAAACAGAAGGGTTCAGACAGAAGGGACCAGAAAGAAGAGAACAGTGCCTTAGGCTGTGGCCTTTATGATGCCTTTGGAATTCCCTGTTGACCTTCCTAAGCCCCATAATTCAATGTGAGAAACACTAATGGAGGACATCTGGTAGTCATGCTAGCATGTCAGAGCTTCACCTTGAACTCAGGGGCAAGCACAGGTCATCTGAAGTGTTACAAAATGTCTAGTGCTATTTGACACTCTTATGAGAGACCCAGCAATGAAGAAAGACACATTGGGGGAAAAAGCTAACACCTAAAGAGCAGTGCTTTTGACTTTGTCCTCCAAAATATACAAAAGCTGTAAATTTAGTCAAATAATTCCCACTGAGGAACTTGGACAAAGGGAAACTCAGTGACACGGTTAAAGACCGGTACTGTGGAAAGGGGTGGAGCACAAAGAACTCGGAGTGATCACAGTGTGGAATAATTATGGCTTCTACCCAGAGCCCAGTCTGAATGAATAAGAACATCTAAGCTGACCAGAGCAAGAGGAGAAAGTCCTGGTATGGAGAATCCTAGAGCTTGAACGTTAAAGCAAAAGGCGTTTGAAATTATGTGGTATAAAAGAACTAACTAGTAGTCTTCATGTGCGAAGAAAAAAGATTGAGAACTCTGAAATTGCTTTTTCTGTGTCCAGAAAGGCAGTCCCAAAGCTGGTACTTTAGGAACGTGTGAACTGGATTTATGCTTTTGCCATAAAGATGCTACTTGCAGCCAAGAAGAAAAACCTGTCCTTTTCTCCTGTGGTCATGGATAGGCTGCAATGAGCTGAGTTCTGAATTACACAATGTCTTTTGAAGTTTGTCCTTCATGACAATGTTACTAACCTGTACTTCTTGGAAGAAACTGAGCATAGGAGTTTTTAATTCCACAGAGACCTTCTTACCCAATGAAGCAGGATATGTAGTTATTTGGTTAATAAAAGATATTGGTTAGAGATGTACATGCAAGTATCACAGCTTATATAAATTAAATTACTACGTTAAATAGATGCTCATTCTGTTGCCAAGCTTTTGATACAAGGCCCATGCTTATTATGTGAAAGCCTGAGAGCTGATTGAAGACCATGTACATCTTTCTTGTATCAACCACACATTTATATAGCCTGTGTGCTTTCCAATTAGAATTTCTTTGAAGGGCAGCAAAACCATGGAACACCTGTTAGACAAACTGAGCAGAGAACCTTTCTAGTTTTGTATAGCTGCCTTTCCACATCTGACCACGGCCCAGGAGCTGATGTTCACTGAAGCTTTCCAAAGTCAACTTTTCATAGAACTAACTTTTTCTTTCTATATTTAGATTCTGCACATCTCCAGTGAGAAGTTTAACAGACAGGGGAAAGGATGGGGAACAGAGAGCCCAATCTGGATGAGAATGGGCTCAGGCACGGAAGCATCAGAGGGGATAGAGGTGCCAAGGAATGATTTGTTAATGGTGAGGGCTCTATGCACTGTGGATATGAGTCTGTCAGAAACACCCTGAGCACTTCATCACAGGGCCAACTACTGCTGCTCAAAGGCGCTTCCCTTGGAAGAGTGAAGAGTGTGGATGTCTATGCATTGAGGCCTGGAAAATGACATCATCTTATAGTTAACTGACACCTTTGTCATTTAGGCTTGATAGGTCAAAGTCAGTCATCATGTTATCTGCCAGAGTGTATGGCCTCGACCATCCTGAAATTACGAATATCTGGCTCAGAGCTCTAGATGACTTCCTTCCATTTTTAAATTCCTTTCCAGTTAGGGACCTGAGGTTTAAAGGTGGAATGGGCATGGATGTACATGCTATTAAAGGTTTAAAGTCAGAGAACCCAAAACCATGGGCTGGAAAAATTTCAAGAATCATCAATATTAACAATGGGATATAAATAGAAAACATGTTTAACAAACAGAAAAGAACTTTGAACATCTATAGAGGTTACATGTTCAGAATTTCAGAGGAGAAATAGCAGGCTTTGAGAAAATAGTGGCTGGGAAAACCAATGTGTGTGAATAATCTGAAAATCCAGGGTCTGTTGGGCAGGCTTTAACAAATGGCTCCTGAGCTCCCAGGGACCTTAACCTACACTGGACAGGGAGAGAACCACTTCCAGGTACCGGTTATTTCTGAGTTCCTGGCACTCTTCCCATCTTTATCAATCCTTTTTAAGTAAGAGCATGAATTCCATATTGTCCCAAGAGGCATAGCTCTTTGCATTGGCCACACACACACACACACACACACACACACACACACACACACACACACACACAGTTGCATTGCCAGAAAATGTGTTGGGTTACCAGAAAATTCATCTCACAAAAGCTTAAATATCTTCCCTTCTTCATTTCCTCCAACTCAAAATTTTGTCTCCTGAGTTTTGGGATTATAAATGTGTGTTACTATGCCCAGCCTCCTGCATCGTTTTGATAGTAAGGAACTACAAACTCCCTAACCCCATTGCTTTAGGCAGTAACCCATATTTCACCATTGCTCCCAACTGAGATTTCTCCAACTGGTTCCTCACAGAACATTCCTCTTCTAGTACCAGCTCCCTGTGGCCTCATTCAGTGTCCTTTGGGAACTATCTACATTGTCCAACACATCTCTTTGACCTGTGACTGAAAACAATATTCAGGCTCTATCTAGGTTTCTAACCAGGTCCGTGAACTTACAAAGTTTCCATCGATTGTTGAACTCACCTGGTAGATGCTGCTCTGCACACAACAGACGCCACAGTGATGCAGCAATCAGCCCATCACCATCCACGAATCTGGCCTCCTGTACCCTTCTAGATATGTGTGATTTTGGAAGAGATGGTCACATCATGATACCAGCATCGTGCCAACCATATCTGAATACATGCTTCTGCTTAAGCTCCAAGTCATTCTTCTTAGAGATCTTCCTTCTACTCTGAGTCTGCACCTGGCCTTCAGACATCTCCATCTATTTCAAATCTTCAGGCAGTGGTACCTTCTCCTCTTCCTAAAGCCTCTTTCCATCCTGTGTTCTCATCCATCTTCCCAACAAAACTTCACCTCTGTCTGTCTACATTGAAATTTTCTCCTCGTAGAAGCGAATTTGCCCTCTTTACCCCTGGTGTCCAATTTTTATTATTGTTTTAATATGTTTACTGAAAAGTATAAAATTATGCATGTTTTACTTTTTCTCTAATTTTTACATTTCTATGAAGAGGCACTGTTTCAGAACACGACCTCTGACTAGGTTGACTCACATCAGAAGCAGACATATTCATGACAAAATGCTTGCAGGGAATTTCTCCAGAACGACAGAAAGCAGCTTAGAATCTTGACAGCCTTTACTACGGCTCTTTGTTCTTATTTATTAATTAGCGGGCTGCTCCCATTAAGATCTATCACTGCTACAACTAAGCTTCCGAGTAGTAGCTTTGTGTGTCTCCACCTATAGACGCCTATCTTCGTTTCAACCCTGCTCTCACATTACTGTACATTCTCTGACAAGACTCACATGCAGTGTAAACAGTCATTCCAACAGAACAGCAGTGCAGTTCTTAATACAAAGGACTCTAGGGCTGGCCTTTATTTTTCAATAATCAGCTTACTCCTGTGCTATCATCCTCCAGGTTGCCTCTGAGGCTCTCCATGGCCTCCTTCTGGGGTGGTCTGGTACAGTTCTGAAGTCCAACCCAATCATCTAAGTTCTGTAATTACATCAAAATCAATTTGGAATTTTAGACCATTATACATCCTTTTAGGGAATCTGTAATGTGATTATTCTTAAACTTTGGGCTGCTCCAGTCTCTCCTGGAGAATTTGTTTCAGAGGCAGTCCCTTCCCAATGATTCTTACTCCAGAGGTCAGGAGTGGGGCCTAGGGATCTGCCTCAGTACTGCTAGGGTCAAGTGATTCTAACATAGAACAGGCCCAATGCAGGCCTTCATATAGCACGACCCAAGAGATGTTAACAGTTAAATGTATTTGCATCAATGTATACCATTATAAGCCTATAGAAAAGCAAAAGAATCGCTTCATAAATATTTCTTAGGAGATTAAGTAAAAGTAGTTCATTTAGTTAATTTCCAGTTAATGGTAGCATTGGTGGGGTTACATGTCCTGGAACTGTGAAGTTGGAAGCTCACAATGATGTTAGAGGAACACAGACTAGGAAGGCTGCTGTAGAGACTTAACAGGTTTATTTTTTTAAGCTTCCAGAATATTTACTTTATAACAACACATGACTTTTTAATAGAACTGCTGCATGCTGGGGATTGTCCCCAGGGTCTTATGCATGCCAGGACTGAAGTCTACCATGCACCTATATCTCTGGGTAGTATTATTATTAATGTTGTTTTAATAAGAGCTACAGTTTGATTATAGCACATTTGAAAATCTCACAAAAGAGAAAGAGCCTAGTTAAAATTCTGCTACATCTTTATTAAAGGTTTCCACTGTTGGCTTCTTATATATTTCTGCATGCTGCCCATCCTCTTTCTCTTAGATTCGCTCATACTTAATCTCCTCTCCATTTCCTTCCCCTCCCTCCCTCCCTCCCTTTTCAAGTGTTCATATTCTCCTTTTTAAAAATACCTTTAAATTGGAAACATATTTCCCATATGGATTTGCCACTGTTTTAAATTTTAAAATACCTCACCATGCCATTAAGTAGTTTCCAAAAATTCTGTGCTAAAAACTTAACAGCATTCCAGCGTAAAGGAATGTACAGACCAGGCTTCAAGCCCTGGCTCCGCCTTGTACAGATTATTCCACTGAGCTGTGCCTCCGTTTTCCTGTGAATGACATGAAAATAAAAGTACCCAGTTTATAGACCCAGAGAGCAAATGAGATCCCACACGTAAAACAATGCCCGGGCCAGCACGCATACTAGACAACCTCAGGCATGACCCCAGGTGTGTCAAAGCATTCCCCTTTTTGGTTTCTGAGGAACCTATTTCTAGAAGCAACAAATATGTGTCTAACAAAATAAGTGAACTTTGATTATCACAGACTTCTGTGGCTCATTTATGTTGGCTTTTGGGTGTTTTTGTTTTGCCTGAAACACTTACAAAATGTTTTCTTAGTCTCAGTAAATACAATCCCACTTAAACAAATCTGACCATTTTCTCACACCAAAGCAGCTAGGTCTATGGCTGTCCCTCCAGCTCTTACTGGCTTGATCTGATGACTACAGGACACAACCCATGTAGGTGGGAGCTAGGCTTCTGACTGTGACTCTCCTGTACCTTCTCTCTTTTAACTACCACTTAAGCTTGGAAAAGAAAACAGGCACCAAGCAGGAATGCTCCCAAGCTCTACAAGGCAGATCTGAAGAGCTGGATGTGTCTTAACCATCTCCACACGCAGAAAGGCAGCCTCCAGAGTCTGGTGTAGCTCTTGCCCATGTGGATTTGTTCATCTCCTGATGTGAACTCTCTCTCCTCTTTCCTTCTGTCCCTTCCTCTCTGCCTTCTTTCCTCATTTGTTTTAACTCTAGAGTTACTATTTTTATTCATTTTTGACAGTCTTATACAATGGTTTTGATCATATTCACTCCCCGGCTCCTCCCAGATAGGATCCAACACCCCAGCTTAGTGTCCTTAGTGAAAAACAAACACCCTAGAATGATTTCTGTTGCCCACCTAGTCTTGGGTGCATAGCTATCCAGAGGAATGAAGGCCACCCAGTGGGCATCACATTCTTTAAATAACTGACTCCCAGCAACTATCACTTATCAGTAGCTCAGAGACTGTCTGTGAGACTTGGGCTCTCCTAGTCATCCTGGGATTTGTCCGGCTAGAACTTTGCAGATTTATTTTCTTTCTTACATTTGGATCTTGCTGATCTTGCTCCACTGCAGAGACATCTCACTACACTCACAGCATTGACACCATTGTACTTTATTTCTCCAGTGATCTTTCTGTCTTGAATCACTGGAGTCTCCACTGGAACCCTCAGACTGTGTAAGAGGTTTCTCTGTTTGTCCTGCTGACTCTCATATTTTATAAATTTAAGACAGTGGCTTGCAATAGCATGCATCATTCTGATTGCCATTTACCTTTATATTATTTATTTAGGTAATTATTATTCATGTCTGCTTTTTGATCTCTTTTTTGTTATTTTTCCCCCTCAATCTTCTCAACAATGTATACTTCAGGTTCCAGTGTGATATAGGGAACCCTCATGACTAGCTTAAAATTCCACAAAGTTAGCAGGTTTCTGGCAAGCACCCCAAGGCCCTGCCAGAAGGCCGGCTTCTCACTGTATTTTCTGCCATTAGCACATTTCTTTAAAATTTGCATATAATCTACTTGAGATGTTAGGGCTGCTCCTGCTTTACTCTGCAAAGGAAAAAATCCTTGATTTTGCAAGTTCTGCTGTGAGTAATGGTTGCAGCAGAGAATGCACCTTATAAAGCAACCTTTTCTGGCTAATAGGCAGAGCATAATTTTGCAGATTCTGTACTTTATGGACCAGCGTCACAGTCACACAGAACTGTGTAATCACAAACTAGGAAAGCAGTACTTAAAACTGGGGATACACCTTTTATTCTAGAAAATAATCTTTTTCCAGATTCCTCAGTTGTGAACATAACATCACATCTACTTTTCCTCTCTCTCTGAGAAGATAAATATGTACTTGTACATGTCTATATACACATATATGCATCATATACATATGTGAATATTTAACAATACCTTACCATTAAGAATAAAGATTTTCTCTGACATAACCATAAGACTGGAAAATGAACATTGATGTGATATTATGAATTATACTGACTACATTCAATCTTCCATAATCATCTCTTTAATCTTTTTCCTGCTTTTTTCTCTTTGGAGCTGAGATACATATTTTGTTATTATCTATCCTCTTTTGTTCCATGGAATATTTCTCAGTTTTTATTGACGAACTGCTTTATAACAATTAAATTCAGCTTGTCCTGGGATTGGGAGAGACCTTAATTAATTAGGTGATATTATATACATCAAATCAGGGACCTCCTGATGTCAGGTTGTATCTCAGTGGTATGTGTGGTCTTTGATGAAGGTAGCAGTTGCCAGGTTTCTCTTTATGAAATGTACATTGCTCTTGGTTTTAAAGAGGAATCTACGAAGGAGGGAAATTAAAAATCTGACTTATAAATGTTCTTTCTTTCTTATTAATTTTTTCTTAGCATACAAATAAGCTTTGACCTCCTCAGTGCCTTCCACATTCCTTATCCATCTTCAGTCTCCTTCTGATACTCTTCCTCTCACGTAAACCTATGTAAGCATATGTGAAGAAGGCTGTGTGTGTGTGTGTGTGTGTGTGTGTGTGTGTGTGTGTGTGTGTGTGTGTGTATGTGTGTGTGTGTATGTATGTGTATGTATGTGTGTGGGTGCATGTGTGTGTGTGTGTGTGTGTGTGTGTGTATGTATGTGTGTGCGTGTGTGTGTGTGTGTGTGTATGTCCCTCCACACCTATATTCAATTACTCTTGTTCATGTTCTGGTGGATTGCCTGTGTGGATTTTCTGATCATGTAATTTAAACATTACCACAAATCCCAAATATTAAGGCTCTCTCTCTCTCTAACTAAAGTCTTATTCATTTATTTATTTTTATCCGCTAAAAACTTATACAATGTATTTTGACCATATTCACTCCGTCTCCTCTGTCTCTCTGTCGTGTAATGGTTTGGGAGTTAGTTTCTGTTTCGTTTTTTGAGATGGTCATATGTAGTCCAGACTGGCCTTCAACTCCATACGTAGCTGAGGATGACCTTAACTAGGAATTATCTTGCCTTTATTTTCTAAGTGCTGCAGTTACAGGCATATGCCAAGATACGGTCCTGGTTTTTCTATAGGTTTTAACAATATGTTTTTATTATTGATGACTGTAATCAATGTCTGAACCTTGCACAATTGTCTTTAAAAAAAAAAGAATGAAGGCCAAAGTTCCTCAGCTTGATGTTAATGGAGCAAAACTTTCCATATGTCTTGCCCCACTAAATCTTAGCAAATTCTGTAAGGTATATACTATTTATATTTTATTGAAATATTTTTAAAAGTCTCTTGTGGGGCCCAGTGTAGCTTGACCACACAACTGCCATGACAGGCTTAATAAAAGCCAGAAAAACAGCAGGCTCTTGCTGGCAGCACTAAATGGTACCAGGAAGGTCACATGAGTAACACCATCCAGGGAGGAGTCAGCACCTCAGGGAAATATCTGACATTTCAGACATTCCCTTCCTGGGAAAGAGACTAGAACAGATAGTCTCCAGGTACATCCGCTGATCTGCTGATGTAGATAGTTAAACCTTAAGGACCACTGCTAAATGTTCAAACATCCCTAGAACTGAAAGCAGCCAATTAATTCATAACAAATACCCTTAGCCCAAGCTTGCACCAATCCCAAGATTGTACCCCTAAAGTTTTGAAGCCCCTAGAGCCCCCACCACCACGATAAAAACCCTTGCCTCCTACTGCTCAGGGTCACTCCAACTACACCCCTGTGTCAGATGGTCCCAGTGACCCAAGCTAGCTTGTCAATAAAGAGACTCTTTGCTGTTTTTAGGGGGGAGGGGGGACTGAACTCTGGTCACAACACTGTAGTGAACATAAAAGTTTTGATACATAGAAACTATATCATAAAATGAACATTTAGGGTAGAGTACTTAAGAATGTTCACCACCCCCACCCCACAAAAAAGGGAAAAACTAAAAGTGTCTTTATGTACAGCAGACAAAAACATTTGTCCTTTTGAGGAATGTATCACTATGCATGTCTTGTTAATGCTTTAATAATGTTAATTTACATTTTCACAACACATTATGGAGAGTTGACCCATAAACTAACTGTATAACTAACTGTATAGCAGATGTGTTTAGTGACTTGTATTTAACTAACTTGCCAGTGTCACTGTTATACCCCTTCCTTCTTGTGGAGACAAGCTCCATGTATATAACATCATAGCAAGCATAGCCCCCAAAGCTCTGTAAACCTGCTTTTGTGTTTTGTCGTTTACTGAGTAAGAGTCAGTTATATTTGTTCCTAAACATGCTTGGGATGTTATTAGACTTGCAATATTTTAATTGATTAAATTAAATATATTTTAATTGAAAGTATGAAGATTATCAAATTAGAACAGAGAAAGGTGGCATCCTGAGACTAAGGGATGAATGCTTTGGAAAGTCATAGCCTAAGAAAGTGACTATTATAGTAGGTATGAGCAAGACATACTTTGCTTCGGATTGCATTGGGCTCTGCATTCAGACTACCCTCAAATAAATCCTTCACTTGAGAGACTTTGACACTGGACTTATATGCATTGTGGATATGATACATAGAGAGTCATATACAGTTCTACACCAGCGAGGGAAGGAAGCATCCAAAAATCAAATGGGTATGCATGAGTTATTGGAGTTCAGTTTGCAAAGCTTTTGGCTTCAACAAATGTTTGATTATTCAGCTCATTTGTTGGATCAATTTTATAAGATAAAAGTTGTACCATAAAGGTTTAGTTTTGCTAAGAGTTTCAATTGATTTTTTAATTAATTATTTTTTATTAATATTTTGGCCATATTTACTTTCAGCTCCTCACTTTAATGCTCTTCAGACCTAAACCTACCTCCCTACCACCCCCAATTTCCTGAGATAGATAGATAGATAGATAGATAGATAGATAGATAGATAGATAGATAGATTATTTATATGCAATCTTAGGGTTTCTAAGAGACACCATGTCCATGGCAAATCTTACAAACGAAACATTCAATTGAGGGGGTTTGCTTATAGTTTCAAAGTTTCAGTCTGTTATCATCATGGTGGGAAGAATAGCAGCATGTAGGCAAACATGGTGATGGAGAAGTAGCTGAGAGCCCTACATCTTGCAGGCAACAGGAAGTCAACTGGCATACTGGGCTATGGTGGTATATATTAAATAAAAAAGCTTGAAATATCAGCTAAAGAAATTGACCAATTATGGGTAGAAAATGAACCTTGGCAAGAGCTTGCAGTAATTTTGGGGGAGAGATGAACAACAGATATTCCCAAAGCAAAAGAATTCAATTTATAAAGGGAACTAACTGGATTCTTCCTCATGTTGTACAGAGAACCCCAATTTCTAGAGCCCCTACATTTTATACTGATGCAAACAAATCAAGAAAGGCACGTTACAAATTAGAAAATGTAACTAAAGTGGCTCAAAGCCCTTATAATTATGTTCAAGAGTCAGAGTTATATGCTATTGTGATGGTAGTAATGGCTTTTATAGAACCTCTTAACATAGCACTAACTCTCAGAATGCAGAAAGAGTTGTTTTACCCATTTATTCCTGATGAGTCAGAACTAACTTCATTATTTATTCTCTTACAAGAACAAAATCAGGAATCACTCCTTATATATAATATAAAATGTATGTATATAATACACATCTGACCACATACAGGTCTGTGAGGCCTTTCAGCACAAGGTATTCATGAAATTGATAGATTGTTAATAGGAAATGTGCTAGAGGCCTCAGAGTTTCATTAAAACACCACTAGCAAAAGTTTAAAAAAGGATTTCTTCATCACTTGGCAACAAGCCAAAGAAATTGTTAAAGTATGTCATACCTGTTCCTTCTATAACCAAATTCCAATACCAGCAGGACGTTATCCTAAAGGTACACAGAAATAAAGGTACATAGAAATAAAATTTGGAAGATGGATGTGTTTTATTTTACAGAATTTGGAAAATTAAAATATATACATCATATAATAGATATGTTTTCAGGATTTCAATGGGCAACTGCCCTACATTTGGAAAAGGCTGATTCTGTAATCACACGTTTACTATAAGTTATAGTCATCATGGAAATACCTGTGCAAATTAAGACTGACAATGATCCAGCATATGTCTCTAGTAAAATGAAATCACTTTTTGCTTATATTTATAATAAGTATATTATTGATATACCACACATTCTTACAGGGCAAGCAGTCATAGAGAGATCAAATTGAACTCTAAAGGATATGCTAAATAAACAGAAAGGAGTATCAAAGATCCCAAGAAATAGACTACATAATGCTTTATTAACTTTGATTTTTTTTTCCAGTGCTAATGAGAAAGGAACAACAGTTGCTGAAAGGCATTGGACTATAGAAAAAGAGTGTGGTTCTCTCCTATTAACCCAAACATGATTGTTAAAGGAGGGCTCAAAATCTCTGTATCTCATCAGAAGAACCACCTGATGTAGGACAGAAGAAAAACCAAAATTAAGCTGCTTCTGTATTGCTACTAATCTCATGATCTTTTAGTATAAATATTATCTCAGTTTTTAATATATATTTTAAACATTTGTCATGATATTAACGATCATAGAAAGTACTAATTAATTGTAGACAAAAGGGTTTATTTAGCTTCCTATACATTGTTTTGAGTTTGAGACTTTTATCAGTTTTCTGCAGTGAACCATGATGATGCCTAACTGTGACCTTTGAAGTCTCAAAAGGAAGATGGGGCCCAACTATGATGATTTCACATAGACTATGACAACGCCACTAAACTGACAAACACCAATCAGATCCAGCTTTGAACTACAAACTGCTCCAACAGTTTTGAGGTGACTAGCTAAGATGAACTAGCTTCAGAGACTACTTTAGCCAGGACTTGAGTCAAGCCGTGCACTTTCCTGTTATGCAGAGACTGGACAACAAATGACACAGCTACTTATTTCAGGACTTGACAATTAACAAAAATTTTTCTTTTCAGTATCGCCTAAAGATGCTTTCATCTTACCTTCCCTCCCTCTCCCATTAGACAGCAGGAAGTAAATTTAAGAGCATTGTACCCACATTCCCAAAAGGTTGGGTGGATGGTTTTTGGTTTTCAGTGGGATATGGATGGTGGTCATTGTTTAGGCTGATTGGTTACAAATTGCTATTGAAAAAAAAAAAGCTGAATAAGGGAGATTAGATTCATGGTTCTTATTTGAGAAAAAAGAAAAAAGGGGGTTCAGATATGATAGGATAAAAGAATAGATTATTGAATCTACTCTGAGATAAACGAAATATAGATAATCTAGGATATAAGGGTAGATTACTTTTAAAAAGCAATTACTAGTTTTAAATATTTTACATTGGATTGGATTTTTTGTATATTGCACATAAATTGTGTATATTGATACAAAGCTGAGATTAGTCTTGTTACTGCACATATATTTCTATGCTTGTTCAAGGTATCACACCTATACGGTATAGTAAGAGATTTTTGTCTCGGACTTTCAGGCCTAACCTCAAGGTTTAGACCCACAGACCCACAGACCCTCAGAGACACACAGATACTTACAATAGTTTTAGGCTGATCGGCCTAAGGCCCAGGCATATAACTTGCTAACTCTTTACCCTTAAACTTTCTTCTGGCTTCTCTCTGGCATTCTGCTCTGTTCTGTCTGTTCTCAGAGTTTTCTTAGTCTGGTAGCCCTGCCCACACTTCCTGTCTGCCTTTGGCCAATCAGCGCTTTTTATTAAACTCATAGGTGGGGACAATTATTTACAATGGAACAACATAATCCCCCTACATATCCCCTTTTTCTCTTTTTAAAACAAAAAGAACTCCAAATCTAAAATTCTTCCCCCCCCCCCCCCGCTTTGGCAGCACATATACTAAAATTGGAACGATACAGGGAAGATTAGCATGACCCCTGCACAAGGATGACATGCAAATTCGTGAAGCGTTCCATATGATACAATTGCTTCCTTTACTCTCCATAATTCTAACATTTGTACTGGAGCCCACCTACCTTCTCTTTCATGTCTTTTTAAAGGTTACTGGGTATATTAATGTTGCCTGTTTTTGTCTAATTTTAGATGACCTTGCTGAAATTGGTTCTTCATATTCTTCTGTTTGAATTTGAGCATCTTTGTATTCTCTCTAAACAGGATTTTTAAAGACCATTTTCTTTGGATTTATATTAGTTGACTTTTTATGTAATATCAAACAATAAAATTCATAGTAAACAGTATGATAAACATTATGATATTTCCATCTACCTTATCTATGTTTTCCTTCGCTGGTTTTAATATAAATCATCTAACGAGAGGTTACAGTATGACCAATCACCCTCTATTGCTTTAAACAAATTCCCTCTTTTTTAAAAAAATTGATTTACTTACCGGTTGTTGTCTGTTGATGATTTAATCGATTGTGAAGTGGGGCAGCTACCTAGTGTGATAGCAACCCAAGGAGGGGTCCAAAAAGGAAAAAGAAACAACCCACTGGGAGAAAGAGGCCACTGTCTGAAAGACTTACCCAGATGAGAGTGAAACGGAAACATGTGTGGCCGGTCTGCCTAAGGCTGGAGGCTAACCCGAACGGAAAGCCTAGCCGCTAGTAATTACTCCTCCGGCCACATGTTGTTCTGGCTGGCAAGTGCAGATTTTTGGGTAGGGAAGGAAGGAATTCATGCCCCAAAACTGGATGCCAATTAGGGGGATTATGTTGTTCCTTTGTAAATAATTGTCCCCGCCTATGAGTTTAATAAAAAGCGCTGAATGGCCAAAGGCAGACAGGAAGTGTGAGCAGGGATACCAGATTAAGAAGACTCTAGGAACAGACAGAACAGAGCAGAATGCCAGAGAGAAGCCAGAAGATGAAGAGGACAACTATGCTGCTCTGAGAAAAGGTACCGAGTCGCATGGCTGAACAAGATAAGAGTCATGGGTTAGTTTAACGGTAAAGAGTTATAAGTTATATGCCTGGGCCTTAGGCTGATCAGCCTAAAACTATTGTAAGCATTTGTGTGTCTCTGTGAGTCTGTGGGTCTTCGGGCCTAAACTTTGAAAGTCCAGGCCAGAAACCTCATATTACAATATGGTTCATGTAATACAAATTACTGGTTTTTGAAAGTTATTATAACCAAGTAATTAGGATGTAAAGAAATGCAAGTTAGTTGTTAGACATTACAATTAAACTTATAGTTATATTAGATATGTTTTCAAGGCCAAACAGAGATATGTTTTAGGTATACGATCTTTAAACACTTCAGAAATCTACATTTTAAGATATTTTAATAACATAGATTCTTTTTTACTTTTATAACAAGACATTTCTGCTCCTGGCATCACCAATCTGCTTTAGAAAAGATGATGGGCATGGATGAAACTCCATGTGGAGTTCAATTTCTTTGTGGCAAAATTTAGCCACTGGGCAAGAAAGTGTGCTCTTGTCTCGACTGCTGACAATATGATGTCCAAAAATGGACAAGCAGGATACATAAGAAAGAACTGCTGAACCTTGCTGGGACAAGGTAGAAAGGTCTTTAGGAATGTACTGCTTCACAGAGAAGTCTGTCAGATATACTAGGCTGAAGATGGATGCTTCAATGATACAGAAGAACCTCCAGTGACCATCCAGGCAGACAGATGTTTCTGTCATTTTTCACATTTTTTGGAAGTCACTTGTTTGCACTTCCTATTTACTTAGTTAATATTGTTTCCATCTTGGATCTCTGAGGTAGCTGAAGATGAGATAGTTATAGTTTTCTATTTATAGTTTTAGAAAAGAAACTCACTAAGCGGTTAAAGCATAGAAGTTTGAAAGATATCAAAAGATAGTTTTCAGTTGGTAATACAAGTTAGATAGAAAGTGAATTAGGTACAATCCTTTGGACTCATCAAAATAAGATAAATAATGGAATATTTTGTTTGAATTTGTCAATTGTTTCTGGATTGAATATTATTGATGTAATTATTGTTTGTATATATTGTTCATAGTTATAACTATTATATGTAATTTTCCTTATATTAATTATAATCTTTTTTATTTTTGGTACAAAAGGGGATATGTGGTGGTATCTATATTTATATATTTAATAAAAATAGTTTGACATAACAGTGGACAGAGTCAAACCATGAAGATTAGGAAGTGGTGACTCAAGCCTTTAATACCAGCACTTGGGAGGCAGAGATCTTCTGGATGTTCAAGATCAAACAGAGTCAGGTGGCAATGGCACCCACCATTATTCTTAGCTCTAGGAATGTCGAATCAGAAAGTAAAAGCTGAGGGAGGTTGGGGGAAGAATATAAAGTTGAAGAAGGCAGCAGTTTGACCCTTTTTGGACTTTTACCCAGACAGGCTGAGAACTCGTGAAGATAGGACCTCCCCTGTTTGGTCTGAGGAGTTGGCTAGGTAAGATTAGCTGTGGTATGTTCCCTGTCTCTCTGATATTCCAGTTTTTCCCCCAACATCTGGCTCTGGGTTTTTATTATCATACCAAATAGAGTTCAGACAATACTTAGCAGTATCCTGAGCACAGGAAACCTCAAAGCTTGCCCGCACAGTAACACAGTTCCTCCAACAAGTCCATACCCACTCCAACAAAACCACACCTCACATCTCCTAATTAATGCCACTACCCGTAGTAAGAAGTTTCTGGCCTGGCTTAGCCCCACAGTTGAAATGAATCTCTCCTGCCTGCAGCCTGGCCTAGCCCGAGTTTCATGCAGACCTGCAGTTCCACAGAAACACACAGACTTATATTATATACATGCTTTTTGGCCCATGGCTCCAGATTATTGATGACTAGCTCTCAAATCTGAACTCATTTCTACTAATCTGTTTTAACATGTGGCCTGTGGCTTACTTATACTCCATGGCTTACCTGTACTCCATTATACTTGGTTCTTGAATGGTTGGTTCGCCTCTCTTCTGACTCTGCTCTCCTTCCTCTTTATCCATACTCAGATTTCCCACCTGCTTCTAAGATTCCTTGCCACAGGACAAAACAGTTCCTTTATTATCCAATAATAATTCATAGCACGCAGAAAGACATCCCACATCAACTCCCTATGACATTATAGGGGCCAATCCCAACAGACACACACACACACACACACACACACACACACACACACACGCTATCAATTCCAATTTATGTTGTGTCTACACTTCCAGGTGTAGAGCCATCCCTTTGTGCACAGTTAATCTACCAAGATAGACACCATTAAAGAAAACTGACTCTTCTTTCTCCAGAAGCTATCAACTATCTCTAGCTCCTCAGTTAGGGTTGGGGCTCAGGATCCTCTCCCTGCTCCATGCTAGAATGTACACTGGCTTGATCTTATTCAGGCAAACCACAGAACCTCCAGCTCACAAGGGCAATAATTCCATAGTGCCCAGAAGACACAGTTTTGCCCAAGTTCTTCCTGACCTCTTCATTTTACAGTCTCTTTGTCCAATCTCCCATTGTTATGGTCCCCAAGACTTGAGAAGTCTTGAGAAATAGATCCCAGTTGTGGCCAAGCAGTCCACAGTCACTTACTCTTGCACTTGGGACCAGCTGTGAGTCTCTGCGTTAACCACTAGCCACAGCACAGATATGGTCTGAGAACTTTTAAAAAACTATGTATAGAGAAATATTCCTTTAGAGGGCAGTTTACTGCTGTGTCTATTTTGCAAAATTACTGCAATGGATTCACCCTGGAATCAGAGCTCCTCAACCAAAGATGCATGGCTAAATGTCCAGTATTGTCATGAGTGTCCTCTTGTAGACTGGGCCTTAAGTCCAACCAGAAAGCAGTTGGTTACTCCCTGACTTTCATGCCACAGCTGCACCCGCAGGGCTATCTTAATACTCTGGTCACTGGTTATTGTAGTGACAAAGTTCACAACTGTATAAGACTATATTTGACTTTCATTCCAGGACTGCAGGGTAACTCCTGTACTACAAGAGCTTCCCACAAGAAGGAAACATCTGGCAGCACCTGCTTAACTTCTCTATGGCTTGTGGCCATTGTATGCGGTTTTTCAGCAATAAGATCTTCCCATCAAGTCTATTGGACTAAAGAGCAGTAGCGACATCATGTATCATTATGGGAGACCCATGGACAACCATGACCTTCTACTCAAGAAGAAGCATCCAACATAGGCCACTGGGCTTTTTATTTGACAACATATGGCTTCTGGAATCAGCACCATCTCCTGTGTAGGGTAATTCCAGTTAAAATTTCTCATGTGAACACATATTTATTTAGGAAACTTTAAAACTTAGCATCTTGTATACAGAGTGCATTAACTTTTAAATGTTTGATAATTGTCAATAGAATTGTTTAAGTTCTTGATTAGAACCAAGGAAAGAGATGCCACAGGAGTTTAGAAAGTATTTTTAGGAGTTAAGAAGGTATATAGATTTGGGGTGAAAATATACTGCTCTAAATGATGACATTCTCTGAGCTGAAACCCAATATTTAGAATTTAAATAGACTATTTGATTTACAGAGCTGTTCCTTTATGCACTCTAAAAATAAATTGTTTGCTCCAAGGCAATTTTTATTTATTAATAATGGGATAAACATTACTTCATTCCTAACTTGGATGCTTTAAAAAGTGTTGTCTCCAATATTTTTACTCATGTTGCTAACTTAATTATTTTTAAAGTACTAATAATCTTTTAAAAAAACAAATAACTTAAGATTATATTTATTTTTTATTTTTCTTTTCTTTTGGGCATTGAGTGATCAGATGTGTAATCATAAATATTGATACTTCACATAAATTCAGGGCACTATTCCATACAGATAAGGTACTTCTATAATTTATTATTGACATAGTCCATAATGATGTAGCTGTTTCCTCCCGTCAGTTTGCTACAAAGTTGGGTGGCAGGCAGCTGAACCAGCACTACAGAACTTTCTCTATTACCTTTCTTCTTGTGATGAGCACAGAATGTGACATTGACAGCATTATGGATCACTTGGCATCCTCCCCTCCTCCTGATTTTTCCTTGTACTTTGTTCTCTTGGGGCTGAGGGGCATTTCAAGGTGGGCTCCATGCATTAAATATGCGTGCAATCTGACTGCAGGCCCAGGATGGCGCACACTAATGATCTTACTGCAGATTCTGGCTCCAGTTCATCCCATGTGTGAGACACTCAGAACATGAGGAGCCGATGCCTTCCCAGGTCTTCTCGTGTGTCCCACTTGCTTGAGGAGTTTCCACATAAGCCATTCTAGCCAGTGTATGTTTTAAAATGTTGAGGCAATTTCTCTTCAATGTGGTCATCAGGTGCAAATTTAAAGCATCTAAAATTGAAATAAAGGTCTGAAAACTACATGAGAAACCAAAAACAAATGAGCAAAAAGACAACCTTTGGTTGGCCTCAGAATTAAAACTTATTTAGCTTCATTGAGCTTCACTGCTTCAATGCAAAGTTGCTGGTCTTGAAAGATAGCAAAAATAACCTAGTCCCCTCTCTTTAAAATTGTGGTCTGACAACTTACAAAGAGAGATCTTGCTCTAGCCTGTCCACCCTGAATACTTTTAAACAACTGACTATGTTCTGAGTGCTGTGCAAAAGGTAATCAGCATTCCCTTATCCCCATGCCCTTTTTAGAAATACAGGAAGTTAAGTCCCTCTTTTGTCTTCCTGTGTTTTGCAAAACAATTATAGTAAACCATAGGCTGTGCACACGCAATTCTTTATGCCTGAGCTCTCTTCCCACAGCTTTGCACATGGCCTGCTCTGCTAGGGCTACAGGCTGTTTACCCAAGTGTACCTCGCTGCTCATTGGGAGTTGCTATTCTGTAGGCTTATTTGGTCACCCGGTTACAAAGATTTCCTGCTTGTATTTTCTCTAAAACATTCATTGCTACTTGAATGATTATGTGCATTTTTATTTATAACCTGTTTCCCTTTGCTGCTTGAGGCTCCATGAAGGGGAGAAGTCAACAGTTTCATGTGATGCTTATATCCAGTTACTAGAAGATGCTCAGAATTATGGCAGGTGTGCAACAAATATTTTCTATATAAAAACAAGTCAAGTTACCTCTGTTTTCTTAGCTTACCTGGTCATCTTTCTAAAACACAATTATGATCATGTTATTCTGTTTATAATCTTTCAAGTGCTCCCAGTCCCTACAGAATCAAAGACAAACACATATCAGCACCTTTCCATCCTTCCCTCTCCACACTTACTCCATTTGCTTTAGAAGTTGGCCTCACAGAACCACTGGACATCGCCATTCTTCTGAGGTCTCTGCATTCTTAACCACACTGTTCTCACCAACACTGCTGCCTTTTCCGGGCAACTCCTAATTACCTGTCAGGACATGAAAATGTGAGTTCCGCTGGGAAGCTATCATACCTTCAATCAGCTGATGCATTTTAAGGCTCCTAATTTCATTTGAACACCCAAAGCACAGATGTAACGGTTATTTCTGCCTCTGTTTTTCTTCTTCTAGCCTTTTGTCAGGTGTATTAGTTACTTTTGTTGCCATGGTAAAATATGGTGGTAAAAAGTCATTTATGGAAGAGTTTATTTTGTCCTAGGGTTCCAGAGAGAGAAGTCCTCACAGGCTGGGGAGGCGTGGCAGCAGACAGCTGGAGCAGGAAGACACAAGGTCACAATTCAAGTGCATACACAAAGCAGAGAGAGTGGAAGAAAAGTGATAAACTCTCAAGGCTCCACCTCCCAAAGGTTCCATAACCTCTCCAAGCAGCACAGCAACTGGGGACCGCATGTTCAAATATGTGAGCCTTTAGGGGACATTTCTCATTCAAACCACCACACTAGCTTTGCGTTCCTCAGTCCAAATAATGAAATGAGAGTGTGTTGCCAGCTTTTCATAATGCTCCTTCCTCCCTCCATTCCTAGCCATGACTCAAATAAGTCTGTTCTGGTTTTGACACATGAACTATCTTATCATAACCCTTTAGTGCTAGGGAGTGACTCAGAAATGGTCATTTTGCACAATTTTTAATGGAATGATTGATGGGCAGGGAGTGGATATACACATAGACACATGTATTACCAGGTCTGGATCCTTTCCTAAGCACCTCCCCTTTTTTTAAAAAAATAAATCTACTTTTCTGCATAACTGCTTCATTACCATTCTTTCTGCCATGTACAATTATCTCCTAATGTGCCCAATTAGATGATTCCACATGATTGGGAGGGTATAAATGATTAATTGAAGATCCATGTGATTAACCTTGGGGACCTAAATTCTTTGGTGTACAAAAGGAAAGAGAAGGTTCATCTGAGGCCAGGTTGAAAACTGGACAGAGAAAAAAAGTATCTGGGTACACAGCAGCATTGTGAAGTCTTTGAACATTTAAATGTACTAACTCAACCTTTAGGAAATAAACAGTGAACAAGGAAAGTTAGACTTAGATGCATAGGAAATGCTGTCATACCTGATGACACAGAATGGAGTGATTTTATCAAGACAGAAGACTCCTCATAAGGAAGGTCAGAGAATGTGGCTACAGAGGGGCTGCCATAAATCACCTCCATCATCAACACACCATGCATTCCAGCCTTCCGGAAGAGGCTTGTGTTGAAAGAAAGGTGTAAATCCCTTACAAATATTAAGCTTTGCAATCGTGTGCTGGAAAAGCCATTTCTTTCTAAGTCCATTCAGGGACCAAAACATAACCTGTGGGGATTTAATAAAGTTTCAGAAGTTTTGGAGATATCAGAGGGAATCTAACCACAGTTAGTCTAGGGGTTAGTAAAAGCTCCAGAAGTCCCAGAACTCTAACCACAGTCAGTCTAGGAAAATCACAGTGGTGATTCAAACCTTTAATCCCAGCACAGGGAGTATCCTGGGAGTGGTGACCTACACCCTTAATCCCAATTGAGTCAAGGTGACTTCAGATTATAGAAGGAATTCCAGGCTCCCAAGCAGGTGTGGTGGGGCCACGCCTTAATTACTGAAAGAGTACTTAAAATGGGATTCAAACACAAAAAAGCCATTCCAAGGGAATCGAGGCTGAGGAAGCTAGAAGACAGCTGGGTAAGATTCCCTCTAGTATCTCCAACTTCTTCAGAGATCTATCCCTGAGTCTCATTATTTCGTGTGACAATAACCCAATGAGCAGTGCCATTCTACTCTAGTTATTGCACACATAGGATGGGAAAAAGAAATGTACTTATGGGATAGGATCATGAGACAAGGGCTTTTCCTTGAAAGTGCAGGTGGCTTCAATGTCTGAAACTTGTAGCCCATGGGCCTTGACACCCTTCAATCTCATTTCTTATCATTTGAATCATGAATCTGAATCTTTCTGAATTCCAGCCAGAGTTCTCATCTACCATTCTCCCCACAGGCCCTTTACAGTCTCCAGGACTTGGTCTTGACATGGTAATTTATATGTAGACATCTTTTTTGCTGTGTTTCTTCAGGTTGCCCAACTGTCCAGATTAGAGGCTACATCTCTTTATGTCTCGAAAAGTATGGTCTTATTAACTTTGGACCAGGAGGAGGATTGTATCTCACTATTGCATATAACTTCTAGGCTGCTTCCATAAAAGGCAAGAGTATCATTATGTTTACTAGAATATGGACCAGGTGTAAGTTGTTCTCCATGGTTGTGGGCAAAGCAACCAGATAAAAGAAATAAGGCTTTAGGTAGCTTCTCAGAGCAGAGGCACTAGCTAGTCCAGTCTGTAACCTAAACAAGATATAATTTAATGTATTGTTTTGGACCTCAGTCACATCAGCTGAACTCAGAACCTAAGTCGGATAGTAGCTTCATGAACCGACCTGCCCCATAAAACATGTTTTTCCATCTCTGTTTTGCAACTCCATTCTTTTGCACCCAACTCTCCATGCATGGAACCTGCTGCTTTTCTTCCAGCTTGGCACTCCTATTCCTGACCCTGTCTGTACATGTCATTCCCTCCCTCAGCATCAGTATCCCAGCCTGTCAAGATGCCAGCAGCATCTCAAGTTCACACTTTCCTTTATAGTGGCTGTCTATCTGAACTGTCTATCCTGTGCATCCTCTTTCTGGCTATATAACCCTTCTCTTTCCTCTTCTTGGTCTTGCCCTGTGACCCAGAGACTAATATCACAGACTGTGTAAACCAGAGTGCAGTGTCTCTCAACATCCGGCTTGATTTGTTCAATGTATGTCAGGAGGTTGGAAGATCTTGGAAAAAGATTTTCAGTGTTTATTTTCCCATCATCCCCTCAGATGGGCCACAATTCTAACTTCTGTGTTCCTCTTTGTAAATGTTCCTCTGTGACAGTCCCTCACTGTGGCTTTAAGTTCCTTCAGGCTGCGGTAGGAATAGCTCGCTGACTCTCCTTTCTTGGTGCTTTGTCATTTCTTATTAATTCCCTTAATTCTACCCTCACAGTTCTTATATTCTCTTCAACTTAGCATTTTTGAGTTTGCCTGTTTACTTCTGTGTCCCCCGCTTATGACATGCCTCATTTGACTGTCCCCAAATATGACAACCTTTAAGTCAAGGACCAAGACAGATTATATTCCTGCACAAGACTAGTTAAGCAGCAAATTCATACTTTTCCTCATCTCCTTTCATAGAATGAAAAAAAAAAAAACATTCTGTCCACTCAAGGTTCCTAGAAAACATCCAAAGAAGTTGACCTTTGGCATAAAGTTTACCTCACATAACTTAGGCTGCCAGTTTAATTTCTCACTTTCATTTCATGCAAATGTGAAATTACTTTATCCTTTCTCATACTGTTACTAGCTAAATTTTACTTTAAATACTTGCTGCGTTCATTTCTTCAAACTTGTTGCTGATATCTCACAGTCATCTATAGCTTTTTGTTCAGACATTTTTTATTTGAGTCAGGGTCTCACTACAATCAGGCTGGCCTTGAACCTTTAAGTGCTCTGCATCCTGAGTGCTTGAATTACAGGCTTATGGTTATACCAACCTTGTACCCATCTTGTGCCCTGGAACATCGCTGAATTCTTCTCTTAGTTCTAACAGTGGAAAGAATATACATATTCTTTAGAATGTTCTATAATTTCCCCCATATGTGGGGGACATCTTCCATAATCTCCAGTGGATACCTGATATCAGAGATTACTCTTAAACCTGAAGGTTTCATGTCTTTTAGTAACCACTTACGATGGTTTGGGAAAAAAAAAGATAGTCCCCAAAGGGAGTGGCACTATTTGGAGGTGTGGCTTTATTGGAGTAGGTATGGCCTTGTTAGAGGAAGTGTGTCTCTGTGGAGGCGGACTTTGAAGTTTCATATATGATCAAGCCACACTCAGTGAGACAGAGCACTTCTTATTACCTGAAAGTCAAGATGTAGGACATTCAGGTATTTCTCCAGCACTGTATCTGATTGCACTCCACCATGTCACACCAGGATAATAATGACTAAACCTCTGAAAACGTAAGCCACCCAATAAAATGCTTTTTTTTTATAAGAGCTGCTGTGGTCATGGTGTCTCTTCACAGCAACAGAAACCCTAAGACACCATTCAATGTTTTTTTTTATTATTTTTTCTTGTTTTTTATTAGCTCTTTGAGAATCTTGTACAGTGCATTTTGGTCATATTCACTTCCTCTTCTCAGCTCCACCCACCATTCCCTACAGCTTTCCTGTCCTTGCCTTGTTTTGTTTACCAGTCAAGCACAGGTGGTGCTACCCACATAGTTTTGAACTTCATTGGAAGATGGCCAACCCATCAGGGGCTGAGGGCTTAAGGACAACTGACTCTCTTGTAGCATCTATCAACTGATAACAGCTCTTCAGTTAGAGGAGGGGAGGGCCTTCATGCTCACCTCTACTTCCTATGCTAGAATTTTATTGTCCGGATTTTATGATGGCGTTGTGCATGCTGACTCAGCTGCTTCAAATTCATATGTACAACTCCCCTACTATATGCAGAAAGCTTTCCCTATAATCATCAACTGCTTATGTTCTTATCTTTCCATTTTCTCTTCCCTGTGATTCCCCAAGCCTTGGGGAATAGGGTGTGATATTATAGATGCCCAATTTAGGACTGATGATTTCATAGTCTTTTATTCTCTGAACCTTGATCAGTTATTGGCCTCTATGCTAATCAACGGTACTGCAAAAAGAAACGTCTATAATGAGAGTTGACTCTCATTCACTAATCTGTAGTCAGAAATTTCTGTCCTGTCAGCAACTCCCAAATACTCAGCAGCCGTATCCCAAATAACAGATTCAAAGGCTTGATATTACTTATAAATAACTAGCCATTAGCTCAGGCTTGTTACTAGCTAACTCTTACACTTTCTATTTGTGCTTTGCCATGTGGCTCATGGCTTGTTATCTCTTTATACATGTTCTGCTTGCTCTGTGGTTAGCTGGAGTCTCTCTTGACTTCACCCTTCCTCTTCCCAGAGTGTGATCACCCCATCTCTGCTTCCTGTCTGGTTCCTAGCCAAGCAGCATTTATTAAACCAATTCAAGTGACAAATCTTTACAGTGTACAAGAGCATTATCCCACAGCACTAATCTATAGGTAAAACAAGTCAATAGGAGCCTGTATCTCATATGTTATTTTTCTCATTTGCAGATGTTAGCCTTGAATCTTCAGATACATTTATTCTATTTGGAATAGACTTTGAGTTCAAGAAATTAGAAAAGGTCGCTGTTGAAGGGTGTGATTTAAAACAGGGAGGAGATAGAATATGGTAATATGAAAGGTTAAAGGGGATAATGGTTCAAAAGAGGTTGAAGGGGAAAGGAATGGGGACAAGGTAGACTAGGAAATATAGGAGGGGATGGCTAACATTAAAAACACTTTGAAAAAATCAACAGTAAAAGCTACTACTGTTGAAGCTTTTGAAAATCTATATATAAGCATATATAAAGCTTTAAATAGTAACCTATAGCATGATTATAATATCCCTACTAAATGTCACAGAATAAAAAAGCCCAGTTCTAGGAACGGGCTACCACCTTTAGTATTCCTGGTCACTAAAGTCCCATAGACTGCCAAACATTACAGGATATTGCTAATGCTCTTGGGTATGACCTGAAGAACCTGATGCAAAGACCCTATTGCTGAGGGCACCATACATTTAAATTATAAATCATGAAGAACTCAAACTGGTCCTGACCTGGAAGTTTTATCCCCACTAGACACTCTGGAAGGTGTTATGTGTGCTAACAGTGAGTAAAAGGCATTACCAGTTTTATCTAGCTATAGAATATACAACAATGAATGCTAATACAATAGTGCCATGAACATCATGGTAAAAATCAACTAATTTTTTATTGGATTTAATCCTGCTCCACAAATTGAAACTCATGCTAGGGTAGAAGGGAATAGAAAGAAAACAAGAAGCCAAGTATAGATACAGAGGACCAAACGAAGAGTTGGGTTTTGAAGGGCAAATTAATCATTAGCTAAACTAGCAAACAGAAAGAGATGTTTTAAAAAGACCTAAATTAATTGGAGATGAAAACAGAGCTGGTACAACAGACAATGAAATCCATACAATCATTATGTTTTACCTTGAAAACATAATTCATTAAGTTTGAAAACAAATGGATGGATTTCTAGATGTGTTTAACCAATAAAAATAAAATGGTAGGGGAGGGAAGAGGAAAACTGTAGTTGCAGTACAAAATAAATAAATTTTAAAAATTAATACAAGATGAGATAAACAATTTTAACAGATCTTTAGCAAGCACTGAGATTGGACTCATTAAAATTCTCTCCATTAAAAAGTCCAGGCACAGATGGATTCACTGGTGAATTTCCCAGTTCTCCAGAGAAAAGTGAATATTAGTGCTCCTCAGACTATTCCACAAAATAGAAAAGAACATTACCAAACTTATGGAGCTGGTATCACCCCAATGTCAAAAGTAGATAAAGACAAGCCCCCCAAAAAAAGAAAGACAGGAAAAAAGAAAGGAATGGGAAAGAAAAAAATATACAGCAATTTTCATGACAAACTTACATGAAAAAAATCATCAACAAAATGCTTGCAAGTTATATTCAATCAAAAACATATCAAAAAGATCATCCACTGTCATTGAGTTAGTTTTGTTCTGAACATGCAATAAAGTTTCAATATAGTAAATCAATACATGCTTTAAATTAAATAAATGAACTCAAGCACCATATTGATAAACACAGAAAAGGATTTTGACAAACCTAACAACCCTTCATGCTAAAAGTCCTGAAGAAACTCCAAATAGATCACATGTTAGATGAAAAACCTAGAGCTAACATCATATTACATTGGCGAACGTCAAAAACATTTGCCCTAAAATCATGAACCAAATGAGGGTATTCACCTTCTCCCATCTTATCCAATATAGAACTGAGAGTTTTATCTGAAACAGAAAGTCAAAAGAAGCAAATAAAAAGGAAAAAATAATACAGGAAGAAATAAAAGTTTCTCTATTTTCGTATTATAAAATTCAATAATAAGACATCTCCCAAAACTCTAAGGAATGATAAATACTTTCAGCAAAGTGGCAGGATACAAAGAGAACACAGGAAAATCCTTTCTGTACTGATGACAGACTAAAAGATGAAAGAAGCAATCCTGTTTAGGGTAGTCTAAAAGAAACAAAGCTAAGGATGGGAAAGACCTTCTGTAAGGGAGACACTAAGGACAACTCTAGAATCTGGAAAGATGTCACATGCTCATCAACTGGAAGAATCAGTATTGTAAAAAGGCTATCTTATCAAAGCAATGTACAAACTCCATACAATCCAGAGACATCCCTCACATGGGAAACCACCTCCCTGTGAGTTATTGACCAGAAAGGCCTTAAAGGTTTCCCAATAACACAGGCTCCTGCCATTGCTCTTATAAGCCCAACATAACTACATGGTAAAACCCTACTGCTGAAGACAAAAGCCACTTTGTCGTAGCACAAAGAATGTAAACTGGTTTAATCTTAGCACTTCCTCCCTGGGGCAAGCTTTCACAGTGGCGGAAGGTGCAATGATGTTATCTAGAAGTGCATTCTGATTCAACACCTACGGGCTTGGCAGGCAATATATATACACACACCCACTGGAATGATAGTGGTGTAACTGATGCTGGAGACCAGCTACCCAGGAAGGAATTCATGGCTAGTACCGTCAACTTGGTCAAAGCCCGTGGCTTGGGAGGTCTTGTGCAGTTGGAGGTACCCACTACTGTTGTTTTGCTAAATGGACATGTTGTCAAACTACTGCTTGATTATTCACATTTATACCCATAGATTGATGCTAGTCTCAACCTTGTTGAGTAAAATTTCCTTTGCAGTGGGCAATAGTGAACACAGTGACTCAAAACTGGACAAGTCCTGAGAATAAATGACTGTTGAGTTCTAAGTCCAACATGGGACATATATGTCTCACACCTCCATCAGAACTCGGGGAATATTGTGGAAGAGAGGGCAGAAAGGATGGGGGGCCTGGAGTATGGGAGGTGTACTATGAAATGCCATCCTCTGGACTTGGTATGGCTGCTGCACTCACAAACTCACGGCACTTATGGTTATATCTGCATAAGAATTTCAAAATATCAAGCAAACAGATCAGTTGATATTTCTACGGGCAGCACTGATTGGACTCAGGAGGTAGGAACAGGGCTTTAAGACATACAGGTGAGGGAATGAATGGAGAAATTAGGGGTTGATGTGGTTGAGGTATATAAACACATGCTAACCAATAGAAATTCTCATGTCAGAAATAAATTGCTTCTTTGGGGGTTGGTGGCCAATGTGGTTCCACAGACTATCCAACATTACAGGCTGTTGCCATTGCTCTTGGATACTATCTTAGTTAGGGTTCCTATTGCTGTGAAGAGACCACACAACTCTTAGGAAGGAAACCATTTAACTGTGGTAGCTCAGTTACAGCTAAGAAGTTCAATCCAATATCATTATGGTGTTATGTAGGGGGATTATGTTGTTTCATTGTAAATAATTGTCCCACCTACTGGTTTAATAAAAACACTGATCAGCCTACGGCCCAGGCATATAACTTGCTAACTCTTTACCTTTAAACCAACCCATGACTCTTATCCTGTTCAGCCATGCGGCTCAGTACCTTTTTTCAGAGCAGCATAATTGTCTTCTGCATTTTCGAGCTTCCCTGCAGCATTTCTGCATCTCTGCTCTGTTCTTTCTGTTCCAAGTGTTTTTTTTTTTTTTTTAGTCTGGTAGCCCCACCCATACTTCCTATCTGTCTTTAGCTGGTCAGCATTTTTTATTAAACTAGTAGGTGGGACAATTATTTACAATGCAACATCATAAACCCACTACAGTACAACATGGTGGCATGCAGGCAGACAAGATGTTGGAGAGGTAGCTGAGAGTTTTACATCTTGGAGGCAATGGGAAATGACTTGTCTCACTGGGCATGGCTTGAGCATATCTGAGACCTTAAAGCCCACCCCCTTTACTCTATTTCTTATTCGGTTTATCTCCTTAAACACAACACTTAGCTCCCTTCCACTTTCTAGTGTTCCTTTTCTCCTCAAAATCTGTATTTTATATTCAACTTGCTCATTTTCACTATAAATCATCATTAGAGTTACCACTAACAACCACCAGACAGAGTCTATACTAGACTGCTGGGCTGTTTTGAGATTTCCTCTGCCAAGGGAAATCACCTTAACCTCAGGCAGACTTTTGGGATAAGGGCCCAAAGCAGTCACATTCTTAACCAAAATATCACAAGACTAGTCTCTAGGCCACCTAACATTCTTTCTCTCTGAAACCACTTGATCCAATGCCCACAGTTTAAATCACCCACAGCACCACTGTCTTCCATGTTCCTACGAGGATGTTTCATTAAGCAGCCCTTAAAGCATCCAACTGCTTTTCTAATCCGTAGTCCCAGCGTTCACGTTCAGTCAATCAAAGGCATGGTCAGACCCAAGACAGCAATAACCTGCTTTTGGTACCAACTTCTGCCTTAGTTAGGGTTTCTATTGCTGGGAAGAGACACCATGACCATAGCAACTCTTACAAAGGAAAGCATTTAATTGAGTTTCAGTCCACTGTCATCAGAGTCTGACATGGTGTCATACAAGCAGACTGGAGAGGTCACTAAGAGTTTTATGTCTTGCAGGCAACAGGAAGTGAACTGTCTCACTGGGCATGGCTTGAGCATATATGAGATCTCAAGGCCTGCCTCCACAGCGACATACATCCTCCAACAAGACCACACCTACTCTAACAAGGCCACACCTCCCATTAGTGCCAATGCCTTTGGGGGCCATTTTCTTTCAAGCCATCACAGTTACCATCTAGAACTTGATGGGTGGTGAGACCATGTTGTTGAGTTTACAGAGTACTTGTTTCATAAACATGGATAAATCGAGCTGGTCCAGACCTGAAGCTTCATCCTTACTAGCTAGTTTTAATAGTTCTGGGAGGTTCTACACAAGCTATAAAAAAGGTAGCCATCCATGTTACTCAGTTTTACACAAAAATACATCACTCTAAATTGCTTTTTAACCTTTTTAATTCTGCTGGCCTTTAATACAGTTCCTCATGTTGTGGTGACCCCACCCATAAAATTATGTCACTGCTACTTTATAACTGTAATTTTGCTGCTGTTATGGATCATAATGTAAATACTTGATATGCGGGATATCTGGCATGTGACCCCTGTCAAAGGGTCATTCAGCCTTCAAAGGGGTCACAACCCATAGGTTGAGAACTTGTGCTTTAAGCCATGTTCTTTTGCTTCTGGTTCCTGAGACTGCAGGTTAACATTACAATATAAAAAGGTAAAAGTTTTAAAAAGTCCTACAGTCTTTAAATTCTTCAACATTTAAGGTCTGATTAAGAAATTCAACATCTCTTAACTGCGATCTTTTGTAAAGTCGAAGACAAGTTAAATATTTCTTATTCCCCAAAGGAAGAACCAGAGCAAAGGATCCATTAGATTAAACCAAATCCCAAATCTAGCAAAGTACGTCACACCTTGTAACTCAGTGTTTATATCTGCAATTCACACATGATGTTTTGTGCTAAAATGGCTCAGGCATCCCCATTTCTTCATCTCTGTCATCCATGCTGCACACACATTTTCTGAAAGGCCCAGGTTGGGTACACCTCATATCAAATGCTGTCCTTGTAAGATGTCAGAGGGTCCTGGCATCTCCAATGGCCTGGGGTCTTTACTGCAATGGCCTGTCCTTGTCTTGCTTCACAATCATACCTGTGTAGTATTCTCTATGACCCCCCAATTGTGCTCCTTTTTATGCTTTCAAAACTAGTATCATGTGGATGACTCTTACACATTGCCAAGTTCAGCTTCTCATTTGAGATTCAGCCTTACCCCCCCCCCCATCTTCACACAGCATCTGAGTTGAATACTGGGTTCAAGAAGATTTTGCCTCTTACTAATCACAACTGATTCTTCAACCTCAGCTACCCAACATCCAACATCCATGGTCCCAGTAAAGCACGGTAGGCTTTACCTCATTGGTGCTGATCTCTTGTTATCACAGCTGATTCTTAAGCCTCGTAGTAGCAACAGCCACGGATTCTTAATGAAAAACATCACATGACCAGCCCGATAGCCTTTGCTTCTCAATGAGTCTTCATCAAACAGGCCTCTGTTTTTTGCATTTCTCTCTGCATTGTTATATCCCAACATTCCACAGAAGAGCTCACTAAACTCTGAGGACTCCGTGGCCTTTCTAGATTAAAATTTCAAACATTTCCACAATCCTCCCCCAAGACAATATGGTCAAATCTGCCACAGCCACAACTGTGGAGACTCTTCTGGTACCAATTGTGTTTGAGTTTCTTTTCTGTTGTTAGGACAAATCATTCTGGACACAAAGCAACTGGGGGGGAAAGTCACTTGTTTCATCTTATAGGTTATAGTCAGAAACTCAAGAAAGAACCTAGACAGGAACCAAAGAGGGGCAGGCACTGATTACTGGCTTGTCTGCCAGCTTTCTTATATAGCCCAGGCTTACCTGCATAGGGATGGTGCTTCCCACAGAGAGTTGGACACTCCCACATTAATCATCAATCTCTCTCTCACAGACCATGTCCTCAGGACAACCTGACAGAGCAACTCTTCATTTGAGCTTCTTTCTTTCCATATGACTCTAGGTTATATCAACTTAGTAAAATCTGGATAAGACAATGATGCTGTTTGTGTTCTAACAAATAAAGCTCACCTGGAGATCAGAGGGCAGGGCTACCCACAAATAGAGGCCAGGCAGTGGTGGCACACAGTTTTAATCCCAGCACTTGAGGAGGAGGAAACAGGAAGTAATAAGGCATGCAAAGCCAAAAGCTCAGCCCTTTCCGGCTGAGGAATTGGCCAAGTCAGAGGTGGCTGTGGCTGGCTGCTCCTTTGTTCTTCTGATTAAACACAAGCCCTGAAACACTATCAAAATTTTTAAGAAGTAGCTAAGAACAAGGCAGAAAATACAGCATAAATATAGGAGACAAAGAGAGGAGTCTTATCCTAAGTGGATGGAGCAGGATGGTCCAAGAGTTCATCGTAATACTTACAATGGCCTACAGTTGAAAACTTGAGCATCTTAAGTTTTTACTGCTGTGATAAAGCACCATTGACTAAAATCAATTAGGAGATGAGAGGGTTTATTTCACCTAAACTTTCCCATCACAATCCATCACTGAGGGAAGTCAGGGCAGGAACTTAAAGTAGAAACTTGGAGGCAGGAACTGCTATAGAGGCAATGGAGGGGTGCTGCTTATTGGCTTGCCCAGATTGCTCCCTTGCTTTCTTATAGAACCCAGGACAACCAGCCATGGGTGACACTACTCACAGAGAGCTGGACCCTTTAATCAACCATCAATCAATAAATTTCACTCCAGACTTTCCTATAGACCAATCTTATGAAAGTGTTTTCTCATTTGAGAGACTCTCTTTCCAAATGTCTCCAGCTTCTCTAAAATCCACATAAAAATGACTAGCACATTTGGCACCTGGTCAAGATGGCACACTGATACATCACTTACTATCCATAATGTCTCCTTTCTTGTTCATCCCCAAGATTTCATATTAACATCACAATATGAGACATTTCAACTTTTGAAGATCTCATAGTCTTTAAAAGTTGAAGTACTTTAAAAATTCAAAGCATCCAAAGTCTTTTTTTTAGAGTTCAAAACTTCTTGAAAATATCCATAGTCTCTCTAAAAGAGCCAAAATCTCCTTAAAACTACAAAGTCTTTGTCAATTCCAGTCTCTTAACCATGAGCTCCTATAAAGTCAAAAATAATTACATACTTTCTTATTCAAGGCACAGTCACAATCAAAGCAAAATCAAAGGCCAACAGTGTAAAGCTCAGCCTCAGACCCTCTAGCCCTCCAAGGCTCCACAGGGCTCCCTATAGCCATGCAGCTTGCCTCATAGGCTCCAGGCTGCCTCCACTACAGCTGCTGCTGTTCCCAGTAGTTTTTCCATGGTACTGGCATCTCAAAATTTCTAGGGTCTTCTGCTGTAACTAGGCTGACCGTTCATCCATAGCCTCTGGGCACTCTCCATGGTACCAAGCCTCAACTTCTCTCCATGATCCCTTCAGTGCCAAGCTTCAGCTACATCCCAGGATAGACCTCCATGAATGTCCTCTGCTGATCTCTCTTCAGGAATGTTTCCTGGATACCCAGTGCTGAGCCTCAACTGTTCTTCATGACCCCTTCATGCCTTAAAAACCATTGCCACCTGGGAAGCTCTTACACGTTATCAATTTCAACAGCTAGCATAAAGTATAACTCTGGAACACAGCTTCTCCACTCTTTTCATATCTTTCCCAGATTTCTGTTTTTAAAACACCTGAGATCGCCAGCCCAGGGTTGGTACCACAAACAGTAAGCCAAGAACCTCCATATCTGTTGTTCTACAGGCAAATTTTATGTAGGCATTTTCTTCAAGAGTTCCTCTTCCCAAATGTCACTAGTGTGTGTTAAGGTGCTACAAAACTGGCTAATAAGTTCAGTTATTTCTGGAATTTTCCATTTAATAGTATTGAATTGGGGTTGAGTGTGGGAAACTAAAACTGTGAAGAAGGAAATTGGATAAATGGGAACGTTCTATACAAAGTCATGTAGCCAACTAATACAGATAGCCTCTATGGTATTCCATTTTCACCTCTTTGAATCTGTCTAGTAACTGGTATTATTTCCAAAGTGAACAAGAACAAAAGAGTTGCTAAAACAAAACAATGCCAGAAGTCTTGCCATATTTGCCTTCCCGTGCCAGAATCATAGGTGTGTACCACACCACTAACAGCTAGCTTTTTGCATGGGTGGTAGGTATCAAATTCAGATCCTCACTTTACCAACTGAGCCCTCTTCTCAATCACTTATGATCTCACTTCAAAGAGCAAGGGATACCTAAACCAGTGACCAACAGCGCATTACCAATTATTACCTTTATGGTTTATAAACATCTTTTTCTAATTTATTTATTGGACTTTAATACATTTATACAACATATGTCAATAATATACATATTTCATTGCCTTTCTCCAATTTTCCCTAGAGCCCCAACTCTGTCTTCCTCCCAACATCATGTCCTTTTTTAAAAAATAGCTTTCTGAGGCCAATTGTCACCTCATATAGCTATATTAATACAGTTTTAGTCACTGTTCTATTGCTGTGCAAAGACACCATGATCAAAGAAACTCATATTTTTAAAAAAGCATTCAAGTGGGGGCTCACTTACAGTTTCAGAGGCTCAGTCTATTATTGTCATGGCAGAGAACATGACAGCATGGAGCTGTAGCAGAAGCTGAGAGCTACATCCTGGTCCTTGGGCAGAGAGGGATGGTTAGAGGAGAGGAGACACTGGTTCTTGATTGGACTTTTGAAACTTGAAAGCCCCAGTCTCATGTGACATACTTCTTCAACAAGGCCACACCTCCTAATCCTTCTAATCCTTTCAAATATTGTCGATTTCCTGCATGCATATAAACAGCCTGTTTTTCCAGAACTATTTGCTAAAAAAAAAAAAAAAAAAAAAAAAAAAAAAAAAAAAAAAAAAAAGCTGTTTTCCTCAGTGTCTATTTTTGAACACCTTTGTCAAAAATTAGGTGTCTATAGTTATGTGGATTTATTTCTGGGCTCTCCATTTTGTCCTGTTGGTCTATACGTCAATTTTTTGTGTCACCACCATGCCCTTTTAGTTACTATAACTCTGTAGCATAATTTGAGATCACATATGGTGATGCTTCCAGGATTACTTTGACTATTCAGAGGTATGTTGATTTTCCAGATAGATACTATGATTTGTTGTGAATCGTTTTAAAACAAAATATGCATATGTGGTATCTCTGTGCGAATGTGTGCATGTGCCTTCAGATGCTCACAAAAGACTCAGAATACCCTGGAGCTGGAGTCATAGATAGTTGTGAGTTCTGGGAACCAAATGTGAATCCTCTGAAAGAATAGTAGAGCTTCTAATTGCTGAGCCATCTGTTCAGTTCAGGATTAATATGTGAAAAACAACACTGGGATTTCCTTGTGGGTTGTTAGTCTATAGGTTTCTTTTGTTAACATTGCCAGAAGTCTGCCCATCTTTTTATATCTTCTTTCTTTCTTTGGTATTACAAAGTATCTTTTCCTCCTCCCCTCCTCTTCCCCTCCTCCTCCCCTCCTCCTCCCCTCCTCCTCCCCCCCTCTTCCCCTCCTCCCCTCCTCCTCTCCCCTCCTCTCCCCTCCTCCTCCTCCCCTCCTCCTTCTCCCCTCCTCCTCTCTCCCTTCTCTTCCCCCCTCCCCTCCTGCTCCTTTTCTCTTCCTAGGGAATCTCATGTAGTTCATACCGGCCTTGAGTTTGCTTTGTAGCCAAGGATGACCTTGAACTGATCTTCTAGCTTCACCCTCCTCCAGGTGTTAGAATTACAGATATGCATCACCATGTCTGATGAATCTACTCTTTTTTATATACAGACTTCTTTTCTGCACATCCCATAGAATCTGCTTCTATTCTTCCTTCGTAACTGGACACAGTGATAGGAATTTTAAGAACCCAGAGATTTCTCTGACATAACTGTGATACATTTGCCAAACACTATCTTAGGTGTATTTGTGAGGATGTTTTTGGATTATATTATTTGTCAAACTATCTTAGGCGAATTTGTGAGAATGTTTTTGGATTATATTACCATTCAAATCAGCAAATGGATTGTTTGTTTTAATATTTGTAAATTTGGTCCAATCAGCTGAAGTCTGAATAGAATAAAAAGGTTGACCTTTGTATAAAGAAGAGGAAACTCTTACTTCTAAGCGGATCAGTCCTTGATATAACCTGTGTCTGCTGGTTTTCAAACCAAGACTCATACCATCAACTTTTCTGGCTCTTCTCCTTGCTACAAATCTGTGACCTCCAAGCTTTCACAGTCATAAAACCAACTCCTCATAAGTGTATGTTTTACATGTGCGTAAGTGTTACAATGTACAGACACTAGATTAAATAACTGCTCTTCTCTGCAGTTTTCAGAAGAACTGTGACTATTACAATTAGTCACTATAGTCTATTCATTTGGTCCAACAGAAGCTCCCCAAAGTGTTAAGAGCAAAAGAGAGATGTCTCCAACTCTAGAAAAATAGCTTCAAAAGCCAGATGTTGAATAGTTTCTGGTTAGTAAAGACTGAAAACTGTTGAAACCAGATCAATGGTTATCAATTATAATTGATATGGAGATCATCTGGGATATATAAAGGGCATCTAGATGACCAGAGCTGTAGTATGAGGTTTCTGACCCATCCAGCTTGTGGTCCAGACCAGCAGACCTTCAGTTCCAGACCGACTAGCCCCAATTAATCACACAAAGACTTATATTAATTTCATGCTGTTCAACCTATGGCTCAGGCACATTGCTAGCTGGCTCCCACATCTTAATTCAACCCATTTCTGTCTTGCCATGTGGCTAGTGGCTGACCCGTGTTACTTTAAATATTAATTCTTGGGTGGCTGGATAGTGTCTCTCTTGACTCCACCTGTCTATGCTCCGATTTCCCCACCTCCTTCTAAGATGCCTGCCATAGGCCAAGACAGTTGCTTTATTAACGAATGATATTCAGAGCATACGATAGACATCCCACATCATAGAGCTTGCAAACTGACAATCTAGTTTGGAGGAGAAACTCACGTACTGTAATATGTTTAGCTTTTCTGGGTGATACCAATGTACAACTGGTGTTTGCTGTTTGTTCTGAGACTTGATAGAGTTCACTCTTGACTGGAAGAAGGAACACTGACTGGCCACAGAGAGGAGCCACGTGATGGAGACAATGCCGAATTCCTGGCTTGGGTCCTTGTGTGCTGTTCTGACACTGTTTATCACAGTAGCACAATTAAATAGCCACACAAATGTATTCAATGAGGCATTTTAATGACTTATTTATTAATATCAAATTGTCCATAATTCTGACTTCTTTCCTGGATAATATGGTTAAATAATATAACTAACATATTCTAGAATAACACATTGATTTTCTTTTTTTTTAATGTCAAAAACCACCTTTCTGCATTTTTTAAAGAGTCTTATTTCTGTTGGTAATGACTAAATTTTTGAGAGAAGTTGCATTCACTGTTTAAGACAGAGAGATGACTTCTTGGTCCACAGGTTTCTGTCAGGCAGCAGCCTGAGAAGTTTAGAGAGAGCAGGAAAGCAAAGCATGGTTTTTCATGTTTCTAATCCCAGCACCCATGAGGCTGAGGCAGGAGGATTGCTGAGAGTTTGAGACCAGCTTGAATGCTTATATAGTAAGACCAGCCTGAGCTACAGACTGAGATACTGCAGAGGGAGGGAGGCAAGGAGGCAGAGAGAGAGAGAGAGAGAGAGAGAGAGAGAGAGAGAGAGAGAGAGTTACTGCTCTTGAGTGGCCATTAAGGTTCAATTCCCCTGCCACATGCCTCACCCTCCATGCACTCAGCTCCTCTAAATGACTTTTCAGATTTACAGGGCAGAGAAGGGGGTGTTCATTTCCTGTGTATTATTCCATTACTTACTAATATCTGAAATCAGACTGAAAGATGGCATATCCTGACTGAAAGGGCAGGGAAGAAGTTGGAATTGCATGAATTTCTTCTGTTGGGTGCACATTTCGTTTGCTCTGCCCATGAGCTCAGTTCTTCTGGCATCCTACGTGACAAATATCTCCCTAGTAATGTATTTAAACAGTGTGAGAGAAGAAGCCTTTCACATTGTTTTATCTTGTGTGCCAGTTGAGGTAAATCCTAGAAGTGATCACTTTTTAAATGTATTGGGAACCCAGAATCTGCATTAGTATGCATCGCCATATCTATTCTAGGCTGTTCTTCAGCCAGCATTCCCACTGAAAAGAAGGTTCCTTCTCATGATATTCAGGTGAAACAGGAAGTGGTCTGTCCCTAGTTAGATTCAGCAGGGTTATTTATTTAAAAGCACACTATCACAGGTTAGAGATAGCTTTTTAAAAATGATGAAATAATATAAACTCAGCTATCAGTGAGGTAAATTTTGAGTAGAAGACAAATTACAACCCCCCCCCCCATGCTGACAGGAAGGGGGTTACCTCTTACTTGTTTGTATTTGGATTATCCCAGGGCAGGAACCAAATTTTAAAATGGTATAAGGAAAAAAAAAAACTGATGGATAAGAGCTTTTTATCTTGTAAGCAATCATAGATCTTATATTGGAATGGATAAAAATTGTTGGCTAAAATTTGAAGACCTCCATTTCACAAGACAAAAAGCAACCATTGTGTGATCAATTAGCAATGCTCCAGTGGGAGAAGGGAAATTGGCCCCAGGTCAGATACATTTTGCTATCTTGTGTTTTTTGTTTGTTATCCCATCTCAGAATCTTACATTTGTTTAAACTCTCTCTTCTGTAGGATAAAACAATGTCTCTTGTCTACAGAATATAACGTTATTTTGTACACATACAAAATATCTTAGACACTTATTAGCCAGGTATGTAACAGATTTTCTCCACTGAAATCTGGTTTTCTTGATCACTATATGCTTGGTCCCAGAAAACAAATCCACATGAGTCCCAGACCGGATAGTGCAGCCATATCCCCCTTTACTATCTTCATCTTCCCACATCTCCTTTGCAGTCAGCTGTGTCTGTTAGACCTGGCTTTGACCAATCAGAACAAGAAGGAATTGTCAGGGTTATTCTGCATAATATTCTGCTTTCTGACAAAGGGGATAGATATGTCAGCAGGATATCTGAAGGTGTTCTTTCTGTTCTCTCTGAGGTATTAAAATCAGTACTTGAAGCTGAGACATGCACTTTGTGGTTGTTGCCCTGGGATTACAAGAATGATGGAAAATCAGAGGATCAAGGCCATATCCAAACGCTGACTAAGTGCTGGCATCATTGCATCACTCAACCAGCTTTCAATTGCCCGAAACAATACTGTTATCTAGTAAGAATCAAATATACTTTTAATCCAGTATTCTAAGATCTCCTGATGTTTGCCACAGCTTAATCAATATAATTGCTTTCTTTTCAGGACATAGGTTTTTATTATCATCATTCTACAGTAGATATAATTATCCTTCAGCCTGTCTTGTTTGTCTTTTTACCTAGATAAATAGACATTTTAAATGGCTCTTAGTCTCCTTGGGAAAAGAAACAAAATTTTATTCCTATAAATTCAGATAATTTGTACCCTAAAGAGTTAACGAGTTCTATGGAAACATTAACCTTGAGCAGGGTATAACAGTCATTTGCTGTGAGTCTGGCAAGTACATTTCATCTGGAAGGTTGGTACCATGACCACCGTAATGTATTGTTTCCATGCTGATGAATGGAAGATGCTGTGTATTTTTTTCTAAAATATAATTTTTTATTCCACTTCAAATTTTACAAAGTGCTTTCAGGTGTATTAGTTGAATTGATTCTCACAAGATGTATATTATTTTTAGCTCTGGTTTACAGATAAGGACAGGACACAAGGAAACCTAAAAGTCTTCATCCTATAATTCAATTAATAGCTCTAAGATCTCAGATTTATATCAAAGCCTTAGTTCCTTCCACAACAGCATGTCATAAACAATAGCCATTTGAAAAGAGCTGAGTCCCTTGCTTCTCACCTTCAACCCAAGCATCCCACAATGTATTTTTAATATGTTATAGTAAATGCCCTTCAATGTAAAAAGTATGTGATTTATTTGCCATGTTAATTAACAATTCACTAGCCTAAAGAGAAAAAAATCACGTAAGTTTGGATATGACTGGGCCAAAACAAAATTTTTAAAGCTCCTAAAGACCACCACCAAATTGGGACTTCCAAAGGTAATTTCTCTAAATGTATTATTTCCAATGTAATAGAAGAGAATTAATATAAAAGTTCACCCAAGTCAAAAATCCTCTAACAAGCCAGTTACTGATCTCATCATCCATAAACTAAAAGACCTAGAAACATTCTCATCTTTTCTCCTGTGTGTGTGTGTGTGTGTGTGTGTGTGACACACATGCTCACTGTACACACGGTGTGCATATACACACTAGTGCTTTTATATACTGGTGGAAACCAGAGGTCAACCTCTAGAATCTTCCTCAATCTCTCTCTACCTTATTTATTTGAGAGAAAAATCTTTCACTAAATCCAGAGTTGACCACTTCAGCTGAACTGGCTGGTCCAGCCCCAGGATTCCTCCTGGTTTATTTCCCTAGTGATGGGATTCTAAGCATGTGGGCCATGAATTGCATTTAGGGCCTTGGGTTTGCAAGGCAAACAGTTTACTCCTATGCCATCTCTTTGACCCCTTGTCTTCTCAGGTTGCTGTGGATGTCCAGGGTTCTCTGTAGTTTCAAAGAAGAAACGCTGTAAATAGAAGGTCATGAAGATTTTTCTCTGACTTGAACTGAAGGAAGGTACTTTTTTAAGAGACAAAAAAACAATTAGTTTTTTGACCAGTAACGGCAATTTCTAGAATAGCTTATCCATCCATATCTCACAGGGAATTGTCTTTTTTCCAACCACATTTCTCCTCATGATAGATTGGCTTAGAAACACTATTGCCAGTTTACTGAATGCCCTTGGAGCTTAACATTGCACCCACCTCACCATGGGCAATAAAGGGAAACACGTGCATCAAAGACAACTAGACATCTATCAAAATGCTGAAAGTAAAATTATAGCTCAGAGAATCCTAATTTTCTATGTGGGTTTTTAAAAAAATATTTTAAGGTGGAAATTTATATTCCCTGTGTGGCCTATGGACTGTAAGATGCTCAGCAATTAGAAAGTCCACACAAGATCTCTCTTTTGAATATGCTCAGCTTATTTACACAAACATTCCTTATAATATTGTTATTATAAGGAATTGTACTTATAATATAATAAGTTAAACAGACATCTTCCCAAACAGGGAATGGTTATTTGGTCAGAAATGCTGCTGCAGGGTTCCACTGGGGAATGGAATCTTCTCTAGTGAGGATGCTTCTGGAACTTGCAGCCTCAACCCAAGCCCCCTGTGAAGTCCTTCTGCTGTGGCAGGTGGGAAGATGGCACTGACGGAGGTCCAAGAGGTCCTAGAGAGCATAGGCCAATTGCTAATGTTGACAGCCAGGCCTGTGTGGACCAGTTCAGCACAGGAAGTTCAACAGTCACTGAAAGCAAAGTTCAGTGTTTCGAGCTCTTTTGCTGATGGGTATGAACACAGAGTGTAGAGCTTGGGGAGCATAATTCCTAAGGTTCCCAACACGAGGGAGGGTAGAGCTTGGGGAGCACCCGTTCCTAAGGTTCCCAACACGGAGTGTAGAGCTTGGGGAGCAACATTCCTAAGGCTCCATTCTTTGTGTCGTTTCGTTAGGTGGTAGCTTCACATCCTACTGTTTTGTTGCTGTTGAAGAGAAACTATGACCATGACAATCATATAAAGGGGCTGAACTTACAGTTCAGAGATTTAACCCATTATCGTCATGGCAAGACGCATGGCATTGTGTCCGCAGACACAGTGCTGGAAAGGAACTGAGAGTCCCATATCTGGATCTTCAGGCAGCCGGAAGTTTTGGTGATGACATACTTTCTCCAACAACAAACGCCACGCCTATTTCAATAAGGCCACACCTCCTAGCTATGCCAGCCCCTATGGACCTAGGAAGGACATTTTTATTCAAACCACCACACTTTGCGTTCTCGGGGCTCGCCAGGATGTAAACATTACACTAGGGCTAGCTCACTAACATATCAAGTTCTGTTCATGGCTAGGTCACCAGAGCTGCCCTGCGACCTGCCAGGGACTAGCTTCTGGGGCCTGCTCTTATCAGACTTCCCGAGTGGCAAGCTCAGACATTATATCACGTCAAACAACATGGCGTTTGAGTTACACAAAGTGGTTTTTATGTCACACAAAATGGCTTTTAAGTTATGTTCGTAACACCTGTGTTTTTAAATTAAATTCATTTTCATTTTAATGAATTTAATTACTCCAATAAAAGAAGAGTTAATAACTAAAGCATTTGTGGATTGTGACTGTTAAAACGTGTCAATGGGCGACAACAACTCAAGATGTTCATCCTCAGACTTTTTTTTTGATACACTACTCAAATTTATTTAGTTAATCAAGTCTCCTTTTAGAATTAAGAGAAGACAGATGATCAGAGAAAATTTTAAGCCCCAAGTAATCTGAGTGAACTTCACAAACACCAGTCAACTAAAAAGGCAGGACACCAACATTCAGGCTACTCAGTAACCTTTAACAACAACACCATGGATAGCTGTCATTATAACACCAGAAAGAGGAATCTGCTTATAAGCAGAAACATCCAAAATCTTAGGCAATCATGTGATTTATGGATCTTCTCTCCTGCAATGTTTGTTTCTCAGGAGAAAAAGCATTTGGAAAAAAGAAAAAAAAAAGAAAAAGAAAAAAAAAAAAAACCGAAGCTGTGAAAACCAGGTTCCTGGTCATGAGACTGTGGATCGGCTTCCACTGATAGGTTCCCACGAGGTGAGTGCCGGGCGAGTTTACTAAGACTTGCATGTACTCTTATTTCTTCCCTGGCCTTTATGACGTTTTATTTCTCTGCATCTGAAACAGCTAAATAACATGCTGACCAAGTCAAGAGCGGGGTTTGTGAAGCTAGCAAGACAGGGTGTACCCAATTTTCTCACAGACATCTTTATCTGTGGGACACATTTATGAAGCATTTAAATAAAAATATGTGAAATGTAAATAATTTTGAACTTCATGCCATTATTGACTAATTGCTACAGGGGAAAAATCTCATCACTAAATGGATAAGACATGGCTACCAATATTTAAATACACAAGTGCATTTTAATACTGGGACCCTTTTTCTAATCCACATCCTTAAGTAGAACCACAGTTTATAAAATACCCGAAGACAGTTGTGCTGCTTGCTGAAGAGACAAAGAAGCCATCTTCCCAGGGAGGCCCTAAATCATCTCCTGAGCCCAAGAGGCCTGATGACAATTTAGAATCTTGGGACATTACCTTAGCTCCATCACCAGAGAGGTATATCTCTGGGGAAATGATTTTTCCCTTTTAGGTCTCATAGTATGAATAATTTTTAAAGGCCCAATACTAAAATTCTGAATTCTATATATAGCTGCTCATATTAAAATCTTGCAAAGGATTAAAATAGGAAGAAACGGGTTTGTGTGTGTGTGTGGGGGGGGGTGTGGGTGTGTGGTTTACATCGGCATTAAATGTGTGTTGATTTGAAACACTATGTACTTGCTTACCCTTGAGAAATACAGTAAAAATCATCCAGACTCTCAGAGTCACATCTTGTTCTATGATTGTTAAATTCTGCTTTCAACTTAAACCATGCACATAACCAAAACACCAGAGTAAATATTTGTTACTTCATATGTCTAGAGTCACCAGCCATTTGTGGTTACAGAGGTGGCATCCTCAATTTCATATTAGGAAGTTGGCAAGTGTCTTGTTTTCATCTGAAAATATTGCTATTCTTCTATATGGCTAACATATGATTTGGTCAATGGCATCTCCTTAGTCAGGTTACAACATGGTAAAGCATATATTTTATTCTATAAAGCATGCCCTCACCTTAGAGAACTCTTTACAAATTGATTTCTTTTTGTTTTCCTCCACAGTTGTTTTATATTTTGCAACTATTTTATGCGGCATTTGGCATACAAATGACCGTCCAAGTATTCTTGGTATAAGTAGAAGTGCTAAAGTGACTGGCCAAGCTGAGCAATCAATAGATACACTCACAAGGAACCGATGGCTAGAGAGTGAGAGAGGTGAGTGTCGAGGAAACAGTTCAAGAGCAAGAGAAGCTGGATGGTTAGAGGAGAGCCAAGCTGTACATTCCAGCATCAACACTCAAGCACACTATGAATGTGAAGGGAGATGAGACCGAGGACCTCATAGACTCTCATGGAGAACCGAAAGTGAATCAGGCAAGACTTCAAAATAATTACAACTTGATCAAGTTCTTCAGAGGCATGCAGTTGTATCGACTAAAGTATGCGAGTCCAGACAGGATAGTCACCAATTAGATGAGACCTCACATCAGGTGGAAGGTGGATAGAATGCTAAGCAAGGTGGCTACTTACTATTCCATGATTTTCTGAGGTTAAAAAAATAGTTAATTTGATTTTGCACAGGGTATAAGTGCTTACAATGAGGAGTAAGGATGATTCAGAATAATATTTAGCAATTAACTTAGAATAATTAATTCAGCAATAGGTAAAATGAACCTTTAAAATGATGAAATTTGGGCCTTGGGAATGTAATTCATTAGTAAAGCATTTGCTTACCATGTTCCAATTCTAGATTCAATCACCACCACCACCGCCGCTATCATTACCATCATCATCATCATTACCATCACCACCACCATCATCACCATCATCATCACCACCATCACTACCATCACCACCACCACCATCACCACCAAAAAATAAACTACCAAGAAGTTTAAAATACAACTTAAGATGCAGAATTTTAAAGATTCCAAAGCTCTGTCTCTATATTATGCATAAGACACAAATCCAGTTAAAGTTTCCTATGACATGTTTGAGGATTCTGGACTCTGGATTAATCTCTTCCTTACCTCACACAATACTGCTACTGAACTTACTGTGTTGATCTGAAAATTTGAGATATTAGACCAGCAAGCTTTTCAGATCTGTGTGAACAAAGATAATTATGGATTTGAGACAATCTTACCAAAAATTCTATTTCTTGGCATGTTAAAAATGTTTTGATGAAATTTAACAAATAATTTTTTACTTTTTAGAAAATGTAATTGCCTTATTTTCTACTTTATTCCACTAAGTGTTCAGTATATGAGATTGTTATCTTAACATTGGGAAGTTACCATAATAAATAATTTAGTTGATAAATATAACCAGAGAGAGAGAGAGAGAGAGAGAGAGACTCAAACAGTATCCCAGGTTTTAAATATGCTGGTTACTGTGTTAGTGCTGTGACCAAATGAAATAATCATCCTAGACAGGGAAAGCTCCCTATGAGGTACAGGCATTGCAGCAGGGAAGGTTTGGCCATGGCAGTGGCTCAGGCATGCCCTCAGGAGTGTGAGGCAGATGGCCACACTGTGGCTACTATCAGAGAACAGAGACATTGATGCTCAGCTCGATGTTTCCTTTTTCCCATTTTATTCAGCCTGGGACCCCTGACCCATCAGATGGTACCACCTGCAGTTAAGATGGATCTCCCTCCTCAGCCACTGCCTCTGGGAAGGAAGTCTGTCTACTAACCAATTCAGGATCTGGCAGAGATGGCAAGATGAACCTTCACGTGCCTCCTCAACAATGTACTAAGAAGGAAACTTCTTTTTAGTTTTTTCCACAGTGTCTCACTGTTTATGTCTGCCTGGCCTAGAACTCTGCGTGCCCTAGCCAGTTTCTGGAGATTCGCCAGCCTCTGCCTCCCAAATTCTGGGATTAAAGCTGTGCAGTACAATGTTTGGAGAAACAGCATTTTTCTTAAACATGAAATTCTTACCAAAAACACTTAACCTGAATCCAACCCTGAGATAAGGAATGTAGAACATTCTACAGAATGAAGTTTTAATCCTTTACAAGTATTAATGTCGGACCCTCGTGTGGAGGGCTTACTTTTATGCAAATAGAGAAAAAACAAACATCAGGTAATGGAATTCATGATTCTTGCCAGCATGAAATTGAGGGGTGAAAGTCACAAGATCAGAATCAGAACAATTATTTTTATTCAGAACAGAAATTTGAATATAGATACTTAGGCAAGCATTGGTGTCACATCCCTTGACAGCAATGGCCATGTAGAAAAGAAGCCGTGTTATTAGGAGACACATGCTGAAGGATGAAGTGATCAAGCCATGACGTTAGAAACTCATTTTTAGACTACTCACTAAAAAATTAGCATGTGTCTTTATATGGGAGAGGCTTAGGAAAAAAATATTAATAATTAGCAATTCTGAGTGATAGGTATAATATTCTTTTACTCAAAACTTTTCTAAATAGAGGCAGAGGAATTGTTGAAAGCTCTGTAGATGCTCATTTTTCATGTAAAGTATTCAGTGAGAGATGAATAAAATGAGACCTTTATACCTTTTCCTGTAAATTTTTACTGGTCTTTAGTGAGCATCAATATCAAGGCTGTTAGGAAGCATTTTATAAACATGGCACATAAAGAAATGCTAAATTAGTGACAGGTTTGGTTGTGTGTGCCTGAGTATCTCTTGGGTTATTTCAGATGTCAACTACAGTAACCATGCTTCTTAGAGATGGGGTGTAGGAACATATCCAAAATCCAACCCCTAGTCACAGGACATGGAGGTTTCCGAACTGCAATCAGAGGCGACCAATGGGGTTTTTCACTGGTCTTCTTAAAATCCCATTGTTTGCCCTTTGCATTGTGACTCTCAGATACGGAGTCATACTCCATCCTTCTAATGCAGGTTTATATTGCACATGTAGCATATTTTTGCCCCTTCAACAGGAGGTTCCTTCTATAGTTGGAATAATAGAGTACTCTGGCATGCATTGTGCATGCGTGCGTGCATGCATGTATGTGTTGGGGGTGGCTGAGAAGTTCTCCTAGACTAGCTAAAACAGAAGACAGAGAAAGCAACAAATTTAACAAAACATGACAGAAGAACGAAAAACGGCAGCTGTGGCCTAATCAATTTGTCTGGAATATGAAACAAAATTTAGTCCACTCAGAATGCCAGGAGGACCCTGCTTCTCCCGGTTTCCTGTATAGTACCCAGTTGGTTTTGCTCTTCTTCGTTGATTATAATAATCTAACGACTTTTTTCATAGATTCATTCAATATTTTTTAAAAGAATTTCTGAGCTTCTCTTTAACAGGCTCTATAATGGGCTTAATATTGAGGATCAAGACTTCTCCATGGAAGCTGGGGCTGAGACATCTTGTGGATGCCTGTAGAAAACTGTGGGGGTGTTTGTTTGTCTGTTTTGTTTTTCCAGTCAAGGAAAAAGGAAGACTTTGTGGTCCGGTAGCCAGCCACCACTGCCCAGAGGCTAGACCCCCAAAGAGACCACCAAGAGACAGCAAAGAGTCTTCTTTATTGACAATCTAGCCTGGGTCACTCAGTCCAGCCGACACAGGGTGGAGTTGGAGCGACTCTGAGAAGCACGAGGCAAGGGGTTTTATTTGAGGGCGGGGCTCTAGGGGCTTCAGAGCTGGGGTACAGTCCTGGGATTGGACCAAACTCGGCCTAGGGGTGCCTACTATAAAGTCATTGGTTGCTTTCAATTCTAGGGATGTTTCAACATTAAGCAGTTCCCTATATCAATCAGCAGCTCAGCAGGTATACCTGGAGATTATCTGTCCTCTTCCCGGGAAGGGAATGTCTGAAATGTCAGGTACTTCCCCTTAGGTACTAGCTCCTCCCTGGATGGTGTCTGCTCACCATCCCCACACTACCAGAAAAGAAATCAAGCACCTAAATATTTTGGAGGGTCAACTGTGTGGTTGGAAGGGTGGTCAGAAGACAGAAATGATTCTCACAGTGTTGTTTACATGGCTAGACAAGTGTGTATTACAAAGTGATCTAGAACACAGACTTGCATGATGATCAGTTGTATCTTCATTAAGTTGAATTGAAGCATCCTTGGAACATCGAGATATAATATTTGGTGAATATTTGAAGTTCTATGTGAAGTGGTGTATTGGCTATACAGAGATCTGGATATCATCAACATAGTTTAAAATAAAGACACAGAGTAATAGATCACCTCAGAATAATAGATAATGTAAGGATAGTGGAACAGGAGAAACATTAAGAGACATAGAGAAGGAGTGTCTGGGACGATTTGTGGAGGCTGGAGTAGCGGTCTTGAACCTTAGAACAGGATAGCTGTCCAATGTAAAAGAGAGGTCTAGCTAGCTTCAGTATAAAGATGTCATTGGTTTTTTCAATGTGGCCCAAGGGTACTAATGGTAAAAACTGTGAACAGGATGAACAGGGCGGGGGGGGGGGGGTGAGAAAATGAATTGAAGGATGTAAATAGACACTGAGTTATTGGGGGTAAAGAGAAATGTTCAGGCTTAGAGGTGAAGGACCAGTCAATAGAAAGCAGTCAAAGGCGGAAGAGGAAAGAGTAACCCTGACAGGAAGTCTGCAAAGAAGCAAAGAGGTTTGAATGGCTGAGGGGCTGGTAACACACAGAGACAAGACTCAGAGACAATGACAACTTCCAGTAAGATGAGACTTCCAGACACAATGGTGAGTTAGAAGGTCAGGGGATGGGTGAGTACAATTCAAGAGAAGGACAGGGTTGTCATGCCACTGTGTCAAGCCTCTTCTGTTGACTCTCCAACTCACAAGCCAGCATCTGCTGTACAAAGCCAGTTCTGCCCAAACCACACCGGAAAGGCCATTGCAGCACCTGTATAGCCACTGTGGCTGGGTCTGTCAAAGCCAACCAATAAACCAGAGTTACCTGTCACTGCAAGTGAACTGCTCATTTGAGTGAGAAGGTGTGAGCCACACAAAGCAAATAGAGAGAGCAGACTGGAACAGCGCTAGCAGAAGTGTAGTGAGACACTGACTCTCCTCCCCACCATTGCCAGCGTAAGGTGCCACCAATTGCTAGGGGTGCTGAGAAAGCCTGTGCAGTGCTCTGCCACCAGTGAAGCTAATCCGCCTTTCAAACTTCTCCAGAGTCTGAACCACAGAAACCTCTACCTGAAGACACTTTGAAACCTAATCCACTAAAGACAAGATGGTGACCTACTGGAGGGAGGGGCAGGGGGATTCTGGCCATGGCATTCTTCCAGAAAGGAGTGTATCCTCACAGGAACCCAATCTAAAAGGACACAAGGATTTAATTTGTCAGAATTATTGAGACTAGTCCTTCCCACACCTATAAAGATTTATGGGAATAAAATCCAGAGAGAAGGGTCTGGTGACCCTTCCCCTGTGAAGAAGAAATATTGAGGACATAAGACTTCTGTTTCCTGTTATAAGTGTGGAGGATTGTGACCAAAAAAAATAAGACACTGGAATTCAAGACTATGAAAGAATTTCAGATTTGTGTCTGCCTATCTTTAATATCCAAAAAGATAACACCAGTGTCACCCAGACCCAAGGTCTCTGGTTGCATTCCAGATGAGTAATCTTGTATACGAAATGTAATTCCTCCTGGGGTTGCCTTCTTTCACTATAAAACTGGAGGTGATAAAACGTTGCATGAAAAATCAAGAGAACTGATAAATGTGTGTCACAGACATTAAAAAATATATAACATATACCATAGCCAGGCATGGTGGTGCGGCCTTTAATCCCAGCACTCAGGAAGCAGAGGCAGTAAGATTTCTTTGAATTTGAGGCCAGCCTCGTCTCCAGAGCAAGTTCCAGGATAGCCAGACAGAGAAACTTTCTCTCAAAAAACTAGAAGACACACACACACACATACACAATATTACATTATTTTGTGGACACAGTTATTATTAGCTTGTACACAGTAAGGGAAGTTTTAAGAAATACTTGAGAATAAGCCTCAATGTCTCATTCATAATGTATTCTTAAGATTGATCTGGGAGCCTGCACATAAGAGATATTCAAAGAATGAATGTGTGACCAAAATGCCTTCTATTTCACAGTTCTCCTGCCTCAATATGTTTGGGGAAAGAGGGATTTTTTTTTTTTTAATCAAGACTCACTCTGTGTCCAGCACCATGCACAGAACTGGGGATACAACGTTGCAAAAATGCACAGTCTTTGCTTTCATAGAGTTTACACAAATAGAAGAATCTAACTTGATAAGAAAACTTTATAAAAATAAATCCTTGTGTGTATGTGTGTAGGCCAAAGGTAGTAAACCTTGGGGTACTGCTTCTCAGATATTGTCTACTCTTTTTTAATTTTTTTGTGATGAGGACTGTCAATGGAACCAGGAACTCAGCAACTCATCTAGGCTGGCTGCACAATAAGCCCTGGGCATCAGCCTGTCTCTGCTTCCTTCAGCACTGGGATTACAAGTATGCACTATCACGCCTGGACTTTGACATGGGTCTGGAGACTCAAATTCAGCTCCTTATGTGTATATGGAAAGAGCTCAGGTGATGACAAGCTACCTGGTGCTTAGTATATCATATCCATGCATGCCTATAACCCCAGCCTTTGGGAGGCTGAGGCAGTGAAGCAGGGGATCATAAGTTGAAGATCATTGTGAGCCACACTGTGAGACCCTGACTCAAAACAAAACAGAGTGAGGGAGAAGGAGGGGAGAGAGACTAGAGCAGAGAAGTTACAGAAATTCCATGTGTGAGGACCTTCTCCGAGCTTGCAGAACCCAGAACCTCTGAGCACAGGTGACCAGGAGAACTCTGGGGTGTCATTTTTCACAACAAAGGTGTCTCCCTTTGGCTACTTTCTTCTTCCTGTGTTATTAGTACAAGATGGCTGTGAAGAACAGGGCTTTTCTAATACCTGGGGAAATGGAGGGAAAAGACAGAACAGTTTATATCCACAGATAAGCACAGACAAAAGCAGACACTATTGTTCTCCAAGTCTTCCATCCAAATCCAGCTTAACTAGTAAACCAGGCTGAGTTCTGCTCTTAACTATGCTCAGTAACTGTTCTTGTGAGTTGTCTGTTTCTTCTAATCTATCCCAAGGTCTGTTCTTTAAAAAAAAAAAAAAAAAATCAGAATTTATTATTACTGTGTGTGTGTGTGTGTGTGCGCGCGCGTGCATGTGTGTATGTGTATGTATGTGTGTGTATGTATGTGTGTGTGCATGTGTGTGTGTATGTATGTGTGTGTGCATGTGTGTGTGTGTGTGTGTGTGTGTGTGTGCGCGCGCGCGCGCGCACGCTCATGCACACACGTACATATGCACACGCAATGGAGAAGTCAGAGGACAGTCTTGTGGGACTGGTTGTTCCCATCCCTGTAGGTCCCAGAATTAAATTCGCTGGCTGTGTTGTTACTCTCTGAACGACCTCACCAGATTATGCTCTTTGCTTACACTGCTGTGGATGAAAGGAAGAAGTTTACGTGAATACAAGCAGGTTCTTTTCCTCAAGATCATGTCTTTCATCATAAGGATGACAAAAAACAAAACAAAACAAAAAAACCCTAAGTTGGCTGACTGAAAACCAGTGAGATGACCTTGTCCGACCCAAGTCACTTTAATAAAAACAACCTTACCACTTAAACCCTTCAATCATTTAACAAGTGTTATATAGCACTTAAAATATGCTGTAGACTTTGCTGGCTCGTGACATACATAAAGATAAGTAAATCACAGGGTTTGGTCTGGAAGAGATCCTAGGACATATCATTTCTGTTTCCTGATTCTTAATGGAGCTATAACCTGGAGTAACTGTGCTTCATGGAAGCCCAGAGGAGACTAAGTGTCCCTGAGGAAGTGGGGAGAGGGGACTTCACACAGAAGCCATCCTCTGAGCGTGGTCTTGAGGATTGTAAATGCAACACTCCCAGCAGAAAGATGTATTGGGAAAAAACAGGAGCAAAGCCGTGCTAGAGAGTGTTGGAAACCCTGTCTAGGGAGATGAGCCAGGAAGAGCAGACAGACTTTATGGCCCTTCATAAAGCAATGATTGAACCAAATCAATTTCTTAAAACCAGCTTCAAAGCTCCAGAGAGGCCATGGAGCATCTCACAGCTACTCTTCTTTTTTTAAGGAATTTTTCTTGGATTTTCATGTACATTCATCTAGAAAAATTCTATCAGTTGTTTTGAGTGTTTAGAAATGATTTTCAAATATCATCCAGACCAGCATGAGACTGATCCAGCAATAGACTCTAGCTTTGTGGTTTGTTTACCCCTGTTTACTGAGGTCTCCAATGGGAACACTGTAGAAACCACAGAATGATTTCCTAGTACAATTTATGAATTAGCTATACGATTCCTCCCAGTGAAACTAGTAGACACAAAGCAAGTCGATTAGAACAGCTGATCTGGGGCATCATGTCACACACCTCATGATGCTGAACTTGACCCTGACACAGTCTTCCCGCTCTTTGCCTGTCTCTATCTGTAAAATGGAGTTACATCTGAGCACTTAGAAAGTTGAATTTTGTAACTTTCTGTTTTTCTAACTGTTAATGGCTGAAGACATTTCAGTAACCATCTGCTGCCAACGATTACCAACATAAAATCCATCCTCTCTAAAGGTATACAGAAAGATAGGCATCCACATAGTGATTGTACAGCTTCCAAGAATAGCAAAAAAAAAAAAAAAAAAAAAAGGGAAGTCTATTTTTCTTATGAGTTAAGGAAAGAAAAAAGAATTTTAAAATATTTATTTGTTTGTTTGTTTGTTTGTTTATTTATTTATTTATTTATTTATTTATTTGGTTTTTCAAGACAGGGTTTCTCTGTGTAACAGCCCTGATTATCCTGGAACTCACTCTGTAGACCAGGCTGGCCTTGAACTCACAGAGATCCACCTGCCTGAGCCTCCCAAATTCTGGGATTAAAGGAGCATGCCACCATCACCACTCAGCAACACTTTTCCTAAACTGTGCTGTAACTCAAGATTTAGCGTATATAAAAATCACATAGAAGATCTCTTAAAACCGATCCCTGCGCAGAGTCCTCTCCAGTCAGGATGTGAGCTTTGGTCTGGATCGGCTTACTTGGTTTGTCTGGTCTTACCTGCCGTCTGGGCCTCCTAATTGCTGAGTGGACAGGCATGTGCTGCTGCAATTGTCTGGCAGGGACTGACAGAGGGAAAATCTTTCCTGGTACCTACGTGAGCAAGCCACTCACTGAAGTCTTCTATTAATCTCAAAGCCATTTGGAGCTCTGCAAAACCCATATTTGCTTTCTTTTTTGTTCTCTGGGCTCCAGCCCATTGCCTATATTCCCAGGTTCAGAAATTTCTGAACCTGTTTTACCTTTCGGAGTGTGGACCAATGGCTTTCCACCTTTTCATGCTTAAAGAAGAGCTGTGAGAGCAGGGATGTGGTACAGTACAGGAGAGGGCCATCTCGCTCCCTTCCTCCCTCCCTTCTCACCCCCTCTTTGTTTTCTTATAAAATTAGTGTAAGAACCAAAAAGGCGAAATGAATAAGAGAGAAGGATCTTCCCCTTTCTTCCGTGCCCCCCCCCCCCCCCCCCCCGCCGTTGAAACCTCTCAGGGAGACCAGGATGCCCTAACATTTTACAGACATTATGAAGCAGAGGTGCACTAGGCAAATCCTGACTTTGAATCTGCTCACTCATATAGAGTGCACAGAGTTGACACTAAGCTAGTCTGAGACATCCTATGTTCCTGAAGGATACCAGGCCAAGGTTTTCCCCCAAGTATGCCTCCCTCCCTGAGGGGGGTGGGCCACTGGGAATTTTCTGTTTCCTGGATTAACCTACTTCCAAAACCCACCTCCCATACCCCCACCTCCAGGCAAGAGGTGAGCTGAGTTTCCATCCCCAGTTGCTCTGGGCTGATCTTGCCCAGTGAGACAGCATCCTGGGCTGCCTGGTTTTGCTCTTTCCCAATCTGCTCAGCTCACTTTCCTGCTGCCAAGACTGCTCTTTTCTGCCGGCTCTGAACCAGTGAGTGCCCTGGGCTGGGGCCCAGCCTCTGGAGCCATGCCCAGACCTTGGCCCACTGTTTGGCTCACAGCCTAGGAGTTGTCAAGAGTCTGGTCTGGGTATGAGCCCTTTCAGCCTCTTGTTCCATAGCCCTCTCCTTGGAGACATCTATCCTTGTCATCTTTGTCCTAGCCCACCCCAGAGTTTTTGCTATAGGAATGGTCCTGACGTAACCATAAAAGCACTAGCTAATTGGGGTTCTGGGTCTTTGAGAGGCATTGGGGGATTCATTGTGAGTCCTCTAGTGTTCGTAAAATGTTTTGGAGGACTTTAAGGCCATGTGTGGGGGATTCTCCAGGAACCCATAACCTGCAAGTAGCCTCAGTTTATGGGCCTCTTCTAGAACTTCTCTACCCTTGAGATCCTCTGGTAAAAATGGCTTTTCTGAGATGGGAAATTAGGGAAATAAGTAATGGCTAACTTGGGCCCTGGAGAGGGTATAAGTGACCTCTGAATCTGTGTTCCTAGGGTGGGGGGTGGGCAGCGTTTTAGTGAAGACAGAAAGAAGAGTCAAATACGTGATTGTGAGAAGGATCCAGGGACCAGGAAATGATTGACAAGGCTCTGGAACACAGAGATCTGCTCTATGTGTGTATCTCAAGAGTTGAAAGAATTCAGGAAGTTATAGAAAATAAACATACCGTGTAGCCACTAGGTGGGTGGCCGTAGCACGTGCTGTGGATCTCAGCAGCTGAAGTAAGAACAACCTAAGCTTTCCCATTTCTAATTCCCAGGGCGATCTTGAACTGAGCGAGTATTGTTTATTAGCAAAACCAGACCATCATTTTTTGTCCCTTAAAAGAGGCAGTTAGTTTTCAGACATAAATTTATATGGAAAAAATACTACTTTTCCCCAAAATCATAAGCAAGAGAGCCAGATTTCCCCTACTCCCTAATTTGGGATTCTTTGTTTCCAGCTGTAAACAGAGCACGATGCCCAGTCTGGGGTTTTTAGAAATCAAGTCTAGTTTGTAGAAAAGATAATTAGGAGGAAAAAAAAATCTCATTTTACCTTATATTCAGCAAATTTAAAAAGAAAAGCACTACAGGACCCAAAACACATGGAGAGCTCAAGAATAATTGCCATGATGAGTCTAATGCCAGTCACAACGAGAAGATAGTGTAAACTCTGGAAGCCACTGTGTCCCTGACTTCTGCAAGGCTAACACAAGTAACAAGTAGCACAGTTATCCCAGTGACCAGATCCGAGCAAAGCATCATTTGGAAGGCTACTTATCTAATCGCTACTTTTGCAAGGAGCTGGAGATCTTTGCACACCCTACTTTTCAAAAGTCAGTACAACTTCTCTGGGTCACAGGAGTAAAATTAAACATCCTGCCATGGGTGATGGGAAGTGTGAGCCTAGCTTCATTCCAGACCAGTTCCAGATGAAGGATGTCAAGTGGTCAACTAGTTCATGACATCTGGGGATGGGACAGTGTGTGTTCCATGTGGCACATAAACGTCAAACCATAATTATTGTCAAGGGCTTGTCAGTCTTCTTAGGGGTTTAGAATCTCTTCTGTCTAATTTTACCATATAACATATTTTGGCTAAACACATCGTTATCAACACACAAATTTCTTTCTTTCTTTCTTTCTTTCTTTCTTTCTTTCTTTCTTTCTTTCTTTCTTTCTTTCTTTCTTTCTTTCTTTCTTCCTTTTCTCTTTTTGGAACAGCAGCAGGAACAATCCCTGGACATGTAAAAACATGTTATGGGATGGAAGACAGCAATGGATCTCAAGGGCAGCCAGATAATCTCAGATTTAAATTGGCATCAAGTCCCTAATAAGCACCATCACCAAGCAGAAAGCACCAAAGACTGAAGTGTTTATGAAAGAACAGAAGTGAGACACTAGAGTCCAGCACACAGAGCACAATGTACCCAGGTGCCTATGATACAGAGATATGGATTCAATGAAAAATTCCAGATAGAAGCAAGAATATCTCTGCCTGCCTTCAAACCTCTTCACTCATATCCCTTTGCCCAGCAGCTTTCATTTCGACCCAAACTTGCTAGCTTATGAAAAATGATTTGACCTTTCTCATTACAAACTCATTTGACGTAAAGCTGAAGAATTTTGAATTTAGAATATCAAAAAGCATGGAATTTTGATCATCTAAACTCACATTATTCCCTCTTCCTCTGTCTATTTGCTATTAACTGTTAGAAATCTGCCTAATGCCAACCAGTGCTCTGCCTAGGAAACTTGCCTTAGCAAGCTAGGCAGGGAAAACAAACAAACAAAACCCCCACCGCCTTGCTTGTTATAGAAGATACACACTCTAGCGTTAATTTCATACAAAGCAAGGTTGAAATGGGTGGGGTCCTTTGATTGACATCCATTTGTCACTTTCACTGGAAAATTTTATGGGCAGCTTCCAGGATGCTCAGACAAATTTAGATGAATGAAACCGCTGACTAACGACGCTATGATGTGTACACAAACATAGATGAAGGCCTGAGACCCTGAGCACTCCACTTGGCCTAGGACAGAACAGGAGCCAGACACAGAAATGTGTTGAGATGGCAAACTAATGAACAGAAATGGCATTCAGATATGTCAAAAGATAAAACAGATTTAGTTTTTGGAAAGAGATCTAAATCTAGTAAACAGGGCCAAGTCTCATGAATTGCAAAAATTACATCATGTACAATCATTTTAGCAATAAATTTATTTTAACCATCAATAGCTAAGGGTAGTTATTTTAAGAGAATGAAGTCAATACATTTGTTTTCCTGAGGCAGGCAGGGGCAGTATTGTGCTACTCCTGAACTTCATTAATATTCATTTAATTTTTAAAGCACTTTGGTTAGCTTTGGCTATTATCTATATAGATAGTTTGCCCTTAAATAAAATAATTACAATAATCTCATTATTTAAAATGGAATTAGCATGAAAGTAGAAAACCCTACATTTTCATTAGTGAACTTTTTTTCATTGGAGGAAAAAATATATATGTATGTATATATTATTTTCCAAAGGATTCTGTTCTAATTGAACTCCGGGGGTAAAATTCTAATAACCATACTGACTAAAATAACCTAAATGTAACCAAAATTAAACTGAAAATACTTTTAAAGTTGTTTTTTTTTTTCAAATTAATCTCCACTTTCAAGAATACCATAGCTGACCCAATTAGCTCTGCGTGGGGACCCAGTTGTTTGACATTCTCCTGCCTTGCATCCCCCAGTGTTCCACAATAGACTGTCTTCACCAGTCCAGTGCCTTCCATCCCCACAGAACCCAACGCGCATTGAGTGATATTTACCTTACAAAGTAACCAAATCCAGATGCGCACAGAGCTCACATTGCTGTAAAAAGAAATTGTTTCCTTGTGCTCACTGCACACTCTCCAAGGAGAAACTGAAAAGTATAGAAATTATCCTTGTGCTGCTAGGAAATGCAGACAGAAATGCAAAACAATTTTATTTGTAAATAAACCCACTGTAGGAACCATTTAATGCCTTATTCTGCTAAAGCCCTTCAGCCCTTATAAATCAGGCTTCTTACACTATGACAGATTAACAACCAGCACAAAATATTCATGCATACGGAGTTATCGATGGAACCCCCTACACTTCCTTGATAACAGTATCCATCGCGGCACATATTGAGTCACATTTGTAGGTTATGAGGAAGTAAATAAGTAAGATTAAAATATAACATAAGAATTCTGGATAATTGAAATTTTTTGAAGCATTAACTACGGGAATAATTCACTATAGTGAGCAACTGTGTTTTTTAAAGAAAACATTTTTTTCCCCAGTGTTTTGAGTGTGGTATGTATGTGTGGGACCATGCATGTGTAAGGACATTCTGCCCTATGATTGGAGTTACATTCATTTATTTAGTTGTTAAAAGTAAATTCTTGAGAAATGCCTCAGTTACCCTGTTGTCTCTGGCTTTGGTATGTGCCTGGAATAAGCTGGCCCCTTGAGGCTAGTCCAATTTCCCTGTTTAAGTTACCCTGAAAAACAGGGAAAGTGTCTTCTTCTTATTGAAGATACACGCCTACAGGCTCATTTTTCTAAGCACATAGTCATTAAGTGCAGACCAGCAAGAAGAGGAACTTAGGCTCCTGCCTCCCTCAGTGGATTCAACTTCCTCCCCATTCCAGCAATGCCACAGTTGGATAATTCTCTTCAAAGATGTTCGTTTCCTCTCAGATTTATTTTGAAGCCAGGCAACAATACAACAATATTGGTGTGGCCTCAGTGGATACATTTCCAATTCAAAAAACCAGGCTTTGGGCTACTACTCACTGCCCACGTCTAAGCCAGGGCAGAGGGAGAAGTGTAGGGTGTCCTTGCCCCATTCTCCAAGGTCCTGGGTTTGAATGCAGCAGATCCTGACCCTTGGAAATAGATCCAAAATTAGTATCAGCAAGTATCATCAACCCCTTGCTGGAAGAACCGTGGCCCCCAAGCAGTCCCACAAGAAGGCCCGTACCCCTCAACGGTTTCAGGATGAAATATCTAATGGAAGGGTAAGGGTTAATCGGTGTTGTCCTGTCTACTCCTCACAGCAGCTTTGGGGGAAGCACCAAAGCATCTCAGCAGGGAGCAACTGGAAACCACAACCGCCCCCCTCCCCAAGCCAGGTGCCTGGCAACTTGACTAAAGAGGGGAGCTTAGAAAAGGAGTTTGAAGTTTAGTCGTGGTATTTGGACAGAACCAGAAATGGTCATATCCCAGGAATCTCCTTGCGTGGCAGTTTAAAGTCTCAAAATGTATTTTATGACCTCAATGACCTTTATTCGAAGGTTGTCTGAAACATCCTGTAAGAGTATTAAATGCACAGTGGACATCGGAGGCTCCCCTGCTTTGCCCGACCACTGCTTCTAAATAACCTTTTTGGCGGGACCGGGACGCAAAGCCACCTTCGCCCAGTTTGTGCAACCTCAAAACCAGCAAAAGCCAACAGGCTGCAGGACCAACCTGCCCCTTGGCCCCAGCTCCTCCAGCAAGCCTTTCGGCCTGCAGCCCCAGCGGCTCGCACAACCCTCCGCTGCACCCCCACCCCTACTATCCACATCGGCTGGCCCCTGTCTCCCCACACACCCCACCCCCAAGACCCCACGGGCGCTCTCAGCCCACCAGCAAATTCCTAACACCCCAGCCTTTCCAGGAAAGGGAAGAAAAGAACAACAAAACAACAAAAAAAGGACCATGACATCACGGGCAGGTTTATTTGGGTTTGTTTGTTTGCTTGTTGGCTCGATTAAATACTCGTGGAAGGTGAACGTACCCCACACAGGAGAAGTTTGATGTTGACAAACTTCTGGTGGCAGCGAGACTGTGTCAGCACAACTTCCGGGATAATGAGAGCTGCTTTGCAGGGAGCGCGGCAGCGGCGGCGGGAGGTTGCCGCAGGACGGAACAGCAAATGCTATTCAGCCCGAGCAGTTTCAAGCCGCCCGAGCTGGGGAATTACTGTAGTCGAGCTTCGGCTCTTACCACCGGCGCTGGATCTGGGCGCGCGTTAGGGGGGGAAACTGAAGGCACAGGGCGCCGAGAGAGGAGCTTTCAAGTTACTTTGCTCCTTGCCTGCACCCGGCAGAGGCTTGCAGGCTGCGTGGTAACTGCAAACATCTTGTTCCCTGCTTCTTTGGGCGACTGCCCTGGAACCAACCAACTTTTCTCTCCCCCCAAACTCCCTCTTTGTTTCAAATAGGACTCTCCAAAATTTATTCTTGGGAAGACTGACAGCCGGGGTCAAGAAACAGCTGTTGAAGTTAATGTTTCTTCCTCCCACTTCGTCTGATGGTTGTGCCCTGCCAAGACAAAGTGAGAGGCACTGCCTAGTGGCTCCTTTAAACAGTCCTGCATTTAGCCACCACTACCTCGCCCCCCCCCAAAAAAAAGAGGCGGGGAGGGGAATGGGGGCAGTATATTTTTTCTGCCTAACATACAAGCTGATCAGAAATGCAACAGCATGTGTCTTTCAACTTGTGTTGATTACTTGCTGAAAAGGTGCAGCAGATTTTAGTTTTTGAACACTTTGAGCATTGGGGGTGGAATGGAGGGAAGGGTGATTGACACTTTAGATTTTAGTAAAGGAGTAAATTTTTCAAACCTTTTCCCTCTGGCCCAATCCACTTGGCCTTCTAAGAGAGATAGAATGGCCTGGGGAGGGGGAAGGGAAGAATTTAACTTTGGCAAGGGAAAGTCACACTTCAAAATTCAGGTCCTTTTGCAGAACCTGAGCGGGCACAGAGCTTGACAAACCATTTTTATGTGGAGAAGACTGTAACTCAGGGTACCACCTCACCTTGGTAGCTTTTGGCTCTTCTTTCAGACCAGACCCGGAGATTACCCTTTCTGGGTAAAGTTGTTCTTTCACCAGAAGGTAGCCTAGAGCAGGGGGTTTCCCCCTTCTTTGTTCTGCTATTTGGGGGTGTGGGGTGTGTGTGTGTGTGTGTGTGTTGGGGGGTAACTGTTCTCTTGGCATTCAGAACCCTGATGGTTGTACAGTGACTACTTAGGACTGTTCTCCTGTGTTACCATGTCTTGACTGAGCAAGGGTGTGGATGGATGGGTGAATTGGAAGTCAAGTCTTCCCAAGAGAACTTAACCACCCTTCCACCTGGCCCGTTCTCCATCGCGAATACCAGGCTCACTGGGTCAGATCTTATGAAGCCATACAGGCCTCCTCCTCATCACCAGGTTATTCCATCAGCACACGGCAATGAGGCACCCTCTCATACTGCTATTGCATCAGCTCCGGGGATATTTTAGGAAGCTCTCAAGCTGGGTCCAGCAACGCAAGCATCCATCAGGACCATGCTGCCAAAACCAGAGCTGCGGAGCCACTGGACAGGTGGCCACAGTGCCCTCTCTGTTACCCATATGCTCCCAAAGCAGGCAGCTCTGCTTCGTGGCTCCCCTCCCCTGTCTCTGTCTGGCTCCTAAATGAGACCACCTTTGTGTTCTTCCGGCCCCTTTGCTGGTTACGGCCCTTCTTCTGATGTTTCCTTCACTTCTGCTTATCATAGACACTCACTAAGGTCTTTGGTGCTAATTGTTCATAGTATCAGCAAATCAACTGGTTACACACACATTGAGTCACAGTGCCACACACATAGCCTCCAGCACAAGGGTGAAATTTTCTCACCCCTCCCCCCCAACCATGCCATCTCCCTCCAGGCTTGTGTAGTACCAGAGTAGTGGCCAAGAATCAGCAGACCCTCAGTTTGTGCCCTTTTCCTCGGCCCTGATACTGCAATCCAGCAACCAACTGACTTAAATTCCTTTTGCTTTTTTGTTCTTAGTCCTTGGAGAGGCCAAGGCTCAGCATTTAGCAGGGCTGAGGCAGACCTCCGCTCATTCTGGAGTTGTAATTCCCTACTGCTGGCTCCTGTACTTTTATTACGGTCTCTTTTTTTCTTAAGATTTACAGTGTAGAGGCCTGCAGAACTACTCTTAAAGGCTTCTTTGTGTAGAAATGTAACCTTAGGGCAAAGCAGACCCAGCTCCAGGAAAGGCACATTATTCAGCCACAGGGGAGCACTGCACTTGGGTCTAACCTCGGGATTGTCCTAAGGGTGGGAACTGTGAGCCTCTGTGAGATAGTGACTTCTGTCTGAAGATGGGATTTATTTTGGGAGGTTGGGGAATCAGAAGAGAGCAGGCAGTTCTTTCCTGGGCTGTCCAAGGAACTCTACCTGCCATCAGAAGACACAGATGTGAGTAATGAGTGGTTTCTGAACTAAACCATTCCTGAAGCTCTGATACCTTTGCATCCAAGTGAGAGCTTCCCATGATGGGATGGTACCTTTTGAAACAGACCTTACTATCCCATCTCAAGTGGGATGTCTTTAGACTACTTTGAGGATCTTGTGTGTTTTTGATGGTTTGGGATTAAAGTAATTATTCCAAAGGTGATGATGAGAAAAATACAGATGCCTGATTTGCCACAGAGGATAACTGTAGGATTTTAATCAGGTAAGTCATTACGAGATATATTGGCTAAGTCAAACAACAAAAGGTAAAGAATCTACTGTGAATGAAGTGAGATTAAGAATATAGCAACTTAGGTCTGGGGTTGTTTTTCCTCTCTGTATCTTTAAATGTTCGCTATATTTTCAAGAGGAATGGTAAAGAAGCTTGGGTTATCAAACAGACACTTTTAGCATTAATGGTTTCATGTAGACAGGTGTAAAACTGGAGAGAAGGTGGGCTCTCTGTAGGAACTTGGCCTGTGGCTGGACTAAAAGAAAGTGAGATATACTTAGTTAGAGAGGGTGAATTTGCAATCAGGAGCAGTAAGAAAGGCCTGGGTACAGTTTCTAGGGAATCTGCTTCAGATGTGGGTGCTCACCCTTATAGCCATGTGAGCTGTTAGCATGGAGACGTCAGCACCAGGCTTCTAGACCAGGCCTTTGAAAACATTTCCTCACAGAGGGAAGATCATGGACAGTAGAGGGAAGGAGAAGCAAGGACAGCTCTTCAGATGGTATGTGGAATTACAGAAGGTAGACAGAAATGAAAACACGCCTGGAATGATTGGCCTTTTTTTCTTCTTCAATCTAGGCAGGAGTTTAACTTTGCGTTAAAAGGCTCCCTGGTATTTTCTGTTGGTCTCTTCTCTTGCTTCCCCATCCACACTCCAGTTCTGGTTTTGGGCAGAGCTGTAATTGTCCTTTGTATGGGATCACATGAAACCCTGTGCTGGTTTGCTAATGTGGGAAAATGTCTACTACAGAGACGAAGACCACCAGCCTAGTTTCATTACTACCCAAGGTGCACTTAAATCCAGCTCTTCAGTGGTGGGCGACTGGCCCAGCTCACCCTTCCATAGTGCTCGTTAAAATGTTATTTACATTTTACAATATGGTCTCAAGCCATGAGTTGGGATTTTTCTCTTGGCAAATGGAAAGGAATACTTTTGTGACATGGAGGCTGCAGAGTTTTAACTTCTGCTAAGGTCCTGATGGTGATTTGCAAATCAAGGTCATACCCTTTCAGAGGGACCTTACTCCTATCTCAGCTCAGAGGAGTTCCAGGGGAGAAAAGCAAACAGAAGTGTGCTTATCAGCCAAGAATATTTTGACTTTTGCTTTCCTCTTAGAAGTGGATTTGATGTTTGTCAAAAGAACAAGAATCAGCCACACTGAAGAAAGCATACCATTTTATTAGACCCTGAGTGTATGGTGGAAAGTCTTCCTTAGTTCTCACACGCCCACCACTGAATTCTAGTACCACACATCCCAGTCATTTTGGGGGTAAGTCATGTTATCTAGATTCTTACCTCAACAGGTCACATCCAATTAACAATTTAAGGATGTGTTTCTGGCATTGTTCATGAGAAGGGTAAACCTTTTAGCATAAGACAATGAAGCTAAACAAGTGAGTTTTTTTTAAATGGATCTTTGCTGGCTCTGGAAATTAAGTTTCCTTGAATTCTGGGATAGTGAAGATTTTGCAGAATCTATAAAACAACCATAGGATGTTCTGCCTTTCCAAAACAAGCATTAAGAATTACAGATAGAGCCAGTTTGAGAAGTTTTTCCCTGATGTCCTCATGAAGGATGAAAATCAGAAGCCATTTCTCAAATGGCAATAGGCCAAACATCTACGACCTCTGGAGAGGCTTGACATCTTGCCGTGTGTCATCACAATCAAGTCCTGGATACGTTATTCTCGGCTGAGTTTCACCCACTGCCAGTAAGGGGCGTGTGTAGAATAATAAATGATATAACTCAGAGCTCCATTAGAATCTAGTGGTCTAACAACATTCCCAGGAAGACTGTTTGGGGGAAATGCATCAGAGATGGCATCATCTTTCCCTTGTCAACTGCCTGGTGACACCTGGTAGAAGGGCCACCTCCCTTCTGTGGCTTGTAATTTCTGAGCTGGTCTTTCACTGCCATATGAAGCTCTCAGTTGAGAACAATGAGACCTTTCTCAGCTGTAGAATGGTGGGCCACAAGGTCAACTACGGAGAATTTTTTAAAAGTAAAATTTAGGAGAAAGCAACCAACTCACTGACCCAAGAGAGCTTTTATTATAAAATAATAATTTTGGACCCTCACAGTAACACTACCTAATCAGCTTACCAAGGTACTGGCCCCCTAGAAGATCTAGCAGTTTTAAATGTCTTTCTAACATATAGAAGATGCCTTAACATTTCTGGCAGTGGTGGCACACGTCTTTAATCCTAGCACGGGGGAGGCAGAGGCAGGAGGATCTCTGTGAGTTCAAGGCCAACCTGGTCTACAGAGCTAGTTCCAGGACAGCCAGGGCTACCCAGAGAACCCTGTCTCAAAAAACCAAACAAGAAGAGAAAAAAGAAAAGAAAAAAAAAAACCTACCAGGCTGCAGATAAACATATGTAGGTACGAAGTCTTCAAATTCACCGGGGCCATCAACTTTATATATCTAATTGTACCCTAAATATAAACATAATCACATAATTATCTAAATATAATCATGCAAATTAATAAATACCATCACCTTTTGGTACTAGGGTTAGTTTAGTATAGTATAGTATAGTATAGTATAGTATAGTATAGTATAGTATAGTATAGTATAGTATAGTATAGTATAGTAATGGACTCATTTTTTTTTTAAGACCCCGGCAAAACATAGTATCTGTTCACAGGATTTGCTGCTTAGGTGACAAATAGAGACAACCACAGATTTTTCTTGTTACCTGATTACTGTGTGGATATCTAGGCCCACTCATTAACCAAGTAATTTATTCTCAGTCAATAATGCTTAGCATCCGGATGTTGGGTCTAACCTATAAGTTATCATTTCACACAAAACTTTGGGTTGTCTATAAAACATTACATTGTTCAATGCTATGGCCTCACATTGTCAGATATAAGGAAGAACAGGAATAAAAGAATTTGCACTCAGTATACACAAATTGTTTTCAAACACACTAAGGACATAAATACAAAACAAAACAAAACAAAACAAAACAAAAACAACAACAACAACAACAAAAAACCTTTCAAGGCAGTGACTGCAGGAAGTTTTCTTTAAAGGGGAGTATTTTTATTATTTCATACTCCAAAAGACCCAGAACTGGTCATCATCAGAGAAAAGGAGACTGTGGAGTTCTCAGTTCTAAATGGGACATTTATATCATGCTTACTCTCCCCAAAGCTCAGATGATATTGGAAGAAAAGATGGGAAGATCCTAAGAGGCAAAGGTAGGAGATTTCTGCAGTGAATCTGTATTTTCCTAGGCACGACAGCACAGTGTCACACATGAACTCACATCTTACATGTGACTGCACTGCACGTAAGTACCAAATCAAATTCCAGGCACGGGTGGTTTGAATGGAAACTGGACCCCATAGGCTTAAAGGGACTAGCAGTGTTTAAAAGGATTTGGCCTACTTGGAGTAGGTGTGGTCTTGTTGAAGGAAGTATGTCACTATGTGGGGATATCAAACTGAATAAAAACCAGTCTGGGATATCAGAGGACAGATCCACCTCTTCCAGTCTTTGTTTGTTTGTTTGTTTGTTTGTTTGTTTGTTTTTTCCAGGCAGAGTTTTCTGTGTAACAGTCCTGGCTGTCCTGAAACTTGCTTTGAAGACCAGGCTGGCTTTGAACTCAGAGATTCTCTTGACTTTGCTTCCCAAGTGCTAGGACTAACAGTGCGTGCCACCACTGCAGAAGCTCAAGCTGGGCCCAGTGTCACTCTCTCTTTCTTCCTACTGACTGCCCATCAATACATAGAAGCTCTTATCTCCTCCAGCACCATGTCTGTCTTCATGCTTCTTGCCATGACAATAATGGACTAAAGCCTCAGAACCTATAAGCCAGCCCCAATTAAATGTTTTTCTCTATAAGAGTTTCCATGGTTATGGTGTCTCTTCACAGCAATAAAAATCTGTAGGCAAAGTTTTCCCATCCAAGGGGCCACTTCCAAATTACCATTCAGAGGCATATATTAATCGTAAGTATTTGGCCAATAGCACAGGGTTATTATCAGCTAACTCTTACACTTAAATAAAATTATATTTCTACTTATGCTTTGCCATGTGGTTCATGGCTTATTACCTAATGTTCTATATGTCCTGCTTGCTGGGCAGCAGGCTAGCATCTCTCTCTGACTCTGCCCCTCTTTCCACCAGTACCCTTAGTCTGTCTGATCACCCCACCTATACTTTCTACCTGGCTATCAGCCAATCAGCTTGTATTAACAATGAACATAATCCACAGCAGAAACCCTAGCTAACACAAGGGGGGAGGGGTGGGTATTCATGAGGTTCCAGGCCTAACTGAAGAGCTACTGGTGGCTAATGAATGCTCAGGAAGGGAGGCCTTCAGCCATAAGTGCCCCACGAGGTTCCCATGCTCTAGCAGAACATACATACAGGGAGCACTAGGTGGATTTGGTGCATTTTTTAAAAGAGCATATGAAGTTGGAAAGGAAGTACAGTAGGAAAAACAGAGGACGGACTGGAGGGGAAACAGTGGGGGTGGAGTGGGAGGAGATCCGATTGAAACACCTTATATGCACATGTGAAAGTCTCACACACACACACAATGAGTGCATCTAAGAAGCAGTTTACTTTCACCTACAAAAAGTTTAAGTGACAGACTAAGCATTATGTTTTTCACAACTCTAGTGGTGAACTCAAAACAGTTTTTAAACTAAAGTAAGTCTCAGATAAAGTAATATATATAAAACAAAATTTGCCTGATGAAAACTAATTTAAATGAATGGTTTGGGTTTATTTTTTTTTTAATATCACTTTTGGAATGGATCACAGATCTAGGTTGTACTATAAGTGTAGGTAAGCGTCAGTTCCCTTGTATTTCTAAAATTCTAAGGAAATGCTAGGCATACAACATGGCCACTGCTGGTGCATTGAACAGCAACAATAAGACTCTTTCTTCTGGATGTGAAAGTGTCATACACACAGTGGTAACTTCTTCAAAGCCATTTATGACAGCCAATGACAGCCACGTGCAGAACCTACCTACATTTCTGATGATGTGTTAGCTAACAGAGAACCTGTTACCCAGTTAATGTTCTTCGACTATGTGCTGCAGGGATCATCTCCAGGAGTGGCAATAACCCAGTGCCAGCTGTCTTGGCAAGCTCTCATCCCGGGAGCCTATGGAGAGTTCATGGGTGGTGCTGCTGTTTCCCAGTGAGTATTACCTTTCTCCAAATTTCATTCCCACATTCCCCTTTTCTCCTGGGCTAACCTGCTCAAGAGCATGTGCTTGATCCCAGGTTCAAGTCCTGCTCTGTCCTTAACAACAGACTAACACTTATTGACTCCTAAGTAAGGACTCAGATAAAAATACTATCAGGGGGTCACCATCTCAGCTTAAAGCTCTCCCTATCTCCAGGCTCCAGAAACTCTTGTAGAGGCTTGGAGTGTGCTCTACATGGTCTCTGGACCAGTTCCTGGATTTCCCTTCCTGTGGAAGATGAAGGATCTCAATTCCACTCAGTGAGGAATCTCCTCTCATAGTTAGCCCAGTAGAGTCCAAGAGGGAGGCCAGGACTGGGAAGTCAGCAAGTTGGTTTTTCCTTCTCCCTGGGTTAACTGGTACTAGATCCTCTGAGGAGATATGTTACCTCAGGATGTTAGCTATCTGAAGAAGGGCCTCGAAGTCTTAGGGAACCTGTGTCCATCTGAGCAGTGCTGTGTAGTGTAGGGCCTTGAAAAAGACAGTCTCGCCAAATGTGGTGGCTTGTCTATGCTTGGCTTGACTTTTGCTGAGTTTATAAGCAGACCTGGAAAAGACTGCAAGACTTTCTTACAGCCTATTTTTCTTTTCACAGTGTTTATCTTTTTGTTTCTTCCCTCTTTTTCAGATAAACTACTAAAAAATTACTCTTCACTGTCTTTTATTGTATTTTAAAATGTAAATGCTCATTTAAAAATTGCTGGTCTGATGGTCTCTTCGGTGCCACAGCCATCAGTGTCTGTTATTCTTTAGCTGTATCCTTCAGGCTAGTTATCTGCCACGTTCTAGTGTTTTACTGCCATCCATAAAAGCATGGTTGCACTGTTCATTTGGAGTTGGCTTTTTTTCCCATAACAATGCATTGTAAATGGCTTTCCCTGTTCATACACACTGCATTCCTTGTTAGAGGTGCAAGTATAGAAATTTCTTGTTATCCAACTCTTCATTATCATTACCTGAATCCCAGTAGTTGCTAAGTTGTGTTGGAAAGCAGAAATTTGTCATAACAGGAAAACACCCAGTAAAGGAACTGACCACTTACTAAATTAGTCCCCACTTAAATGCCCCCCCCCCAGCATCTATCCTCACTCTGCCAGCCAATTTTGCTGATTGCAGATGTTATAAACTTCCCACAATACAATGTAAATAAAATGCATTTCAGTTGCAGTGCAAAGTTGCTAATCTTGCAGAAGATGCAGGATGTTGTGAAGCCATTGGAAGTGATTCTGGACAAGCGTTTCATAAGCAAATGAGTGTCTGGCAGTGCTGGACCCTCTCACAATCAGAAAAACAACAACATGATGTAAACGGAGTGCACGTTTCAAAAGGAGACTTGTGTGAATCTCAAAGAACTATAAAAGGTTCTTACAGAAACGTATGACCCTCTACTTCTTATAAATGACCCCAGTCTTCTACTGTAAAAGTTAGTATGAAGTGAAAAATGTCAAATTTTGCTGCAAAATGCTTTTGTTAGGTAAATTGTACCTCCTCTAGGTGAACACTTCATTCGTTATTTATTCTAACAAACTAGAGCACTGTTTAGGTAGAGTATATGTTCAGTACCGTTGTATACAGTCTTCAAAGACAAATCATGTCTAAAGATAAATATGTAGTGGATTTATGATGTTACATTGTAAATAATTGTCCTGCCTATGAGTTTAATAAAAAGCACTTATTGGCCAAAGGCAGACAGGAAGTGTGAGTGGGGCTACCAGAATAAGAAAACTCTGGGAACAGGAAGAACAGAGCAGAAACTCCAAACAAGCCAGAAGATGCAGAGGACAACTAGGCTGCTCTGAGAAAAGGTACTGAGCCCCGTGGCTGAACAGGATAAGAGTCATTGGTTAGATTAAGGGTAAAAAGTTAGCAGTTATATGCCTGGGCCCCAGGTCAAACAGTGTACAATTAATACAAGCGCCTGTGTGTTTCAGTGGGACTATGGGACTATAGGTCTGAAAGTCTAGGCCGGGAGGCTAGGCCAGAAAGTCCGGGCCAGAAACCACATACAACATAAATATAATAATTTTTACTTTTATTTTTCACAAAGCCAGTCCACCCTTTTGTCCCCAACCTTATTTTGGGATGAGAGTCCCTGTTTATTAAATTTGCAGCTTTCAACAGCTGTATTATGGCCAGCAGGAACAACAGACGCTGGAAACAGAGCTCCTGTATCTAATCAGATTCTGTCTCTCTCCAGGAGGCATTTGGAGGCAGGATGGGCCACTGTGCAGGAAGAAAGCCTCAGGGTGGTTGGACAGTTGGGGGGGGGGGGTGGGAATGGACAGGCCTCAGCAAGGGGGGAGGGGAGAGGGAGAAGCAATGGACATCTTTGGCTTTAATCTGGCACTGGGATATGGGAACCAATGCTGTTGAAACCATTTTAAAAAGATGTAACTTCATTTGTGTCCGAGCTGGTAAAGTGAGTTATACCAGTTAAATGTAGTCTCTCAGGGTTGATTTTTTAACAATTACCTTCTGCCTTGTGTTCTATGGTACATGTGGCCATGAGCAAGGCCTTCCACATTTATCCTGCTGCAGTTGTAACAGTGTGTTATATAAGAGAAATTTCTAGATGTAAAACCTTCAAATCAGGAACAAGTCGTATTAAACAGGCCATAGAAATAGCAATGACTTTACTTTTTATTTTCTTGTTTTATTGAGTCACGGTCCTCTGTGTAGTTCTGTCTGTGCTGGAACTCTCACTGCAGACCAGCCTTTGGAGTACTGGGATTAAAGGCATTGATCCATTGAGCCACCAGGCCCAGCTACTTTTGAATACTACCTGCATAATCTGAGAACTTTTTTTTTCCTCCACACCTCTTCCTATGAGTCTATTACCAGTTTTTGGTGTACATGAGTTGTTTCTGTTTTATGTGCACGATAAATCCTTGATCTATAAAATAAACTTTGCCCACTGCCTGTTGAAAATCTTTAGACCCTGGGGATTCTGCATGTTGGATGTGGGAGAGATTATTTCTTTCTGGAAACGAGGAGTTGAAAATTGAGTCCTCATTCTGCTTCAGTCCCTTTTTGAAAGTGTTGTGGTAGCTGCTGCCACAAGATAATGTGTTCATAGTATTGGAAGAAGGGAAGTTAGTTTTGCAAACTTCTGGACGGGATTGTGAGAGCCATTAAAGACCTCAAAATCAATGCTGGTAGGAGAGGAGTGGGTTCTATCTCTGGATACCTTGATCTCATCTAAGCCTACACTGATCCCATCAGAATTTTGGTCACAAAAATCATGAGTTTCCTGACTGAAAGATTAACTTATGTAGTGAGGACCTGAAAAAGAAAAATTGAAAAAATCTCTCTCTCTCTCTCTCTCTCTCTCTCTCTCTCTCTCTCTCTCTCTCTCTCTCTCTCTCTCTCTCTAACACACACACACACACACACACACACACACACACACACACACACACAAAACAACCAGAAACAGAAAACAATTGTAAGCTTAGTGCATGATCTAGCACTTCTGTTCCAGGGATGCACCCAACTGCAGTAAGAGAGAGCCTCAAACAGAGACCTGTATATACCTGCTCACAGCCAAAAGGGAAGGAACCTATAGCTGCTCTAAAAAATTAAAGTCAACAGAAAATAAAAGTGGATGCAACCAAGAATCCGAATGAATGGATAAACAAAACTGCAGTATATGCATCCAATGTAATAGTATTTTGTCATAAAAGAAGACAATCCTGGCACAGAACAGATGAGCCTTTAAAACCTTACACTAGCCAGACAGTGGTGGTGCACACCTTGGGAGGCAGAAGCAGGCGGATCTTTGAGTTCGAGACCAGCCTGGTCTACAGAGTGAGTTCCAGGACAGGTAAGGAAACAGTGAAACCCTGTCTCAAAAACCTATAAAAGATAAAAATTAAAAAGAAACCCACTTTTCAGTTGGAAGCTCCTCTGACCTCACTCCCCTCACCCTATTCCAAACCTGCCCAGTCTGAGAAAACCCCCAAGCAGAGGCTCCTCCCCCAGCTGCCCAAGACCACGCCCACAGGGTATTAAAGCACCTCCTGGAGGGTGGAAGGTGACCACCTTTTCCAGATCTCCTCTCCTGTCTCATCTGTTGGGGTGGGAAAAGGTGTCCCCCCCCCCCGCCCCACAGGAGAGTATTGCCCAATAAACCTGGTCTTTTATTTTTATTCGGCTTGATTCGGCTTACTGAGTCGGCAGAGAGACTTAATATCAGGGTACAGGAACCCTTCATCCACAGTAAGCCTCCTACAAAGGGAAAAATAACCTTGTGAGTCTACACATATGAAGTACCCAGAATAGTCAACTTCATAAAGACAAATTATAGCCTTGGAGTATCTTTAGGCTGGGCAGACTTTGTATCTAACAGGCAGAGTTTTGTTGGCGGGAAGGGAAAAGTTATGCAGTTAAATGATGGGAATCATTACACAAATTTTGAATATATGTACTACCACAGAATGACATTCCTTAAAGTAACTATGATGGTGAATTTTATTTTATATATATTCATTAAAATACTTTTTTCTATTTATTTATTTTGATGCTTCAGGTTACACCCAAGGTACATGCTAATACCAGGATCATGCTGTACTCTTAGACTCTCATCCCATTAAATTGAGCAAAAACATAAGTGAATATTGAGCTCTAATTATATAAATGCTGAAATGTTTAGGGAAGAAATTTTCTGCTACGTGTATCAGAACTAAGGATGAATTGATAGACTGAGGCATAACAGATGTGTGCTGGAGAAATCTGCTATGCTCACTGTTGACCATAGGTACCTGGGCTTGGTGTGGTATTATTTCACTTGTATATTTAGAATTTTTTCCCCCACCCTGTGTGCTGGGAATAAAACCCAGGGCCTTGCAAGTTAGTTAAGTGCTCAACTACCCAGCAACATTTCCAGTCAGTTCTGAAATCTTTCTTAGTAAACAGTCACTTGGGGAAAAACAATTTAATCTAAAAATATTGGCTAATGAAAGATTCTTTTTATGACAAATTCAAATTTTGCTCTTGTTAATTATGGGAAAACAATTTTGTTATGGTGAGATCTTTCAGAGAGTTAAGGAGATAGGACCCATTTTTGTTTGCTTTTAATAACTTTCAGATAAGGACATTTATTAGACAAGAATTGGACAGGTACTGATTTACAACTGACTCCATGATATTAAAAATGAAGTCAATATCACAAGAGTTAGGCATTTCTCTGTATGCATCAAAGGCAAGGGTCATGGTTCAGCTTCTTCTTCCACTTATAGGACCCGAGCATGTGTGAAGGAAAAGAACCTCAGACTACCAAATGGGAAAGATGGTGGAGAGAGATTGCTGTGGCAACCTACATTTGAGAGATGATGGTCTCCTGATGAATATTAGCTCATGGCAGAAAAGGTAGATTATAAATAGCAGCCTTTGCTTTTTTACAGAAACATTTCAGAGAACTCCATGTTCTTTTTCTTTGGTTCATTAAAAAGTAAACAGAGAGGGGCAGTCTCCATTTTGGGGATTTCTACACTACAGACGTGCTTAGGCCTATGTAATTATAGAGGTACCCAATCCTCCTATCCCAACCACATTCCTATGGATTCAGAGAAAACAGCCAAAGTTTCATAGGTACAAACTCAATGCCTAATGATGACTGAGTATGTGTGATTTCCAAGTGGGACTTGTGGCTTCTTAGAGAGTCCTTGTCTTCACTACAGAGGGAATCCATGACTCAGTCCTACCCAGCTGGCCCACAAAAAGTCACATATGTCACATTTTTTTCCCTTGGTTTTTAATTTTTCTTGCTTATAAAATAAGTATACACAATAAAATGTTTCTATACATGTATGCATTGTATTAAGGAGCAGATCAAAGTAATTAGCATATTCATCAATTTAAATATTTATCTTCTTTAAACTACTGGAGTTTTTTTCTCCTCATTTTTTATTTTAATTTTTTAAAACATACCCACCAGTTTCCCCTCCTCCCTCTTCCCAGTCCTCCCTCCACCCCACCCCTTCACACCCCCATCCATTCCTCAGAGAGGGTAAGGACTCCTAGGGTGAGTCAATGCAGTCTGCATATCCAGTTGAGGTATATTTATTATTTCTTTGTGATGAGAACATTAGATATTGTTTCTTTTTGCTCCTGTAAAAAGATATAGATATATCAGCCTTTTAAGAGCAAATATAACTTTTTTTTTTTTTTACATGAATGGATATCTTAAATGTGGCCACCACTGTTGAAAAATATTTCATGGGTCAAACCAACTGTTACACTGAAGTCTTTGAGGTCCTGTGTGACTTCTAACATATATAATCAGGATGACAGAAAACCATGTAGTAGTAATATCCGATAGGAACTCTGATTTTGTGTTCACATCCTTGGCCCCGTTTCTCCATTGTAACTGAGAAAAATGAGTTGCCTGTACTTTTATCATTTTACTATTTATTTTTCATTTTTTGAGACAAGGTCTCACTATGTTCCCTGGTTGGCCTGGAACTCTCTAAGTAGACAAGACTGGCCTCAAACCCAGAGATCTGTTTGTCTCTGTCTGCCAAATGCTGGGATTAAAGGTGGTTGTCACCACACTCTCTTATCACTTTAAGTAGAAAACAAATATATGACCACTGAGATTTTTGCATATGTTGAAAGTGTGCTTTGAACTGGGGATCCTGCTCAGTGGTGAGTACACGCTTGAGCATGGCCATGGGCGTCCTCTGCAGCATCTGTAGGAATCCTCTTTATGTCGTGGGCATTCTGTGCCCTTTCAAAAGGTTAATTGACTAAATTATATAATCCACGGAACCCTCGATTTATTTGTAGCTAATGATCCGAGAGTGTATGTGTTTTGAACCAGGAACAGATTTTCCCACGGGACAATTGCTAGCACTTATGAAAGATACCTCTCCACTGTTTTTACTGCAGGAAGACTCACACACACACTTAGCTTTAGTTCCTGAATGCTATTCTGTATGGATGAGAAAGCAGGCTCAGAACCATAGCTTGTCTTGCCAAAGTAGCGGATGTTAGAGCCAAGAATCAAACACGTGTGGGGCTCGGGCTCCAGGGCCTACTGCTTTTTAATTCTTCTACACTGCGGTGTCTATAACTTAGTGTCTACAGGCTGTTAAGGACCACAGGACAGGCTACAGCTATGTATCTATAATGAAAAGCTTCTAACAAAACCCATCCCACTATCGTTATATATCTTAACAAACAAACAAAAAAACCCTCCTCAGTTTTCTGTAGGAAAAATACTCTTAATGATGCATAGGTACATTCTTAGTATGACGTATCCAACATCTCAGTAAACTACAGAAAGCATTCTTTTGGCCTCTGCTCTTTCCCCTGGTCCTGCTGCTCTTTCTGTCTTTGGCTCTATACTATTTGGCTTGTTTCTCCTAGATGTTGTGTTTGGTTTGGTTTTTTAATACATCTATACATTATATACCCATGTAAAAGGCACATAGTTATGTTCCATAGGAAATGCATTCACAGTTTCATCCTGAGATGTCAACAGGCTTCAGCGGCAGCCATACAACTTACCAGAACTTGTGGACCCATTTGAAGGCCACCACAAGAACTATTTTTATGTGGGAAGAAAACTGGAACGAGGCGGAGTTCAAGACCGGGATGGGATAGTGTGGGTGATAGGGAGACAAGGGAAGGTGCAGAGATCATAAGATAACTCAGTAACGAGAGACAGGATATGACTGACAAACTTGGCTGCACATTAACATCACATGGGAAAATTTTAAAAGTCCTGATGTCATGGATCCCGCTGATGACTGACTATAGTAGTATTTCTAGGACTGAGCCCATGTAGCTATATTGTTTAGCTGCTCTCCAAATGATTCCAATGTGAGCTATAGAACTATGGAGGTGCTGGAGCTCAGCTGGGTCTGGGCTCAGGTCCCGGCTCTTTCAGGTGAGTAGCGACTTGCTTTTTGGAAAGGTAACTTGTGTTCTTGTGCCTTACTTGTGCAATGGGGACTCTTGAATCTTAGGACTGGCTTGAGATTGACCTGAACTAAGGCCCCAGGAAAATGAGTGGAACTGCCCTGAGCATAGCACATTCAGTTACCTTTCTGCTCCTTGGAGCCTGACAAAGAATGTGGTTTCTTAGCTTCTGACTCTTAGCTTTTTTCTTGATCAGAAGTTGAGTCTCCTATAAAGGGTTCAGTCCTCAGACAGCTTCCCTGTGGACACTGGGCTGCTGCTCCAGGTGCAGAAGGATCTGCATCCCAGAAACAGGAGAGCAAACAGCCTCCTCTTTAGGTGGCTCACCAGGGAGGAAGGACAATTTCATACAAGTGGTGGTCCTTCTCAGAACCTTCTCTGGTCTCAGTTTCTCTAAGGGGCCCTCTGGCCTCATGATCTCTCATTTCCTGTTGTCTTTTATTGATTTACCTTTTGTGCTCTCTCTCTCTCTTTCCTTCAAACAATATGTCCTTTTAGAGGCAGGGCTCTGTTTTCTGGGAGAGGGTTCAGTGAGAAGAGGGAGGGATATTAAAGAAATGAGGTGTGGCTTCTCAGGCAGGTGGAAAGCTGTGCTCCCCTCTTCCTCCCAGAATCACTGTGACCCTAAAACACTCCCCCCAACAGGGACAGACAGTAATCCTTTAGGGAAATGGGCTTCCCAAGTGGAAAAGCACTGTCCTATAGGTAGGAAGATTTTTTCCCCCAAGTCTACAAAGGCAGACAGATGGGGAAATTTTAAATAAACAATTAAACTATAAAACAATCAGTAGCAAGACTCCATACAGCATTTCTACTATTAAGAATAATTTGAATAGGTTTATATTAATATTATTTCTGGGTTTTTTGTTGGTTTTTATGGTTTTGTTATTGTTATTTTGCATTTGTGTTTTTATGGTCCCTCTGATGAAGATTAAGACTAGATCCTAAAACCAAAAGATCTTTTTATCTGACACACTAAGCACAGACTATTTAAAGTCCTTGCTTCATTAGTAACTGAAGCTAACAAGAGATGACACCGTAGCAGTAGCTAAATCTTTAACAATGAGGCGCATCAGTCAGTAGACTTAGTCCTAAAACATAGAGGGAGGTCATCAGGACCAGGACACGGCAGCATGGCCTGAGAGAGTCTCAGTTCTTGGGAGGCTAGAGACATGAAGATTTTGAGTTAGCTACATAACTAACCCCTATCAAAAATTAAAATGGGAGAAAAGGAAGGAAAGGTGGGGAGGAGAGGAAGAGAGAGAGGGAGGGAAGAGGAGAGAGAGAGAGAAAGAGAGAACCTGATTCCACATGTGTCAGGAGTAAAAAACATTCAGGTACTGGATATTGTCCCATTCTGCAGCCCCCTGGTTTAGTTCATTCATCACTGCTAACAAAGGGACTCCAGGATCTTAAGCCTTATAAGCCTGTAATTAAAGTAGCCCTAAAAATAAAAATTATTCTAGAGAAATATGGCCATGGGGGTGAGGTTATAATAACTGTCATTTACATAAATAGGTCATTTTTATTGGGCTGGTTAATGATTCCCATGTGTCCTTCAGAAACGCCCTGTAGTCTTCACCGACGGCCACCAGAAGGGTTATAGAAGCTTCTTCATCAATGAGCTCAGCCAATAAGCCAACAGAGGGCTCAGTGGCCATTACTGACCCTCCCAGGAAAGCTTCCAGTGTGAAGTCTAAAGAAGCATGGCACAGACACATAGCAGTATAATTCAAGGGACTAAAATAAACTCAGCGAGCCTGCCTCGTCTCTAAACACTGCATACATTTAAGTGCTATTTTGACAAGAGAGCATGGTGGCTTTTTAAGAATTTAATTTTTCAAACTCCAGTTCAATTCTGCTCTTCTAACAGCATCACCCGGTGTCTGTGTTGGCTCCTAGTGAGATCATTATGAAGTGAATTGAATTATTGTTCTGTCCAAATGACCTGTGCATTCAACAACGTGTGCTGGGCTCTAGAAAGAAGTGTTTTATGTATTATTGGGAGATGGCCATCTCTGGCACAAACCAGGCCTCTCAACATGCAGAAATGTTGCGAGATAGTTTATGTTCAGTTTTATCTATGATCTGAATTCCATTTATAAGCTTTTTCAGCCACTTGTCAACACTGTTCACTATAGCAACACTGAAAATGGCCAGAAATGAACAGATTTATCCAAGCTCTGTGAGGTTGGACTGTATGTTTCAATTATTGTATATTGGATTTTTATCATACATTTTAAATTCTGTCCATAAAAATAGTAACAATGTCATAAAAATGGAAGTAGCTTTCTTTGATCAACTTCCAATTATTATAAGTCACAAAATGAACAAGCTAGATTTCGTGACTTTTATTAGATAATGGGTCTCACATTATATATGTATATTTTAAATATAACATTATCTGTCGATGCCAAGAAACGTGGATTAATTTTTTTCAAGTCTGAAAAAGCATTCCTCTTCCCTTTCCTGCATATGTAATGGAACAGCATGGCAATGTGTAAAATTAAATTTTAAAATTGTAGAATATATTTAAACCATACCCTCCCAACCTTTCCCTATCTTTTTAAAAGTAAACTTTTGATAATACTAGGGGAGTGTTGGACCAAGTACATGTTTTTATATAAAGCAAATATACTCAGTTATCTATGTCACAGAATTAACAGCTTTTCCGATAGTTTGTGTTTGGTGGTTCCCTTGTTTCACCCATATCTCAGTTAACATTAAGCACCTCTGCTGTCATGAGTATTAAATTTCCAAGTGGAACAGAACTCTTACAAGCAGGAGTTTCATCTTCTTCCTACTCTCTCTCATTCTTTTCCAGGGTACAATATCATGTTTATGTTGAATACATGGCTTTATAACGGAAATGAATATAGATCTTGCTTTCATTTGTGGGAGGAGATACTTGTTAGAAAAACCTGACTCACATCAACAGAGAGGTTAGTGTCCTTCATAGATGTCCCTGAGATCACCTTGATCAAAGAAAGTGAGAAAGGTGTGATGCAGCAGAGACCCCTAGCACCTGCTGAGGGCTGAGGACTTTCCCTGCGTCTCCGCGAACTGCTCTGCAGGCATTGTGCTATTTGCTCCTTTCAGCTGCCCTGTGAAGGCAGGTAATTCTATCTTTACATGGAGAAGCAAAGCTTTTGGAACCCGAAATTTGCCCAAGGTCACTTATTAGGACTTATTTTAGACCCATGTGAGCTCTTGATACTGGAAAGGGTGGAACGGGTGGGTCTCTTCCAGAAATCTTCCAGGTGTTTCAGAAGTCAGGGCAAGCCGAAGCCCCTGCCATAGATGGCTATGCCAAGTTCTCCTTCTGCGCTAAAAAGCACCCTGCTAGGTGGTAGTGCTTTTTATAGAACTGGCTGTGGCTCAGAACAGCTTAAGTCCTTATATTTTCTCCTGTCCACTGCTTTCTGTTGTACTTTACTTCTTCAGGTAGGAATATTTTCATTCAGTTGTTTGAGAATTCATACAGTGACATTGCCCCTGTCTTGAGATAGACGTATGCCACCTAAACAAGGGAGTGTTCCCCATTCTCCAGTCTGGGCTTTTGCTGTTGTTCTTTGAGTGTCCCTAATAGGACTGAACAGAGAGCCTCACTCAGTGAGCTTAGCCGGCAACCCACAATGGCCAGTCACAGAGCTCTGTACATCAGGACCAGCATTAGCATTCTGGGGCTCAGACTGGAGCATCTTGGAAGCATTAGTTAGGTAGAAGTGAGTGGAGAGTGGGAGATATATTCCAAGATGCAGGGGTTCAGGATGGCACAGAACCCATAAGAAGGGACTTCAGGAGCTCATCCCAAGGCCAACCTAGGCCTTTTTGCGGGGAGGGCAGCTTCCATTTTATTCATCATATGCATTGCTGTACTTTATCTTTGCGTTTGTGTGGCCCTGATCTTTTGCAGCATTAAGAGCCAGACAACCCTTATAAGGTCTCTTAATCAACACAACTTACCACAGCTTCCTTTTCCCTGTCCCATCACTGTCCTTGGTGTATTTGAGCATAGTGGGGAGAATACTTAGGGGTCCTTCCATTGCTAGTGACTGAAATCCAGCTGAAAAACTTGAGGGAAAAAAGGAGGATGGGAGTAGAGCATGATGAGAGAGAGAGAGAGAGAGAGAGAGAGAGAGAGAGAGAGAGAGAGAGAGAGACTGACCAACAGAGACCAAAGAACTGAAGTAACCCTCCAGTAGCCCAAACAGTTCTGAGTTTTCTTGTGAGGTCGCAGAGCTCCGTTGATGGTGCTTCCCATCCACCCCTCCTCTCGCCTTTAGCCCTTCCTTCTCTCCTGGCGGAAGACGATGAGGCTAACAGCGGCAGTTATTAAACATCTGACCATGTTAGCCAGACACAAGGGAGAATTTCTCCCACTAATAAAATTTAGAAATTTCCTGAGGTCGAACTCTGATTGCCTAGGCTTTGGTCATGTACCAAAGGAATAGATGTCAAGGGAATAGGTCACTTACCCCTGAGGCTCAGGAGCACATACTAAGATTCTAGACTCATCTGGGTGAGGACAGTGCTTCCTTAAAGTAAAAACAACAATACTTCAAACAGATTTTAAAATAAAATAAAATAAAAACTGTGTGCAGGACAAGAGGTAAGTTGGACAACTCTGCCACTTACGAAAAAGAAAATCAGTAAGTGGGTTCTGCAGGCGTAATTTCCCAGGGTCTTGCTTCCTCTCAGGCCACTGGCTGATCACAGGACAGTAGAGTTAGAATACTTTGCCTTAGGGTATTTAGTCACTACCATCTGGCAGCCATGGGCCCAAGAAGATTAAAACAACTCAAGACTTTATGAAATGTCATGGAAGGCTTTCTTGCCTTGATAGTGGAACTCTTTCTCTGTGATCCCTAGACCGAGAATTTTGGCATCACTTGAAAATTTGTTGAAAGTGTAAATTGTTAGCCCTTATCCCAAACATGCTGAAATCAGAAACTGGGATGAAACTCATCAAATCTGTCACGTGAAGCTAGGGAAGAAGAAAGGAAGGAGGAAAAGGGGGGGGGGGGGCTGGGGACAGGTTGGGACTCTGTCTTCAGGCATATCTAATACAGTTGAAAGTTGTGAGCCATTTTCCCAGTTTTTCAAAAGCCCCTGTTTGGATAGCTTCTCTAAAGCATACCTAGATGAAGACAGTTGTCCAGTCTTCACTACCCACCATTCAGCTGGCCTCTTGCAGATTGTTATTATGCATCCATCTGGTATTACCTAGACCACTCAAACAGACACATGCATAAGGCTAGCCTATAGGGTTCTCTCATTGAATTAACTCACGGCACTATGCTCTTAGAATGAGTGTGACAGCCAGTTAGGTACCAAAGGTTTCTAGTGTTAAATATCATTTCTGAATGTGTCTTGGAGAGTATGACACACCATGACAAGAGCAGGTGGACTCACAAGAGTTATCTGTTGAGGACCTGAGCAGGTTCAAAGGGATTCCCACCGTTTGCTTTCTGCTTGCTGGTATGGTCTCAGCATGGGTCTTCTTGAGGGCTAGAATTGAACTGAGATTCGCACTAGCAGATCTGGGTTTCCAGCTCGCAGGCAGGTGATGATGAAAAGTCTCCACCTCCATATTTATGGGAAACAATTCTTCCTAAGTCTCCTGTTCCACATTTATATTCAAACTATGAATTTTGCTCTACATACCATCTACCTGTCCATCTATATCTCTATTAATTCTGCTTGTATGGTGGGTCCCTACCTAACATGAAGAGAATGTATATGTTTATGTTCATGGATAGGCATAAACACACATGAATAGTGTGTGTGTGTGTGTGTGTGTGTGTGTGTGTGTGTGTGTGTGTGTGTGTGTGTATGGCAAATGGGGTGGCTGGTTTTTATTGTCACCCAGGAGACAGGTCTGTGAGGATGTTTCCAGGCAGGTTTTACTTCAGAAGGAAGCTCCCCCTGAATCTGGCAGCACTGTCCTGTAGACTGGAGTCCAGGACTGAGGGAGAAGGGGAGAAAGTATGCTGCATACTTCCTCTTTTTGTATCGTAGTCACAGCTTGAGCGTCTTTGTCCTAGATGATGGACCGCATCCCCATAGACCTCTCCTCTTCCCTCCACCCCCCTTCTCTTCCTTCTGTGAGGGCATTTTATGACAGGAACAGGAAAAGCGGTAGCTAATGTATGGACACGTCTTTGTTTCAACTTCACTCTCCGTGGCTCCAGAGACCTCAGCAGTGACTCCTGGAGGAAGCTGGTCCCCTGTGTACCCAATGGGACTTGAAGAAGCCTCAGGAGCTTAGAGAGGAAAATTGTGCCCCAAGCGCTTTCTTGTCTTGTTTTCCTTTCTGCATAGTTAGAAACCTGAGCTCATGTTTTTCCACACAGAGTATATCATGGAAGTATCTTATATACAAGCTGTGTATATACTAGTGCCCATAGCCTGTGCTCTAATCCCGCAGGGCTGGACTCTGACCCATTCAGTCAGCAACAGTTATTTTCTCTACACATCTCAAAATTTCTAATAGTAAAGTGAGCCTCTTCCCACTCAGCCAAAACCCAGTATGCTTAAGTTTCAAAAGGCTTTATATTTATAACATGAAGTCATCCATATGTGTAATATAGATGCATGTGTCTGTACTGTAAAATTATTCAAAAACCACAGATCATAAATTTTTATTGCATTCATCAATGTGTGTGTGTGTGTGTGTGTGTGTGTGTGTGTGTGTGTGTGTGTGTGTGTGGCCATGCATAAGCCATGGCATATATGTGGAGGTCAGAGGACGGTTGAGGGGGTTAGTTATCTCCTTCCTCCGTGTGTGTTCCAGGAGGGTTGAACTCAGTTTGTCACACTTGGTGACAAGTGTCTTAATCTGCTATGTCATCACTACAGCATTACCTATTACTATTATTACATCATACATCTGAGAACAAATTAGTTTTCATCTATGTTCTTAGAATCTCCTGGATGCAAAGGCCCTCATCCAGTCATCTGATCTAAGGCTTCCCTTTTACGCTAGAACTACCTCTGCCAGGAAGTTCTTATCCCAAAGTAAAAGGATTTGTAAGCAAGGATTCACAAGCGAAGTGCCACCTCAGCCTTATTGGTGTGATTGCAAAGTGCTAATTTAATTTAATTACACTATAATTTAATATCTCTTGTGTTTCTCTGCGAGTACATGAGGACAGTGCTGGAGTGGCAGCTAGGTCCCTGATAGACTGGCCACTGGTAGAAGATGTGGCTTCCTAAGTACGAGTTAGGAGGTTTCTGTTTTGTTTTTCATCATAACCTCTGAAACATTTAGCTCATGTTAATTTTTAAAATATAAAATAGCATCATTTTTTTCAAGTCTTCAATTTGCATTTTCATAAGCAGAGTAGGGCATTCCAGAGAACAATTTAGTACTCATTTGCAAGACCAGTGATTCATTTTTTTTTTCATTATAATAGAAACTAAGACTTAGCAGCCTCCCCCTCCCTTGGTTGTATCCCCAGTCCCTAGCCCAGGCCCTAAAAACTGCCTAGAAATCTGTTGTCTTGGCTTCTTCGGTATTTCAGGGAGTAAAAGACAGATAGGACCTATGCCAGATTTCACTTTGTAGTGAATTATTTAAAATTGTTTAAAAGGATAAATATGCTGGAAATTAAATGTGACAGACTGTTAAAAATCGCCCAAGGCAATTTTTAGTTTTCTTAAAACTCCTATTCTATTACCTTGGGTACGAAAAAAACCGTGAAGTCGATAACAAAGGAAATCAAGAAGGAAATTTAAGGATAAGGGAGGTTGAGTTTGAGGCTTAAGTGGGCTCTGAGGTGAGCCACCCACAGCAACCTTCTGTACCAAAGTACTTGTTAGGGCCCCCGGCCTCCAGCTGAGTCCCTCTCCAAAAACATTTCTAAGCCCAACTGAAAACTAAACTGTCATGCCCAGAGTTAATTTTCCTCAGAGATAACCCACATCAGTGACCTGCTCACAGGAAAGGGTTCCCGTTGAGTTTACTCAGTCCTACCGGTGTCCCCCCCCCCCCCCCCCCCCCCCCCCCCCCCCCCCGCCCACCAGCAGATCTTTCTTTTTATTTTATGTGCCCTGGGTGTCGGGTCCATTGGAACTGGAGTTACAGACAGTTGTGAGCTGACGTGTGTGTGTGTGTGTGTGTGTGTGTGTGTGTGTGTGTGTGTGTGTGTGTGTGGTGTGCGCACGCTGGGAATTGAACCTAGGTCCTCAGGAAGAGCAGCCATCTTTCCAGTCCCACGGACTTGTTTTTAAAGCATGTCGATAAACTTCCTGCCCTAATGTTGTCAACATCTCAGTCTGTTCCTGGGTTTGGGGATGATGTCAAGATAAGGATGCCTAAAAAGACAGGAGGACCAAACGAAGAAGATAAAGAAGTTGAAGTAATTTTTATTTATATATTTTTAATTAAAAATCTTTCACACACTATACTATGCTTTTATTGTAGTAGGTATAGAATATGAGTGCAACTCTCAGTACAGTAGATTGTTGACTGTGGGTAAGGGTTGTACAGCAGATTTCTAGGACATAATCACAGAACCTAACTGAACCTTTATGTGTGTCCATTCACAGCACTTCTCCCTAAGCCCCAGGTAATTATCACCCCATCTTTGATTGTATGAATGTGATTACTTTAAGTACTTCATATGACCAGAGTCACGTGCTGCATGTCTTTCTGTGGTCTGCTTTTTATTTCACCATAATGTCCCTAAAGCTTGTTCACATTTGTCACATAAAATCGAATTTCCTTCTTTATAAAAGGCGGCACAGGCCAGGCCTAAAAGCAAAAGTCTAAAATCCCAGCTACTCTGAAGGCTGAAGCAGGAAGATTACAAGTTCAAGGCCAGACAGGGCAACTTAGTGAGACACTGTATCAAAACAATAAGTAAAAATCAGAATAAAAGTCAAAATAAATGGGTGGAGAGCTTGGTGTTAGATGACTTGTCTACAGTTCAAGAAGCTGAGACAACCCAGAGCAGAAACCTAGTGAGCACACAAACTGAAGTCCTGCATACTCCTCATGGTGTGTACACCGATTGAAATGGGTAACATTTTCTTTATTCATCTGTTGCTAGGGGTTTAGTAACCCACCCACCCTGTCTCTTAGCTATCTTAAGCAGTGCTCCCATAACATGAAACTCTGACATGTTATTTCCAGTCTCTTGGATAAATACTCATACTGTTGCCATGCTGTTTCCCACAGCACCCGAAGTCTCTGCTTTTCCATCAACAGTGTGTAAGCACCTCCCACTGGAAGGGACATCCTCTTCACTATAAATCCATCTTAATATGAGATGCTCATAGGTTCTGATTCTTGGTTTGTGCTTCCTTTAGGGCTCAAAGTATCTATTACAAATTAGTACAAATTAGTGACACATCCATAACACTAGTTTCTGACAGAAATTCCCTCTGAATAGTGCAATTTGTTTATAATATAACCTGTTAGTACTATTCAGATGGTTTTCAGTTTTGATGATAATGAGCTCATTTTCAAAAACTTCACAGATAATAAGATCATGTGATTTCAGGAGCTTAAAAGTGAGTTATTGACCCAGTGTGCACCTCATCTGCTAGTTACCCATAAGCAACTGGAGTTATATACAATTAGCTTCTCATGAAATCTATTAAAACTATACTTTTTGTTTTTTTAATTGCCTAACAGGATAGGTCATTGTCCTCTGTGTAATGATTATATTCACTGTGATCAAGACGCACAGCTCAGTAGATAACACTGTAGGAATTGAACAGGTTTCATTTAGCGGCAAGAGACTGAATGTAGAATCTCTCATCTCCACGTTTCTTCCTCATTAACACTTGTCCCAGGGCAACTTGAGCTGCCCCAGTGTTCTACTGTTACCTCTGCTAGGGAACATCAGCATAGCTGCTCTGCAGGAATATCAGGGTTCGCAACACTGATGCCCAAAACACACCATTGATACAATGCTTTCTGTAAATCACCTTCATTTTCACAAACCCAGCCGTTCCAGGTTGCTCACTTCTATTGATGTCCTGTAGGCAGAGGCTTGTGGACCCCCCAAATAGCTAATTACCCCAGTTTTTGCAAATGATGGAGAAATATACATTCCCCAGACCTCCTTGTTATTTCAAGTCTGGGGCCTCTAAATTCTGTGGTGTTTCCTGTATAACACAGCACCTCTCAGCCGTGACCGTCCACATGCACTAGAATGTTACAGAGAAAATGCACTGCAGAGAAAATGAATTCAAGCAGCCTCTCTCTGTCTCTCTGTAATTTGATATTAAAATAATGATTTAACATTTTAATGTGGCATAGTTGACAATGCAGGTTCATTCAATGAAAAGATAATTGCTATAGCATTTTAAAATATTTCATTACAGCACTTTTTAATAATAAAAACAGTAAAATGCTTCTGCATTTTAAACTCAGCCTAAACTTTAATAATCATTCTTATTCAAATGACAGGATGTAGAGCACTTAAATGTCGCATGTATACCCATGAATGATTTGGGGGAACTATGAAATTATATTAAATTTGAAGAATACAGTTTAGTGTATGAGGGAAAAAACCCTAATGACTTCACAGGAGAAATATTTATTGGAATATCATGTTACCTTTGTTTGTAGCATAATGGTCTCAAAGGGAACAAGTGAGATTGTTTTGATGGTAAATTTATTACTTACTTTTTTAGGGGCCTGGGCCTGAGGGATCTTGTTGAAAAGGGTTTTGTGATCCCTGAAGCTAAGAGAGACTTTGGCCTCTCTCAGATAGGGTCTCGAGAGTGAATCAATGTCCTTGGAGAATCAAAACAGATTCTGGGGGTGGGAGAACAGCAAATTGACACAGAAAGTGTCAATTCACCAAAAGAAGGAAACAGGCAGCACATGTTTCTTTTCTGTCAAAACTGCAGCATCTCTTTTAAGAATATAGCCAAAGCATTCTGTGGTTTCTCTCTGCAATGCTCAGGTTCTGCTATTGAGTGTCTCAGGCTGGAATCCTGACTCTGCCATTTTCTGGTCATTTATTCTAAACCCTTCTGAGTTAGTGCACTTATTTGCAAATAGGAAATGATGCACAGTTGCTGTAAGAACTCACTGGATATCATGCTTTGGCACATGACTAGACTTCTGGATGCCAGACACCGTTATTATGATGGTAATGACCTTATACCTGATGGGTTTTTACCCTGTGTCCTACAGAAGAATCACCATAGTATGGCTTGTGAAACTTAAACCCCAGTTTCCCTTGGAGACCTAGGAAGAGGGTCAGTGTCCAGCCAGAGGTATTGCCCCATGTTTTGTAAGCAACAGTATACCCTGGAGATGGAGATGAAGGGGTGTCAGTCTATGGCATTATCCCCAGGAAAGCAGAGAACATTTTGGGATCTTTTATCCCATTACATTTGTAGCACAGGCCTCGGGGAACCCATAGGTTCTGGACAGGCACAATGCCTGTCAGTTGCCTAAGAATAAAATGCTGTTCTTCCAATTGCATTTGCAGGAATTTGCTGGCTCCATGCCTCTATGGCTCTCTTCCAACTAGGACGACCTCAACATGCTGGTGGTTCTGCATTAAGACAACCCAAAGGTATCCTCTGTTTTGATATTTACGCCAATTCTAACGATAAGAAAATTAAAACTAACTAGTGCTTAGAAAAACTGTGCAGTCAAAGAATTTTATATATTCCCACTCACTCATCTTTCATAAAACCCTATTGTGCAGCACTGTTATTAGTCCATTTATAAACATGGAACTGTCACAGAGGAAAGCAGAGCAACCCAGCCTAATTCATATGGGTAGTGGGTGACAAGATGGCAATTCAGGTCAAACTCCTCATCATTCTCCTAGAAAATGTCTTAGTTTCTCCATCTGAGCCATAGCCCATTCATCTCTCTAAAACTGAGTCCCCAGCATGTTCTGCCTCCCCAATGACTTCTGGCAATGAGCTGCCTGAGACCCTACATCTTTACCACAGATGTGCTGGATCCTTGGCCAGGACAGTTGGTCTCAGCTCAGTCCCTTCCGGGGTTTGAAGTTTCTCTGTCCTCAACACATCTTTGGGTTGCTTCTAACTTCTATCTCTGGAGGTTTCCGGTGCTGGGTTCTGACTGGGTTCCTCTATTGCCCATGGGGACTTGGCTCTTCAAGACAATTTCATCATTGAAAGCCCTAAACCTGGGATCCAGATCCTTCAGGCACAACTCTGATAACAACGAAACCTCCCTTCTTACAGTGCCATGCTGTGGCTTCTCTCCACACAAAGTGCTCTGGTGTGTGAGGGCATGGCTTTAACTGCTAGGCATTGCCTCAATACCTACTTGACACTGACATTTTCACGATTGCTGGATTTCTACTTCCTTCCACACCTGCATCTGGAAGAAGGCTGTGCTTAAGGAGCCACCATTTGGGCTTTCTAGAAATATATAAGGCAGGCAAAGAACCCTCCAGAAAAATGCCCCTTAAGACTAGTATTGAATAGGATATGTTTGATATGTCTAGACAGACTTTTAAGCCTGTGGATGAAGGGTGAAGGTGGCTGAGACCCCAGATACCACCAGACAACATTCCATCTGCCTTCAAGGTTGTGCTGTGTCTCTGAAATCGGGCTTACTGCACAAAAATGATCAGCTAGACATTTTCCAATTTAATGTGTAAGCTACTGAAATGTCAAGTGTTCCATGGTATTATTGGATAGGTAAATTAAAATTAGCTGCATATTAAAGTGTACTGAAACCAGCAAAGGAGTTGTGGTACCCCTCGGTTATGAAGACATGTATTTGATGAATAGGTTTTTAAAAAATCAACACACTCCACTATTAAAAAACAGAATATTAGACATTTTGAGAGACAACAAATTTTCAGCTACCACACATGTCTCACTGTCAAGGTCATCTCTGACAAGAAATGAAAGCCCAGAACATTTCAGCTGCCTAAACATTCAAAGACAGACTACAATGCCCTTATGTATATTTTTAAAAGAAAAAGTGTAAGACTAATTGGTTCAGTGGGAAGAGTACAGGAAAGCATGAGGACGAGGCTAGGAGGATGGAATTGATAGGACAGGAATCATCAGAAAAAAATTTAACCCTGTGCTCACAAAAAGTAGATTTTCTATTAAACCAAGAATAAAAGTGTAATCACCAACACTAAATGATATGGAATAAATGGTTACCAGGTTGTCCTGTGTGCGTCTATCTGTACGCGTTGTATTTGTGGCACTTTAAAGACCTATGAAAATATCCTGAATATGTAAATGAGTCCTGCAAATTCAACAATATGCTCCTTCAATAGAAAGTGGTGGAAGGACACACATAGACAATAAACTGAAGAAAATATGCATGACCCATTAACATAGGGGAAGACATTTGCTCCCCACAAAGCCTTGCAGTTTTCAAATATTGTTGAGACACCCTATTTCCCATATTACATTGACAAAGGTTGTAAGTAAGTGCTGGCCTTCACTAGTGGTGATCTTTGGGGATGTAAAAAGAGATGCCCTTTCTTAGAGGTGGGGAGCTGATGCTGTGTTTTAGAGTTGTAAGTGTTCCTTTTGCCTAACAATTTTGGTTATTGGGATTTACCCTAAAAAAAAAAAAAAAAAAAAAAAAAAAAAAAAAAAAAAAAAAAAAAAAAAAAAAAGCCAAGGCTCACAACGTACTTTCCCAGATAGTATCTTTAAACTTACAGTTCATGGGTTGGAGACATGGCTCAGCAGTTAAGAGCACTTGCTGCTCTTATAGAGGACCTAGGTTTGATTCCCAGCACACACACATAGTGGCTCACAACTGTCTGAAGCTACAGTTACAAAGCTCTGACATCCTTTTCTTACCTTAGTGGCCATCAGGCACAAACGTGTTGCTCATGCACATGAAGACAAACACTCAAACACACACACACACACACACACACACACACACACACACACATACACACAATTAGTTTTTCAAGAAAGTGTTTCTCTGTGTAGCCCTGGCTTTCCTGGAACTAAGTAGAGCAGGATGGCTTTGAACTTACAAAGGTCTGTCTGCCTCTGTCTCCCAAGTGCTGGGATTAAAGGTGTGTGCCACCACCGCCAAGCACTCAAACATATTTTTTAAATATAGTATGCAATTAATATAGCTTGAAGTGAATTCACATGTCGAGGTATCTGCAAACTAATTTAGGCCTTTGTCTAATTAGCATTAGGGTAGACTCAGTTCTGCATAGTCAAATATCACTTGGGGACAAGGAAGGTTCTGAAAGATGTGTCAGTGTTAGGCTATTTTGTCATTGTATGAATACCACAGTGTACTTAGAAAAGCCCACCTTGTGTAGTCTATTATACATCTAGGCTGACTGAGCTGTGTGGTCAGACTGGTGGACCTTTATTGACTTGGCTGTGCTAGACTGTGCTTGTGTTGTATTGTACTCCTTTCTCTGAGTTCCAGCTCTTGTGAGTTGTAGCTGTCTTTACACACTCCATATACAGCCCCAGCCCTGTCAGCTCTTCCTTTATCTCTTAAGAACAAGAAGTAATTACCTTAAGAATTGGGGATGAAAGGCTAAAACTGGGGTTCAGAGGGAGCAGGATGTAATATTCACAAATTAAAAGCCTTGTGTTGTGCTTACCTGTAGATAACACATAAAGGTTCTCAGAGACGTGCTTCGGTCTCTGCTCACTCTCCCCTTATTCTATTCCAGGGTCCAAGTGGTGTAGATAAATACACAGACCTCCATTCTCACCCCCTTTCAGGTATTTGCTGGCTTGTCACTGTCTCGGTGCAATCTCTGGTTTCTGCTATAATGCAATAACCAACTCTCTCCTGTTCTCAATCCTTCTTCCTGCCCCTTTCTCCTTGTCACATATATATTTTACATATATTGTGGTCTGGGTTACCCTTTCCCAATGGACTCTAAACTATCTAACAGAAGGTTTGTGTCTGCTTTATTTCTGCTCTGTCTTCAGTTTCTAGAAAGAGAGCCTGAAAAAGTCTATATTACAAACCATTTGTTAATGTATACATACTTGTCTTCATGTTCTTATCTTGAATGTATTGTGACTGTAGACTTATTAAATGACCCATGATGATTTATCCAATGGAGCTGTTAGCACACCGTAGGCAGAATGCTGGCTACATGAAGATATGGAAAAGTCCCCTCATTTGGAAAGAGATTCTTTGCAGATGTGTAAGTTTCAGAATATGAGGAAGAGAGATTGCCTCAGAAGACTAAGTGAATGCTAAACACCATCAAAAGTATCCTTGTGAGATGCAGAGGGAGAATTCATAAATATAGATGCAGGGGAGAGGGTAGCAGTAAGAAATAAGAAGATTGGAGGGATGCAGCCATGGGCTAAGGAAAATAACAGCCCTGAGAATCAGCTGAACAGCCTTATTTCACTCCTCCAACTTCACAGGCTGCAAAAGAATAAAGCTCTGTAGCTTTGAACTACCAAACAACTTATGACCTGTGAGAGATGATCATATTTGGCTTTGGCATGGAATATAGTTTTCTCTTCCAACAGAAGTATTTGTCTTAGTCAACGTTTTATTGCTGTGGAGAGACACCATGACTGTGGCAATTCTTATAAAGGCAAACATTTAATGGGGGCTGGCTTACAGTTTCAGAGGTTTGGTCCATTATCCATATGGCAGGAAGAATGGTGACATATGGGCAGACATGGTGCTGGAGGAGGAGCTGAGAGATCTATATCTGGATTCATAGGCAGCAGGAAGAAGAGGGGACACTGGGCCTAGATTGAACATCTGAGACTCCAAAGCACCCCTCCCCCTCCAATGTCACACTTTTTCCGATAAGGCTGCACCTATTCCAACAGGACCACACTTCCTAATCCCTGTCGAGTAGCACCGCTCGCTCCCTAATGACACATTCAAATATACACGATGATGGGGCCACTCCACTACCTCAAGTGCCAAAAAACTCAATTATTTTACATTAAAAAAATCACCTTAAAAAGCAGAAAGGTATATGGGGTTGGGAACTGCATACTGGTGGTGTATGCCTTTATTTTCAGTACTTGGGAGACAGAGGCTAGCCTGGTCTACAGAACAAGTTCCAGGACAGCCAAGGCTACATAGAAAACCCTGTTTATATATTTTAATTTGAGATTATTCTAAACTCATACTCAGTGGTAAGTAATAGAGACCCCCACATACCATTCCCAGGGTGCACAAGGTAACATCTTGAGAAAGGACAGAGGGCTAATTCCAAAGTGTGTTACCAGCCAATGAGGCTCAAAGAAAGAGCTCAGAACTTTGCCTTTTCTGATATCATCTGGTAAAAGTATCAGGTGCTGTGACATCCCGTCGGATGGGGAATTAGGGCCCAGCTTGGCCTTTCCTGGTGGTTTTGGGTAGGGCTACATTGGTATTTGTCTAGAGTAGATCGGTAATGCCAATACCTTATTTTTTTTCCTGGCCTTTTCCGTGTCCTTCGCTAGGTAGAGCAGCTCTGCCTGCGTTGTTCTTGTCTTCACCTGTTGGTGCTTCTGGCTTGCCAACTTCTTCCGTTTTAACTGAACAGAAAGAGAAGTCAAGGCTCTCAGCACGCTATTGCTCTTCAAGTCCTGAGGTTTCTAGTCAATTCATACTCCCTCTATCTCCTCGGTCCCTACCTGTCAAATTGGCCTTCTGACGCTGAAGTCTCTCTATATGTAAATAACGCCCAGGGACTTGAGTCCCACTTAGTGGGGAGATTAAGGAACAGGTCTTAGACTCCATCTTCCCAGAAGTGAGAAATCATATCTTTAAGTGTGAACACATTATTTTCTTTGGTGGTTTTTCACTTATAGACAGAATGAAGGCATAAGATGTTTAAAAGGCCCCACAACCAGAGAAATCTTCTGCTTTCTAGGGCTCCCACTCCAGATAGCCCTCCCTTCGTGCGTAGGTACACAGTCTTCTTGTATAACGTCATACTTCACATGTACTTTTCTCTATCTGCTGCTCAGATTTTTCAGTTCTTTGGCGAAGACTGTATCTTACACCTCCCTCGCCCAAACCTGGCTAACAACACAGGAGATATCCAATAGTTATTGACAGAACCCACATAAAGAATACAAACCACAGATAAAGCACTATGACAATCTTAAAGGACTGTAGAAGGGAAACAATCAAGGGTTGAAATTTGCCTGAATGAGATATCCAGGTGTCCTTTTTAGGTCAAGCCTGCTGGCTCAATTTTTCTATGACATAGTTACTTCACTCTGTACCAATGGAACCCAACTTGAACCACAGCTGGCAAATTCTGTGGTTGCTTTTGCTCACATGAAGGCTCCAACACTAGAGATATCAGTAACAGGTGACTCTTTCCAAGGTGCATATTATTTACCAAACTGAGACATTGGTCTATCCATAGGTTAGCCCAATCACATACTTATGACAAGGCCCAAAAGAGGAGCGTGAGAGGTGAACCTAAATGCAAATCTTACCTGTGCATCTTTCCTTCTGGACTTAATTCCTCTAAGCAATGACTAACGCCTTTAACAGGCTGTGGCCAGTGGGCAAATGGCATGTCCTGGTCATTCCCCTTAGTATTAAAATAGCCCAGTGAGGACCAGGCCTCTGAGAATCTTTCAGAATGCTGAAGTTCCATGATTCAAAGCAACTTTCTCTGACCTTAACACTGAAAATTCTCCTCTCACAAGGTTTAATTTGGGCAAGGAGAGGGATAAGGTCATCTCTGTGTCTAAAATATAGTTAGCAGGGAGGGCAAGGCCATGTTCTAATGTTGGCCTGTCCTTGACTAGCCTACAAACTGTTTAAACAGTCCCTTTATAGCTTCCTACTGGGGTTCCATAAGGGTTGCCTCCTCACTTGAACGTTGTAAATGAGACATACATCACTACATCATTGCAGGAGGAAAAGTTTCTGTCCTTGAGTTTCTAAGCTCAGAAGTTTAGTCGTCAGTCCCCAGTGTCTGAACTCCTAGTTGATTAATTCACAGAAAACCTCACTCTTTCAACAGTTTTCTCCTTTTCATTCCAAATCCAAACCTCAAGGACAATATACAGAAATTAATTTTTGAGATAGAATGGAAGAAATCATGTTAAATTCCTTCTGAGAATTAGTGTGGAGCTAACTGTAATATTTCCCCGTTCCACTGTACCTTTGCTTGGGTTTGTCCATGATATTTTTATTTTAATCGTTGATTTCTGTTTTTAGAGAAGCTATTTTAATTTGGAATTTTGAAAGATTTCATAATAATCTTTAATAAAGGGGGAAAGTGTCTGGGAAATAGAGAAAGTTTACTAAAACTAGATAGCCATTGTTGATTGAGCTGGATTTTCTCTACAGCTACCAGAGATGCCCTTTTTGCAAAGAGGAATTCACAGCTCTAGAAAAACAACATAATTATTTTTTTGATAGCAATTCTTTGGTTTGTCCCACACTTAAGAACACATACAAAGTTCTGGTGAATCTAAAGTAATTTAGGGAAACTACTTGACACTCATGGTCCTCATAGTGACAGCTTTTGCAAAGAATTCAGTGTGGAATGTTGATGGTTTGTTTACCACCTCTAAGTACCCTTAGGGCAGTACAGCAAGAGCCAAGCCAAAGAAAGGATGAATGCAAACTTAATTTGTAAACTGGAGAAGAAGCTACATTTTCTAATCTTCACAATCTTCATAACCACGGTCACCACCACCACACACTGACCAATGTCTGTTCCTAGCTCAACTATTGCAAAGTTTTGTCTCTCCATCCTTGCTTTGCCTCTGTCACCCTCCTTCACAGAGTTGTCTACCCTCCCATCACTCCAGTCTGTCTTGCAGATTAAATGATCTCATGCTTTACCGAAAGATTCATTTCCTCCTCTAAGGGCTTTTCCTTGGCCATCACAACAGTCTCGGAAATGCCCAATGTCAGTGATGACAAACTAATCTTTCTCCCTGCTGCCTGTTGGCTCTGCCTCTCCCGTGTTCCATTCTTCTCTGTGTAAATGCCTTCTGTTTGAATGGAGAGTTTCCTCAGAGGACAGGCTTTCCCGATAATTCATTATCAGTAGCTATTTATGGAGAGGTGCAGTAGGCATTAGCATGCCAGGTTCTTGCTTTGGGAAGATGCATTGAGGGATGACTTCCTTAGACTCTCCACGGGGCTGTTTGCTGAGTTAGGAGAGAGTGGTGATAAGTCATCTCTCGTGTGAGATGCACTCTTGCCCACAGGAATACATTTGAGAACAGGTATGTGTCATCATAGGATATTGTTTCTCTTTGGGGACTTTCCACACTCCTGCCCGCCCTCCCAAGTCCTGACCTGCTTGTCACTAAGAACCTCAATTTCAGGAAGTGGCTAACTCACTCTTCTGACATCTGAGTGATTCCAATCTATAGGTGCTTAAAGCAAGGGTATTTTCACATTGATGCTTACACATCTCAATCTAGAAATTTTCTTTTAAGTCTTCTTAATTACACTTTTTCTTCTCCGAATCCTGATGACTGTAGATTACAGTCACAGTGTGCCAACCATGATACCAAGTAAGTTACACATGTATCTTTACCAGAATCGTACAATTTATGGTAGAGGAGAAAGCTAAGAATTATCTCTAGGAAGCAAAAGGTAGAAGCAAAGCCTAGCCTCAAACCCAAGCCTGCCTTTGTTCTATGTCACACCTTTCCTCAACCCAACCCATGTGGTATCCAACAAAACAATAAAACATCTCCTTTCTCCTTAAGTAATTTTTCCAGCCCTCTGAACTATAGTCATGACAAATGAAGACTGTTATGTAACTAAATTGTTTTATGCCAAGGTATCAATGACTTTGATCCAGAAAAGAAGAATTTATGAGGAAAATATCTTACAGAGGTGTCTATCTCTTCTTTCTTAATTATTCCAAGCCATAGAAAGCTCCTGTACTCCCACAGACACATACACATGCACTCACACCACACACTCCCCCCCCCACACACACTCATACTACACACATTCACACCACACACATACACACATATACTCATAGTACACATACTCACACCATATACACATTCACACCACACACACTCACACAACACACGCATTCATACTACACACTCAAACACATTCATACCATACACACTCACATATATGTCACATACATCCACACACACCTACACTCTTACGCTATACATACTCACACCACACACACATTCTTACCACACATTCTCTCTCACATTACTCACACACACATTCATACCATGCACATTATACTCACATACACACACACACATACTCTCACACTACACGCACTCAGACACACATTCACACTACACACACACATACACACACACACACACACACACACACTTCCACTGAAAAATAAGAGGTTAAAAATGTGAAGTCTGTTTTGTGCTGACCCTAGCTAGGTTTACCCAACTGAGCTAAGTGGCTCAAAGGTATTGACAAACTAAGACCTGGGCCTTGGCTTCTATATGGGATTCAGGTTCATTTTAATATTATCTATTCCAAAAGCATCCAGCCTTTCCAATTAGCCGAAGAACATAGGGTGCTTCATGTTTGATACTTTGAGTTTAGTCACTAAAGAAAAAAATATGTATTTTTCGAAAAGGGACTGCAAAGACTTCAGACAGAAAAGACATTACATCGATATATACATACATACACACACACACACATATATATATATATATATATATATATACCTCTCTCTCAACCCCTCCCCTACTTCTCACCAACCATCTCTGAAGTCTGCTATTGAAAACCTTGATTCATATTCATTAAGCATTCCTATCTACATAGTTAGTCATATCCCTGTCTTTTAAAATGGTTAAGTTACATGAGAAATTCAATATAGGCTTAGTATAGATAAATTAGTACAGAAATGTAGAAAATAAACACAAATTCTTTATCTTTATTCCATTTCATCTCATTCTCCCAAATAGAGCAGCATTTTCTATTTGATATACAAGTATCTGTGCTACTTCCTCTCGTTTATGTACTTTGGTTTTGATGTGATTGAGTTTACACTAAATTTAAGATAAAGTTTACCTGTTCTTTCAGGTATCTTTAAGATGCTGTCAGAACACACAGAAACACACTGTGTTCTTTCAGATAGTTGTACAACACTCAGTTGCTGGCTGTACAGCAGTTATGGCCATTTCTGCACTAGCAGATGGGGTATTTCGGTCTTTTCATTGGCACACCTCAATTAAACAGCATATCAGCTGGGATGGATTCCTAGAAGTTGACTTGCTAGTCAATAACATCATACTTTTCTTCAAATGATTATTTTCTAAAAGCTTGTTTCATTAAGAAAGCCCAGCAGGAATAATGAGATGACTTAGGACATACAGCCAAGAAGGACATAAGCTCCCCAACCTTAGAATATTAAAATCAAATAATGGTTTTAGAAGCAGATGAAATATTCTGAAACCTCACTATAATGCTTCCAAATAAAGATGCTCATAGAGGAGCATCTTCTTGTCCAACAATAAGCTGAAAGGCATCTTGGGTGTAGTGGGGAAAGGCAATAACGATGAGAATCAAGCCAGCATTTATCGAGTGCTTGCTTCACACCAGGCACTTTCAGCAACTGATAAGGCTGTGTTTAGAAAGCCTGCGTTCTCAGGCAAGTTCTCTAGCTACTGTGAGGCTCAGTTTCCCCTGCTCTTTAAATAGGCAAGTATACCCTGAGATTGGTTCCCGAAAGCCAAATGTGTGCCTTTCTTTCTTACTTGTTCAGATATTGGTAATGGAAACACCCGAGTTGGTGCAAGTATTCATTTGGTGGAATCTGCCTACTGCTACATATCAGGGCTTTCCCAGGCCAATCATTTCCGCCTATCAATATTCACACGCAGATTTGGTCCCCCCCCCCCTTTCTGGTAGATCATTCCTTCTCTCTTCCTATCTTTCCAGCCACAGCTCTTTGCTTCATTCACACTCTCCTACTAAAGCGGGGGACTTTGAGAGACAGAAGCCGGAAGTGGGGGGTGGGGGGCAGTGCCGGTAGAAGCTTTGCTAAGTATATTTCCCAGGATACATTAAGTCTGGAAACTTAGTAGAAGAGTCTATGTGGGAAGTGGGTATTTGTATTTGTATACCATGCCAAACGTGAAAGAAATAATCAGAATGTGTACAGGTTTGTACAGGTAGTAGATTAACTACTGAGTATTATTTCAAGGATCCAGGTCCGAATGTGCAATATAAGATACATCCATATGAAGTTTTTCTTATTATTGCCTGGCCAAACACAGTCACATACCCAGGTAAGAATGTTTTTATTAGTGATTAGTTCATAGAACAACAGAGACTTACAACACCATAGCAGTCAGTTGTATAAGTTCACTCTATAAAGTTTGCTTCAGGACAAAATTTCTAACATTGTACTTCCCAGAACACACTTTGGCCATTAAGCAACACATGACTATTTACCACCAAACAACTGCCTGCTATAAAGACTCAGGTAAGCAACCCACACACTGTGCGGAAGCCATTGTGTATGCTCCACAGTGATAATTCCTTTCCTTGGTTAGATGAGAAAGCTGCTAGTTCTGTGACTTGCAAAGGTTGCATAGATGATCACTGATAGAATAGAGAGTAGGAAGGAGGGGGTCTACAGCTCAGAAGGCATTTCTGTGAAAACAGTAACAGTGTGCTTCTAAGCCGAATCTCTCTTTTCCCAACACTAAATGTGCTATGGTGGCCATCCTTGAGGCTTTTCCTTTTTCTTTGTAGGGGTGTGGCTTAATCCCAGGGCCTTCATGTAGTTAGGCAAGCCCTCCATCCCTGAATCACATCCCCAGCTCTTCATGTGTCCTCACATGTAGGACAATAGGACACATCAGTGCAGAAGGAGGTAAAGTGAAGGGATAATTGGCAAGCCTGCGTGTTGATGGCATACACCTTTGATCTCAGCAAAGGCAGAGGCAGACAGATCTCTGTGAATTTGAGACCAGCCTGCTCTACAAAGTGAGTTCCAGGACAGCCTGGGCTGTTACACTGTCTTGAAAAATAAAACCAAAAACAAACAAACAAACAAACAAAAAGGCAAAAACAAAAAAACATGCCTTCTTACCAGGTCATTTAGAAAACACAATTATTTTACATATAAATGGTATTTACACTATGTGTTGACATAAATGCCCAAATATTTTGAAAAGAATTCTTCGTTCTCCATTTCTCTAGAGCACGATGTCTACACAAACAAAAGCTTTTTGCATCCAGATTTTTTAAGGGTCTAAAACCAAAATACTTGAGTATACTTGTATGGTCATCAAAGAAGGAATTACAACCACAAACAAATTTAAAATCTGAACTAATTTACAGCATGCAAGAGTACAACATTTTGAATCTGGGAATTTTTAAAGAGCACGCAAATTGAAAATTTGGTTTATTGTGCCTGCATGGGGCTTTTTCAATTATCATAGCTAATTTTATATGCCAACTTGGATAGGCCATAACATCCATAAGTTTGTTCCAACCCTGTTCAGGTTGCTCCTGGGTGGCTATTTTTCAGTTAGAAGTGCATTTATAATGGTGACCTCTGAGTGAGACACATGGCTCTGGATATGTTGGGTAGGTGGGCTTCTAATTAATTTCACTTCTCCAACTCAAGAATGGATGCTTCAGTGACAGCTCTTTCTGGATCTCCAAGTTTGCTACTTCACTTCCAGATTCCAGACTTTCTGGCCTCAAAACCTATGTGAGTCAGTTCCTTAATATCCACAACCCCCAGAAACACATTCGGTTGTATACACTTTTCTGGAGGACTCCAGTCCAGAAGGTCAGTGAGGGACAAGTTAGAGAAAAACCCTGGCAGTTGGAGGTTTTTAGTACCTGTGGATGGACAACTTCAGCCCAAGGATACTAAAGCTATCTTTTTCTATTGCTGACGCTCTAGGTGGTCAGCAGAGTCCTCAGCTAAGGAGGACATTTCTTGTGAGAAAACCAGACCATGGGCCTCCTGCCTTTCCACCCTGATCTCACCCACTGTACCCCATGAAGGAGAATAAATGGACTTTTCTCAGCTCTCTTGCGTTTATTGGAATCTTTGAGGAAAAAATACATACATAAGTAAGTACATACAGATACAGATATGTGTGTGCATGTGTGTGTGTTTCGCATACAGACTAATTGTGTATACGAATATATATATCTGTGTTTGTATTATGTACAGATAATCTATATGTCATCAGTATGTTTTAGGGAGCAAAAGGAAAATGAAGATATAAGTTCCAAGGTGGACCTTGGAACTAGGGAGTGGGTCGGCATTTGGGGGCCTAAGGCACAGACATTGCTGTTCTCACATTTTCCTGGGGTCTGTTAGCCCTGCATGGAGATGACATGGAGTTGTAATTAGGTCCAGTACTTTTTCTTCCCCCTAAATTCATTGTGAATATGTTGAGACTCATTTCGTGAGGGATTCATCAGTTGAGGGATCTTAGACCTTTGGCCATGGGCCATAAAACGCACTTGACTGAGTATGATATAAATACCTTCCACTCCATTGATGTATTGATTTGTTTTCATTTTGCTCTCTCTGTGTTCTGTACACATCCATCTCCCAGCTAAGTTCCCAGAGAGCAAAGGCTGCTTGGAGAAATTCTTTCCGAGTAGCAGAAGAGCTGGAAGAGGGAGGGGAAGGTCGCATGCTCTTTCTGTACCTAAAATAACTCAGGCACGTAAATATTAAGCTTATCATCTTTGCCACACATAACAAGTAAGAAAAGCTGAGCAATGAGTGGAGAGATGGCTCAGTGGCTAAGAACACTAGCTGCTCTTTCAAAGGACTCGGGTTCAATTCCCAGCAACCACATGGCAGCTCACAACTCTCTGTAACTCTAGCTCCAAGGGGATCTGATACCCTCACAGGGACATACATGCAGGCAAAACACCAATGCACACAAATCATAAAGTAAATAAGTGAAAAGGAAAGCTGAGCCTTGAATAGACTGTCTTTGTAGTGTGGGGTGTTATTTTAGAAAGCATTTTCTGCTGACTTTCCTGCTCTTGGTAAGCTCTAGGCTGACTATTGGTTGGTTTGTCTCCTTGAAGCTGTAACAGCATTTTGGCACACACTGAGACCAGCCAGGGACAGGGCAAGAGACATCACTAAGGGAAGACGGAAGTAACAGGGGAGGAAGAGGGCAGACATAAAATTCCCAAAATAGACCACTGAGTCTATTCATGCTGAGTAATGTTGAATGTAAAATTTTGGTCTTTTCTTTTCTTTCGGATAAAACTGGAAGCAGGGAACTAATTTATAAGCATTTTTTAAATTTCTAAGATTACTATTCACAATAAGAAAAATATTTGGCCTAGGGCCTGTGAATGTACAGTGTATGCATGTATGCGTTCATTTATAGACATTAATGTATGACTGAAATGATTCTCCAGAGCAGGACTTGCACCACGCGAGGACTACTTTATTTTCTATTCTGTTCTACTGCTTTCAAACATGTTTGTGAGTCTATAAATCAAATCCATGGCATTAATTATTACCACATTAGGAAAATCAAAGAGTTGTGGAGGAGTTACTCTGGGGCCCATCTAAGCTCAAGGTCATGGTGGACCTGGGATTTACCCCACAGTGATTGTGCTTTGAGGGAACTGCCTGTGTGGAGGTGTCTTTGTCTATGTGACATGACCCAGGCTCAAAGCGGACAGGCGGTAAAAAGTGTCCCTTCTGTGCTATTTGACCCTAGCCTCCACTTAGTCCAGTCTCGGGAAGCTGAGGATGGTGAGCCAGCAGGGCGAAAAGAGGAAGCAGCCCCTCCCGCATTCTGCGCCTTATTATGTCCACCCTTCATTTCCTGCAGTTTTCTTCCTGGTAACTTCACTTTGGGGTAGTCTTATAACACTGTTTAAAAAAAAAAAAAAAAAAAAACTGCAAGCAAAAGTCCACTTTCCATCAGACTTAGTGAGCCTTTCTTCCTAGAAATGTTACTCATCCACCAACCTGGCATCCCAGGTTTCTTTGTTTGACCAAATCAGAAGATTGTCCCTTCAACACAGACTCCTTTCTCAAAGTGCATCTAGGCCCACTAGGGTAGCGGGACAATACAGGGCGTGAAATCTCCTTTTTATTTCCAATTGCCCCAACTAATCTTTCTGTGCTCCCTCATTGGCTTCCTTTCTTTCCTCCAGATGAACCAGGGAAAGTCACTGGCAGGATGAACCTGCCCACCTGGATGCAGGAGCCCCTGGCAACCCAGTCTCCATCTGTTACTTCCTGTCTCTGAACTCTAGTGGCCCTGGTCTTAAACAAAGGAGTTCTTTCCTGTCTCAGAGCCTGTGCAGAAGCAATTTCCCTTCCTGGAAAGCGCTCTCTCTGTGTCTCTGTCTCTGTCTCTGTCTCTGTCTCTGTCTCTCTCTCTCTCTCTCTCACACACACACACACACACATACACACACACACACACACACACACACACACACACACACACACACACACACACACACACACACACACGTAGCTGCTGGTTATCATTTGGGTCTCAGTTTAAACATCAGCTTCTCATTGGAAACCTATCTTCTCCATTGCTCTCTATGTTGACCCTTGCTTTCATTCACGATGCAACCAGGTTGTCTTTTCTCCTGCCCCCTTTGCTATGACTAGAGTTTCCCAAAGGCATAATCATCTTATGATGTAAATGCAGTGCCCCTTTTTACACATTACAGAATCTCACTGCTCTTGTGATAGACACCCTTTTAGTAGTTGCTGGCAGAAACTCTTTCTTAGGCTATCCAGTAGCTACCACTGAACTTACTCACTTAATTGTACAGTCACTGATACTTTGTGAGGCCCCACTTCTGCAACAACAGATGTTGTTACTGCACAGTGCTACGGTGGGTGGTAGACAGGAAACCAGCTACTCCCCTTCACTGTACAGCTATTCTAAAGGGGATTTATCGGCTGGAAGTCTTCATCCGTTTCCAAATGCTTCTGGAGGAAATCTGCAGCCTAGAGTAAGGCAGAGCAGCTCCGGACCCCTCTCTCAGGTCCCTCCTCCTCCATATTTTCTGCCTCTCTTCCATCCTGTGGCTGTGTGGCTCTTTATGGCAGGTGTATTTCTAACTGGCTGCTCAGACATCCTTTGGTCAGACACTCTAGTAGCTACTCAGAGCTTCTGGGTTCTTCCCTGCTGAGCTGGGTTTTCCTAATTTGTGATTTCAGCCCAAGTGTAGTAAAGTTAGGGGCAGCCCAGCTCTATTACTCTCTAGTGAGGACTCCATAAAGAAATGTTCATTTTGCAGGTCATGTTGTGTAGGCATTGCTAACAAGAGGTGAACCTTACCTGCTACAGACACCAAATATAACTGGGTGGGGCAGCCAAGGCCTGGAATCCCAGCGCCTGGAAGGTGGAAGCAAAGGGAAGAAAGAGTTCAAGGTCTGCCTGAGCTACAGGAGAACCTGCCTTGAAGCCAAAACCAAAACGCAGCAGAAAGCTGAAGAGAAGGACTTGGGATGTAGATGCTTGGCAAGAGCTTCATGCCTATTTGAAGGGCCAGGGGGAAAGGTTTGAAGTCTCATCTGTGCTTAAGTACTACCATTCTCTTGATTCCATGTCCCATCTGGTTGCCCACTTTGCATTTTAAGACCAAGTTGTTTACTGGTAATGTTTTCCCTTGGAGGAACAACATGAAAAAAGAACCCAGAGAAATCACGTATTTTCCTTCTTTGGAAACTTGCTGTTTCCTGTGTTCTAAATGTTTGTGCTCCTGTTTCTTCATCTATAAAATGGGGGATTAGCAACATTAATGAACTTTTATCTTTTTATAAAATGTCTTATAGACTAGGTGCTGGACAAGTAAAATGCGGGATAGTAGCATTTTGCTAGTGTTTATAAAGATAATTTGAATTTTCCATTAATTAGAATTAATTCCATATATGTACCTTCCCAATTAAATCACTGGTGTGCAACTTTGAGTGGCTGCTCCTTTATTTTGTTGTAATTTTAATAAAATAGGCTCCTATACTATTTTGGGTAAATTCCTAATTTTTGTCTTTCTCCGGCCAGCTTCAGAGAAGCTGTCTTACCATTTATTTGGTATCTCTAATTATTCTTATTTGTGCTAGAAATTTTTCTTTGATATTATGCCTCATCCCATTATTGAAAATCACTTCACAGTTGAAGGTTAATAGCAATATTTATTCTAGGTAATGTTACAATGTGCTTTTAAAATACAAACAAATAACCTTTCATTAAACTACTATTTTAGTGAGTCACATTTTATTTTTATTCTGAATGCACAATGCCATTCCCTTCCCTTATGAATGAAAATTATACTAAATGTCACTCGCCCAAAGTGGTAACAAATTCTAAAGCTATGTACATTTTAGTTTTCTCATAAATACATAGATACCTAGTTCTAATATTGAGCTGTGTATTAATACTATTTCTTCATTTGTGAGCCTTTTATCCCTACTATAATACATTCTTTACTTGAAAAGTAGATTTGTGATATGCGTAGGTGTGCTCTGAACCCACACCTCTGTTCTTTTCTAGACAATATTATTGGAATTCTGGTTTGTTCCCTTCTAAGTAGTTTCAAAAACATAACCAGTCATAGAAAACTGGCTAGAATGCCCAGTCCTTGGTCATACAATGGTGTCCAGATGTTTAGAATTCAAATGCATTTGGCTCTAAAGTCCTAAATCCAGAAATGTCTAGAATCACCCAATTTTAGTCTGATTTTTTTTTTTTTTTTTTTTGACTCGGAGTCTCTTAGGCTAATGGCAGGAAAGTCTAGCTTATCCCTCTCTCAACCCAAAAGAAGAGCACCAAATAATACAAGGAGAGGCCCCAGGCCTCTGTGAAATTCTTCATGTTCTCCTAGACTCTGCAAAGTGGTCTACAATCCCAAAGGATGTTTTAAGGTAATATTTGAGAGACAGAGCCAATAACTATCAATCTGGAAGGTACAGATAAGGCATACCCCCATAATTTGTTTGATCCACGTCCTCTGGGCTGTTTCTAAATCCAAGATGATAGTTTAAACCTATTCAGATCAAGATCCTTCTTCATCTACTACTGTTAAATAATCTTTGGGGGGGGGCGGTAGTAGAATCAATCAATGGTCTGGATTGTACAAGATCAAGTGAGAGTCCACTATTTTTGTTAATAGCTACGGGGGATGTGAGCCTGAGATGAACTCATAATGTTCGGCATCATACCATGATCAGAGATGCGTATCGTTACTGTCTTATTCCTGGAGAATATGTTGATCAGTCTGACAAAATTATTAACTGCATTCAACTCCATTCTACTTGACGCCCTGGTGTTCATGTTTCTTACACCTAAAAAGGTACCAGCCTCAGGCTGGAGAGATGGCTCAGCCACTAAAGGTTAGGCTCACAACTAAAAATAAAAATGTACCAAGTTCAAAGTTCTACTGGCTAACCCTGAGGGGCCATGGGCAGAATATGGGGAAAGGAGGAGAATATGGCCCAAAAAAACAGCTCCCATTGCATGTGGGTGGTCAGAGTACCTTTAGGTCCTGGGTAAGGATAGGCTGGGAAGAATGGAGATGTGGTGGTAATTTTCTGCCGTCTGAGAAGAAGATTGGAACCATAGCAGGTGCCTGAGAGGAAACAAGGAGGTTAAGCCCTGCTGTAGGAGAAGGAGCATAGCTGTCCCAGTCTCCTTCAGGTTGCTGGACTCTGAAGACACAAGAAGAAAGTGGTGAGGCCAGGGAAAGAAGCGAGCTGATCACAGATTTGTGAAATGGATGAAGGAAAGTTTGAGTCCAGTCCGTAGTATACTTAGATTTTGGTTCTTTATAAGGAATTTCATTGGATGCAATACAACAAACCCTGTAGTGGAATTATGTTGTTACATTGTAAATAATTGTCCCACGTATTGGTTTAATAAAAATTCTGATTGAACAAAGGCAGGCAGGAAGTGTGGGCGAGGCTACCAGACTAAGAAAACTCTTGGAACAGGAAAAACAGAGCAGAGATGCCACAGAGACACCAGAGAAGCCAGCAGATGCAGAGAACACCTATGCTGCTCTGAGAAAAGGTACCAAGACACATGGCTGAACAGGATAGAAATCACGGGTTATTTTAAGAGCAAGAGCTAGCAAGTTATATGCCTGGGCCCCAGATCAATCAGCGTACAATTAATATAAGCATCTTATAAGCATCTGTGTATCTCTGTGGGACTGCAGGTCTGCGGGTCTGAACCTCGTCAGAAAGTCCGGGCCAGAAACATAATACTACAAAACCCAACCATACAAAATATCCTTTGGTGATTGCTGTGTTTGGGTTGTATACAAAGTGCTGACAGCCCCACATGGCCAGGCTCCTGTTTTCTGGAGGTCCTGAAAAGTCAGCACAAGACTTGCAGCACAAACACAGGGTCGGGGTGGTAAGGGGGAGAACCTCATCAGTGAAATGCCCCACCTCCTGGATCTGTTGGTTTTATTCCAAAGCATTTCCTTTCATTCTTGAAAACTTTGAAGACAGTATTAGTCAAGTACCTTCTGAAGCCACAGCCCCATTTATTATTTATCTAAAGTTTCCGATGGCTTTCTTTCTTGTCAGGCATATGAATCTGAAAGAACAGACTAGATGATAACCTCTTTGAATAAATTATTATAAAATATTTAGCTTCAAGGAAAATACTCAACTATAATAATAATGTTAAATGTCCCAAACTAATTTTGGACTGATTTTCTGTATAATCTACAATATTTCATGATGCTATGTAAAATTTAAACATTAAAGTTTGCATAATTACTAATTTGGTTCTTTTTCCATAGAAAATGTAACAAAAATATAATTTTAAAAAACTAAGTGAAAGAAAAGAGACTTGGGCATACAAAAATAATTTTGATAGAAATGAGCATCATATTTTAGTTTGTGTATAAAACTGTTAACAATAGCAAGCTAAGTGCAGTGATCCATACCTGTAATCATAGCACCTGGAGGGCAGAGGCAGCAAATCTCAAATTCAAGGCTATCCTGGACTACAGTGCAAGATCAAAGTTACATATTAAGCATCTGCCTTAGAAATCAACCAAGCAACCATATAACACAAAACATACACACACACACACACACACACACACACACACACACACACACACACACACACACACACACACACACACACACACTTCTGAGCTTCAGTGTCCTCATCTCCAAAACGGAGATAGCCATACCTACCCTCGAGTGGTGATGGGGGGGTGGGGGGGGGGCTAGTCAACATCCGTAGATACTGTCGGCCAAGCCTTAAGTGAATGGCTTTAGTTATCATGAAATCTGCTGTCTCCAGTGCCAACACATCAAAATAAAAGCCACTACATGTTAAAAGTACTACAGTAGGCTTCTCAGTTCTGGCACAGCAGTTTGTACAAAAATATTTCCTCGCCCTTACACAGCATTCTTCACTCATTCTTTCTGAATAAATGTTTGGTTCTAAGGTTGATAATTGGTTCTGGTGATGATAATTAGGAGGAACAGGTCACTGGCTCAAAGGCCATCTAGAAAGTATGTCTCTTGGAGTCAGGTGTCCACTTGGCTTTTTTTTTTTTTTTTTTTTTTTTTTTTTGACACTCAAAACCACATGGGTTTTTAGTCAAAGATCATTTGCTAGATTCCTGGAGTCCTTAGTCAGTTCACTCCTGCTCCGAGGCTTGAACTCATGCCTCAGGCTCAAAGATCCTATTTGCCCTTAGAGCCCAGGAAATAGCTTGGCTTTCAAGCTGATACCAAAGGTTTGAGTGCAGACAACACGTTTACCCCCTTGTTTATTGGTTTGTCAATCAATTGATTTTTAGAATTGGGTGCGTCTTAAGATCATCCAAACTTCCTGTCTCTGGCAGCCCCGGGGGACTAGTGACTATCCCTGGTCAAACCTAGCTTAGAGCCTAGAGGTAAAAGGCTTAGTAATTCCTCCATCACATTTTTTTTTTTTTTTGAGATATAGCAGATGCCACAGAATCCTCATTTTGTAAGAAATAAATCATCACAGGCCATTTTCAGCATGAGGTGAATTTATTGCTCACCAGAGAACCACTGACCCTACTCTCCTTGGCTGGCATCTGGCACTTACCTAGGTCTTCTCAGTTCATCATAGGTTTGAAAGTTACGAGCAGTTGCTATACATAGCAAAAGAGGAAATCAGTACATAATGCTTCGTGTCCTGAGCCAATAGGATGGGGAATTTTGGGGTAAGAGGCAGTACTAGACACTTCCTATATCCCCCTAAAGAACTCGGCCAATGAGAGCTAAGGGGGGGGGATTTCAATTAGGAATATAAAATCCACGATTTTATGCCAAAGTGGCACACTAGTCACTGGTTGCCTTTTGTCTGGGCTAGCCCCCAACTTCTATAGAACCAAAAATAAATTTGTCTAGTTTTTGATACTCTGAATCTCCAGTGCTTTTATTGTGAAGTGACAATCATTGTTTCTCATAATTTTAAAGCATACAATTCATTGACAATTATTAATACATTTTCAAAGTTGTGGAATAATCACTAGGACCAAATAATTCTTTTCCCCAAGACTATCATTTAATAATGAGCAATCTCTACTAATTATCTTTTTTTTTCTGGATCCAGTGAATCTTCCTTTTCCAAATACATACCACAGAGAACATTTTTACTCAATATCAACTTACCTTTATATAAGTTGCTAGTGCAAAAAAAAAAAAAAAATCCTCCATTTTGATTGGGATGGTGACCTCCTGAGGTCTCTTAGTTTGCACACTAAAGTAGGACTGTTAATATGACTCAAAACATATTCCTTCTTACTTCGATATTTTCTCTGCCACTCTTAAGAATGAAAGAAATGATTGTGAAATGAATATTATTCCTACAAGTGCTCCCTCTTCTCTCCACATGCAGTCCTTCTCTTGGTGAGTATGTATAGCATGTACTTAAAGAAGTCTCCTTCCAGGGGACAGTCCTCAACCTTTTCAACACCATTGCCTATTCATATTCTTCTCAAGTAGCAGTAGAAATGTCAATATTCATATTGTTCTCATTTCAAAGATCTCATTTTTGGCAAGAACTAGTGGTTTTGGCAGAAGTTACGGGAGGCTGAGAATGAACCCATACTAAATAGCTCTTGTTTATCTTATTTATGTTTTTAAATTTAAAATGTTTTAAATTTCTATTATTTAAAAACCATTATGATGCTTTTTTAATTGAGCCCTATTAAATGAACAATTTATATTCTAGTTCCCATCATACCTTATCCTTCAGCTACTGTGGGTCCTAAAATGGTGACGGCTGAGTAATGTAACAAACTGGATTGGCTACCCCAAAGCTCTCTCAGCTGCCTCAATTCTAGCTCTTTAGATGAAGGAAGGCTTTATTCTATATCAAACCCTCCCAAATCTCTAAAATAGAAGACAAATGAGTATCATAGTTTATGTATAAAGAGAGCATTATGAACCATTGTTGTCCATGTAGAATTGTTTCCCACTTGTAATACAGGATTTAAATCTCTGTAATAATATGGATGTATGGAAACATGATAAGCTAGAAAGTACCAGTCACTTAATGCTCGTGTAGACAGAATCACATCAGCAGAAACAGTATGTCTTCTGTCTGATGATATTAAGGAAGTGGGGTTGTAGAAAAAGCACTGGGGAAGAACAAGAGTCTAGACTACTTCACACCAAGGTTCAGGTTTCTTCCATCATTCAAATGCCTACAAGATACCTGTAAAGAATGAAAGCCATGCTAATAGCTACTCAACAATGTTAGTGATGCCATTATTGCAGGCAAGAGGGTCTAGCTTAAATTTTTCATTAATTTCTATCACGAATCATTCAGTCACTTTAGTGTTAAGCACCCATGGTATTTGAAACTGCTAGAGACCATTTGGTGGAGTGTCTCATAGTCTAGGGAAAGGTCCCTTACACTCTTGTATGATGATGAATATAGTTGCATGTTCAAATTCTCTTGCGACAGAACTGAAGGAACGCTGAAATCATTACATATTGCTAGACCTCCACTGTACTTAATGCCTGGAATACATACGTTATTAGCTTAAGTTGGGATATTTAAAAAAATATATTGAGGTTTTCATCATGATGGTATTTATTGTAAGGGGATCTGAACTGTAATATAACACAGTTAGTCATAAATATAATTATGAGTGTGTGGGTGCTGAGGGAATACAGCAGAGGAGATTAATTAGACACAGGTAGTTCCAGGACTTCTCCAAGGGCTTTGGGCTGATGCAGGGGGAGATCTTGCTTCTCACCAGCTTTCTCTTTGCTCCTGAGAGACTCCCCTATATCAAGAACTAAAGATGGAAGAGGAATTCTTTCAGCTACCCCCCAATCTGAAGGACTTTCTGATGCCTCAGTAGGAATCTCGCCTTACACATTTCAAAGAGCTACTGTTACTAGAAAGTACTGCTTTCCACTGGAAACTTACCTTTTGACACATTTGATGATGTCTCAGGATTTGGAAATTATCTTTTAAAATAAAGTGACATGCAGAGGGCCAGAGGTCAAAGCATCAAAACTCTATTAAGGAAAAGTATGTTTAGCCATGCACTTCATAGGCTATGAAGCCTTCGTGGGGTCTGACGTAGCTCTTGCTGGAACATCGCTGTAGGGGCCACTCTCATGTGTCTGGCCTTACATGAAACCTTACAGTAGAGAAGTGATATGCTGTCTCTTTTGTCTCTGGGACACCTACATGTTTTATGGCTTTTCATGTTTAATAAGAGACTCCTAACATCGATGAGAAGGTCCACTATCAGATGTAAGATTTGTGTTCCAGTAAGTTATTTAAATAGATCTAAATAGTAAGGTCACTGCTGACACTAACAATAATTTAGAAAGTAACCCAAACTGTCTTCATCTCCCTGGGTTATTTTCTAAGTGTTTTTGCTGAGTACCTTGAAGGAATGACTTTACCTCAACCCCTCGAACTTCAATGCATCAAGAAATAGTTAATTACCACCGATAAGATGCATAGACAGCAAGCTGAACTGCAAGTTAAACCAGAAATGAAGGTTTTGTAGTGTGCTGCTTGGCACTCCTAAGGTGTTGACCATTAACAGGCCTGATGTTAGCATGGTGGAGCCTCACTGCAATCCCAGGTGAGTCACTTAAACCCTGGGATCCCCAGTTTCCCAGCTCTCATCTGACATGTCAAGCCTCATAAAAGTGTGTTTTGAATGATCAGTTTCCAGGCCCCTGACTGGACAATCCTGCCTATAGGAGCAAAGAGCAGAGAGTTTCTCTAAAAGCCAGCTGCTATTACACACTGGTACCAGTGACTATTGGGAGCTGGGAATCAGCAGTTAGGCAAAGGCGAAACTCCAGTCATCTGCATGGTGAAAGTGCCAGCAAGAAAAATGTACTTTGTGTGTTTTCACACAACTGGGAAGGTGAAAGCAGGCTAAAGCAAAGCAGCCAGGAAAACCTTAGACAAGATGTAGCAGCCCCAGGGTTAAGAGGGAGGTAAGGGTGAAGTGAGACACCTTCACAAAATGGCTAATTGTCATCACCTGACTCAAATGTTTATTTTTTAAGTCTTCACTCCAGACTGCAGGCTCCTCATTTCAGCTACAGATACATATTAACAACAGGGAAAGGACGAGAAATAAAGGGAAAAGGCTGGGGTTGTTTGCATTGTAAAAAACGACCAACAATCAGTTATGGGAAGGCATCAGGAACAACATTTCGTCAGTGTTTTCCAGCCCCAGACATCAGCAGAAACTCCCCACAGGAGACTGTAGCAGCAGTCACCACACAGGCAACACACAGGCAGCTGTTTTCAGTTACTGTCACCTTCAGGATGAACGACAGCCAGCCTACAGAGCCTATCACCCGAGGGTCGTACGTGTGATTACACAAAACCAAGTGGACTTGGTCATTTTGGGGTGCTTTAATAATGCTGATGCAAAATATGAGTAAAATTACAGGTGCCAGCTCCCGCTGTACAGTGCTGATAAACAACTTCCCATTTTGCAGTGGCTGGTCACATCTGGAGCCTTTAGGGAGGCAAAAGTACTGGAAGGATTATTGCAAAAACTTAAAGACACTTCTGCTGCCATTACTTTGTTTTTAACCTAAATTAGTGGGGTTTGGGGAGGGGGGTGCTGTTTTTTAGAGAGTTGTAATGTTTATGTCATACATGTAATGAAACACTAATCAAGTAGCAAGATTGGAAAGGGGTTAGGTTTGGACTAGTTGCTTGGAAACTTTTCCAAATTGACCTTAAATAATCAGAGAATGATATAAAACTATAGAATTGTGGATTAAGGTTTTTAAATAACAAATGCCATTAAATTCCTGCTTACAATAGCCTGCTTGAGCTTGAGTGATCATTGTTGATAACCTCTTTCCTAATGTTGAATTAGCATGCAGTGTGCAGTGTCCGAATCTTAAGTGGAGGAACACAGTTCTTATTCACTATGGAGTTGTGGATTTTGATAACAACAAACATGTGCATAGAATGTATTGGGAGATGGTTGATATTTTGACTTATATTAAATAAAGCTCTTTTTAAGCATACTTATTTCTTAATTCCTTATATCTGCTTTAAGATTATTTGGCCTAGAACCAGAACTAGGAATAGATGATGCAGGATCTGGATCATACTCTTCATGATTTCATGATTTGTATATGTTTCTCATCAGGTCTCTTGAGGAATGATCGTGTACATGTATAGTTAGTGGTGTACAGTAAGGATGCTCACATGCTTCTATGTTTGTTCTCTTTGATTGAGAAAACACAGTACAAAGCCTCCGGCAGGAATTTAACACAGCCATTGAAGTCTGGTTTCCAGGGGTCTCTTCAATGAATGCACATACTTTGCCACAGCATTACGTAGATTGACAGGAAAGCAGATGTTTGCAACAAAATTGTTGAATTCATGCTGGTATATTTTTAGCAGGGCATATTTGCCAAAAACATATTCCTATTGGACCAGTGAAATGACACTTTCTGCGAAGTCTGATAACCTGAGTTCAATTCCCAGAACTCACATCTTAAAAAGAGAGAACCAATGCTCTCAAGTGATCTCAACACACACACACACACACACACACACACACACACACACACACACACACACAATAAATAAATAAGAGTAAAACTATGTCTCTTAAAAAATGTTGAAGCTAGATAATAATGTGAAGAACTTAGTAGATTTTATTACTAGACACTGAAGCAGTAAGAAAAAGATTTCTTTCTTCATGCACATAAGCAGATACATAGCAAGTTGATCTTGAACCCAGTTGACTGTGTGCTGCTAGTACATGCAGACACAAGCACATACTGCCTTGGATATGTATTAACATCAGATGTTACTGCCCTGAGAAATCAATCTGTCAGCCAAAATATGCCAACCTGAATGAAAGGAGACCTTTGTGGTGTTCCCTCCGGATTTGGTCTACTGTGGTCTGAAAGTGTGTCCCCCAAAACTCATGCTGGAATCCTATCCCTCAAAGTGGTAGTATTAGGAGGTGAAGTCTTTGAAAAATGATAACTACATCCTAAAGATGGAATTCTTCTAAGTGAAAGTAATGTCCTTGAGAGAGAGTCCCAGAAAGCATGTTTGTCCCTTTACCTTCAGAGAAAACAGTGAGAAAATTATACCCGTGAAGAAGGGACCCTCGCCAAGTCAGCCAGCACCCTTGCTCTTAGAACTCTAAGGAATGGATTCCTGTTGTTTATAAGCTGCTTGACCTATGATACTTGGTTATCAGAGACCCAATGTACTGAGACACCATCCTTTCTGTCTGAAGTCTCATGTTTAACCTCCAAGTATGTTCCTATTTGAGGTAGTAATGGAGACTTTCTAATGGACTACATCAAGGCTTAGACTGGTTTGTTTCTGTTTCATTTCCAATTACACTTATTGGAGTGATATTCTGAGCTACAAGATTATGGGACTTAAATGTGAGAGAGGAGAAGGGTGATTTGAACATTGTGAAGTGCTCACCATATACCAAGATCTTGCTGTAAATGGTCTCCCATATTCCTTACAACAAACTGAAAAAAGAAACATCACTCTCTCTGATGTAGAGATGAGGACCTGAGACTTCCTGAGAGCTCATATATCAAAAGCCAGGATTTCAAGCTGGATCTAACTCTAAAACATGTGTTCTCTCCACTACACTGTGCTGAATCTTTTGGGTTCTGAAAACTATATAAGAAAGACCAGAGAGAGAGAATTCCTTCAGAGGAAAATATCCAATATTATTTGAACTATGTTTTCATACCTTGTTAGTAAATCTACATGGTGCAAAATGGATCTTTCTTTTTTAAATAAAAATCTCTTATATGTTCCAATTTGCATTTTATATTTGGAACAGCTTATCTAGAAAGTTGCATCTTGATGGTCACTAAGAGCCAGTGGAAATTGTTACTTTTGTTACATTAAAATCTGCAATGCTCTTGAGGATGAACTTTTCAGTTTTGGAACTGCTGTTTTAGCCAGTTCCCCTGGTTGCCAGAAAAAAAAAATCTCAAAAGAAGTTTATTGTGAAGTTAAAATGGGCTATCTCTGGCTATCCTGGTGGAGGGATTAATATATAGCTCATATACTGGACTGGGGGCTAGACCAGTGAACTGAGGGATTTCGTGTTTCTCCTACCACCAGTCATTTGCTTTGCTGTTTTCTGTTTGTCCACCCAAGGGTCTCTGCCTACGTATCAGTATGATTATGACTCAAAGTAGCCACCAAGTCTCCCAGTTTCTAGTAATCACTAGGTTGCCATCTGAAAATACTCTTGAATCTCTTTAACTTCAAAAGAAAAATCTGATTTCTCAATACTACTGTGTGTCTCTGGTCAGGTGTCCTCTGCTGAACCACTACTGTCCCTGGGGGGAACCACTACAAACATGCCATCTCTCTAGCTAGGCTGTAGATACAGGCAGTTCCTGGAGGAAGGGGTCCTAAATTAAGCAGGCAGGCATTTCAAAGACATCTCTAAACTTAAACAGAAAGTATACAAATATGATGATGTGTGATGTCTTTCTGTATGCTGTGAATTATCATTGGATAACAAAGGAACTGTTTTGGCCTATGGGAAAGCAGATTATAGGCAGGAAGGAAATCCCAGCATAGGTAGAGGGGAAGGAGGGGGAGTCAGACAGAGATGCTGCAAGCTGCCACCCAAGAGAGCAAGATGTAAAGAAACACAGGTAAAGGCACTAGCCATATGGCAGGACACAGATTAATAGAAATGGGTTGAGTTAAATTGAAAGAGCTAGCAAGAAATGAGCCTGAGCCATAAGCCAAACAGCTTGTAATTAATGTAAGTCTTTGTGTGATTATTTGGGACTAAGCAGCTGTACAACTGCAGGTCTGGACCTCAGGGCTAGGCCAACCAGAAACTTCTTATACAATATGGTCTTGTTATTAGAGTATCTTCATATAGTCTTCTTAAACTGAAATAACTTACCCTCATTTGCTCTTAAAACTATGACCAACTGCATAAATGACTTTCCGCTCTCTGCCATTTGACAAAAAACAAAACAAAACAAAACAAAACAAAACAAAAACCTAGAGATGAAGCCTAGTATTCAGTTTTCTACCTTACCAGGCTACATCTTCTTCCATGGAAAATGTACAAAACATTTGAAGGAACATTGTCTTGTTTTGCTTTCAACCTACAGTTTAATTCGCACTTAGTGCTCAGGAATGAATTTTCTAACTTGAAGCCACAGTGGGTATTGGCTTCTCTTCATAGAACTATGTTTTTGTGTTTTACTTAAGATGGGTGTTGTATTCTATTAGAAATTTGTGATATATTTTTCTATTCTGACATTGTATAAACTTCCAGGAATGATGCACACCACACCAAAAAAAAAAAAAAAAATGTATGTTGGGTAGATTGTTTGGGACTGTAGAACAATTGTAGTTCCAGTTTGTACATTCCTAAAAGGAGCAGTGGCCTGAGAACCATCTTTACAATACACATGGAGAAAGCCAGGTGTGGTGGTGCATGCAAGCGCTCGGGAGACTGAATCAGACGGCTCACTACAAATTCGAAGTTAGCCTGGTCTACCAATCAGTGTCCAGGCCTGCCAGGTTACATAGAGAAACCATGTCTCAAATAAATGACAAGGAAATAAAATGTATAATATTTTCATTTATATCACTTTTTCAATGACTCCTAAACTTCAAACTAAAAATCATGAAAGAAAGAGAGGGGGGAGGGAGGGAGAAACAGAGAAGGAGAGGAGGGAAGTGAGTAGAAGAGTAGAAAAGAAGGAATGAAACGGAAGGAACAAAAGAGGGAAGAAAATGCTGGGAATTATCTTCTTTGCTTATAGAGATAATGTAGTTTCTCTGTAGTAAATTCTGTTAAATTTTTTCAATGTTTAAGCAAGTGATAGTGTTTAAAAGATAAAAGGAATTTGTTCCTGTTTTCAAAAACAAACAACAAAATAACAGTATGGTATATTGGGCAAATTAAGATGCACATATAAAGCATTTCTTTATTCTGTTAGTAATGGACATATCTGCTAGCAGTGGTCACTGTTGCAAGAAATAGATGGCCGTTTTTCATGGAGGAACACTACAAATAAATTCCTGCAGTGTTTCAAATGCCTGGAAAAGTCTCTGGAAATGGACCTTAAATAGCTACACAGTTAACATTCAGATACGAAAGAATTTGGGAAACAGCAACTTTTTAAATATTAAACATCAAATTTCCCTTCTTTCAGAGAACTAACAACTTAGCAATAAAAATTGTCTTTGAATCTTAGCATCACAAGGTCTCGGAAAGGCAGTGGATTTTAAATAAAAACTTGCAGACAGTTCTTATTAAAGCACAATTAACAGCTGAGCCAAGAGGAATGAATTAGTAGCCTGCCCCAAACTCACCTTGACCAGACAACTCCGCCTTCCTGGAAGCCTGAATTTCTCCTTGGAGCTGACTGCATGCAGGCCTGCAGAAATGCCTCTACACAGAGGTGAGGAGATACAACTTCTACAGTTGTTGACCTCACCCCCAATGGTTAAAGAAGAAGCATGCAGCAATGAAAGTGGAGCAGATGGTGGCTGCAGAATCAGAGGAAGGGTAATAACAATGATGAGGAGTCCTTGGGCATGAAAACAATGGGCCACCCAAACAAGAAAAGTCCCTTTGTTCCTGGAAATCAGGAAAGGGTTTATTAACATGTTAGTAGACTCACCTATTGACAGAAGGGAAAAGGGAGGGTGAATTGCTAGGATTCTTCCTGGGTAGGGAATTAGAGGCTGAGTTTTAGCTCCCAAATGGGAACACACTGCTTGTGATCCTTGAGAAGGAAGACAGAATCTGGTTTTAAAAAAAAGTCACAAGTGAAGCTGGGTAGATGGCTCAGTGGGTAAAGCTTCTGTCATCATTGTGCAAGCAAAGGACCAGAGTTAGGATCCACAGGATCCATGTGAAGGCTATATGGGTATGGCAGCACATCTATCATCTCAACATTCCAGAGGCAGAAGCAGAGAATTTACCCCACTCTCTACCCTATCCCTACCCAACTCCACTTCACCCACCCTAGAAAGCTAGTTAGCCAGATTAGCCTTAAAGATAAATGTGGCTTTAATGAAACACTCTGTCTCAAAATATAAAATGGAGAGCTACAGGAAGACACTCAGCATCAACTTTAGTCACATGCCCATGTACTCACACACATATAAACATGTATATATACATGGACGTACCCCATGTAGACACAAAATCAGACACATGCAAAAAAAAAAAAAAAAAAAAAGAGTTTAAAAAACTACAAATGAAGCCATAACAGAAGTGCATATTTGAAAATCTCCACATTGGGAGCCAGATATTGTAGGAATTATTCACTGGCAAATGATTATATAAAGGATTAATATTTATTAAGTGGCTTATATAAACACTCACTGATAGAAATTTGAACCTTAAGGAAATTCTTGGTAGTTGAACTGTGTCAATCCTCTCTCCTAGATGCAGGAACAAAACAGGGAAAGTAGGCAGTGTGCAACTGGATCTTTAATGGGGTTGGCCATGCCCTATCCAGGGTCCTTGAGACACCAAGACTATATCTCTATGTCTACCTCAATGATGCCTGAAACTTACCACATTGCTTCTATTTTTTCCCCATGCTCCTATGCTTATGTCTCCTGCTGAACATATTAATATTGGTTGTTAAGAAAGTGCTCACTAGAAAATGGTACTACAGAATCCTGAAACTCACAATAACCCAGAGCTTTCTGGTCAACCTACATTATAGACAAGGAAAGGGAAAGTCAGAAATATATCAGAGGTCCCTAGATCACATTCAAACTGAAGGCAGGGAACTAGAAGGAACAAAAGACACATTCCCATAGACAGAAGGACAATGTCTTTTAACTTCTAGTACATTTTCATTCCGAAATTCTTTGACCAATTCATTACTTTAAGTAGGTTGAAACTGGGAGAGTAAACAGTAAGACCTAGTTGTTCTAAATGATGACTTCTATAGAAAATACAAATGCTATCAGTTAGCCTGTAAAGTAGGTTTTAGTTTGCACATGATATATTTATAGCCCTGTTGGATATCAGAGATCCTTTTCAGATGTTGCCCTTACATGGGTGTTATATAGCACAGATGGATGTTTACCTGGCATGTTTCAACAGCAAGAATGAGGACTCCAAAGAGTCTGATATTAAAGACATCACCATTGCACTTTCTACAATCCCAACCGTACAGCCGAGGAACTGGGAGGGGAGCAGTCTGGCTGGAGTAGACTTTGCACTGAAGATCTTCTCTGTCTTTAGATAAAAGCACCTCGTATTTACATCATAAAAAGAAGCAGATTGTGTGCAGGCAGCTACTTTTTGTTTTAAGCATATGTGAAAGATAAAACTTCATTCACTGATTAATGAGAGAACTATTTTGATGTTGCAACAGAGCCAAAGTCAGCATCACATGAGACATGTCACAAAACAGATGCTGAAAAGACTGTAAAATAGGTACAAAACATGGTACTATCCGGAGACAGCTATGCAACTGCATCCCAACAGACCTACCTTGGATTTTTCTTATCAATACTTACATTATGAACTGGGCATGTGGCTCAATGGTAGAGTACTTACCTAGCACTCATGAGGCCTTGGGTTCAAAGATAGCTAAGCATGGCAATATCATATGTATATAGAATGATCACTCAGGAGGCTGATGCAGGAAGATCTTGAATTCAAGTCAGCCTTGTATAGGTAAACAGTATCTAAAAAAATGAAAGGAGAAGAAGGATTTCCGTTATTTTCAATTCTCGGTAAGTTACATAGAAGTGTAAAGACCTCAAAGACAGTGAGAACAAGACTTTACTAAAGCAGATGACTTAGAGGAATATGCTAGATCTGTGTTTTTTCCTGAAGACCCTTAAATCTTTCAGTCCATTTAAATTTCATTCACAGTGTCTATGGTTCATTCTGGCTCATTAAGAACAGGACATAGAGAAACACTAACCTATCCTGGGTGTCGCCAGGTATAATACGAACAGGAACCAAGGTCTGTTTAGTTCCAGGGACACTTTTCTTGGTGTGTGAAGCAACATTTCTTGCAAAGGGGTGGTCTGTGCCTTAGAAGATATGTGACAAATAAAGACATTTCAGTTGGCTACAGCATGGGGACTGCTTCTGATTTCTAATAGGTAGAAGCTCCATGAGGTCCCCAGCAGAGGAAATAGAACTCACAGCAAAAAGCCACCTCTTCTTTAAAATCTATCTGCTGTTGAAAGATATTTTCTTGGGACATATTTAGTTGAGAAACAGCTAACCTTACTAGTGAGAGGGAGTCCCCTCCTCAGAGGCTCAGCTCCTTTAAAGTCTTCCTGGGCTCTGCAAATCACCAAAACGCGGGAAGGGCCAAGAAGAGAAACTGGTAGGTAGGATGAGACCTTGTGGCCACTGTCAAAGCAAAAATGCTCTCAGCATACAGCAATGACATTTTTATTTTATTTGCCTTTCCTTGGATTCCTTCTACAGCTTCTTCCATCTTTCGAAAATCCTGTTTTAAAACATTTTTCCCCCAGTCACATACCAAACACTGTTGTTTGTTTGTTTGTTTGTTTGTTTGTTTTGGCCTGGGGTTTTGGGGTTTTTTTGCATCTTTTGTTTTTTTCTTCCTGTTCTGTACCTGTTAAAGCAGCAAAGCATGTTAGCTATGACAGAATCCTTTCTGAGCACACAAGAATTTTGGGAAGGCCCCCTACATTAACAACTTGTAGCCAACCTGCCTGAACAGAAGGTCTTTAACTCAAATCTCCTGGGCAACTCAGGCACCTTTTCAAAGATCCTGGTGCTGGGAAGAGAGAGCAGTTATTCTTCTTAAGAATGTCTGCTTTAGAGTTGGGAAAAATATAGACACATAGTTTTCATTTTTCTTTGCTTTGTGTCTCCATTTGTAAACCACCGAGGTTGACTCCAGGATCCTGCTCTCCAAGGATTGACCTGGGAACCCCAGGGGAGCTGAGGGTCAAGGGGGAACCACTTTTGCAGTCCAAAGCAAGGAATGCATGGTGGCTTTCTGTACTGTGTTGATCCTTTGGTCTGATAATTGTTTTTCATTTCACTTTCTTTTAGTTATGTTCATTCCATATCTGACCTGAATAACACCTTTCTTTTTCTTTTGGTTTGTTAGTTAATTTTAATTATAACAGCCCATTATCATTAGAGTGGTTTCTCAGGCCACAGTGTATTGCAGAGAGCAGACTGTCAATTAAATTGTAATGTTTTCTGAATTTGGATATGATTTCTAAAGTTAATAACTATGACTTACCTTGCTGTAGTAAAGAGAAAAAGAAAAGAAAAATCAGTGTATGTGTAGAAGCCCTGCATGTTTTGCAAACGGCCCTACAAGAAGCAGATCACATCACACTGTTCAAAAGCTGCAGCTTTGCTGACTAGGCACTGACATAGTTAAGAAAAACCATGAATCACCAGGGGCCAGGCAAATGGTACTGCCCGGCTCACATTCCAAGGCAGCATAATTTATAAAGCGCAGGACAGTGGGAGGTAGGCTGTCAGAAATGCTAAGTTCTCTGTGGAATTATTACATTCTCTTTGAAAGATTCGATGTCATTGAAACGAGGTAATCCTGGGGAAGCTCGGAGGTTCTGTGCAGTTGGGAAAAGTGCAAAGATACTTAGAAATGAAGCTAAATTTCTTAGCACTTTTCCCACTGGAAATCAGGCCCAAGGTCTTAGAAAAACAGGAGGAAAGAAATACAACAAGGATGCCCATGGCACTTTGAAACTTTCAGAGTCACCAATACCAGAAAGGTCAGGGCTATGCAGAAACATCGGCTCTGCCTTTCAGATCTATGTTTGCTCCTATACGCTTTTCAATTATTTAAGATCGGATACTGTCTACAGGTGCAAGGGAAAGAGACAATAGAAAAATTAGCAATATTTGCTGATGACTTCAGCAAACTTACTGTCAGTTGTTATATTTATTATTATTTTTGATGACGAGTAGCTTGTAGCATGATCTAGTCCTTACTAAGTGCTAAGTACTTCATGGTAAGGACTGTGATAAGTGCTTTGCATGGGTTCTTTATTTAGTCTTCTCTCAAATGGAAATACCAACCTCAGCTTGGAGACACAGCGAGACCTAGCAGTGTGCCCAATGACACACAGTTTGTTAGTGGTATAGCCTATCTTCCATTTCCCATAGCTTATTTTTAAATAAATGTATCAAGTTTTAATCTAATAAAAAAGATTAAAATGACTAAATCTACTTGACATTTTGGAATGGAATATGATTCACCTTGACTAAGAACACTTTGGATTTTGGCATAGAGAGCTGGCTTTTTTTTTTTTTTTTTCCAGATCATTTTTATTCAATTCCTGCCTGGTCCATTATGGAGCTGTACATGTCCTCTGCAGATACAGGTGACATCACTCTGCTGTTAACACCTCCATGGAACGTTTCCTCAAAGAGAAAGCTTATCTAACTTTCACAAGTGATATCTGCACACTTTTCCCAAGCCAGCTTGTGTTCTCCTTACCTGTTTATACCCTCAGCTCACTGGTAGAATCAGAGTCCTTTCTTTTAATGGATCATATGATGTCTGTCCAGTACCATCTATTTCCTTAGAAGTTTTGTTGTATCTACTAAACAGGTGGCCCTATTTCCGAAACATTTGTGAGAGCTTTATAATGGGTTTCTATGGTAACAGAGGATGAAAACATTACTTCAAGCCATTTAAAATGATAATTGGCTGAAACAAGTGCATGTATTTTTACTTGTTGCCTGGCTATTGAACGGTCTATGGTAACTTGGTTAGCGGTTTACAGCAGTTTTTTTCCTCCTTACTTCTGAGTATCGGGCCACAACCTGGTCACAAGCACTGATTTCATCATGAGTGGCCACAGAGAAATTTCATCGAAGGTTCTAGCTGAATCTTTTGTGGCAAGCATTGCCATTTTGTGGATACAGAGCGATAAGACTTCAAAATGAATCATCGACCCCATAGGCAAGATTATCAGATGTAAGCTTTTCCCATTTGCGTATGATACCAGAGTAAACAGAGGCTCCTCACAAGGGAAGCCCTTTGATTCAGCCCTGTTCAACAGATGGTCCTGGGGACGCAGTGCTGCCTGTATAGTGGAGAGAGAGCAGACTTCAGGCTTGACGTAGCTGGATTCAGAGATGGAAAACCCAGAAAATGTTACTTATCTGCTTTAATGATCCTTCTTGACCTAGAAATTTAAAACAGCAATGCCTATACAATCAGGATATTTTAATCTAATGCCTATATGGTCCTGCATTGGTTTGTTTTTTATTCATTGCTGCAATTAGATACCTAATAAGACATAGCTTGAGAGAGGATTTACTGGCTCATGGCTTGAGGTAAAGGACAATCACCTTGATGGGAAAGACAAGCTTTGGGTGTCTCACTTAATCCATTGGCTGCTGCTTGTCCATGTCTTAACTGATAAGAAGCGGGGAGAAACAAGGTTGAAAGAAGGTCTGGGCTGGTCTAAGACTAGTCTCGAAGGGACCCACTTCAAGGTCCATCAAGGCCCCATTCCAAAGGGTTTACATCCTCCCAAAACAGTGAGAGACCAAATGTTCAAACACAGAAGCCTTGGGGACATTCCTTGTTCACACCATAACAGAACCTTTCATGCAGAATTCCCAGAAGCTAGAAACCGTTCCAAATGAATCATGTCCCTCACTTGTGTTTTTTAGGACACTGCAACAGAGCTCTATCCAATAGACTGATTCCCAAAACACAAATAGCCACATATTTGCCCATTCTTCCTCGCCCCCTTTCTCCTATCTCATTAGATCTTCCATCTTATTAGCCAGTTGGCTACCTGTTTCTTAGTCTGTGCTATAAACCACTAGAAATCTGGAGATGTCTTATTCTTCTCAGAGAGAATTGAAGCAAAGTTCCACAGCAAATGCCAGGATTCTTTTAGATGGCAGGAGGGGAATGGTAACTGTGAACACACTCCCTAAGTGGTTTGCTTTGTCACAAGCACCATAGTAAACTTAATGCTTAGAACCTAACAGATGCGCAATACAGAGTTAGTAACCTGTAATGCATCAGATGCCCATCTGGTGAGCATGTCTGACAGAACACAGTGATAATAGGATAGGACCCTTTCTCCAGGGAGCCCTCAGTGTCAGTTATTACAAGTTTCGCTTGAATTTAAGTCTGTGTTGAGTACCTACATCATCATTAAAACAATAAACACAAACTGTTATTTTGCTCAAGCACCTATAGTATAAAATTCAGATGCCACGAATGACAAATTAGTATATTAGTTATATTCCAGAGGACTAAGTTCCAAAGAATCAGGGAACATTTCATAAAAAGGCAGAAATATAAAATCACCAAAATTAAATTATGCAAGATACATATCAATTAGTGTGACATATAGCAACAAATGTTTTTCATGGATTCCATAATCAAAGTGGAGCCAACATCTATAAACTTTGTCATCACTTTTGCCTGTCATTTCACACATACTTGGGTCAAAATGATACAAAAATTCATTTGATTATTCCTTGCTTCCTTTTTCTGTTATAACTATCATCCTACTCCAGCCTCAAATGGGTCGTATTGGCTCTGAAATTAGCTACTTATTAAGTGTAGGGCCTAACAAATTACTTAATCTCTATGAGCCTCAGTTTCAAATCTATTAACTGAGATTAAATTTAGTACTATCTACCTTATGGTCTTCGGCCTTGCCACCCTGAGTGCATACACCCTCATTTAACAGTACACACCTTATGGAGTTCTTGTGGGGATTAAATAACATAATGCATCTTCAGCAGCCAGCAGAGTCTGGCATAAGTGTTAAGCACTCAACAAATAGTTATTATTATTGTTATTATTATAGTTGTTTGTTATTGCCTTCATATCAATTCATTATTGGAGCTGAATTTTATGAGCTACACACAGGCAATAGTTTTATTCATTCTGAAATCCCACTGCCCTCAAAAGCATTTCTTTCTGATTTCACTTTGCTCCTGTGTGGATTTTCTTGTTACTTTTGGATATTAAACAAAAGCCATATTTTCAGATTTTTCAAAGTTTAGGCTAATTTAAATTAAGGTTTACATTAATCCCAGGGTAATGCTCTTCCCCATCCCTAGGTGGGCATGGCCAGAGAGTCTACAGGATTGAGAAAGGAGCCTCACAGACCTTGTTACTTAACCACCTTCTTAGCTTCTTCTGGCTTCTTTGGGGCTGAGGGTCCAGAAGAGACATGGGACATTATTGGCCATGAGGTAGATACAGCTAGAGAAGAAATCTGCTGCTGGTCCCTAGACTTCTCTCAGAACACTTTCTCTGTCTCCCTCATGAGCTCCATCTTGACTCGCCACTTTAAAGGTTCTAAGACTTCCTTACATCCTTGTTAGGGATGACAAATGCAGCAGGGTACAGTGGTTCTCTGCCTGTAATCCTAGCACTAAAGGAGGCAGGGCCAGGGGGACCATGATTTCAAGGCCAGTCTGGCTGCATTAGTGAGGTCTAGGCCAGCCTGAGCTATTACAAACTTAAGTCATATCTTTAAATGCCAAACAGCATCATCTTTTCCCAAGAAAGGAATAGTCTCTCTAATTCAGGTTTGACTATGTAACCCAAATAACTTCTATATGGTCTGGATTGTGAAAGGGAAATTCTTAAAAAAAATAACAGTTGGAAATGATGCAAGGCTTAAACCCTCCAAACCTACCTCCAATGATGCTCTTCCTCCAAGAAGACCCCACCTTAGAGTTCCTGTTTCAGTTATTTTGGGGTTTCATTACTGTGGAAGACACCATGATCACAAAAATTCTTATAAAAGGAATGTTTAATTAGCATGGCTTTTTTACAGGCTCAGAGGTTCAGTTTATTAGCATCATGGCAGGGAGCATGACAGTTTGCAGGCAGGTGTGGTGGGGAGCTGACAATCCTTACATCTTGACTCCAAGGGAAGAGGAAATTAACTAACTCCTGAACATATGAAGCCTCAAAGCCTGTCCTCACCATGAGACACTTTCTCCAATGAGGCCACACCTCCTAATAGTGCCAATCCCTTTGTGGGCCATTTTCTTACAAACCATCACCATTGCATACCTCCTCAAAGGGTGTCTCCAAGAAGAGATTGAACATTTAGGTAAATCAATCTATGGGAGACAGTTTTCATTCAAACTCCCAGAGGCAGCTATTATTATTATTATCTAGTGAGACTATTCCTGTTTCAGAGAGATAGATAGAGAGAGAGAGAGAGAGAGAGAGAGAGAGAGAGAGAGAGAGAGAGAGAGAGAGAGAGAGACTGACTCCAGGCCGCATAGCTATAGTTTCTGTAGCCCTAAATTTTCATGTGGTACTGGATGCTGATGCTTCCAACTACTTCTGTCAACTGAAGGTCCTCAGCTACACATAGCAACTCTATTATAGTGTCACCAGAGATGCCAAGGCACTAGACAGTATATCTTTATTCTATGCTCTTTAAGAGTGGCCTGCTGCTGGACAAAACCATGTCACTCAGAGATGCTTTATCCAAAAGCCACATTCTGTATTAAGAAATCATAAAGTATAAAATCTAGAAAGCTAGAATTTTAGAATTCAGAAAATGCCTAAATCACCTTTCCTATTTTGTTCATAAAAGACTATAAAAGGATGTGACTCACCCAAATACACCAGGTTATTTGAGACCCAACTGGAACTGCTTCTGGACTCTTATTCTCAGGCTGATATCTGTCTCAAATGTGAACTGATTTTGAGTTAGGCCTGTACTAGAGAAAGTTAATCCCACAATAGAAAGGAATACGTGTTCTAAATCTGGGATTAAAACCAGGTATGGTAACATATGCCTGTAAATTTAACTCTCAAAGCTGAAACAGGAGGATGGCTCTTTAGAGGCTACCTGGGCTACATAGACACCTTCTCAAAGGTATAATAAAACTGGTATTAAAGCCTTTGCTAGTAGCATGTAGGGAGAAAATCATCTATTAAAAAGAATTCAAGTTAGTTCTGAATCTGTCTGAAAATACCCATGGATCTTTTGAGTCACAGGATATTTCCTGAAGAGAAAAGGTTAAGACAAAACAAGGCAAATTATGTTAAATAATAATGTATCAGGACATTTCCATTTCAAGTAAGGATAAAGAAAGGAAGGATGTTGGCCAGCCCAGAGCTTGGAGAATGAAAAGCGGGAAAAAAGATTCAGGAAATGGAGTGATCAGGGAGACCTGAGAAGTACATTAGCTGAAACAAAAGTCTCCTTGACTAAAACCTTTAGAAACAAAGAAGTATAGTACCTAAGTTCAAACACTTACACTGTACAGTGATCACACAGCCCTCTAGTCCCTCATTTGAAGTCTATAATATATGCAACACTGGGTACTAAGGGCACTTGAAGAGTAATGGGCAAACAATTTGCCCCTGTTAGGAGACAGGAACATTATAGAGTCAAGGAAGACACCAACACGTAGGTTGAATGGTTAACAGAATAATGGTCCCCGGGGACATCCATGTCCAATCTTAGAAACATGTAATTGTGTGATTTGCAAAGGAGAATTGAGATTACTAATCTACAAATACGGAGGTCTCCTTGGCTATCCTTGGGAAAGGAAGTCCTTGAAAGTGAAGAAGGATTAAAAAAGAGACCAGAGTGATTGGGGTGTGACAATGACCCTACCTACTATTGCTGCTTTGAAGCCGTGAACTCAGGAATGCAGGTGGCCTCTAGAAGCCTAACTGGGGAAGAAGATAAAGGGCATTTTCTCCCTCAAGCCTCTGGAGAAGGCAATCCCACTGGCACATCTACTGAGGTGACACCAAGTTCAGTGCGAGGCTTACAACCCCAGAACTACAGCATAACAGATTTGGGTTGTTTCAGGCACTAAATCTGTGGCAAAAAGACCAACAGAGAGCAAATAGACCTAATTTAGATTTGATAAGAATCTTAACGCTAATATTTAGACCCAAAGTATTTAAGTCCCTTGGTCTTCTGGGCTCAGTTATATGATAAGGGCAGGTCCAATTGCTATTTATGTCTCTATATGGCTGGCCTTAGCTTACTTCTCCAACATTATCTACCACGTTCTCCTTCATGAATGTTCTTACCTGCTAAACTGGACCATTGAATTGGTATTCCCATGCCCACCTCCTGTACTTTTCCCTTCTTGTCACTTGAAAAGCTGTAGTTCCTTTGACCTATGTGGCATATGACAACCAGCTTGCTAATAATTAGTTTGGTCTTCAAGGTCTACTTTCAACACTACCATTTAAATCACAGAGGCCCTCAGCAACTTTCCCTGGAAGCTTACCCAGTACTTTGTTCTTAGCGCTGCTACAACTATTTGTGATTTGCTTACAGCTTGGTCATTTGAGTGCATTTCTTAATTCATTGTGTTGACTAGAAGCTCCTTTGGGCATAATATATATTGCTTGTCGTTATGTCCTGAGAGAAACAAACAATACTTTTTATATCACAAATGCCTAGTATGTCATTGTTGAATAAAGTCATAAAGTATTTGTCTACACAACTTGCTTAAAGTGGAATAATTTATAGTATATACTGTCTTAGTTAGGGTTTTTATTGCAGAGAAGCGACACCTTGACCATGACAACTCTTACAAAGAAAACATTTAATTGAGGTGACTCTCTCACAATTTTAGACGTTTAGTCCATTATCATCATGTCAGGGAACTTGGCAGCATGCAGGCAGAGGAAAGTGTATGAGATACCCGGTGTATCCTGAGCATAGGAAAACACAAAACCTGCCCCCACAGTGACACAGTTCTTCCAACAAGGCCATGCCCACTCCAGCAAAGCCACACCTCCTAATAGTGCCACTTCTTATGAGATTATGGTGGCTAATGACATTCAAACTACCACACATTCTATCTTGTACATTTTCTAAGTTCAGATGTCCCTTTGGCTTCAATTTCTTGGCATGCCTCTCTACTCTGTCCTTTCCACATCTGTCACTAGAATCTGGATCCATCCCCCCTTGGTCCTGTCTCCTTATATCTCTGCTCCCTATCCCTGGTTTTTCTAGATGAGAGTACACAGCTTGAGATCTCGGGAGGAAGAAGGGAGGAAGGCAGGGAGAACCTCATGTCGGCTTCTCTTCCATCACTCCTACAGTTCATGCAGCTACAGCTCCATCATTTTGTCCTTGTTTCTGTTTCCAGGCACCTTATTAGCCATTGTTGCATCTCCTCTAATGTATAGCAATAAGTATGACCAATTTGAGTCATTGATACCGTAGGTACAATCTTCTAGCATGTCTCACTTCCAGGCTAACTTCCTGCTTCACATGAAAGAGTCTCTCAATGTCTCACATTGTAATTCAACATATTTTCCTACTGAATGTCTGGAAAACTTGTTCTGGGGAGCTTTGGTTAGGGATGTTAATGTCTTTTACTTGATAAAAGATTTTAAAAGTCAAAGAAGATCCACAAATCCTTGATTGAACAACTTTAGGCATTTTTCTTTCCTATGAAACATCTTAAAGCCTTTAATATGCAAATGTACATTATGAATCTCCAAGAGGGATATATGATGTATTGAATTTCATACACTTATTCGACCTTGGAACTTTTTTCTTTGAAAGTTTTGTAAGTGTATATTGTCCCCTGCATACATATACACAAAGCAGATTAGAAGTCAGTTCTTATGAATTGACACAGGTATCTGGATATGTGCAGTCATTTCGGGGGACAGTGCTGTTAAATGCTGTTCAGAGCACAGCAGATTGTGAAATGGAGAATCGGGTAGAGGACCAATTCAACTACAGACTGTACGTGTGTAACAAAAGGAGAGAGATATGATGGAGGAGTTGCACCAGAAAAGTTGGTACTGATCAACATGTGCTGTTACAGTTAGAAAGAAGAAACTCTGCCATGTGCCTGTAAGCAGGGTGAGTACAGATAACAGTAATATACTGTGTACTTGAAAGAAGACAGACATGGTATACACAGTACTTGGGAGACTGAGGAAGGATTGTGAGTTGGGTACTGTTCTGAGCTATATGTATTAGGAGTCCCATTTTTAAAAAAATGCTAGAAAATGCTATTTTAATTATTTTTAGATATAAAACATGATAAACATTTGAGAATACACATATTTAATGTGATTTACAAATTATACAGTATAAATGTGTTGAAATAGCATACATTAATCTCTTAATATGTCAATATTTAAAATTTGTTTTCAGATAGGTCTCATTCTATGGCTCAAGCTGGCCTTGAAATCATGACCTTCCTATCTCATCCTTCTGAGTGCAGAGACTGTAAATATGTGCCACTGTGGCTCAGATGAAATATATAATTTTTATATTTTACTTTTAAATTAAAAATAAATTCGATTTTTTTTTTAAGAAGAAAGAAATGCTAGTCTCTAATTTCAACATTGTGATTATTAGCTGGGAATTCCCGCATAATATTCAGTCATACATGTCTTTTGTTTCCTCATATAAAATATGTATAACATATAAAAACATATGCAAAATAGCATAGTTAATAGTGATGTTAATTAAAAATAAATAATATCTGCTCAAAATGTGTCCCAGGAATTTTAAAAAGATAAGATTAAACAGTTAAAAGAGAACTTTTTTGAGTTAAGTACATACATGAGTACTATGTTACTTCTTAATTAATCTAGGTTTTCTAAAATTTTATTTATATTTTTACTTTTCAAATTATTTATGTGTGCTCCAAGAGGTGTGTGTGTATGTGTGTATGTATATGTGTGAGTGTGTGTGATACATGTGTATATGTGTAAGTGTGTGTGTCTGTGTGTATGTGTGTGTATTGTGAGTGTGTGTGTCTGTGTGTGTATGTGTATGATATGTGTGTGTGCATGTGTGAGTGTGTGTATGTGTGAGTGTATGAATGTATATGTGTATATGTGTGTGTATGTGTGTATGTGTATATGAGTGTGTGATATGTGTGTATATGTATGAGTGTGTGTCTGTGTGTGTATGTGTGTATATTGTGTGTGTGTCTGTGTGTATGTGTATGATATGTGTGTATGCATGTGTGGTGTGTGTATGTGTGAGTGTATGTACGTATATGTGTATATGTGTGTGTATGTATATGTGTGTGTGTATGTGTGTATGTATGTGTGTGTGATATGTGTGTGTATGTGTTTGAGTGTGTCAGAAGGTAACTTGTGGGATTTGATTCTTTTCTTTCATCACGTTGGCCCATGATCAAGTTCAAGTATTCACTGAATACTTGGTCCCTTTTTGGTAAAACTGTTAGGGAAGGGCTAAGAGGTGCAGCCTTGTGTCAATGGGGTCGAGCTTTGAGGTTTCAAGAAGCCTGTAGCATTTCCAGTTTGTTTTCTCTGTATCCTGCGTGTGGATCAGGATGTGAACTCTCAGCTACCTGCCTGCCGCCATGCTCCCTGCCATGATGGTCATGGACTCACCTTCTGAAACTGTAAGCACCCCCAAAACTCTTTTATAAGTTGTCTTGATCATGTGTTATCACAGCAATAGAGTAGTAACCAAGACAATGTGCAGGAATGCAAATTCATAGAAAACTTGAAAATTATGTTTTCAAGAAATTTCACCTAAATTATTTCCCCCAATAGAGAGAATAATTCACGCATTTCTTTTTTTTTTTCTTTCTCAGGCATATCCAACCCCTGTTAGTTATAATGCATGCAGCCCCATATAAAATAGTAAACTTACCTAAAACATTGAGATTTTTAAAATTATATTTATTTGTGTATAAGTGTGTAAGTGTACGTGTATATACGTATGTGTGTGCATGCATGTGTGTACATGCGTGTGTGTACATCTCTGCACATACACCCATGGACATGTGTACCACAATGAGTTTGAAGGTTAATTTGAGGAGTCAGTTGTTAGATCTATCCTTCCATTATGTGGGTCTTAGGGACTGAACTCCCATTTTCAGAACTGGTAATAATTGCCTCTGTCTGCTGAGAGAACTTTCTTACCTAAAATGTTATATGATTCTTTTCGTGTGTGTGTGTGTGTGTGTGTGTGTGTGTGTGTGTGTGTGTGTGTGTGAGAGAGAGAGAGAGAGAGAGAGAGAGAGAGAGAGAGACTTGAAGACATGGTTGATAAGAATAAAGGTATAGATATCATGCTGCAATATCAGAAATCTAGACAGCCACTTTGCTTGTATTGGCTAAGAGAAAGGTTAAGAGGAGTGAGAGCTTCGACATGTAGCAGACGGGATAATCAGGATGTGAGAGGTCACACCTTTAGCTGTTGTCTGAATGGCTTTGAAACAATGAATGGCTCTGTTGGTTTCTGGAAACTTTGGGTCCAAAGTTGTCAACTATTATTTCATATTCCACAAAGTGGAGGGTATGCCTCTGTAAGCAAAATGGAAAATGTTTCTCACTGACTCTATGACACCATAGACATTTCATGGATATCTTGGTCAGTTTTATATTGCTATAAAGAGATACAATGGCCATGGCAACTCTTATAAAAGAAATTATTTAATTGGGGCTGGCTTATAGTTTCAGAGTTATCATGGCAGGAAGCTTGATAGCATTTAGGCAGACATGGTGCTTGATGGGTAGCTGAGAGCTACATCCTCATCCACTGGCCCAGAGAGACTCTGGCTTTAGCTTGGACTTTTGAAACCTCACCCCCCCCCCCCCCACCCGAAACACACTTCCTCCATATCTCCTAATCCTCTTCCACTGCTTGGTGACCAAGCATCTGAATCCATGAGCTTATGGGGGCCATTTTTGTTCAAGTCACAATAAAATACACAGAACAAGCAAAAAATCAGGAAAAATGGGGCATGTAGTCACATACTTCTCCATTCTCCATCTCACACATGACCGGGTCACTGCAACAGGAAGTAGGTCTCTTTCTTGGCCCCTGCAGTTCTAGAATTAATCCATTAAACCATCTTTTGGGGTTATTTTTAAACTCTAGTCAATCTCTTGATTTGGGATCTAATTTAGAGAAGGGTGACTCTAGGTCATCAATTAGCATATTATTTATCCAGAAGACTCTGATCTGTTAAACCTAGCAATTAATTTTAATTCCTCACTCTATTTACTTTAAAAATGGGACTTGTAGCACTCTACATCTATAGAGTATTGAGAAGGAATCTCTGCTGGTTGTTTTGTGGCTAGAGTTATGGGCAGTGATGAGCAGGAAATTCACGCAGGCAGAATGGGGCTGCATCCTCTACCATTAACTTCAGGCTTAGGGATGGATGGTTTCTCACCAATGACTCGATTTGATACCTAACTTAGAGATGTTTCTTTTCTGGCCACTTTTTGATATATAACTATGCTTTGAGTATTTGTTTCTGAGAAGTGTCTGCACTCTAATAAGCCTCTCTACCAGTGCAACAATCTAAATCAGACCAAATTAGGAAAAGCCAAAATATCCCCTGATGATTTTCCAACTCCCTCAGAGAGGAGACCAGAAAGGGAGACAGGAAAAACCACGTGTTTGTTTTCTGAGGTGCAGTTTAAATATCCTATGGGAGTGGCCTTGAACTTCTCTGGGGGGAGGAACCTTTTTTGGCCTGATTTTCTGAAGGACAAAGTCTGGGGAGAGAGAGAGAGAAAGAGAGAGAAAGGGGGATGGAAGGAGGGAGGGAGAGAGAAAGAGAGAGAGAGAGAGAGAGAGAGAGAGAGAGAGAGAGAGAGAGAGAGAGAGAGAGAGAGAGAGAGGTGTGAGGCTTCAACCGGAACATTCCAGACTCTGGGTATATGGATGCCAGGGTGCCAGAGGCTGAGGTGGAGCTTCCACCAAAACAGTTTCCTTTTTTCTTTTTCTTTTTGGCTACTTTTATTATTTGATATGAAGAGAGTATAATCTGAGACTCTTTCCAAACAGTTTTATATTTTATTTATATTTATATTTACATACACATGCATAGATATTGCTGCTTTTCTTTGTTATTTTTATTTTAAACACAAAGGACCTCTGCATATGTTCCAAGAGCAAATTCATGAACCTGACTAAACGATGAATTATATGTCATTTTCTATATGTAAATTCCTCCTGCTTCCCTTTCCCCCATCATGATTTAAAACTGATATGGAACCTGGTATCCTTTATGCGTCTGCTTCAGGTTCCACCTACCAAGTCTAGACATAAGAATGAATTTCTCAGCAGTGAATTAATTAGACATTCTTTGCTGTGCTTGAGAAGGGAGAATCAACAGCAGAGAAACAAGATTGAGAAGTGTTGAGGGAAACAGGTCATTTCATCTTCCAGAGATGAAATTGTGTGGAAGGAAGCTCTGCGGCGCTCATTAGGAACAGTCTCCATAGGCGAATGGAAGAATGGAAGCAGGAATTCCAATTGCTTTTCATGGAATCTGACCCAGAGTTAACAAAGAGAATTGCAAAGCTTTTCCATATGCCATTTTAGAGGGGCCTGTCAATCTCTGCTCTCTTTCTCTGGTGTTGTTTGAATAAAAAGAATTATTGAAACTGAACTGGTTCAGGTTTTTATAAATCAAGATGTCAACAGATACAAGCACCAGTCTAGTTACAACAAGCTACCAGCCGACCACAGTTTCCAGAATAAAATTAACAGCCTCCGCCCTTCGTTTTTTAAGCTCTACAAAGAACACATTGTTGATTCTCGAGTAAAACATGCCGCGTAAAGAAGCTCCCTGGCAGGTATTCTATTTTTATTTAGCTGTTTCGTAACTCAATTATAATGTTCCTTCCACCTAGTGATTAGCATATACATAGCAAAGAGGGCTCAAACCCTGGTCTTTTCCCATCTAGTGTCAGTTACACTCAGATTGCTTTGGAGTTTGTACCTGTGTAGGTGAGCATCACTGCTGAGCTGGCAGCTTGCTGTTGTGCCAGAGTTGAGGGTCAAACTCTTGGAGAATGGCCCATCCAGAGGCCTGTGTAGGGACTTCCTGCCATCTGTAATAATCCAGACACAAGAAAAGATGTGAGCAAGAAGCACCCAGATGACTCCCCTCTAGCTCTTCCACGGGTACACCAGAATGTCTCCTAGTTCCATGATTCAGGAAATATAATGCCCACCATCAGTCACTTCGTATACTAGCCAGAGTTTTGCATTTGACTGTGTTTCAGTTTTACAAGCCTCTGGGATTTTTTTCCCTCCTGCTTACTACCTTTTGAAATGCTGTGTAAGGAATTCCCCCAGGATGAATCAGGCCTGTGCAAAGCAGAAGCTCCACGTGTCCTTTCCTCTGATCTTCTAGCAAGGTCACCAGTGAGTGACCCACTGTTACCCAAGCTACCTTGCTTTTAGGACAAATTGTTTTGGTAGAAGACAATGAGAGGAAGTGATGTCTCACTGGACCTATTTTCTGGCAAAGGTGGCACTGGAGGTTTCAGACTGAGGGGCAGTGGTGGGGCTTCATGGTCCAGCACGGGGTCCAATGTAAACAGCCATCTTGGTGATGGAGGGAGAGAGCCAACACATCTTCCTCTTGCAGTTGTGATCTGTATGGTCCAAGCCTAAGATATTTGTTCCCATCAAAAACATATAAGCATTTAATGTAGCTGTTCCTTGACCACATACACTCTGAAAACCAGAGCATTTAACTTATTTGTTGAGATTTTTTAAAAAGATTTTGAGATGTGATTTTTAAGTACATTATTTTCCATAGACAATTATAGCTTGTGGTTATTAAATTCAAAGACCAAAATGTCTGTGGGAAAATACCTAGCATAATTACCCTCAAGATACTTTGGAGATACATTCAGATTATATTTAGTTTAGATAGTAAAACTGCCACCCTTTTTCCCTCCATTCTCTTTCTTCATACATTCCCTTGTCATACATATATTATTGAATGATCTGATTTCTCCAGACCTAGATGAACAGCTAGACAGATGGTGTATGGTAGGGATCAATATGGTAGCGTATGTAGGCATCAGTGCAGAACTCCTTGTAGGGACTGAAAACAGTTACCATGAGCTCAGTGATAAAAGTAATAGAAAATGAGACCATCCAGATTGGTGAGTAACGAGCCAGGGAGATGGCTTGGTTCATAAATCACTTGCCGTACAAGCATGAGGAGTTGAGTTTAGATCCCCAGCACTCAGATAAAAAGCCAAGCTTTTCTGAGTACAACAGGGAGGTTGGGACAGATAGGCCCCTACGTTCACAGTGTAGTTAGTCTAGCCAAACTGGTGAGCTCCAGATTCAGTGAAAGATCCTGTCTTCTGAACAAAAATGGGCACCACAGATGAAGGCATGTAATGTTGACCTCTGACCTGCACACATCAAACTACATACACAAGAAAGTGATTAATGTCTTTTAAAGTGAATCCTGTTTTATTATTTTCTACGTGATGTGAACTAGGTCAATCACTTTAAAAATACGTCGTTGGAAAAATATTTAAGCCATTATTAACCCATGGTAATGGATTGTGACCACTCTTGATGCTATAGAAATAATTTCTGGACCTGAAATTTGAAGATATGGCTGTAGATTAGTAAGCCCTTTCTTCGTAAGACAGACTATCATTTTCCAAGAAAAATCACCAGCAAATGTTTTCTCCAGCTGAAGAGCACACTACAACTCTATTATTGCTGCATTACAAATTTATGGAGTCTAAATCAATGAGTTTGAACTGTACAGATAGTAGGAGAGATGAGGAATTCATGAGGTCAGTGCACAGTACCAAGTTACAGGAATCATATGTAAAGGTCTTCACGTTTTTGCTTAGCTCTTCCATGATGCTACACTGGGATTCTAAACTGGAATGGCGCATTCTTTCTTTGTCCTATTAGTTTTAAGCATTATTTCATTGAGCAAAAAGGTATTAAGCCACATGGCTAAATATAAATAGAAATATGGGTTAACTTAAAGTATAAGAGCAAGTTATAAGGCTGAGCCATAGACCAGTCAGCATGTAATTAATAAAAGTCTTAGTGTGATTCTTTGGGACTAAGCAGCAGGGGACTCGGGTCTAGGAATGGCCAGAAAACTCCTGACTACATTATATCAAAATTTAGACAAGATAGTATTTTGTTATGAATACAGTATAATTATTAGTGATCTGAAGGAAGAATTTAAATTATCTTAAGACAAGTCTCTCAGGTGAGACTCTATCTCATGAAGAAGCCACTATTTTTTCCTATAATTTGGAGATGTTCTAAGTCCCATGATAGCATCCTTTCTATAGCATCCTGGGACTGCTTTGTATTTCGTGTCAAATATGCCACTTCCATTGTATAGAATTGTAAGAGAACATTATCCTCACATCGACAATAATTTCTTTGTTTTCTTCTTTTAATGTCCACTGGAATCTTATTAGTAGTAAATTATTTTAAACTTGATTTTGAATTCTTTTCTCAACATGATTTTTATGTTTTTACAGCTCAAAAATAGCACTTCTAAGTATAGGCGATAAAACCATCTGGCTAGAACAATCTAGAGATAGTTCTACCAGGCCAAGAATACAGCCTGCTTCTATCTTTGAGATCTACCAAAGCAGGGGTGTACAGATGTGGGATACGGAGACCCCTACTTTTTTTCTTTTCCATCTTTTTATTTATTTATAAAGGTTTTTTCTATGTATACCATTGCGTGCCCTCCCTTCCTTCCTCCCAGTCCTTCCTCAGCCTCCCCCCACCCTATATACCCCATCCTTTCCCCAAGGAGGGTAAGGAGTCCCAAAGTCGGTCAGTTCAGTCTAATGTATCCATTTGAGGTAGGTCTGATATCCTCATCCCAATATTAGGACTGGGTTAGGTGTTCCTCTGTAGAGAATGGGCTCCAAGGTGCCAGTTCATGCACAGGAACATAGTCTGATTCCACTCCATGAGGTTCCACATACTGCCCATGCCATTCAACATTCATCCCTTTGGAGGGTTTAGTTTATTTTCACAATGGTTCCCCAGTGGCTGTTTTTGATTCAGTGACCTCCCAAGAACTCCAGCCAGACATTTCTTTGGGACTCCTCCTCATAATCCCTATTTCTTTGCTCATATAGACTCTCCTCTCTTTCTATTTAGATGGATTGGGAGCTCAACCCGGTGCATAGTTATGAATCTCAGCTTCTGTTTGAAGGTGGATAGGTCCCTCAGGGACACCTTGTACCCCAAATTCGATATAATGCATTCAGAGAACTTCGCTGGAGGCAGAGGTGAGTGTCATAGGAGCTGAAGCTTTTCCAATCAGGGTCTGAAAGAGTTAAATCAGAACTTTGGTGTACTCTCTGTCTTACCTTGCCTTAGATCTTGTGTGTGTGTGTGTGTGTGTGTGTGTGTGTGTGTGTAGAGTTATTGTAGAAAGCTCTTTAAACATTAAAAGATTAAAGAATAAAAAGTTCTGTTAGGACAGATCTGCACTTTTGGTTCTTTCACATAAAATAATTAAATAATGTATATATGCAACACAGATAAACTCTCATTTGCCTGAAAATATACTGGTAATTAATCTTCGGGAATGAAATTGAGTGAACAGAGGCCAGTGAGATGACTCAGTGGGTCAAGATGCTTGCCACCAAGACTGACGGCCCGAGCGCTGACCCAGAGATCCACATGGTAGAAGATAAGAACTAAATCCTGAAAATTTATCTTCTAACTCCCACTTGTGGGTTGTAAGGTAAGCACACAGGCATGCACACATACATACACAAATGTACGTACACACAGGCTCATGCACATAGACACACATATACACATACACAGGCATGTGCACACACACAGGCACACACACAGGCATACACCCCCCCCCCCACACACACACAATTGTAAATGTACTTAAAGAAAAAGAAGTTAGTTGAATAGTCTTTGCTAGCTGTTTTATTAAGTTTCTGGCCTGTCTGGCCTATGGTATAGTCCCGCAGACCTGTAGACCTGCAGACCCATAGTCCCCACAGAGACACACAGACACTTAAATTAATTTTATGCTGATTGGCCTAGGGCCCAGGCACATAACTTGCTAACTCTTTACTCTTAAACTAACTCATGATTCTTATCCTGTTCAGCCATGTGGCTCAGTACCTTTTCTCAGAGTAGCATAGTTGACCTCTGCATCTGTGGCTTCTCTGGCATCTCTGTGGCATCTCTGCTCTGATCTCTGATCCCAGAGTTTTTCCAGTCTGGTAGCCCTGCCCACACTTCTGTCTGCCTTCAGCCAATCAGTGTTTTTATTAAATCAGTAGGCGGGACAATTATTTGCAATGTAACATCATAATCCCACTACAGCTATCCCTTTGCAATACCTGTCCTGTAGAGTAGAACCCTTTATTTTCAGTCCTCACTACTCACCAGGTTACTCCCTATAATATGCATATGTATCCTTAACTAGTTTTCCTCTGCTTTCCTTCTATTGCTTTTTCATGCACTTTTTAAACTAATTTTTCTAACTGCAAACCTAATCAGGACACCCCTGAATAAAATTTCCTGTGGGCTCCGTCAAAGTTCTTCAAGCACTGGAAATCCAGTGTTCCACAGTCCTGGTGACCAATTTTTCCTGAAGCCCTTTTCCTTACATTCTGGTTTTATCTAGGACTAGCTCAGTCACCCCACTTCTGGTAAAATTTGGAATGTACATGTTCTTTCTTATTTTTGCAAACATTCTTCTTTTTTTTGAAAAAAAAATCCCCTATTTTATTGTTTTATTTAACTTCAGATCATCCTTATTTTTCTTTAAGTTTCTGGTCAAACACTCAGTTCTAGTAGAGGCATTCCTAAATACCCTAAAGTATGCATTGCCACCAACATCTTCCACTGTATTTATAAGATTATTTTGACCTACACTATAGCTCTGTAAAGAGACTTAATTACTCAAATGTGCATACTTTCAGCATTTTTTTTTTTTAGTACCTAGTCATGATAGGTACTCAGTACATATTTGTACCTTTCTCCAAGTTCCTCTAGAGAGTGACTTTTTCTTATAGATTTTTGTAGTCTTGCAGCTACCATAGAGCTCAATGCTTCACACCATAGGTACTAAATAAATATTTGTTGAGTGTTCTAACTAGCAGAGTAACTTAAAAAAAAAAAAAAAAAAAAAAAGGCTGAGGTGTTTACTGACCAGAAGTCTCAAGATGGATATATTTTTATTTCACTCCAGAGCAGTTAACCTAAGCCATGAACTACAAACTAATGTTATTCACGGACAGCAACTTTGCCTGTCTGCCTATGCTGTGGCGGTATTAGCTATGCAAATAAATATTTTGATTGTTCTTTGGGAGAAGAGGATTACTTGATGACTGTCTTGAAGTATATGTCAGCTTATTGTGAGGTAGAAAACGAGGAGGTTTCCCCCACTGCTGTCCACCCATTGTTGTAGCTGATTCAGTGAGGGAAGTATGTCTAGCCAAAGCAAGAAGGAATTTCTTCACCGGAATCCAGACCAGACATTTTGGCAACTCCCTTTTTGTAGATGTGACTAGAAGACATCAAAATTCCCACTTTCATCTAGGAGCCTGTGAAATTCAAAACAATGTCATTACAGTGAACAACTGTCACTGTAAAGAGGCTGTTGAATTTAGTGTTGTATTCACCATTGGCTGTGTTCAAAAAAGAGTTAGTAAGTAGATTTGAGAATAGAACTCTTGGGCACTGCTGAGAAATACTATTCCCTGTTCTTCTGTTTCACTGGGCTGAGAAGACACAGGAAAACTTCAGTGAAGTAAAAGGCAACACTCACCACACACACACACCCACACACACACACCCACACACACACACCCAAACACCCACACACACACACACACACACACAGAGAGAGAGAGAGAGAGAGAGAGAGAGAGAGAGAGAGAGAGAGAGAGAGAGAGAGAGAGAATAGACCAAAGGAACCGAAATTTGGAAGGAAAATAGCATGTCCATAGCAATGCATCCAGACAAATGTACCAGTCTGGTTGTATGTCCTTACAGACCTTATAGGCTGTGACCAGCCCTAGAGAGGAAGAAAACAGCCCCTGCTATTTATTAAGCGGTTAGAATGTATGGAGCTCTGGGCTTAACCCAGCATGAGAACTTACCGTGTAATGTTCAGAACAACCTTAATATACAGTTAGTAGGACCATCGGGGTTTGCAGTTGATAAACCTGAGGCACAGAAAGCTTAGGAGACTTGCATGAGAGCACACGACTGATAGCTGATGAGCAGGGGATCAAAATCCATGTTGATGCAGTTCAGCAAATGGAGCTATAATTTAATTCCAGAAACATTACAAAGCTCCTCCCCCAAAAGCAAAGAACAAATTGAAGCCGGAATTGTGGTGCTTGGAAACAGACTTGTGTTCTCACTGTGCATCTCTGCATCCTGGCTTTTGACTGTCGGTGTCTGGAAATGGAGTGGGTAGCTGGCAAGTCCAGGCACTAGGAGGAAGAGATAGACAGGTATCCGAAACTATAATCTGCCAGAGGTTCCAGGTACTGGGGGGGGGGGGGTCAGCCTGAATAAAATCTGAGGGAAGAAGACACTGCCCTATAAGTGGTATGGAAGAGAAAGATATGATGAAAGTGTATTACCAAAAAAATCTGCTGACTGTGTGTGGCCTGTTTCCTTACTGTCAGCAACACTGGGTCGCATGGAGCTCCGAGCAAGGTAAATCTGTGACCGAAAAGAGCAAGGAATATTTTTTTCTCTCTTATGACCCAATCCCCTAAATTCTGCTAAATCAGTTCGGATGCTGGGACAATGAACTGGAGTCAGAATCCTTAACATCTGAATGGCTGCTGACATTCTCAGTCCGTTTTCTTATTCCTGGGAATGTAGAAAGGTCTGGGCTGCTGGAGGTGGAAGGCTGGAATAATTGTTGGAGACGTAAGAGAGCTAGTGTCTTTAGAATCATTCATTCATTCATTCATTCATTCATCCATCCATCCATTCATTCATCCATTCGTTTATTGATTGCCATTGTGTGTACCCACTGTCCTAAATCTTAGGTTACAAGGACCTAGTCCAAGAATACCATAAAACTGCTGCCTCCATAGAGCTGTAATTCAGAGCAGAGACATTTCTGAGAGTGACATGTGACTTTAAGGAGAAGAAAACAGAACAGGAATGCTGAGGATTAGACATCTCTTAGGGATTCTCAGAGACATAGCTCTGGAATTAACATTCCAGAAGTCTTGAATAATGAGAACTAGCAGAGAGAAAAACTTTCCAGGCTGAGCAAACAGCCAAGGCAAAGGCCCTGGGGCTGGAAACTGGAAAAAGAGGAAGCAGGCACTGAGAGGTTTTGCAGTTAGCCACCTTCAGACCTTTGAAAAGTGCATCTGAAGTAATTCCTGCTCGAATATCATGCCAAGAAAACATCCCAACCCTTAGCTATTGGATGCCCCTTTTCTTATTATTCATTTTGTTCTTAGTAAGTAACTCAAAATTTCCATCTTAAAAATTAATTTAAAAAAATTGTTTGGGGTTCAAGTTGCCAGATAAACAAAATATAATAGCAAAGGCTGTTGATAATAAGTAAAAACTATAGATGACAGGCTTCAGATCACCTTGGCAAGGGTTGCAGTGGTGAGGTTTGGAAATGAAAGGCTGAAAATCATGTACTATTTATTATTTTAATAAATCTGTCCTGATGTCAATGTAATCCAATGTTGCCACAAAATAATGGACTCGACTGCTACCTAAATGTTGAGGCCAAGCTCTGATGTTTATTTTCAAGACAGGAGACATTGATCCTTCACTAATAGGGTATTACAAGTTTATTTCTATTATGCTAAGTAACCAGTTGATTTCCTTGTTTGATTTGATGGATGTTGGTGCTATCAGAGTTCAGAATGGTCTGAGTCTAGGAGGCCAGCAGGATGAATATTATCTTCTCCTTAATTAGGCACACTTGAAATTCATTCTAGGGCAAAATCAATAAGAGAAAAACTTGGGGATACTTTGTCTCCAGAATCTTTCTTTGGGTTCCCTGAGGACTGGGATTATTTGGCACACGATTGTTCTCTCTTGAGACCAAAAGCGAGTATGAAGCCAGACAGTGTGTGAGTTGGATGGGGCCCCACTGGAAAGGAGACAGGAAGTGTGATGAGAGAGAAAACAGCCCAAACAATAGAAGGAGGAAGTGGAGCCAGAAAAACAGGAGAAGGAGGAAAAGTGACAGTTAACTACAAAGGAGTCTGAGAGGAAAGGAGAAGCAGGCAGAGACCGAAAGGCAAACAACAAAAGGCCCGCAGGGAAAAGGCAAACTGCTGACTGAGGTCCAGGGGACCTGGTCTTCCATTTTATTTTTGTCAGTTCCCAGAGGGAGGCCATGTATGGACAATGATCCAATGAACAAACCGACAGAGCTGCCCAGCTTTCTCTTTCCCTAAGCGGAATGTGAACTGAAGACCTTCATCTTCGCGTTTTATGTACCTTAGACCACACAGGCAGGCAGAAAGCAATGAACAAGGTCAAGAGTGGGAAAGAGTGAACGGTCTCATTTAGTTCAAGAAGAAATGCATCTCTTAGATATGGAAAGAGGAACAGACAGCTGCCAATCTTTTATCCTTCAATATCTTATAACAACCCGCGGTGTGCACTTCAAAGCAGTAAAATGAGAAGAAATCACGAATCTGTTGAAGCATGAGGTTCTAAGAAAGCTGAGTGATTTAGGATTATTGTCCAATCAGAGGCCTTAAGTGCTAGAGCTGAATCCACACCTGTTTATTTATGCATCTTCTCTTATATATTTAATCTAACCTGAATTCAGAGACATTTGCCTTCCAGAACATATGATACACAATGGAGTAAATGTTACAGACAAGAGTGGTTGGCAGGGTCTTTGTGACAGATTCCTGACAGATCATGATAAAAACAGGCTGCCTGACTAGAAATTACAATTTTATTACTTACTAGTGTGTGAAAAATTATTTAAAAAATAATACCTATTGTCAGCTAGGGATGCAGCTTAGTTGGTAGAGTAACTGCCTAGCATGGATGAAGCCCTGCATTTGATTGACATGACCTGCGAACTTTGGCAAGGGAGGTGTGTATACCTGTGAGCTCAGTCTTTCGATGCTGGAGCCTACTACTTCTGCATCAGAAGTTCAAGGTTATCCTCGATGCATACTGAGTCTGGGGCCAGACTAAGCTATATAAGACAATGCCTCAAAACTAAACAAGAGCAAACAAACAAAAACATACCTTAAAATTGTCAGGAGAATTAAGTGAACTATTCAGTAGAAAGGTGCCTAGCATACTGAAAACGTTTGTAAAATGTTTGAGTTAATGCATGAGTCTTCAGTAAGGGATACAAGAGTGGAATTTCTTGTGTGGTTGAACTATAGGATGTTGTGAGCCATCAAACATTTTTGGCTTACAAAAATAAGTATATTCCCATGAAGCTTTCTAATTTCTTTCACATTTTGCTGATTTTTTTTTTCAAGGCTTAGGAAGGAAAGGAAGGAGAGGGGAAAAGGGAGAAGGTCAGGTGGAGGAGGAGGGGGCTGTAGGCTGTGCACACTGCTGCCTGGGAGTGTCTGCTGACTGGAAGCTACATTGGCATTAGCCCTATTCCCTGCCCTGCTCACATCTTGTGGTACTCTATGCAACATTTCTCAAGTTTTCTGAGGTAAGGATGTGCAATATATTCCCTTGTGCTAGAAATGACAAATACTTCTTTGAAGAAGAACCCAACTATAAAAAAGAGCTGGATCTCCTAAAAGGCACAAGTCTGTGGCCAAACCACCCTGAACATTGCCAATGTAGTTACAAAGGATGCAAGGTCCAAGGCAAAGAGGAAAGCTGTGGAATGAGGAAGCTGAGATCCAGAGTGAATACTTCTAGAATGGCAGGGCAAAGGCTCAGACCTGGATTCTTCCTCCTCTGTGGAGAAGACCACACTTCTCTATAGACCAGTACAGAATTTAGTACAGTGTATGCTATCTGTCTCACCTCTGGTCACAGGACCAGACGGAAAAGCTAGGGGAAATGGATATAGAGCTACTGTGTTCTCTAATTTTGGGGCCCTTCAGAATCAAACATAGGATCAAAGAAGATTTTTTTCCAGAAGCCAGAGGCCTTGTCAAAAACTCCCCATTCACTGAGAGAATAAAACAACTAAGCACTAAAAGAGTATTCACTACTGTAAATGTTAGGTTTCTCCTCAGAGAAGCAAACATTCTAAGACTTTCCAGTAGGACATCACAGGAGAGGAGGAAAGCCCTGTATCTTTTCTTAACTTTCTCAACCATAGCCCACATGACTCTGAGAAGCCGGGAGTAACTCACAGGAAACTTGCCTTAATATTGTCAGTGACAGGGTCACTTTTAACACCACCCCACCCCCTGCCCTTAAGAATTTAGGTTTAAGAGAAATGGTCCATGGAATCAGAAAAGTCGATGACAATAAAATGATGAAGACACCATACCTCTATCACCTAAAGGTACATGATAATTCTGAGGAGTGGTAATCAGTGCCACAGAGTAGGTGTTTTCAGGAGTTACTGGATTGTGATGCATAATGCATAGAATGCAACCCAATTGGTTTCAGAGATTTTTATTTTTTAAAATCTGAGATAGGTTCTCACAAAGCTCAGTCTGGCCTTGAGTTAGCTATGTAGATGAAGATAACCTTGAGCTACTGATTTTTCTGCCTCTTGCTTGGAGTGTTGGAGTTATAGGCATGTGCCACCGCACCTGGTTTGTGCAATGCTGGGAATCAAAGCAAGGGCTTCCTGCATGCCAAGCAAGCTTTAACCAGTGAGGCTACACACCTAGCTCTTCAAACATTTATTTGAGAACCCTGAAATAAAGTACTCTCTGTAAGTATATATAGTCAAATAAGATTGTTTATGATAGACAATGGTAAATAGAGTTTATTTGGTGTAGTATCTTTCCTAAACTATAACTAAATATTCTTAAATTATGGTTAATAAATAAAATGTAAGAGTGAAATAACTTGTCATTTCTCCTTCCCAAATTTCCATTTCCAACAAAAGGAAGCACACTGCCTGGAAGGTGGGCCAGTCACCTTAGTGATACTGGGGCTTTTGATAGCTCTGAATATGCAAAGACATGCTATGCCAATAGCCTTACTAGGTAAATAATAATAATAATAATAATAATAATAATAATAATAATAATAATAATAATAATAATAAAATCATGTAACGATTTAGGAATGCACTAAAAAAAATTACAGTAAAACCATTGAATCAAGAGTAAGCTTTGTTGCATTTCCTATAACTCCCAACATTTAATGACAAAATCCAGCTAGCAAACACTGTAACACTTGAAAATTGTTTTGCAAAATATGCTAAAGTATATGAAATTGTCATACATGGTAGTACAGGTTTTAATTTAAAATTATTTTTCCTTCATTTTCAGGCTATGTGTAATGTTTTGTATCAGGATGATTTTACTCCAAGTTACTAAATTTCAGATTGTTGCTGCTGTTAAGAAAGACTGGGCAAGGGCTGGAGAATGGGTACCTTTCTCAGAGAGGATATGCATTTACTTCCCTGCACTATGTCAGATGGCTCAGAGTTACTATAACTCCAGCTCCAGGGGTCTCCACCATCTCTAGCCTCTATGAGCATCTGCTCTTACATGCATATAGCCACACACAGACACATAAATGTAAGTAAAAACGAAACAAATATTTAAAAAGACTCAGTTTAGTAAAATGGAACTGTTTGAGTTGGTAGATCTGAATCTCTTTTTCTTCAAACCCATTGGTAGGTGTTTATAAATATGTAAGTTGTAATTTTAAAAATTCAGAGCAATAGGCTAAGTAAACAGCCATTGCCTCAGATCAGCAAATGTTAAACCACTATCAGTGTGTGAAATGCTAATTGGTAGCTTTTTATCTCCACTTTGTCTGAAGGATTGAATTGCTTAGTATCAAGACTGCAGTCTCTCCCCTCCATACTCTGGGCCACAGCATTTGAATACTTAGTGAATCTCTATCTATTGGTCTATTGCCTTGAGGGGAAATTTCATAAGGTAGTTTGAGTGACAAACATCTCACAGTCTGCTCACATTCCTCTGTGGAATAGTCACTTCTAAGAGAAAGACAAGAGACATGGCTTTGTGGTCTGGAAATGCTCAGCCAGGAACATGGAGTTCTCTTATTGGAATTAGTTTTGTTTAGTATCTTGGACCATGCTAACAAATCGCCAGGACTCAGTTTAGAAAGCAGGTTATAAAAATCTGATTTAATGGGATCTATCAAGTACTAATGGACAAATTAAATGTTTTGAGATGGACATGATATGAGCACAATAGAGGAGTTATTTTTATAAAATAGTTTTATATATACATAAAAAAACCAACAGTTTTGTCTTTTGGAAAAATTACTCCCTCCCCCCAATTCCAACTTCATTGTTAAAATATTTTTATTTTTATATATAAATATTTTCTATGTTAAATGTGCTTTTAAGTTAATGTGCTAAGGTTTTTTTTACATAATTAAATTTATTATCAGTTGTATTTAAACACAAAGAGGCCATCATCTCTATATTCTATATGACACCAGAAAATTCTTCTAGGGATTGGAATGGTGAGAATGGAAGCATTATTAACCTTAATGTTTTAGAGAAAATATTAGTATCTTAATATAGTTAGAGAAATATACAGTCAGCATAAAGTGGAAACAGGGTTTTCTGTTTTAAAATGATGAAGGCTTCTTAGAATAAGATTTAGTCTCCAGAAGGAGAGAATTGTGCAAATGTGCAAATAGGATGTATGTGTAGGGACCCAATGGTTGTCACTGTCTATATCTGAAAGGCTGGCCTCACTGGTGAGCATTCCCCTATTCAAATTCAAGTTTCCTTAAACTTACCAACCAGTTACAGGGGTTAAAAAACATCTTTCAAAGTGTATCACTACATGATACTCTGGACGTTATGAAACTTTCAATTTCCAATCTCTTCCTTCTTTCCTAAAAATTGAGAATAAGACACTGGATCCTCAACCCTGTGCCTGGGATCTCAAATTTGGCTCTAAATATCTGTTTCAAATCTCATTAATTATAATATTGGTCCCAAGAGGTACAGCTGCAAAAAAGTCTTTGTACTCAAAATAATTTGAACAAGGGCAAAGAAGCATTTTATTTACATGTGTAAACATTTAGAGAGAAGTAGCACAGTGATGGCTCAGGTAGCTGCTGGGAGGTTTTAATGATAATTGATTTGATTACTCAAGCTCCAAGGTCACCATATATAGGCACGGTTGCATATAAAAGTCATTTACATTTCTTGGATGCTTTCACTCTTGTAGTGGTAACTGGCATTAATTTGGCAAGTTCTGAACTAAGACATTTTAACATTTTATTCTTCCTAGATACTAAGACCAAATTGTTCTGAATCCTATATTCTAACTTTGTTTTTAAATATCAGAAAACATGCCATTACCCACAAGACTTTCTAATGCAATAAATTTGGGTAAAAACCAATCAGATGAATGAATTACAGCAACAGAAAGTAGTGTCTCCAATATTTCTTCTTTATTTTCTTTTCTCTATAGGACACATTAAGGCAAGATGCAACTCTTGGTTATGTGTTAGCAGAACACAACACATATGACCATACATTGTTATCCTATTAACGACCCTTGGCTTGGAGGTAGAGAGTCAAGTACACTGTAAGAATAACTGATACCTTATAGGAGAAGGGTCAACTGTAATAAACCACCACAACCTACAAGTCTTGCTTTAACCTTGGATTAGCCATCTAAAGTAAGCAGCCCTTGTTACATGTTAAAAATCCTTTGGAGGCTAAAATACACTCAAGGTTGACTTGGCCATTCTGCAAGCAAACAAATATAGATAAGAAGATCTTAATATCAGGTAATTTTTTTTTTAACTTTCACAGCACAACATCCATTTCTGTTTGTTGTTTTTTTTCCATTTCTGGTTTTAATGAAAATCTTTCCCTTGTTTTAATATTCACATCAGTCAAAGAAAACCCTTGAGCAAAGTGAGTTACCTGGCAAGGCAATCTCTCTCTCTCTCTCTCTCTCTCTCTCTCTCTCTCTCTCTCTCTCTCTCTCACACACACACACACACACACACACACACACACACAAACACAAAGGGTGTGATATGCCCCCCAAAAGAGTTACCAAGTAGTAGCAGCACACTTGGCCAAGATGGTGTCCATCTTTTATCCTTTTCATAGGTCGTGGCTTCATCTCAACCTATTGTGAGTGCTTGGTTCACAGTCTGACACAATAGTTTAACTGGAATGTAGAAGACAGAAAGTAAGGAATATAGGTGCATGTGAAGCTAACCACCTTTGATGGTAAATGTTTTGACACAGTTGTGGACCTGAAAGTAGTTCAACAGTTGCCAGAGGTGTCTTTTTGATGGTATCTGAGCAATATCGTATATGCAGTGTTGCCTTGAGATGAAAAACATTTTCTGGGGTAAAGCTAATAGGAGATAATTGAATAACAATTCCACAAGGCTAGCCTTGGAGGTAGTGCTTGTAAGTGGTAGCAACTTTATATACATTTGAGCATGCTGATCCAATTTTTTAGAAGAGAGGATTGCTGGCCGGCCCTGTCTCATTCCTTCTGATTCTTCATAGTCCATTAATGTAATACTGTTCCAAGCATCAAATCGCTGTAGGTTATTAGAACCACAAGGAAGAACATATAAGCCATATCGCAGCCACCATGTGGGTCATTTGAAACAGAAAGGAAAATTTTAGTTTGAAATGGTAAATTATTTCTCTCTGGAATTAATCTAGTTAAGTCAATGTCACCCTTTATACTTTCTTCATATTAGTTCTTTTATTAGCTTAATTACTGTTCATTCGTTCTATAGAAATGTATATTTTTAAAAACCATGTCTGCCCTTTATTATTTTTGTCAAGTTCATGCTTTCTCCATTTAGCTATTTTTCTTCTATTCTTTCTTTTTATAGTTTACACCCCCCCCCCCATTTTCTTCAAAAGCAGTGGAAGTCGGCCCTTTTCATTTTGTCTCCAGTCTTTGATTGATGTTTGGTTGCCAACCCATTTTGATTCTCCCCCCCCCCCCACCCCACTGCCCTTCCTTAACCTTCTGCTTTCTGTTGCCCTGCTATCAGAGCTCACAAACTTCATTTCTTTCCTTTCCATCTATTTCCGCATCTCCATATGCATTTTTATGATCATACTGCTAAATGCTTAAGCTGTGCGCAATAGAAAGGTATGCTTCCCCATTTAAATGCTATTTCCTTTCCCTTAGCATAACCGCTCCTCCTCAACTATTCATCCTTTTCTGAGGTTAGCCTGTCCTACCCCAATGGCACCTCTCTCTTCCTGTCACCTCCCATTAGAAGCCCATCTCTTCTCCCACCCCGATTTCCACCCTGTCTGATTTTACAGCCAAAGATCTCCGACAAAATAAAGGATGGAGTCTATCAGAAACCAGGTTGCGTGTGTCTTGAGAAACTTTTGCGCATTCACTGAAATGAGATTAGGGACTTGGATCCAAAAATATTCTTGGGGAGTTTTCAGCTTGGGCACAGTTTTGCACACCTTGCGCCTCTGAGGCCTATTCTGCTGGGCGAGTATAGTGATGTCTATCAGGGCCTTCTCGGATTCTTTCCAGTCCAGGGGTCAAACTGAAATGACATTGCCCACCAGAAGTATTAAAATGGGCCAAGACGAGAGAGCCTGGGCCCGGGGTCTGCCGCAGACCTGTGAAGAATCCGGGGCCAAAGCCGTGGGCCGCTGTGGTCCCAGGAGTCGGTCCCTAGGCTTCTTTTGGGGGGTGTGCTCCCCTCTTAGAAAGGAGGCTGACACTAGGCAGCCCTTGGGACGCAGGACTCGGCCTGAGCGCCCAGGACATCGCCCAGGGTTGAGGGGACCCGTGAGTGGGGTACAATGCCTCCCCGGGCGGGCAGAGTCGCTCAGTCGCTAAGCCAGAAGGTGGAGGGTTCAGGGCGAGCGCCCCCGGCCTGCAGGCCCTCCCGGAGCGGGTGGGTGGGGGACAGCCCCGGAGAGTATAGGGATGAGATCGATTGAGAGCACCGGCGCGGGGTGTCAGGCCGGAGAGGAGCCTGGAGGGGACCCCCGGGGCTGGGCCCGTGGACTCTCCGGGCGCCCCGAAGTCTGGGGCCGCCGTGACTCCCGTTCCTCAGTCGCGGCCAAGCAATCCAGGCCGCACTTTCCGCTCCTCCCCGCGCCTTCTCTCCAGTGAGGAGCCGGGCGCGGGCGGCGCGGGGGGCGGGGCGGCGGCGGAGGGAACAGCCAGTTGTTTAAAATCCTTCTAGAGCAGTTTCTAATTCCCCCCTAGCGCCCGGGTTCGGAGGGGGAGGGGGAAGGAGAGCGAGAGGGGGGGAGCGCGGCGGAGAGGGAAGGAGGGAGGGAGGGAGCCGGTGAGGGAGGGAAGGAGGGAGGAGACTGCCGCTAAGGCCGAGCCGCCGCCGCGCGCTCGGGCAGGCCGGAGGGAGGGGAGGCCTGTCAGTCTCGCGCGTTGCCAGGGCGAGGAGGGCGGAGCTTTGGCGTGGGGCGGCCAATGGTGGGGGTGGCTGCGTGGGTCGCCATGGGGACGGGGCTGTTCCCGGGGAGGCTGTGATGGGTTGACAGGTGCGTGACAGTGGGAGCTGCTCTCGGCACAAGCATGTACGGCAAAGGCAAGAGTAACAGCAGCGCCGTCCCGTCCGACAGCCAGGCCCGGGAGAAGTGAGTGTCTCCGCGCCGCAGCCACCTCCGCCTTCGCACGCGCGCACACTCGCGCACGCACTCTCGGGGAACCGCAGCCACACGGAGGGGGAGAGTCCCGGGAGGGGGGAGTGGGTTGCAAGAGGAGGTGCGGGGCGGGGGTGCGCGGCTCGCTGGGGGGGGTGTGAGCGTCCGCCTCTACGGGGAGCCCCCGGCGGGTGGCCACGGGCGGCGGGAGGGACACGCGTGGCGGGGGGCGGCGGCGGGGATGGAAACTTGTTTGGGTGGTTGAGGGGAACCACCCCGCGGCTTCACCTCCTCGCAAAGTAACTTTGGAGCTGTGGTCCAGGACGGCCGGGACGCTGCGCGCGGCGGCCGGGGGGACGCGGGCTGTGGGGGTGCCGGGGTCCTCCCGCGCGTGGGGCGAGGAGAGGGCGGCGGCCTGGCGCGCGGAGGGCGGAAGCGGGGCCCCGCGGGGCGCGGAGGGCAAGTGCGGGCGAGGGCCGGGCGGGTTCAGGGACACGGGTCCGGGGCGCAGGCCGGGGCGGGCGAGCTGGCCCCGGGGCGGCGGGGGAAGTTTACGAGTGGGATCGCCGAGTTCCCGGAGGGAGAAAGTGCTGGCCCGCGCGGGGTCGGTCGCGGGAGCTTGACGCTCGTGCCTCCTGCGGCACACAGGCTCGGCGGCGGCCCCAGAACTTTTTGAGACTTGCCGTGTGTCCCCGGGGGCGGTGGCCGCGGGCGCGGAGGGCAGGTCCCGCGGGCCGTGGCGGCGCCGCGAGGAGGAGGGCTGCCCGCGGCGTGGACGCGGCTCGGGTCGGAAGGGGGCTGCGGCAGAGATGCTGGGCGCGAGCCGCTTGGCTGGGTCGTGGGAGATACAGGTGGTAACTTCGGTGGGAGCCCGGAGGACTCCGGAGAGCCGGGGTGCCACGGTCGCGGCACGCTGCGGAGCAGGCTGCTATTCTTGTGTACTTGTAAGGGCGATTTGGTTGTTACTAAAATGAGAGCGAATAGTGACTGTGACACTGAGGAAGAGCCCTACCCCCCCCCCCCTTCTTATGTGCAGATGTTCAGACTGATTCCCTGGAACTGGGTCTGCTCTGAGAGTCGGGCTTATCCTTGTCATTGAACACACACCGTCTGATGGAGGGTGTTTAGGCTGGGGGAAAGCATGTCTTTCTCAGAGGTACTTTGGGTCCCTGGCATACAAAAATAGCTTCGTAAATAAAAATCTAATGTGTAGGCTACCGAGTTTCCCTCTTTGCTGTAGGCAGTTAGTCTTACCCTTGAAAGTTTGTTGTGCCCTAGGGATGGGAACATTTTCTAATCTTCTTGTTGGCAGCGATACACACAATTCCCATAGGATTTAGAGGTGGCAGGCCTTGATGTTGGAAAACAAGACACAACAACAAAAAAATTAATGGAGAGATGCTATTGGTCCCTCCACTCCTGATATTCTTAAGATATCACTGTGACAAGAAATATAGAAAATAGATAGTATTATTGCCTGGTTAAGAAACTACAGTTTACTCGACTCGGAGTTCTAAAATAGTAGTTTATGCTCATTAATCATTTATTTAGCTGTGATATGTCTGATACAAACATCTGAAGGAGGATGCTTTAGTGTTATAAAGTACCTGGATTTCATATTATGGGGAGTGAAGGAATTGTGAGGTAATGAAAACATAATCTTATGGGGGGGGGGGTGGTTTTAAATTTAAAGTAATTTAGGTCTTAGCTGAAGTCCCAGGAATGGCTGATATTCTGCTGAGTCGATTCTATAGTCTCATGAATTTAAAAAACAAAAATAAAATTGTTTTTTTAGTGCTGAGACAGGGAACCTTAGACTTGGTATGTTTGGTCCTTCCCAATACTAGTTCTGTGATTCTGTCAGAAAAACAATTAATTGCCACTCTTGACTCTTAGATTCGCCAAACTGAACACCGAGTAAAGTCAACTCCTAGGAGCAGAGTAGTGAGGGCTCTGCTAGATGGTGCTGTTTGATTTAAATGTATTTCTTCCATTTATTACAATTGCCGATAGGAATTCTTAGCTGGCTTTGCTTTATGGATTAGAGAGCGGAAGAGGCAGCCTTTGCAGAATCGACAGTGACTGGTCTGGGTTCATGGTTTCTACACTAATTTCTAGCAGATCTAAAGCAAATAATAAAGAACATCCCATTTTTATAGAATAAATGTCATTTTCATAGGAAAATTGATCTGCTCACTATTGTCTCTGTGTGTTTACTGATTTCAGAAGATAGGAAACTTGAAGTTGTCATTGAAGGTATGGCAACAGACTTTTGTTTTTAATTTTCAAGGTGGTAGAGTTTAAGAGGTAACTGAGAGACAAAAAAATTCTCTAGTAAGCAACTTACCAGTCTTTAAAATCACAAGTAATTTAGATTTTAGAAATAACTACAAGTGCATTTTTATAAAAATATTCTCAAAGCTGAGTTGTGAATAATAGAAAACATAAAGTAAGCATATTAGTTTTATAATTGAGAGCTGTGTTTTCTCACACACCTTCATAATGGAGAGCTGATAGGCATTTACCTGTATCAAGTCTTGGCTTTCTCTTGTGGTAAGAAGCCACTATACAGCGTATTTGAAATTAATTTGCAGATTCTACAGATTCTAAAATTTTGTTTTCTAATTCTAATCATAAAATTGGCTAGGGTCAGATTGTGTGTTTTGTTGTTTTACCAAGCAAACGGGTCAATCCCACTCAAAGGTTTGTAATATGTTTAGAGAGAGTGACTGACCCCAGAGGAAGGTGGGATGTTTGCATAGCTATTTTAATTCTGATCTCGTTAGATTATTGCCTCTGGCTTTAGTACTTTCCTTAGAGCACCGACCAAAATAATGATTAAATAACTGTGTAAGTAGTTGTTTATATTTTTTATATTTCTTTTGAGTAAGGGACAGTAGTTTTTAACTTGCTCTCTAAACTATCTTTGACATTAAGAACCCTATTTTCTAATACTGCAAGCACCAACTTTTTCCTGATGAGTATGTCAGATGTATAGAAATCTTTCCAATGTGAAGAGTTTTCACTGTAGGGACATACTAGGTTGAGTTCCATATTCTTTAGCCTAGTTTTATTTCAAAAATATTCCCAAACAGAATACAACAAAAGTAACTGTTGCTTTTTGCCATTGTGTGTGCATGCCATCATGCAATGCTGGGTATTTCTTGTTTACTTTCTCTTTATTCACATTTCTTCATGTTCTTCCAATAATTCTGATGTATAAGTAGTTTTTCCTTCTCCACTGAAGTAACAAGACAGAATCCCTATCTTACTAAGTAACCAGGGACAAGATCTAAAAAACATCTGAAGCTGTGTTTGGAACAAAGATTTCTCCAACTTTGGCACTTGTTACTTATTGAAACTGAAAGGCACACTTTCAGTGACCAGGTTACCTTCCCTGTTTGGAAGGGTGTCTCCGATATAGGAAACAGTGTTGCACAATCAGATAGAGCAGAATCACCTATTTGGTCAGCGTTGTAATCTTAACTATTGCTGTACCTCTGTTTAGAGCTTTCCACATTGACAGATTGCAGATGTGTATGTGGTGTGGGAGAAGGCATAGAAAATTTAGGGATGGAGATGGAAACTTAAATAAAGGAAAATTCTTTTGTCGTTTGAATGTCTTTCCAGAAATTTTATTTTATCATTAACAATTTTAAATAAAATAGTTGTGAGCTGTTTCTATCTTAATTGCGTTTAACTTAAACCACACGACCAAAGAGATAGTGATGACCTATAAATACTGATACTAGGTTTGTGTTTTGAAGTAGGGGCTCATGTAGCCTGGGCTAGCCTCAAACTCTCTATGTAGCAAGAATGACCTTGAACTTCTTACCTTCCTGCCTCTGTATCACAAGTTCTGGAATTATAGGTGTGTACTACCACACCCATTTTTTATGTGGCCTAGGGATTGAATGAAGGGCAAGGCAGGCAATCTACCAACTGGGCTACAGCCTCAATTCTTAATTTGCTAGTAGTATGTTATGACACTTGAAAGAATAATTTGCTAAGAATTGAAGATGGACGTGAGAGGCGCATAGAAACCAGTGACACTTGAAAAGTATTTATTAAACAGAAATTAAATTATAGCATGGCACACTTAAAAGTAACTTTGATGTTTAGATGTTGGTTCTTATAGTTGAACACTCTGAAAAAATACTTTATGCTTCTAAGTGGCTACAATCAGAAGACTGCTTAAATACTACTGAGTATGAGTTTTTAGGGACTAGTATCTGCTGCCTTGTCCTCTCTTTCATCATTAAAATGTCCATACTAAACAAAAATTACAAGTCTTCATTTTGTTTTATTTTCTGAAGAAAATTAGGCAGATGAAGTCTGATGAACAGCTGAGACAATGTAAAGATTTTTAGTTTATGCCTTTGGAGAGGGAGATGCAGAGGATGGCCTTGTGCAGGCAAAATGAAGCAGGGTCCACTAGTGACATCCGAACCCACAGGATTGTTAGGGCCAATGAGAAATCTTTATGAGAACAAAAGACACAACTCTCCTCCCAGCTTCCAGGGTGTTTCTTCCAAAATACTGAGCAATTTAGATTGGAAATGTCAACTTAGCTGGGAGAATTTTTTCTTTTGACGGATGTCTTTCATTTTAGGAAAAAATAAAATACCCTCTCTCCTGATTTTTAAAGGAATGACTCTTAATTAGTTGAGAGAGTCAGAGATTGTAACTCTGGCTGGGTTGAAACTTACTAGGTAGGCGAAGCTGACCCCACACTCAAAGATCCCCTTGTCTCTGTACCCCAAGTGCTAGGATTAAAGACACACCACCATATCTGGCAAATTTTAGTATTTTATATAGAGATTTATTGTTATTCTTAGGAATAGTATTATAAAATACTATATACTTTAAGAGCTATTAAAATATATGAAAGGTTCATTTTCATACTTTAAGAGCCACTTTGCCCATAAACCCAATTCAGGATGAAGAAAAAGATTGTTAAGTTTTAGTCTGTAGTAGTGTGCCAAATATGGCTTGTATCTCCAATTGCTAGAAAACAGAATTGTGTTGTTTAAAATCAGAACATGTTTTGGAGCAGGAACTGGATGCCCAGGCGGAGGCAGTTTTCCAGTTCATCTCTGTAGTTTACAGTTCCAAGTAAAAATTGAATTTAGAGTCTTCCTTTTTAGAAGCATGGAGATTTTGATCATATATTAGCATTGGAACATAGGTTTAGGACCTGACTTTAAAACTATGAAACTCTTTTGAGACATACACAGCTTTAAAACATGCTTAGTTCTAATTGTGTTTTGGCATACATGGGAATGTTCTCCACTACTGTGCATTATTGCACAGTGTGAGAAAAGACATTATCTGTATGCTAGTGACATTATTTACTAACACTTAATCCTTGGCAAACATATGCTAAACATTTAATTTATCAAGAACGTATTTTAAAAAACAGCCTTAAAACAAGTTTGGAATAATGGAATATGTACTTGTTAATTTTGGGAGATAAATTTTGGATAAAAATTAATAGAATATATTTACATTTTAAGAGTGCTTACCAGGTTTTGTATGTATTTTATATACATAATGGCTATTTCTAAGACACTGTATAACAATGGGTGGAGTTTTACTTGACTGGTACACTGAAACTGCGTACTCACTAAAAAGGCAGTACAGGGTAAAGATAGCAGTTGCTTTGGTCTCTTATCAGGTCTTCCCAGGCTGTCATTCTTAGGAATTTATGAGATACTCAGAGCAGGCCCAGTGGGTCACAGAAACAAGAAGAGTTCTATGAAGGTTTTAGATCCCCATTGGCCATGATGGATGAGTAGTGGTTTTTGTCAGAGTAAGTTAATAGCTAGAGGATTCTCAGTAGTGGAGATATTCATATTTTCAGATAGAAATTTATTGGAACCAGCCTAGGCAGTGTTGATGCAGTGGTGGGTTATTTGTATATCACCTATCTGTTTCTGTGTCATCTGTGTTTAACCTTTCTAGCCCTTCCTTCACCTTTCAAAAGGCAGACATCAGTTGACATCATTTTCTGGTAATGATAGAACCCATATTTTATTGTAAGAACTTCGATGATTGGATTTCATTCAACCCCACCACCCAATGATTAGCCATTATGACATTTTACATCACAATTGAGTTACATTGAGCTTGAACCAATGCTATGAGCAAGATATTTGTATACTCTAGTATTTTTACTTTATAGGCATGATATAAAAAAGTTCAGCATTGTCTAAATTATAGAAAGTGAAGCATGGCACTTTGCTTTCCTAATTATAAATGTTTTTGTAGCTGTAGCTACTGGAGAGTACAGTTTTAATTACTAATACAGTTTTAATTTTAATTAATTGTAAAAATCAAGCCACATTAAAATACTAATGAAATATTTGTGAAGAAGGTCAAGAATAGAATATGAAAGTTGTCTATTTTAGAAGAGTTGGTGACCCAAAAGCCTGGCCTCTGAAACTCAAGTACACTGTGGTATGTGACCAGGTTCTTACCTGTCCTTTAGTTTACCCCCTTCAAACATGAGATTAAAAAACCAAAGGCTACTTTATGAATGGTCCAAATCTAAGTAAACTAATCACTGTATAATGCTATCTCACTTAAAAGTCAAAATGAATGCAAAATTGTAAATACAGACCTTTTGCAGGTTTGTCTTAGAAAGTTACTTAGAAAGTACAGAGCAGCAGTACTCTTGATTTATTTGTATTTGGACCTTATTTCATTCAATCCTCTAATAATCCCATAGGCCGTATGTCCTACCTCTTAATGAAACAAAAGAACTTAACAGTTTGCGATGTTTTTGGCTTGAAGTATCAAAACGGCATAAAAATGGCTTAATTAATCTGGTTTAAAAATCAGTCCCCTGTCCCACAACATCTGAAGAGTTGATTGAGTCAGTCAAGAACATGACAGCTTAGAATCAGCTTTCCTGCTGTCACTTAGTGTTTTTGTCAGGAATGTTATAGGTCTGTCATAGGTGTCCAGCATTACTTCTTGTAAAAAGTGTAAGACAGAAGGTAAAATTTCCCCTGTATGTTTCATAGGGAAGAACGGAAACACCGTGAATTGGGAGATCTTGTAATGCCTTATTAGAAAACATAAAATTCCTTCCTCTGAACCAGTTTCTGATAAAGCCTTTCCAAAACTGGCTTAAAACCACCCATTGCTCACTCTGAGCTGGAAACATCCCTCCTCTCTCACCGACTGCCTAAATACAGCAAGGAAGAACCTAAGGCCGATAGAGAAGAGAAAATGAGGCCTGCCCTCATGGAGTGGTGAAGTTTGTTGGAGTTATGTGTACTAATAAGTAAATAAACAAATGTACTAGGCAATATTTTGACAGTTATATTGACCATAAAAGTAATAAAATATGGAGTTGTAATAGAGAATGACCAGAAAGCTGTATTAGATTAGGCAGCCACAGAGACAGCTTCTTGGAGAAGACATTTAAACAGAGACCTGAGTAATTAATACTAAAAGGAACAGTTAGGACAGCAGAATTTCAGGCAGGTCTGAACTAACATAATTATGTCTCCACATAATTGTTCAACGACTTGTTAAATATGAGTGAAGGTAGGGGTAACAAAGTGTACTTAGCTGGTTTTCTATTTTTGCTGAGCATCTGGGATGTGAATCCAGTTGGTATAGTCTTCCTAGGTGGGAGGGGTGAGGGTCTGTAATCTCCCAACAGTAAAGCTTTTATAATGGTGTTGCTGAGAGGAAGAGCCGAGCTTGGTGTTGGGGAATAGCCCAGTCTGTAAAGTCCTTGAGTTATATCCCCAGTACTCATGTAAAAGAGCTGGGTATGGTGGCATGTTTGTAATTCCAGTGCTGGGAGGGAGAGAGGCTCAAATCTTTGAGCTCTCTGGCCAGCCAGCCTAGCCTATTTATTTAGTGAGCTGTAGGCCAGTGAGCAACCGGGACTCAAAAAACAAGGTAGACAGCGCCCCCTGAGGAATGTCCAGCTGCCACATTTGCATGTATACACATGCATATAGCAATACACCCCCACAGACATGTACACACATATCATCACACGTACACAAAGAGACATAGGTTAAGGAACACTTAGAGCTGTTGGGTTAACAGCAGATGGTACAGTTGGCACAGTGGTACAGTTTCTTCTCCTAACCTTCCAGATAAGTTTGTATGATTTTGTAATCTTCTTCCTCACTGACCATTTTTGTTTCAGAATTAATTATATGTGTTGTGTTTAATTTTGATGTCTCATTTCTCACTTATATTGGACATTAGATGAGGACAAGATGGCTTGCTCACCAGTGCAGTCCCACTGCTGGCTTAGCACAGGGACTGGGTCTGTTATTCTTGCAGCATAAATTAAAGACAATCAATTTATTACATATACTTCATCAGTGTGTCACTACTTCTAACTCATTTTCTCCCCCAATGATCTCAGTGTTTGGTACTAGAATTATATAATTTCTAAAGTTTAAAAAATATAGGAATAAAGTAGTATTTTTTTTTTAATTTCAGAGCTGAGGTTATTACCTGTGAATAATGAATATGTGTGAATATTTTCATAGAAAAATAGACAATCTATGCAACACAAATGTAATAATATAAGTGAAGTTGTGGTTCATATTTTTCAAGTGTTTTAATATACTTCGTTTAAATTTCCATTGATTATCAATAAACCATATTTTAAAATACATACCTTTAGTTTTTAACTAGCATGCACAATCTGAGCCATGATTAGAATATTTTGGTCTCTTTGACCAGAAGTTAGCTGTCCCTTTGAATGGGAGGTGAATGAAGTTTCAACTATCAATTTGACTAACCAGGGAACTGTAGATCAGATGTTAGTTACACGTTTAAGATGTGAGTTACAAGTACTTTGTAACAATACATATTGTTAAAGTATATTAAGCACAGTTACTCAATGCCCAAAGTACCATGTCATGAATAAAATGAGCAAATCTGATTTAATTTTATTTGGAAAGTATTTTACATACTATATATTTTGATCATATTCTTTCATCCCTGAATTGCTCCGATCCACCCTCTGCTTCACCCTTTACCCATGCAACTTCATTTTACTCTCTCAGAAAGTATAAAACAACAAAAACCCTGACACTTGAAACAAACAAAAATAAGTAAGACAAACAAACAAACAAACAAATCCCCCAAAGCACACACATACACAATAATCTATTTTGTGTTGGGCAAATACTCCTGGGCATAGGGCCTGCCCTGCTGCTTGGTTAAAATATATTCAGTCACACACTGTTGGAGAAAACATTTTTCTCTTTGCCAGTGGGTATCAATTCCTAATAGCTTCTTGGTTAGGGGGTGGGACTTTGTGTCTGCTTCCCTTTCTCCACACTGGGATTCTGTAACTTGTGCATTCTGTCACAGTTTTGGAGAGTTTATATGTGTATTAGTCCTGTCATATTTGCAAGATACTGTTTCCTCAGTATCACCTGCCATCTCTGCCTCTTAAAAGTTTTCTGCCTCCTCTTCTGCATAAACCCCTAAATCTGAAGAGAGGAGTTTGATAGACATCCCACTGAGAGCTGACTACTCTGAAGTCTCTCATGTTCTGCACGTTGTCCAAATGTGGGTGTTAGTGTTACTTACCATCTACTACAAGTAGTTTCTCTGATGAGCATTGACTGATGCATTGATGAATGGGTATAACAGTATGCCATTAGTTATTAGTATTTGCTGTTCCTTTAGGAGAATAATAGCATTAGGTGTTACCCTACACTTAGGACCTATATTGTCTCAGGTTTTTGCCTACTTTAGCAGTGTTAGGTATTAAGACCTCATGGAATAGGTCTTAAACCCAACCAGAAGGTAGTGGGTTACCCTTAGGACATCTGTTCCACTTTGTATTGGTATATTTTGCATGCAGGTCAGTGCTGTAGGTTGTGGGGTTTGTAGCTGAGGGATAGTGATGATTACTTTTCTCAGCTGGTAGCATCCTAGCACCAAGGATGCTAGTCAGGAGTGGGCACCAGCTTGACCTCTTCATTCTCTAGGATATAAGTAAGCGGTGTCCTGAGCACCTGGCTCTTACTATTTGGTTGTAGAGTGTAACCAATAGCTTTGGTAAATAGCCTGTGATATTTGGGGAGTATCTTAGGAAAACCACAAGTCTGATATTTTATTATGTTCTTACATAAATGGATTGATGGGTATGGGAGTCAGGGTAGTTTTAACTGTCTTGTATGTTTTGGATTTCTAATTTATGAGGGCATAGGCAGTTTTATCAATGAACTCTTAACCACTCATTGGTCTGTTTTCTGGAGAGTTAAGATAGGGGTAGGGAAAGGGAAGTTCTTCTGTTAGTTTTGTTCATTGTTTAGGGGGAATTCAAGCCAAGGTTACCTGGCCATTTGCTGTTAGGCACAGAATCAGGTGGAGAAGGTTCTTTACCTTAGGTTGGAAAGGGAAGAGGATGAGGAGGGCTTGGGCACTAGGTCTAACCTTTAAGGCACATTCAAGCTACCTCTTTCTCAAGTAGGTTCTACTTCCTAAAGTTTCCAGAATCACTTGGAATAGTACCACCAGCTGCTGACCAAGTGTTCAACACAGGAGCCTGTGGAAACATTCCATAATCAAAATATAACACATACCACTCTCTTAAAAAGGAAGAGAAAGTCCTCCCATATAAACCATCAATACTCTCCCTTACTATGGTAAACATGTGTAACATAAAATCTACCCTTTTGAGTAGTTTTCAGTCTGCCAGTCATTCCTTATCTTCATGATGTGCAGCCACTACCTCATTTCAGAACCTTACTTCCCAAGCTAAAACTATTAACCACAGAACAATAACTTCCCACCAGCCTTTTCTCTTGGCATCTGGCAACTACCATCTATTTCTTCTGTCTTTAAGAATCTGACTCTTCTGGGATCCTCAGTAAATGGAATCAAACAGTATTTGTATTTGGCTTCTTTCTTGTTTAATTTTTATAGCAGCATATACAGTAAATATGTTTCTGATTTTAAACTGGGGAAACTGAATTTCAGGGAGTGTTTATATGCTGTCCGAGGAAGCTCAGCGAATGCATAGCTTGTTGCTCATCTCATTTTAACTATTTTTACTCAGTGTGTTTCATTGTTTGACCCAGGAGAGGGGAGGGGAGGGGTCGGGGGAATTTGAATGATATGGGAAGTAGGAGACTGCTTGGGCTGTTCTGTTGATACACAGCCACAAGTTTTAGTTGAAATGGGGCCTAACAGAATATATAGTAAAGGTTAAAGAAAGATTAGAAGCAATTTACACCTGCTAAAAGAATGGATAGAATGATATGAACCACAAATAGCTCCATGTCCTTTAGCTGATATCTGAGGCTTAACATATTGGGTATAAATGCTTACATAAAGGAAGATCCTTATTAGGAGCTCAGGTTTCATTCTTTCTGTAAGCAGTGACAAGTTAACTGTTTAAGTTACTTTTCTTGGTAAACTTTGGAGTCAGAAATAAATAGGAAAATAGAATAACTAGGAAAAAACCCACCTGTAGTTATGAATTTCCTTTATCTGTTGTTTTTCCAAATGAGCATATGGCCTGTTGATCTGTTTGTTTTTGAACAAGTGAAAATGTTCAAGTTGAAAAGTTCCATGTGGTCCAGAAGTACTATACAACCATACTGAGTCTATAACCAGCAATATCTCTCGAAATGACTACTAGAAGAAGTTTCTTTGTTGGGTTTTACATTATGTACTATTCATTGCTTATGACTAGATTAAAATTATGGGATGATTACACTGTATCAGATCATTTAAAGAAATGGAAGTTGATAGGAGACTATTACAGTACTTCAATACACCTTTTTAAAGCCCTGAATCAAGCTTAGTGACTGATAGTATTGTTCCATTTAAATCGTCAGGGAAGAACTTGTATAATGAGTCTGCCATAAAGTATCCATCACACGAATAGATACATAATATGCAGCACTCAGTTTGTTTTGGGAAAACCTTGCTAATTCATTTTGGATTCAGATTGTAATGGGTAAGTTATGTGAATTGGATTTCAGTGTTCAGGGCCAGAGAGATGGGGATATAGGCAAGTTTCTTCTGAAACATTAAGAGGTGTTGATGCAGCTCTTTAGAACGGTAATGTCACTGGTAGAGAACTGAGAATACAGCCAGGCTGTAACAATGATGCCGGCTGACAAGCTGTTTCTGTGTTAGTGGTAGGTCCTCAGCAGGATGGAGTCTTCAAAGGGATACTGAAAAGTATTTAATGAAGATATGTGCAGGATTAAAACCTAGGGGGACACCCAGCGATTAGAAAGAAGAGTTTTATCGCTCCTTGGTCTGAAGGATCAATCAGAACAGTTACCAGTATCTGGGAGAGCTGCTGTCACTGGAGAAAGGCCAGCCTCCTGGAGCTGTGCTCTGAAAAGGACCACTGCCACCGGCAGCTCAGCCAGAGAAGCCTGCTTTCTGCTGCTGCTGATCATTCTGTGGGGCCAGAGGTCAAGGAATTTGGGTGCTATGCCATCCCTTGAGATAAGCCTCTGGGTCTGTGGAAGGATGAAAACTTGAGATCAAGCTCAGGAGACAGGGGAAGCAGCTAGCACAATATTCAGTCTTTTATTTTAATTTTTAACTCTAGAAACAAGCCTTTTAGTTCTTTGAGTAGAATAATCCGAAAGAAATAGAGCTTCAAAAGTCAATTTTACCAAAACAGCATTTAAAATTAGCTTTAAAATGTTGAATATATATTTTTATGTTTTGTGAGATGGGAATTAATTATATTAATCCTGCTTTCTACTATTTATTCCTTTATTCATTAAAAAAAAAGACTGTCAGTGTGTTCTGTGTGTCAGCCTCAGTTGAGCATTCCTAAGTCAGATCAGTTAGTTCAGCCACCTCTGCTACGCGTTGGACTCATTTACCCTGGTAGCAAGCACTAGAATGCAGAAGCAGAAGGTTCTGGGTGAACCCCGAGGAAAGTACTGTGTGCTTACAGGCAGAGATAGTCTAGTTGGTGCATGATCAGTTAAAGAAAATTCTAGAGAAAGAAGCATGTACATAAACATGAAGATATTAAAGAGAAATGACATATACTTTCAGTATTCCAGGGCCCCGTGGGTTGTAAAATCTGTGGAAACACATGATAGGGTGTACTGTCTGCATGTAATGTCTGTGCAATTTCTCAGGTACTTTTCAGCCAGCTGTAGATATATTATCTAGTGCAATGAGAGTGATATGTAGATAGCTGTTACATGACAAGAGAAGACCATACAAATGCAGTATTTTCTGAATGTTGTCAGTGTGAGGCTGAACTGTGAACACAGAAGGACCAACTGTATTTGGCAGACTGCCTTAAAGTTGATATCATTAGATGTACTATATATGTGTGGCAAGTTAAACTATTTTGGTTGCAATCTTGAATGACAGCTTGATTTATGAGATAAGGAATTTTAAACAGAAAAATTACATCATGTGATACATTTTAGAATAATAATTTTGGAAGAAATATGGAGAGCAAGATAAGGGGACAGCTGCCTTAGGAAATTGTGTAGTAAGTGACCAGCTGTAATGATACCATTCCATGTGGTAGAAGTTTCAGGGTGTGGAACACACTGGACTTTGTGGCCTCAATGTAAAGGAAGTAGGGTTTTTAAGATGCTATCTCATTTCTCAGACACAGACACAGGAGCTAGAGGAGGGAGAGGGAGAGGTTTAAGAGGATGTTCAGATTGAGAAACCATTCAGACCCAGGGCTTTGAGTTCAGAGGATACTGGGACTGACAAGGGATAGGGTCGAGACTTAATATTTAAAAGCATAAAGTGCTTGCATTTCAAGCATTGTGCCAGATATTTCTGATAGTTGATTTCATGTTGCTGATGAAGGAAACCAAGGCTTTGGTAAACCACAGTTGTCAGAGCCAAATTCTACGCCCAGGTTCAACATATTCACTTAACAGTGACTTCATGGAAATATGCATTTATCTTTAGTGTATAGTGCGATTAAGTTTTACCAACTGAACATACAAGTGTAGTAAGCACCCATATGAAGCAAAAGACTTGGATGCTTCATGTATGTTCCTATCTTGTCTGACTTCTACCAGTGTAGATTAGTTTTGGACCTTTTCTAGGGCCCAGATGTCCTTCTGTTATTTATTATTTGAAGACATGAGATGGGAAGGAAATGCTTTCTTGGGAATGTGGAGGTAGAAAATGAGGAAATTGAAGATAAGCCTTGGAGAACATATAAAGCCAGGTAGAATGAGAGGTTGAGATTTAGATTGACAAAGATCAGCAAACAGAAATGGGGACCTCACAAAGCTTGGCATCCCATGTCAAGAGCAGGGGAGTTTTCAGAAGGGAGGTGTGGGTTAACCTTGCCAGATCTAGAAGAGAGTAAGATGTTAAACAGGGTTGGATGATAAAATTATGATTTATCCCGTGACCCGAATAAGAAAAGCTCTGGAGGAAGCTCGGGTTAGTTAGCATGCAGCGGGTTTTTGGTGGTGGTGGTTTTTTTTTTTTTTTTTTTTTTTCCTTTCTTTTTTGACAGAACCTCATTGTGTAGATAGATATATCCCTGGCTGGCCAGGAACACAGAAAGACCTGCCTGCCATTGTCTCTGTTTTTGCCTCCTGAGTACTGAGATTAGAATAGGCTTGCATAACCAGGCCCAACCAGTACTAGTATTTTGGGGACTGGAGATAAGACAGAGAGACTGGAGCTGTCTCAGTTGTGGAAAACTTTCCTGGAGAAAGGACAAGCAGAAAGGTACTAACTGCAAGGAAATAGGACAGGCTTTACTTGATACATTTTCCTCTGGAAAGTATTTTCTGGTTCTGTCATATTGTGAGTGAGTTTGTTGATTGCTGTGGTCTACTTTGTTGTACTTTAAGTTTTATTAAAGAGTGACAATAATGGTTACTGTAGGGTATGGGAACGAAAGCCATAAAATGTTTTCTTTTTTAGTAGCTAGGCATTGAAGGTGACTGTATAAATTTTAAAATTATTTTTAGGATAGGTTACATTATTAGCTTTTTGTCAGTTGATTTTTTAAAAGCTTTCTGAACCTTAGATTAGAAAAAATGGATCATTTTCAAGAGGTACTTGGGAAATGATGGTGGTATAGTTAAGAAACTAAATTAATAACTACTTTCTCTGTGCTTACCAATGTTTAATAAAATCAAATGCTTTATAGAAAAAATTAACTTATAAAATACAGGTAAGGAACATTATTGTGTAACAGTTCTTTTCCCCCAAGATTAAAACATTCTATCCCACAGGAAGCTTCATAGCCAGGAAGTTAAACAACTCAGAATAGCTTCAGAAAGTTCCTGAAACAGACCAGATTCACTAAGCCCTTCTCTGCTAGAGTAAGCCATAAAAGCTGAGCTGTTAAGAAGACAGGTTTAGATCAGAGTCACTTGGGAGGACTACTCTCCAATCTGTTGAGCTGCCTGTAGGCTGTGTGTTCCAGGTTCTAGCTTTTGTGAGCTGCCCAGCCCTGCTGGGGTACGCCATGATTATACCAGCTGTCTTTGAGTCATTTCTGCTCCTGTAAATAATCCCAATAAAATGCATTAGTTCACCAAGTTGGAGTTTGGTATTTCTCTGTACTTTCATCTGCTGTGGGTTCCCTGTATAGGTGAGGGTGAGTAGGGTGTGTGTGTGTGTGTGTGTGTGTGTGTGTGTGTGTGTGTGTGTGTGTGTGTGTGTGTGTGTGTGTGTGTGTGTGTGTGTGTGTTGTATCTCCCTATCATACAACAAAAATGAAGATAGTAAAAATAACCATATGACATTTCAGATTATTTCAGATTTCTCCCTGTGCCTGGGAATTGTTTAATAAAAAGAAAAACAAAGCATAACCCCCTCAAGCCACTTGAATAAAAACCACCCTTTATTTTATTATTTACTTATTTTACTATCATGTAACATAATTGATAGAAATAATTTTGTACATACAATAAGCCCTCATGAGGAACTGAGCATTCACCAAAAGGGTTCATGGGCAAAGAAGCCTTGATGGATTGTGTGCACTTGAGTTTTGGGATCATACATAGTTTTCTGAAAGTCTCATATTTCTTCACACATAGGTATATAATCACTTTGCTGTTTCTTGCTTCAGTCAGAACACACAGCCAGAGAGAGACATAACGGGATTGACAAAAGAGAGGACTGTGACAAAGAAATCATGAGCCTCAAGGAGCCCACTTACATTATTTTGTTATTATATATAGTAATGGGGAGAGAGCCTAAGGCCTTACACGTTAGGCAAGTACTCTGCCACTGTGCTACATGCTCTAGTGAAGAGCCAGCTTTTCTGAAACATACTCTAATAAAGTTGTATTTGCATTAATCTTACAGCATTTGGAAGTGGAGCCTGGAGGATCAGTTCAAGAACAGGCCAGCCTGTTCTTGGTTCTAGGTCCTATGAACTTTTTTACATCCTCCCCCCAGTCAAATAAAATAAAGGTGTGAGTGAAGGGAAGAAGGTAAGAAAAGTTAATAAGATTATTACAGGCCAGGAACAGAATGGGAATGTATGAGGGATGAAGACAGGAAATATTTGTGTACATTGGGCATTTTTCAAGTTCACAATAAATAGCTCCCTTAAAAGTAAAGTTAAAAAAAGTTTTAAGTTCTGTCATCCGTTCACTCACTTATTAAATATTTATTCAGGGTCTTGCTGTACAAGGCAGTAGGGATCCAGCAGTGAAGAGATGAACCTTTGCCAGAGCAGTGAACAGGGTGCTTGGCATAGGGAACAGTTTGTGCCTGGGAGGCGGCCAGACTAGACTGATCATGTCAAGAAACAGAAAGTGCTGTCCTGCTGTGGCCTGTGTTGTAGGGAGGGGCATTCGGGAAGGGGAGGTGGGTTTCAGAGGGGACCATAGCTGCTTCTGGAAAGCCATAGGTTAATTGAGAATTCCTCCTGAGGCTTTTATGTAGGCAGGGAACCCCAAATTTACTCTTTAGCACCCTGAAAGCAGGAAGCACATAATCTGAAGTGTTAAGTGAAAGCAGCCTCTTTTCATCTAGTGGTAGAGTAGCACAGATGGATTGGTAAGTGTATTTGTTATTTGCTACAGTGTAAGTTTATACTTAGAGGGAAACAGATGATTGTGTGGAGGTGACAGAAAGTTAGGAAAGTTTGCTTTTTTCATCCTGTATTTCCTGATCGGATAAAACTTCTATTTTGCCATCAGGAGTGGTATTTATAAAATACAGTATGGACAAACTGGTGAACTTCAATTTCTTACTAAGAACTGTTATGTTATATTGTTATATGTGAAAGCATACTGTATAAGTTATAAGTTATAAAAAGTTCGGTGTCATTAAAGTAGAAAATATATACTTGATTCATGCTATGACTGATTGAAGGTTTAAAATGCAGCTGAAAATATTTGGGCTATCTTTTTATATTCTTATAAAAATGCAGTCAATTCGGTTGTGTTGATACATTTAATAATGTGTAGTATTCAGCAGGAGACAAGACTTACACTCACTTCTTTTCAAAGCAAAATACACATACATAGTTTTATTCAGTAGCTAAGTTAGCATGCTTATATTCACCAAAAGTCATTATAAAAACATGTGCAAATCAGGTCAAATTTATTCTTGAATGAGGTGGTGTGTTTATTTGAAAAACATTCCCCCACAGACAATGATCTTGATGTTGACAGGGGAGGCACCAATGCCACTGCCTCTGTGTGTCATGTCCTGGTTAAGTAGAAGAAAATACCTTGACTCAGTTTCACTAGGCTTTCTAAGTCATGTCTTTTTCTAGTTAAGAAGAACCCATATGCAGGAAGGCAGGATTTTCCTCTGTTGTTCATATTCCCATTATTTTGATTGCCCTCTTGACAATGCCCCAGATTTGAAATGTATGAGTTGTTTCTATGTTGGAGTACTCCATTGTCATTTGGAATAGACTAGAGAGAGGGAAATATTTATGTCAAAGTGTAGACTAACCAAGTTGAAGAACATCGTAGTCTAGGTTTGCCAGCCCTTAGACATTAAATATTTAATTACTGTTATATTGTCCATTCTAAATTTCCCTTGGCTGTTGCTAGTATAGAGGCACATTAAGCATTGGTTTGTTTTTATCTGTGTACTTATGGCAGTATTAAAGGCAAAGAAACAGGTGTAGTTTGTTTCTGTATCATCTACTGCTTCACATATGTATCTTTAACTTTACAAAACAGGGTGCTTGGTCCTTATGCCTGTTTACTAATATAACTTGCATGTTTTTGATTTGGGACCCCCCTCCTCAGGTAACTATAAGGCTGGTGATGCTCTCATACATTTTAGACTCCTTTTCTTTGATAAAGAAGAGAATAGTTTCGTGTATTTCTAAAAATGCACGAATATTTAGCTAGATCCCATATTACTTAGTATCTGTGCCCTGCATCCAGAAGGAAGTCACCACTGTCCCCAGGCTTATGGGAGTGCTGTCAGCTGACTATTGCTCCAGGTCCTGTCTCTCATTTTCTGTAACTAAGAGGACCCCTTCCTTAGCTGTGTTAATGTCACAGGAGCTCCATGTTTTCCTTTATGCTTGTTTGTTACTGTGACTTCCAAGTTTCATTCATTCAGTAGAATCTTGAGGTTATTGGAGCCTTCATTTTTTTTTCTGCTTATGACTGATAGGTTTTTCATATTGTGATTGATATCAAAATGATATTAATACAACAGAATCTGTTATGAGGGATTTTGGACATACTTATCTTGCTTGATGAAGAAAGGGTTTTATAACTGAATTATCATCAAAGAGCCTCTTCTAATGATGAAAAATTACTTAGAACTTTAAAAAAAATTGACATTTTAATTTGTTTTTAATAATTTTTCAAAATTATAATTAAATCCTTTTCTCCCCAAAGCCCTGAATATGATGTAAAGAGGGAAGTTCTTATAAAAAGAAATAGAATAGGAAAGCAAGCCAACAGTCCTGTTTCAGGTAGATACAGTTTAGAGCTTCATTGAATAAATTAAGTTCGTGGGATTCCACTTAATCGTCAGAGTTTTGTTTGGAAGTTGAACATGTAAAAGCAAGACAGTTTTACTGTTTATGGCCTGATAAGAGAAAAGTGGGGTACCTGATGGTGCTCTTCACTCGCCTGTGGGCCCACACTGCAAACATAACTGTTCTCTTCATAAAGACACTTACCTTTAAGGGGTTTATATTGGAATTATTTACATATTTTATGGATCACGGATTTTACCTCTTCATTTTGAAGAAGGCAAATTATAGTTTTCATATTTCAAATTATATGTGTAAATTCTTTTCACCAAAAAGAATTAAAACATTGCAGATAGGATGGTAAGATGACATTGTTTTTGCATACTTTAATTTCTGAAGTACATTATTTTATCGTTTTGAGTATGTCTTTCTACTTTGACTATACTATTTTAAATACTCAGACTTTACAGTTACTGTATGTAGGGGTATACAAGGTAACTTTGGCTGGCTGTAAAACTTCGGATAGAAGACCATGTTATGGGGCAGTGTGAAGACCTGGAAATCGAGAGCTTCAGTGCTCTGCAGACTTGAAGCACCAGGTTTGGTTCACCTGACATGGTAATTGAGATAGCGACATAACTTTTCAATTATCCATTCAGGATTTTATCTTATTTCATTTCCAAGTTGTATATAACGAAAGTTGATAAAACAACACACACACAACACACACACACACACACACACACACACACACACACACACACACACACACACACAATTACATATTATCTTTTCAAAGAATCTGCAAACAAGGGGGAAAGAAAAGTGTCTTTTCATTTATCAGTTCTTTAGATTTATTGAAACTTAGAGATCAAAGATGATTATATCAGTTGCAGTCTATTGGGATAAGGTAATTGGCCCATTTTTAAGGTTCTTGTAAGAATGGTTGCTGGCATACTTGAAGTAGACAAGCCATTGTAGTCCAAAACCTAGGGAATAGCCAGGAAATCTTTCTTGTACTTGTTGTGAAGATAATTTTCTGCTAAATTTTGCCAGAGATTCATTTGGCTTAGTAACTTCTAGACTTTGAAAGTACTGATAGTCATTATTATTGTTGGTTGTTTTTTGGCTCTTTGGTCTTTGGCCTTTGGGAGCCCACCACCTAGCTCCCCTCCACAGCCACACAGGAGGCTTATTCTTACCCTGTGGCTGGCTGGTAGGACCCTGAAGTCCTCTTCTCCTTTCTTGTATTTTTTTTCCTTCCATATTTATCCTACTATGCATTCTCTCTGCCTGCCAGCCCCACCTATCCTTTCTCCTGTCTAGCTATTGGCCATGCAGTTTTTTGTTTTTATTAGACCATCAGATGTTTTAGGTAAAGAATCACAGCTTCACAGAGTTAAGCAAGAGTAAAGAAATCACACCTTAGCATAATATTCTACAACACATGATTACTTTTTGACAGTAATACTTCTATCTCAAGAACATATTAATGACTTTTCTCTAAATCTACAGTCATCTTAAAAAGATAAAGGACAAATGTATGATATTTTTAGTAAACTATTATGGTATTTGAATTAATAGTTGAAAAACAATGATTTTAGCTGATAACTTCATTTTGATGCTAATTTTAGGGCCTTGGGTTAGTGTTTTTTTTTTTTTTTTTTTTGGATGATGAGTTTTGAGTGATTATTAGGGATATAGGGAACCATTCAGAAATTCAGTCTTGAGAAAGATGTAAGAATATATAGATGAGTATTTCCACAAAGTTAATGTTTTAGTCCATAATAGTAGGCGGAATAGTTACAGCTCCGATTAATAGGGTGCTTGCTAGATTCTTTATGTGTGGTTTCTATAAGCCAGCAACTTTGTGTAGGTGGTAATATATCTGCTTTATAATGTGACACACGTAGAGATGTCTGTTGACACAGGAAAACTTAGCTCATAGCAGGAAACTTGGGATTTGAACTTCAGCCCGTCAGTAACTACAGGCAGCCCTGTTTCCCTCTACTTTTTTACCTCTTAAATTAATACTCATGTTGTCTGGAAAATTCCCTTCTGATGAGCACTTTGCTTTCCCAGTGATGGTGGTTAAATGAGGTGTTAGTATAATAAGGTGCTAATTGAATGGTGCACAGAGCAAGTGCAAGAGAAATTAGAGAAGGAAAAGGTGTGTCCTGAAGTTGTCAGAGAAATGCTTGGGACAGTTTTGCGACTCAGCTCATTCAGCTGATGCTATGAGGCTTGTGAACACTGGACCTGGCAGGACATGTAGGACACAAATAAGAGACAGCAGAAAACAGCTAGAGGAACTAATTATTAGATGTTTAAAAGTGTGTCTGTCTTCAAAGAAGCAAGGAAGTCTAGTCAGGTCTCCCTAGAACAAGCTCTTGAGGCTGATGTGCAGTATTTAAACCATGGGGCGTTTAACTGCAACTGTTGCCAAGACCAGTGGCATTGTGGGACTAAATACTGTTTTAGGAAGCTTGAATTCCAGTGCAAATAATCCAGTTTCTAATCACAATAGTGGAACACTGGTGAAGTCAGGGGCAGCTCTGGCCCTGGGCTTGGTGTCTAACTGTTGGTGTGCTGCACTGAGTGTAGGCTGTCTGTAGGGGTATTGTGTTGTTTCATGGTAAATAATTGTCCCACCCACTGGTTTAATAAAAAGCGCTGATTGGCCAAAGGCAGGCAGGAAGTGTGGGTGGGGCTACCAGACTAAGAAAATCTCTGAGAACAGACCGCCAGGGCAGAATTCCAGAGAGAGGCCGGAGGAAGCAGAGGACAACTATGCTGCTCTAACATGGCTGAACAAGAGACATGGGTTAGATGAAGGGTACAGAGTTAGCAAGTTATATGCCTGGGCCTAAGGACGATCAGCCTAAACTAATTGAAAGCATCTGTGTGTCTCTGTGGGACTGCGGGACTGTGGGACTGCGGGGCCTAAACCTTGAGGTTAGGCCCGAAAGTCTGGGCCAGAAACCTACTACAGCTGTCAACTCCATTCAGCACACGTTGGCTTCAGGAGTTAATGTGCAGTACTTATTAACACTTCTGTTTGGGTCTCTGAGTATCTATTGATAACTCATCTGGTCCTCAGGTGGCTGTAACTTCTATCAATTTGTGTATACACACGAGGTATCTTGGGAGTGAGACTCATTTATAAATATGAAGCTCAGTTATTTTTCATATGCCTTTAAGCACATAGCCATAAAGGTGATTTGTACAGTATTTTTACAGCAGTTATATTTGACAGTGAGTCATCACATGAGACACATGGAATTTTCTGTTCATGGACATAGTTGGTATAAAATCATTTCATATTTTGGGGAATTTAGGATTAATTTTTTTCTCATTTTATTTTATTTTTCTATGTATAGGTGTTTGTACCCAATGAGGCCAGAAGAGGGTGTTGGATACCCTGGGACTGGAGTTACATACAGATGGTTGTCGGCCATATGGGTGTTGGAAATCAGGCCTAGGTTTTTTAACTGCAGGGCCATCTCTCTAGCCTCTACATCTTATTTTTTGGGCTAGAAACACTCAACTCTCAGTAGTAGCACCTCCATTCATTCATTCATTCATTCATTCATTCATTCATTCATTCATTCATTCATTCATTCATTCCTCCCTCTGTCTGTCTGTCCGTGTGTGTTTTCACATGCCACAGCATGTGGAGGTCAGAGGACAGCTCATGGGAAGTGGTTCTTTTCCTTCACCATGTGGGTTAAGGATTTGGACTCTTCTTTGCCAGGCTTGGTAGCAGGTGCCTTAGTGGCTGAGCCGTTGTCCCTGCGTGGAGCTTGGTGTAAACCTCTGTTTTCCAGTCTGGTATTTGCAAGCTGATTACCGAGATTTTAGTGTTCATCTCTGATGTTCAACATATTTGTTCTCTTCATACACTTGTGTCTGGTCCCGCTTCCTTGCTGTTTTTCTCTCTTGGAAACTCTTGTTGAAACAGCTCATCACCCTCAGGCCTTTGTTTCATGTCCCAGCCCAGGACGAACTTCTGTGACCACCCTTCTTTAGTGTGCTCCAGTACTTTGTTTATTCGGTATCTCACACCATAGCATATTAGTTATGTATTTATTTGTTGACTTTGTTTGCTCAAGTTCCTGAAAACAGGGAACTTATGTCCTTCGCCTGTTCTGTTACAGCCACATCCCTAGCACAGAAGCCAGTAGCTGCTCAATAAATGACTGCAGAGTGTGTGTATTTCCTGGCCGTCAACTGCTCTTCCATTCCTCCTCCTCAGGAGCTATGAATGGTTATTAGAAACGCTGCTCCTATTGATTTCTAGACATTGTAATATAACTTATTAGTTTTATCTCTGGGGCCTCCCCTGGTAAGAAATATTAATTTTTACCCAGTGAAGTCACTACATTACAAAATATAAATTAGCATATATATATATAATTTGTTTTTTTTGTGGTCTGAAGAAACTTTGTATCTGATACACAAATCCCCCTGTACGGGGACTGCAAATAGAAAGCACAATGGAATGGGGAAAGCAACTTGGTATTCTTTCTCCCAGCAATGACAGATGGCTGAACTGGAAATGTTTTTTAGAAGGTAAATCAGATACTTGGGAATATTTTAGTTCTATACCAAACGTTGTCTAGAAGGATTAAATTCATGACTGATTATTAACCGTAGGAGTTGGGAGCAGCGTGCTCAGATGTTCTGACCAACCATCCTTCAATTATAGGCTTACTAGCATTGTTAGGTCTATTCTGCTGAATTTTAGTTGTGCAGTGATACTGTTTTTTTCTGAGTCAGGTGTGTGATGGATGGTTGATAAATACACTGAGCCTGTTTGGATGGCTGGGAACTGTATTTCCATGTCATTTGTTTTAAACCACCATCCCAATGTTTTGTTTCATACATGATTTTGAAAATGATAGAGAAAGATGAAAACTTCTTACTGTTGATGAGCTACATTTGTATATGTGCTTTCACCTGATTTGGTTTATTTTTACATGGAGTACACAGTGAAATGAATGTTACCCATAAAAAAAATCAATATAGAGGTTTAAGATTTTCCTTTGCCTAAACTGCTACTGTATGTGATGTGGGAGTGTCTTTCTGTATGCTGTGAACATCAGTCTTTAAATAAAAGAGCTGTTTTGGCCCATAACAGGCACCATAGAAAAATAAATTAAAAAACCAAAATAAATAATAAAAAAAACCCAACAAAGTCAAAACAGTTTGACCCAGTCGCCAAAAAATAAAAACAACAACAACAAAAAACCCCAAAACATATAAAAAACACAAATAAGCCACAGACCACGTGACAGACAGATTAATAAAAATGAGTTAAGATATGAAAACTAGCTAACATTGTGCCTAAGACATAGGCCAAACAACATAAACTTAATAAACTTAATATAAATATGTGAGTCATTTCAGAGGCGTAAATAACAATGGGCGGCTAACGAGTCTAAAGCTGCAAGTCTATAGGTCTAGACCTCTAGCTGCCCAAAGCCAAAAATCCTCATTGTAACAGATGAATGATGACTAAAGCCAAATCGTGAATTCTAAAAGCGAGTAATTGATGACACTTTAAAGTAGAACTAAAAGTTCCCTTAGAAGTGTAGAAGCTGAGGAGAGAGGGAACACCTTGATGGTCTACCAACTTCTGCTAGGATAAACGCTGCTGCCGCCTGGAAATCTGGAGATGCAGTTTTTTTTTTTTGTGTGTGTGTGTGTGTGTTTTGTTTGTTGTATTTTAATACAAATATTCAAATAATGGCTACTGGTGTTACTTGCTAAGCTTAGCAGATGTGGCTGTCTCGTACGCAAGGTTCCTATATTTGAATGATTCTGATTCTAGTAGTATGGTTTTCCTTATTGTAGCAAATGCTGTTACTGTTTTGATGAGCTCGGATACAGACTGTAAGTTAGAATGACTCCACTGCACATTTATTACTGCTGCATGGTAAGGGCTGCCCAAGAGGATGGAGGATCGCTTGGGGCAGCAGGCAGCTGCCCTTTAGCAGGTTACTGCCGTGGCCAGAGCTCTGGTCATGAAGTACATTTGGGCGTGTATTTACATTTTTATTTTCTGTAACTTGAAAAGCTGTGCCATTTTGGAGTCTTGCTGGCCTGAGATACAGTGCTCCTAAAGGACCAGCTCGGGAGAGCAAAGGGAGAGCAAAGGATTCTCTGCGGCACATTCAGATGGAAGGCTGCTTTTAGTGTTGAGTACTCTCACAGACTGAGCCACTGTGTCCTTACAGTAGTAAGAGTTCAGGGCACAGTCAGCCCTAACCGACTTACCTCATTGTTGCCTGTTTCTACATAGATTTTATGAAGATGTGTGTCACACCTTCCTTCCATTCATTCTGCCTCCTGACTAACCCTGGCTCTTTCTAGGCGGCCTTGGGTAGAGTGGCATGCCTTTCCTCTGGGGTGTAATAGGCTGGTCAGCCCTCCCATTCCCCACCCTCTCTTCTTCCACTCATTTCTTTTTCTTATTTTCTCTTCACCTGATAGTATGTAGTTTTATAGACCAGCTTGGCCTGGAATCTTTTGGTCAAGGCTGACCATGAACTTTTTATTCTTCTGCCTAAGCCTCTCATGTGTGGGGATATGCATCCCCACACCTAGCCAAACCTTTCCTTTTCAGGCAGCTGTTTGTGCCTTGTCTTTTCACTGATCTCAATGAAAGTTAATTTCCGTATATTCAAAATACGATATCAGTTGTCCCTTAGGGTCTTCTTATTCAAGCTCAAAGTCAAAATAGTAGGAAGACCCCTGGCACTTACAACGCGCCCAGGGTCACAGTAACTTCCCAGGTCTACACTGACTTGTGGATAATATAAGCTCATGGAGGATTCTCTTGAGAAGTAGTAAATTTAACTGGATTAAAATAGTCATTTCCCTTTCCTCTGTGTGTGTGTGGGGGGGTGGGGGGTGGGGTGGGTGGGTGGTAACTCTTAAAGGAAGTGGGGTCTGTAGTAGAAATGGAGAAGGACAGTGGTGACTTTTAACTACTTGAGAAGGTGAACCAGAGAAAGACAGGAAAACTCCCACCAGCGGTTGGAGCATGGAGCTGGTCACTCGTTGTGTGTGACCTGGGGTCACCTGACTTTCTCTTGTGGAGCTGGTTATCAGGCATTGTATCGCAAGCTCTGGGACCTTATCCACTGTATAAGTCAGAATGCTACAGAAATAGCACTGGGAGAGTAGACATAATAAGTGTTTGCTGAAGAAAGAGCTGTCTGCCAAGTGTGTGTGTGTGTGTGTGTGTGTGTGTGTGTGTGTGTGTGTGTGTGTGTGGTGTTTGTGTGTTTAAATAAAAATGTAAATGGAGAAAGAGTTGGATAAAACTTACAAATCTCATGTTCATTAAATATCAGTTACATTTTAAGAAAGGGATTTCTTGCAGGAGATTTGTTTAACATCTAAATAGAAACAGCCTTAGAAGTTTACATTAAATCTCTGATTACATTAAAGATTACATTAAAATCTCTGTTGTCTGAACTGTCTTTCTTATTGTGAGAAGCACGGATTTATTTACTGTAGCTAAATAGTAGGGATAACCTTGGTCAGTACCTTTCTTTCCTAGATCCCTCAAGGAATGTAATCTCATTGAATATTGACAACTTGACATTTCTGTGAATGTCTGAAATAGAAAACATATTCTTCTCATGGATGTGTGAAGTGTGAGTAATATACAACAGTTTTAGTTCAGAGCTTGCTCAGTGAAGCTGAGTCCTTCACCTTCACTAATTTTCTTTGAAGACTGACCTCCATCCCTCCCTCTGTTCCTCCCTCCATCCCTCCCCCCATCCCTCTCTCCGGTGTTGCTAGGTCACACTGCATGAGTTAACCTGCTTTGCTTTCTTTCAGAACCAGTAGATCTTCCTCCATTTTCCTTTCCTTATTACTGTTGTTTGCTATTTTTCAGTCAGTCACTTTGGATCTGTTTATTTCATTTAGTCCTTAAAAGTCTGCCTCTATGGTATATGATGTACAGTGTAAGGAGCCTTGGTGAATGTGGTGTATGATGTACAGTGTAGGGAGCCTTGGTGAATGTGGTGTATGATGTACAGTGTAAGGAGCCTTGGTGAATGTGGTGTATGATGTACAGTGTAGGGAGCCTTGGTGAATGTGGTGTATGATGTACAGTGTAGGGAGCCTTGGTGAATGTGGTGTATGATGTACAGTGTAGGGAGCCTTGGTGAATGTGGTGTATGATGTACAGTGTAAGGATCCTTGGTGAATGTGGTGTATGATGTACAGTGTAGGGAGCCTTGGTGAATGTGGTGTATGATGTACAGTGTAAGGAGCCTTGGTGAATGTGGTGTATGATGTACAGTGTAAGGAGCCTTGTTGAATGTGGTGTATGATGTACAGTGTAAGGAGCCTTGGTGAATGTGGTGTATGATGTACAGTGTAGAGATCCTTGGTGAATGTGGTGTATGATGTACAGTGTAGGGAGCCTTGTTGAATGTGGTGTATGATGTACAGTGTAAGGATCCTTGGTGAATGTGGTGTATGATGTACAGTGTAGGGAGCCTTGGTGAATGTGGTGTATGATGTACAGTGTAGAGATCCTTGGTGAATGTGGTGTATGATGTACAGTGTAGGGATCCTTGGTGAATGTGGTGTATGATGTACAGTGTAAGGAGCCTTGTTGAATGTGGTGTATGATGTACAGTGTAAGGATCCTTGGTGAATGTGGTGTATGATATACAGTGTAAGGATCCTTGGTGAATGTGGTGTATGATGTACAGTGTAAGGCTCCTTGGTGAATGTGGTGTATGCTGTACAGTGTAGGGAGCCTTGGCGAATGTGGTGTATGATGTACAGTGTAGAGATCCTTGGTGAATGTGGTGTATGATGTACAGTGTAAGGATCCTTGTTGAATGTGGTGTATGATGTACAGTGTAGAGATCCTTGGTGAATGTGGTGTATGATGTACAGTGTAGGGAGCCTTGGTGAATGTGGTGTATGATGTACAGTGTAGGGAGCCTTGGTGAATGTGGTGTATGATGTACAGTGTAAGGATCCTTGTTGAATGTGGTGTATGATGTACAGTGTAGGGAGCCTTGGTGAATGTGGTGTATGATGTACAGTGTAAGGAGCCTTGTTGAATGTGGTGTATGATGTACAGTGTAAGGATCCTTGGTGAATGTGGTGTATGATGTACAGTGTAAGGATCCTTGGTGAATGTGGTGTATGCTGTACAGTGTAGGGAGCCTTGGCGAATGTGGTGTATGATGTACAGTGTAGAGATCCTTGGTGAATGTGGTGTATGATGTACAGTGTAAGGAGCCTTGTTGAATGTGGTGTATGATGTACAGTGTAGAGATCCTTGGTGAATGTGGTGTATGATGTACAGTGTAAGGATCCTTGTTGAATGTGGTGTATGATGTACAGTGTAGAGATCCTTGGTGAATGTGGTGTATGATGTACAGTGTAGGGAGCCTTGTTGAATGTGGTGTATGATGTACAGTGTAGGGAGCCTTGGTGAATGTGGTGTATGATGTACAGTGTAAGGATCCTTGTTGAATGTGGTGTATGATGTACAGTGTAGGGAGCCTTGGTGAATGTGGTGTATGATGTACAGTGTAGGGAGCCTTGGTGAATGTGGTGTATGATGTACAGTGTAGGGAGCCTTGGTGAATGTGGTGTATGATGTACAGTGTAGGGAGCCTTGGTGAATGTGGTGTATGATGTACAGTGTAAGGATCCTTGGTGAATGTGGTGTATGATGTACAGTGTAAGGATCCTTGTTGAATGTGGTATATGATGTACAGTGTAGGGAGCCTTGGTGAATGTGGTGTATGATGTACAGTGTAGGGAGCCTTGGTGAATGTGGTGTATGATGTACAGTGTAGGGAGCCTTGGTGAATGTGGTGTATGCTGTACAGTGTAGGGAGCCTTGGTGAATGTGGTGTATGATGTACAGTGTAGGGAGCCTTGGTGAATGTGGTGTATGATGGATGTACAGTGTAGTCATAGTGGAAAAACTAATGGTTTCTTTCTCCACCCTTTCCTTGTATTAACTCCTAAAACACTTTCTCTTGGTAATAATGTGTTGCCGTGAGCTTGTGTGCCTCCCATCTTTTAAAGGAATCATTTCTCAATTACTTTTTAACTTCTGGAAGAGAATAAAGGCCATTTATCACAACCAAAAACTTGTAAGTAGTGATGGTTATGGGAAGATGCTGTGGAATACAGTTCAGGCTTAGAAGATGGACCTCGGTCAGGTGAGGTTGACAGCAAGATTGACCTCTAGATTCATAGTTTTCCTCTTGGAGAGGCCACAACTACATAGGCTTCTTTGACTGGTTCTGATGCCTTTCATGTAGACTTAGCAAATGGTTGAAGTGAAGGTTTTATATTTTATGGTTGAAGAGATAACCTGGGAAACTCAGGGGATATGTAGAGTAAAAGCAAAAAATGAAAAAAAAAATTAGAACCATGAAGCTTGTTTTGCTTGGGACAAAAGGTTTAAAATAATATAAGAAGGTAAAAATCAACAAAAAACTTTGAAACAGTGAATTTTTTTAGCAAACATCAAAGGTGTAGTGTACTAAGTGTACATCATTATGTTAAGCTCCTGTGCTGCTCTTGCTTATATTACTTACCCTTCCCTTTTTTCCCTCCAGCCTTCCCCAGGTGCTCTCTGTCCACCCCATCCCATGTCATTCTTCAGTTGATACTCACTTTTTTTATTATTATTGTTACATGCATATTTGCATTTACATGGGTATAAATGTATACATATATGCCAAGTATATAAATAGAACCTGCTGATCCATTTTTGTTGTTTGTCAGTATGTTTCAGGGCTGACCACTATGCATTGACAACCAATAGGGGTTTATCTCTGGGAGAGGCTAGTTCTCTACCTCCCAGCAGTTATTGGTTGTTTGTAATTCTTTGTCTAGAGATGCGACATGTTAACAAGTCCATTGATGGTGCTGGTGTTCTGGTCTTATTAATGCAGTTATTTGTAGGAGAGATTACTAGGCTTGAGACTTCTTGTATTTTGGCTCCCACAGTCTTTCTGCTCTCTCCTCTGCTGTGTTCTCTGAACTTAGATACAAGAGCTGTGATATAGATGTATCATTTGGGCTATATATTGTGTCCAGTTCTGGTTTTCTGTGACTTGCTGTAAAAAAAAAAAGCTTCTTTGATGGTGAGGGTTGGTAGTGATACTTACCTGCGAGTTTAAGGATAAATTTTAGAATGCAGTAAGGAATTGGGCTCGTCTAGCAAAGTGGAAGTAGTAGATTGTTTTCTAATGTCCGTGATCTCATTAGCCTTGGGAAGCTGTCTAAGCTTCCAGGACCCAATCATAATTTCATCTCACCCCCATCAGAATGGCTAAGATCAATATGACTGACCACAAATGATTGCAAGGTTATGGAGAAAGAGGAGCCCTCATTCACTGTTATTGGAAATGCAAATTGGTGCAGCAACTCTGGAAATCAGAATCCTTAAAAATCTAACAATAAATCTACCATGTGAGCTAGTTAGACCACACCTTGGCATATATGTGAAGGAGGAGACAACACGCTCTCCACAGGTACTTAGGTACTTGTTCAGCCAGGTTCATGCTGCCCCATTCACAAATGCCCTTCAGCAGATAGATGATAATGCTTTAAAATGGGCACATGCACACAGTGGGATACCATTAAGCTCCAAAGAAAAGGAAATCCTGAAATATGCAGGTAAATGGATGGAAGTAGAAAAGATTTCATTTAGTGAGATCTAGAAAGACAAATGCCACATATTGTCTCTCACTGTGGTCACTCGCTCCAAATTTTCAGATGTGAGTATGCAGTGTGAACAAGCACAGAAAACAGGAAAGTACAAAGGGACCATTGGTGTGTTGTGGAGGGTGGAGGGGGTGAGAGTGATGTGGAGTGGGAAATAGGAGAACAGGAGGAGGGAGGAGGGACAGTCATGCCAGTTATTGATTAAATCCTCAAGCAATCATATACTTAACTATTTACCTAAAGTTATACACAGTGCATGTAAGTATAGGTAGATGCACACACGTGTGTAGATGTGTATCTTAGAGAAGTTAATCCACTTGGACTGAGAGTGCTCCCCTCAAGAGTCAGAGGCTAACAGAAATTCTAGTACTAGGCACGAGAAACTTCCTTTTGAATGGTTAGTCAGGGTAGTCTAAGTGACTCTGCAGACAATATGTACTATCATTTAGCCCTTGGTTGCCTTTCAGGGGTTGGGAGTGGACCCCTACTGCTGAAGATGACACACACATAGGGTACAGGACTCAGGTGATTGGGGCTGAATCTGACTTGAAAGCTTCCTTCTTGCTGTCTAGTTTCCATGGTACAAGAACAATTCTATGCAAGCTACCAAAGGAGGGATGCAATTGCACAGTCTCACCTGGTTGTAACAACTGTGGACTAACAGCACCCAGCATGACAAGATACTCATAAAGATGCAGGAAGGTGGAAGTCGGGTCAGTGGTAGCCAGTAGTTGTCTTTTTCTTACTATTAACAGAAATGGAGGATGGGGAGGACTAACCCACAGCCATTACTGCCCTCTGTGCACTGAGGAGCAGGTGGAGAGACAGATAAGTAAATTGTGATGTAGCACAAAGAAGTCACTGCAGAGTCTGGATGTGAATGGCAGGACCTGTTTGTTTTAGATAGAAGTCTTACTGATTTCTGTGATGGCCATCCCTGCATGAGCCTCCAGTGACCTTCAGTTAGGCCTCATCTCTTCAAGGTTCTCTTACAGCTGAGAATGTCTGAAGCCAGTGACCAAGCGTTTAACATGTGAATGACATCTAAGATCCAGCTGTGCTAGGTCCCTGGTCACCTGGTTTTTTCTACTGGGTGCTGACTGTGAGGGAGTGCTCTCCCGAGAGCAATCTGAAGTGCCTGTTGCTTCTGTGGACTGATATACTAATGTTCAGTCTGAGCAGGTTTTTTGGGGTTAGTTCTTTGCTTTCTTTTACTTAATTTGTGTATTTATAGTTATTGTTTTCTTTGATGCTGTAGGAAGTTGGTCGAGAATTCTAATTTGATCTTTTCAAGTACTATCTGCCCCCCCCCCCCCTTCTCTTCTTGGGAGATAGACTCAGTTTTATCTTTTAAGCCATTTAAGGACATTAAAATAGTCCTCTTCTTACTGGCTCTGTCTCACCTGTTCTTGTTTCAGGATTCCTTATGTTTTTCTCTAACTTTGAGGTTTATTATGATAGATTTTAGAAATGCTCTTCTTTTTGTCTATTTGTTTCTTATCTTGGAAAGGTTTCTGTTTGACCTTGGGGCAATGTGGCAAGGCTGTTTTCCTTGGGAGATCTTGTGATGTCTGTATCTTTGGGTCTTTTATTTTAGACCATGCAGATTCCTGGAAATTCATGGAGGGAGGTGTGGGATTTGCCCTCAATACTGTGGTCTCCAAATTGGGGCAGAAAAAGAACTTTCCTGTGACTTTCAGTGTATCCTGTACTTGCCTCCATTGCTAACTCTCAGGTCATCAAGTCTCTCTAGAGAAAGCCTGTTGTCTTCTGCTGGGACAGGAGAGAGTGCCACTTGTCTGGAACAAATACTTCCTGGGCAGGGGAAGGAACTGGGAAGCCAACATTTTTAATTTAATTTAATTTAAATTAAATTGCTAACCCTTCTCTCCTTCTGAAGTCAGCTGGTTCTGTTTCTTCTGTATTTTTCAGATTCATCCACATAAATATAACCCCATTTTTCCTCAGACTTCCTTGGATTCAGATATCTTGGTCCTGAAAAGTGATTTATGCACTTATATTACTGTGAGGCTTCATCTTGTGGACTCATTCATGTATGTAACCATGGAAAAAAATCTCTTCCTGTCATGTCAGGGCATAGTGCCCTTGTAATTGTGACGTGAGTCCATCCTTCTTAGCCAGAAATCTGTTATATGACAAACATGACCTTTTCTAGTCTTGACATACAGTTATATTGCTAATTGACGGCTCTTTTGTTAGATCTTACTATCTATTTATTCATAAACTCTGCTTTAACTTAAATGTCTTAGCACTTATTTTCACCTTCACTTATGATATTATACTTGACTTGGTGTTTAATGATAATAGATAACAATCCAAAAACTGCCTGGAGGTTCAGGAAGCAAAAGAGAGAAAAGGGCTGGTGAAGACAGCACTAGCCTTATCAGCACCCACAGGTGTCACACAAGAGGCTTGGTAGCTTAGAGGTGTGCAGTAAGCACCAGATACTAATTATCCTCCATTGTAAAATGGAGCCCTCTTATTCTTTACAGAGGAGGAAACCAGGGTCTAGAAATACTCTGTAGCTCAATATAGCCAGCTCAACTCATTAGGAAGCGGGGTGTGCAAGAGTAACCCATCATAGTTTGGCTGCAGAGCTCACAGTGTTACTGAACCGTGGGCACCCTGTGTCTCCGTGCTGCTGGGATGCTTTCCAAGCTGGGGGAAAAATTTTAGCTTTCTCCTGAAGCATAGACTGGTCAGCTTTATATCTACTATCGTTTATTTCTTAAGAAATTATTTATCATATAATCTACAAACTTAAAAACGTGACTTTCCTTTTGTTGGTTTACAGTAAGGAGAAGCTGTTGCCTCAGACTATTCTGGTATATCCTAAAAGGCTTGCTTTCTTGCCTGCTTCTCAATGGATATATTTCTGTGATTCTCTGCTACTGAGCTGTCATTTACTCAGGGTTTCCAAAGCCTTCCTCCTGTTTTCCTGACCTGTTGAACATATGGTAGCACTCTGGCAAAATGGTGAACTCTAGATTTTTTTTTTTTTTTTAAGATATAATCAAATACTAGTTATCCTGAAAGAGAATTTTTCATAATTAGGTATGTTTGTACTAGGTATTTAATTCAGAAATTACTCATTGATTAGCTGTTTAGTCTTTGAAAACATAACATCTCTTTGATTTAGTTTTGAGGAAGAAACTCTCAAAGACGGGTACCTTATTAGGACATAAATACATAGCCAGCTTTATAGGCTGTGCCTGGCTTCTCTTTGTATCCTTTAAACTGCTTCAGTTTATGCCTGCAAAGAATCAGGTTTGTCATTTTATTATTGAATTTGAACAGATTGAATATAGTTATACTCATTAGTATACATGGATAGCAATATATCTTGAATCTATACCTTTGCTTGCCTTGTTCAATAAATAATTATTGTGTTATTAAGATAATTGCAGGCTTATTTTTAATAAATATGGGATTAATTTTTTTGCACATTTCTTAAAAAAATATCTTGCCTTTTTGAATGATGAATGCAATTTTCTTTTCTCCAAACCCTTAAAAAACGTTTCCTGTGTTGAAATACAGTGCTTTCACTGGTAGATTCCAGCTCACTCAGATCACTGCTGAGGAGGATGCACTCTGCTTGGATAATCTTAGATGGGTTAGTGCTTTGTTTCTATAGAGGTCTGCTCTAGGGTCCTATTTCAAGTCTGTGCTCCCAGTCAAGACTAGCAGTGCTCTATTATTCATGTCTTCTACTTATAGGTTCATCAGCTCTTCATAGATCTTTAACTTCTAAAAGATGATGGAGAAGAGCTGACATTGTAATTCCACAGAAAAATGAGACTGAGTTTCATAGATATCTTAAGTCTTTATCATGTCCTTTAAAGCATTCATCATACTTTGTCCACTGTTAGTCTTTATCACAAAATTCTCTGAGTGGCTTCATCTGGAAGATAAAACAGATGTAAGTTGCACAGGCATGTTCAGATTAGTGTTGGGCGTTAGGAATTCTGCCTTTGTGGAGAGGTCCTCCTTCCTCCCGGGCTATCTATCCCATCCCTTAACTTTATCCTCACATCCTAACTGCAGTAGTTACTATTCCATCCCATAACCTTCCGTTCATGGCTATCGGACCAAGCAGAGTTCTACTAGCAGTGTTCTCAGCTTGAATTCTTCTAATTGAGGTCACCCCCCTTCTTGAGTTTTTTTTCTTTTTTAATTTAATGAGCAGTGAGTTTTTTGAATTTGAAGACGCTGTGAGAACCATCTCAACTTGGAATTAGAATTGTCAGTGCAAAATTAAAAGCATAATCCGAAAGTATTAGTGAGAATTTGTGCCTGTTCATCTTCCTTTTTCTAATGAATCTTTAATTTTTTAAATGAGAATATTGAATTGAAGGAACCATATTCCAGACAAAGTGACTCCTAAATTGCTTGTGAAAGAATAATTCTCTTAAGTGTTACACATCTGGTTATGATTGATGGCCTTTATAAATTTCCTTCAGTGGATTTTTAAAAATCATCTTTTTTAAAAAAATTAAGTTTTGGAAGAAACTATAATCCTAAAGTACATATGCTTTAAAATTAAAAATATGGAAAAATATGTTAAATTTTTAGAGAACATAGATTATTTAGAAGTCTCATTTCCCCCCTCCTTTACACTCTTAGAGATCCCATTACTGTGGGTGTGTAATTCTCCAGGCTTCTCTACTCTCTTACTGGTCACACTTTTGCATGTTTGTTTTTTATTCAAGGTATGAGCTAGGCTAAAGATTGTTTATATATTGTGAATTGTGATTAGATTAGTATTACTAAGAATTGTACTTACTGGTTAATAAAATGGGGAGAAATATATATCTGAAGAGTAATTGCTTAAGTACATTGTAGAAGGTGAAGTAGGGAGAGAGAAGAGGTGAAGTAGGGAACAGAAATGTGAGAAATGGAGAGATCTGGCTATCTGTAGATGGTTATATATTGCCTTCTTTCTAATCTGTTTGCTTTTACTTTTTCTTATTAAAACTTTAACTTTAAAAAATGTTGGTCATTATCTTCCCTCTTTGAAACTTCCAGATTCTAACAGTGTCAGCTTGCTTATCAGAAATTATCTGCTTTATGTTTTAGCCTTTGCAAATATAGCTCTCAAGTTTTTATAGAATAAGTAAACAAAGAAGATGATAAAGACTCCTGGAATCATGTTGCCATTTTATACTTTCACAATGAGTCTTTAGTTTGGAGTCAGAATGGATCAGTCCCCACTCCCCCAGACTCATGCACACACCTTTATGTGAATACACACATTATATAATGCAATCAATTATTTCTCTACTATAGTTTTTAATTCTCCTCCTCGGTACAGAGGTGATAAAATTCAAGTTGAAAAAATCAAAAACGAAATGGGCTGAGAGATGGGCTCACCAGTTAAGAGCATTGGCTGCTCTATCAGAGGGCTTCAGTTCAATTCTCAGCCCCCACATGGCATCTGTCTGTAACAGTTCCTGGGGATCTGACATCCTCACACAGACATACATACAGGCAAAACATGGATGTACATAAAATACAAATAAATAAATTATTAAAAAATAAAACAAGAGATGAAGTTAGAGAGGTAGCTCAGTAGTTAAGAGAATTTGTTGCTCTTGGAAAAGACCCAAGTTTGGTTCCCAACACCTACATGGTGGTTCACAATCATTCATAGCTATGTCTCTAGGGGACCCAATAACCTGACTTTTTACAATAACTAACTAACTAGCTAACTAACTAACTAACTAAATTAAATAAATAAATAAATAAATGAAACAACTGATTTGGAGAGATGGCTCAGTGGTTAGGTGAAGAGCACATGTGCTCTTTCAGAGGACCTGGATTTGATTCCCAGAACTCACATGGCTGCTTGATTGATGCCTTTCCCAGAACCCTTCATACATCTTAATCTTTATGGTGATGTAAAGGAGGTACAGAAAATAAATCATGTTATCATGTGTCTTTTATGTTGAGGAGAATACAGTGTAAGCAGTAACATTCATCTTCAAGGAAATGAAGACTCACTGAAGATGGGGCTTTTCTTTCCGTGAACTTAGTTGAAACTCTTTTTTTGATCCTTACTTCTATGTTACCTTTCAGAGAAAACTGATTTCATTGCAGTGGAAGGAATCCCCTCCCCTCTTCTCTTTTTTTAACAAACATTTATGCTATAGGCCTTAGGGTCAAAGAGTTATCCAATAATTACTTGCAGAAATATTCCAATTTATGTTCATAAAATACAAATAAATAAATATTGTATAATATATGTAATATATATATGTGTATATTACAAAATTACCTGAACTTAGCTCTTTTAGAATTAGTTCATGTGTCACTTCATACTCCAGCTGTTCTGAGCATTGTAAATGGCTGTTCCCCTTGAGGACTTCATTAGAGATTGGCAGTCTCTAAAGGAAAACCTGGTTCACAAGACTACAGAGCAGCTGTTTTGTTAAACAGATGGGGAGAGTTCTCTTAAGCAGTGAGATCCAGAGGGAGAGTGCAGGGAACTCACTGCTGGTTCTTAGATAAAACCCCAGAAACTGGTATTTCTCCTGCTGCCATAAAGGAAGGGCCAACTTACATGATGTACTGTCTGCTCTGGGCCAGTAGCAGCTAAGTTACAATATACATACATACACATACACACACACACACACACACACACACACACACACACACACACACACACACACACACACACACACACACACACAGTGCCAGGGTGTGACAGTGACTGGTATTATATATATGATTTTAATCTTGAGATCATGCAGAATTCTTGGCTACATAGTTTGGCTTTTTGTAGTTATTTATGTACAAAATTGAACACAGGAATTTTGGCATAATACTTTCCTTCTAACACAAGATAAATGACGAAGATGGCATTCAAATACTAGGAATCTTGTGCTTATCCAGGCCCTGGCTCATTGAGTGACTTTGAACAAATAACTTGAACTTTCCAGGCTTTGTGAACTTACATTCACCATGTTGGTGGTATGGACAACAATTCAATAGTGGAACCCAGGCATTTTTCAGAATAATATCCATTTCTAGATAGTAAAAGGTTGAAAAAGGGAACAAACTTTTTCATTCTTGGAGGTCTTTAGAAAGAAGGAGAGCTGGTGTGTGTTCAAATAATACCAGCTGCAACACAATGAATTCTGTGATGAAGTAGAAATACATATCTGTAAGGTTAAATCATTTGGAAAATTGCTCGGGTAAGGGGGTCAAATGACTTTGAGAAGCTGTGCTGTTTGAGCATGGCTGAGGGAAGCACTGGAGAAATTTAAGCTTTTGAGGGATGTCTGCTTAGAAGAAGTAAGGCTGCTTCTGAACCACAACACACAGTCATCAAGAGTGTCAGTTCCTGACCTGTTCACATAGAAATGTTTTGCTACTTTTAAGTTCTATGTTCATAGGCAAGTAATCTTAGATTTCTTTTTTGAGTTTACAATAGAAAAGTCAGGAGTAAACAAGGGCAGCTTTAAAATAGACTTAGACAAATGTGCATGGAGTAGAGGATTAAAATAATAGTTTTTACATAATTAATGATGTCTAGTTAGGTTTATGGTTTTAAAATCTGAAGGGATATATTCATTATAAGTACACTTTAGGTTTTTCACACTTAAAAAGATCAGTTATTTTATGTCAGCCTTTTTTAGAAACTTTAGAATAAAACATACTAAATATACTGAATTATTAATACAAATTGCTGATTTCTAGATTTCTGTATTTTCTATAGAACCAAGCACAAGGCTGTACATATACATGACATATTCGTTTCTCTCTTTCTTGCATGCACATACACATAGACACATATACTGGTGGCTAACTCATATGATGGGTAGGCAAATGGCTGAGTGAACCAGTTAATGTTTTAATCTTTGTGTATGTGTAAGTACACACACAGGCAGATAAGTATATATTTAATCTATTTTGAATATTATAAGAGTTTTCCAAGATATATGCTGCAAAATACGTAGACACACACAGTCATACATTTTTCTATAGCCAAATATATTTGGAAATGTGGCATATTACATTTATGTCAAAACATCTAATATATAGCTCATTAAAGGCTCTGAGAAAAGAAACAAGCTTACACTTAGTCTTGCCTTTTCAGATGTGAATAAGAAATGCTGTACAAAATTCTGTGTGTGTCTGCGCCCGTGTGCCTGGCTTAGAATGTATAGAAACATGGACAAGGATGGGTTTTCTTTTGATCAAGAGAGCAGCTTCTGAGGCTGCTTTCATAATGTACTGAAGAGGTGTAGTGAATATGTATGTCCATGTCAGACTGCCCGCTTGAGTACTTGGGTGGCACTAGTGCAGTGCTGTGGTGGACAGCTGTGCCCTTGGCTCTGCCCTAGTCTTAGCCTGGATTCTTGCCTGGCTTGTGTATTCCCTTGCTGTTTCTGCCCAGTCTCTCCAGCCTCTCCTTCCTTGTTTTCTCACTCAAAGAACTAAGGCAGCTGGGACGCTTAGTTTAGATACTCAGCATTTCTTCACTTTAGACATTAAATTGTTCAGTTTTGTTTGGTGTATTTATCACTCAAGAAATATGTAGCAAAGACACATGTTATTTGGCATAAAATACTGCATCTTGAATTACAAAGAAAGCACTAAAAATTAAGCAGAGAACTTGGCTTTCCTTTAGCTTTTCTCTTTTAAGATAGATAAATTACAAGGAACACAAATCCAGTGCTATCAATGACTGGACATTTAACCACTAACTGAAAGAGAAATTGAATTTGAACAGTTGCATTTAAAACATGTTTTGACTTTTCTGTCTAGAAGGGACTATTGTATTTCCCCTTGGGCCTTCCCTGATAGCATACTGTGTTCACTGGTTCTCCAGAACCACCATACAGATGCTAAATTTCCTGTCTGTTTGATGGCCATTAAGATCATGGCTAGGCAGGGTGCTTGAAGCTTCTCTTGGCTGCTGGTGCTGCATGCGTGCTCTGCCATGATGCCGCATGTTTTATTTACACTTAGCATCTTAAAAATAACCTGTTTGTTCCACACTTTAAATCGAATTTTTAAATTGCTGTTATTTAATTAATTAAAAGATATGTCAACACTGACAGTTTTATAATTTAGTAGGCAAACTGCCTTACCATTTAATCCTTAATTAAATATTGAACCACTTTAACAAAGTTGCCCTCACGTAAAGAATAGTGAATAAGATGTGCTCTAAAAACGAATGAAGTGAAAGGAGAGGGGGGAAATCCTGCATTAAAATGACCAGCCTTTCTTTTGTAGTAAATAGTGGGGAGTGTAGGTAGTGTCTGCTCTTCCTCCCAGTTATTGGAGCTTAGGTGCATTAAGGTTCAGCCACAGCGTGAGAATTCAAAGTTCTTTTACTGCCCAGTAGTTCAATATAAAAGTTTAATGGCAACTTGGAATAGGTCACAGATCTTAGCTGGCTAAGGGCTATGAAGATACTATGTGCTGTTCAGTGAGACATAGTGGAAAAGTTGCAAAAATAAATTCTGGTTTTTATCGCCATATAATAAAATGACGGAGAGCTGTTATGACCCAGTTTGAGTTGGCGTTAGAGTTGTCTGACACAGGGACACTGGCGTTTGGGATGGCATTCTGGCAGAGAACTCATTCTCAGACGTGTGCATGAAAGGATAAAGTGAGAAGCTTAATTTCAGAACAGTGGCGTTCCGCATTGCTTCAGAGCATATTACATTGGGTTTTATACCTTTTACTTTTAGATGTCTATTTGACAGCCCCTTTGTAGTTTCTTTTGCTGTGCATCTAAACTTGCGTATGTAAATGGAATTGAGTAGTGGGAAGAATGTGTTGATAGTGTTGTTCCTCTTCTACATAATGTAAAATCTGTTTATTATTAAAAATTGATGGTATTGATTTAGTATGCCTATCTGTTTCTAATTATCCAAATTAATGATAATTAATTTAAAATTTTAATTTCCTATAAACAGTGTATTTTTTTCCTAAAGTTTTTATTAATTGCTATGTAAGTTGTTTTCCCGAAATGTTTCTGAGGTCAGCTAGGTTGACCAATGAGACTATGTAGCTAGGCTGGGCTTGAATTTATGACATTCCTACTACAGCCTCTTTAGTGCTGGAATGCTCAGCTGATAGGCTGGTTTTGATATTACTAAGGTAAAAGGCCTTAAGAAATGGTCTAGTCCAAAGCTTTAACTTAATTTGAGACAGAAAGTACAAAGACCTTACACTTAGATTGGTCTTTTTATGTTACTGGTTTTCTTGCAGAACCTTCTTCATGGATTTTTTTTTTTTTTCTGGGAAATATTTTTTCTAAACATATTTCTTTGGCTATTTTGTTTATTGTCATGTATTGGGTTGGGCAGGTTGATGGTGGGTGGAGAAGACATAGTATGCATGAACTCTGAAGCCCTGGACTTAGACAACCCAAGCCCTGTGTCAGGCCAAGATGTAGGGCTGAATGTTCTTTCTTTCATTATGCATAGAATATACTGTTCATGTCATTGTAAGGCAACAGCTGAAGGTCAGACTGGATTGGAATTCATCAGGCCCATGGTATTTACCACCAGGTTGCTTCTTATCTGTTCTACATTAGAAATCTGGAGGCTTTTACACTGGGCTTGAGGGACTACATTCTGATTTCTTCAGTTCTGGTTGAACTACTCTGGTAATGTGGTTAAGCCCATCTACTTACTAGTATGCCCAGAATATTTACCTTAATATAGTTACTCATTTAACCATAATGTGCCAGATGTTATGCTATATAATTCTCACAACTCCAAAGGGTAGTTAGTAGACACTTAAATTTCACAGATAAGAGATGGTCTCCATGCAATCTAAATCAGTCAGTATATATATTATGTATTTTTTGTAATTGAAACTGTATTTTTTGTAATTGAAAGACCTTTGGCCAATTTAATCTCTTAAGAAGCATTTGAAATGTTTTTATTAATTCTTTGAGAATTCCAAATTTGACTGTATTTGAGAATTTTGATCATACCCATTCCCCAGCTCTTCCAGATCCTCCCCACCTCCCTTCAAGTTCATTCAGTCTTTCTTCCCTCCTCCTTCTCCCCTACCATCCTCTCTCTCTCAGTCTCTCTGAATACCATTGAGTCCAACTGTGTTGACTGACCACTTCTGGGTCTGCCCTGGAATATGGATTTTCCTCTATCCTACCCTCCCTTCCCATTCCTTTTAATTCTTCCTGTTCTATTTCTCCTCACCCTTTATAATATTTTATTTCTCCTTCCTTAAAATCTTTCCTTCCCCTGTTGGCCCTTTACTAGTTACACAACCTCAGTGAAACTCACATCAAATGTAATAGGAAACATGATGTTTTTGTGGATCTGGGTTACCTTGCTTGGAAGACTGTTTCCAGTTCTGAACATTTACCTACAGACATCTTTTAAACAACCAAACAGTATACCATTATATAAATGCACCCAAATTTTCAGTGATGGACACATAGGCTGTTTCCATTTCCTGGGTATTTTGGAGACAGCAGCAATGACAGGAGAGAGCAGATACCTCTGTAGAAAGATACTGAGTCTTTGGATAGATGCCTCCTAGAATGGTATAACTGGATCTCTGGCTTTTTGAGGTACTTCCACACTGAATTTCACAAGTGGCTGTTCTAGTTTAAACATATTTGTTAACGTGTATGTGCAGCATGTGTAAGCAGGAGCCTTCAGCAGCCAGAGGAAATGTAGATAGCATCGCCTGGGACTGGAGTTAGGACATGTGGGTACTGGGAGCTAGAGTCCTGTCCTCTGAAAGAGCAGTCAGTGTTCTTAACTGCCAGCCATCTTTCCAGCCCCCGTCCCCCCAATCAGCTTTCTCTTAAAACTTTCAGTTAGTATGATAAGGATTGAAGATGGTGAAAGTGATCCAAGGGGCCCTGCTTGCTTCTCATCTTTTAAAGGTTGTACTGGTCCCATTTTACCCATTGACACGTTCTGCCTTTAAACTCACACATTAGTAGTCATTGCATTATTACTTTTTACCTTCCCAGAAGGGGTCCTTACTCAGACTAAGGAAATAACCTATTTTTTCCCACTGGCTTTCACTGCCTTTTAGTCCTGTGATTTGAGGTAAAGGTTGCTGAGTGAATAAAGGGTGTGGCATTGGAGTAAACATCATTCTCTAGAGCAAGAGTAGGTATCGTCAGCTGATCTGGGAGTTCCTGGCATTTTTAAAAAAAAAATTTAAAAAATTTGTTATTTTTTTATGTGAGAATTGAAGAATGGCTATCTTGATTTTTTTCTAGTAATGAGTACTCCATCTTGCATTATACTCAGTGTCTATTTGAACTGTTGACACTCATTTTCCTGCTTTGACCTCAGATTTCTTTTCTTAAATTAATACTTCATACAGTCACGATAAGGTCTTTGTAATCAAGGTCAGATGTAGTTATTTAACTGGCTAACCTAGTGGGCACAGGTATCCATAGCACTGAAGCAGAGGAAAGCTAATCTCTGAGCTCAGTGGTAGACTTTAATATGGTGAACCAGTGCTCCTTTGGGTTATTTCCAAACTCTTCTTGGAAGGGTAAGATTGTAAAGGTTTGTTGGTCTCTCTTTTGAAGAATTAGCTCTCTCTTTTTTACACAAGCTGTGCTGTGGAATTCAACATTTGCATGCATAGATGGAATGAATGCCTCTTGCTGTCTATGCTTGCTAGTTTTTGTCAATCTGGTACAAACTAGAATCACCTTGGAAGAGGATCCTCAACTGAGGAATTGCCTCCCTCCGCTTGGCTATGGCCCTGTCTGTGGGAGATTTTCTTGATTAGTGATCAATATAGGAGGGCCAGCCCATGGTGAGCTGAGTAACTCCTGGGTGGTGATCCTGGGGTACAGGAGAGGAAGCTGATCAGGTTCCTTAGCCTCGCTCTCTAGGTTCCTCCCTCTGTTCCTGCTTGAGTTCCTACCTTGATGCCCTTCAGTGGAGGTCTGTAATCTGTAGGCCTTATAACTGGAGTTTTCTCACAGCAACAGACTGAGAAGTAGAATTCCTGCTCACGTTCAGTGTTGCCACAGAGCTCTTCCTGTTGACGAAAGCAAGTTAAACAGAGTACTTTAGGAATTCATTTTTTTTCACTTCTTAGCTGACTTGGACTATTGTTTTTAAAGCTAGTATAAATTAAGAAACTTAGAAATAGGAAAATATCCTTGTTAAAAACTTCTTATTAAATGTGTATTGTATTTTGCAGATTGCATTAGGCCACCAATTATGCTGCTTACATGAAGATTAAGTTTACCATGCCACAAATCTTATCTATTAAACTATAATATGATTTCATATTGGTTCTTTATCAATAGATTATGATGGTTTTCTTTGTTGTTCACTTATAATTATTGGTGATTGATTATTTTTAATGACCACTTACATTTTCTAGTGTCTTTAATATTTGTGAAGAAAATATTAAAAATATGTTATAAAACTTAGGATAACACAATGTAAGGACTAACTTTGCAAAAATATTATTTAATTTTTTTTAAATTAAGTTTTTCCCCTCAGTATGTTCTGATTGTGGCTTTTCCTCCCCACCTTCTCACCCACCTAATCCACAGCCCTTTTTCCTCTGTCTTTAGAAAACCAACAGGTAAACAAAGTGAGCAAAATCAGAAAATAATATAAGATACAGACAGACAGATACACACACAGCCATAAAAATCTATAAAGACATAAAATTGGAAACCATATTATACAAGCAAAAGACCAGTAAAAAACAAAATGAAAGAAAGACAGACCAAGGTTATATGAGGCAAAAAGTCTATAAATATGTTGAGTTGATTTTGTGATGATCATGTATTGCTAGGCTTAGGTCCTGCCCTTAAGTGTGATTAACATACACTGTGAAACGTCATTGGGGAAAGCTAATTTTTCTTTTGCAAGTGGATGTCAATTGGAGATAGCTTCTTGATTAGGGATCAGAGCACATTCACACTAACCCTGTCAGCACTGGGATCCTTTCTCACTTGAACTTGTCCTGATGCAGATGCAGTGCATGCTGGGTGAACTCATATGTGTGTCAATCCTGTTATGTCTGAAAGACACAATTTTTTTGGTGTGATCCATCACCTCTGCCTCCTCTTCTGCAAACCTCCCTGATCCCTGAGGGAGAGGTTTTGATGAAGACATTCTGTTTAGGACTGACTGTTAAAAAGTTTCCCATTCTTTGTACATTGTCCAGGTGTGAGTCTCTGTTATTCCCATTTACTGCAAGAAGAAAGCTTCCTGATGACCGAACAAGGCTCATGTATGGGTATAATAGAATGTTATTAGGAGTCATCTCATTGTGGTGTGCCTTTAGCAGAACAACAGTGTTTTGCTGTCCTCTAGTCCTGTAACCTGTCTAGTCTCAGGTCAGGCATGGGTTCTGTCTACCTTGTGAAGTGGGCCTTAAATCCAGTTACACAGTGGTCAGTTACTCCCACAACACTGTGCAGCTGTTGCAGCAGCATATCATGCAGACAGGTCACTGTTGTAGATCTCAAGGTTTGTAGCTGGGGTGGTAGTTACTTTTCTCCCTTTGCAGTATGCAGTGTCTCTTCCAGTACCAGGAACACTAGTGAGGAGGGGTGAAGGCCCTAGTTAGGCACTGGCTCAGTTCTCTGTGTCTTGAGGTATGTGTTGTCTTTGACAATAGGGCCATTACTTTGTGAAGAGCAGCCAGTAGTCTTGGCAATAGCCTGAATTGTTGTGGGGCTTCATGGGCTCTTGTTGGTCAACAACTTGTTTAGATGTAGCCTATTCCTGTCGCTGGCAGTTTCATTTGGTAACGAAAGACGTCTGTCTGGGGCATTATCACCCCATTATTTGGTGACTCCATTTAGAGTCCATATATATACACACACACATACACACATTTTAAGAAGCTCCTACAGTAGCAGGTTTTCATATTTTGTATGATGAAATTAAAATATGTATAGTTTTACTTTAAGGGACAATCATTGGGTTATATTTTTGCACCATCAGCATTTATTTAGTATGTTGTTATCATGGTGTGCGTGTGTGTGTGTGTGTGTGTGTGTGTGTGTGTGTGTGTGTGTATGTGTGTGTGTATGATCATGTATATGCATGTGCCTATGTATAGAAGCCAGAAAATAAACTTGGGTGCCATTCCTAAAGCATCATCTATTTTTTTTTCTCCTTTTGAGACAGGGCTTCTCATTGACCTGGATCTTATCAGGTGGTCAGGTATGATAGTGGCTGGCCACTTAACCCTAGGGATCTGCCTGTCTATGCCTTCCCAGCTCTGGGATTACAACAATCTGTCTTTTTATTTTTATGTTGGTTTCTGGGGCTTGAATTTAGGACCTTGTGTTTGCACGGCAAGCACTTTACTATAGAGCTATGTGTATTAGAGGCTAAATATACGAAAAATTCATTATCAAGTCCCCACGTCACCCTGTGTATCTCTGCAAATCTTATGCTTTATTTGAGAGTTTTTGGTGATCTTTAGAAAATTAGAAAACAGCTATGTCTTGGATCCTGCATTGCCTTGTTTTTCAAAAACCCCTTCTAGGCAGTTCTGAAAACAAAGCCCACATGTTTGTGTTCATAGCTGTGTAGCAGTTAATCATTATTCTTACATGTTGGAGCATACAGCCTGAAACAGTGGTGCTATTTCTTTTGGAGAAGTCTTATTAAAATAGAAGACCAGGAGCTATTAACAAAGCATTGGCTGTAACCAGACACTAGGTTGTGATCGCAGCAGAAACAGGCATGACTATTGCAATAAAAGCATTCCCAAGAATATACCTATTTAAATGAATACAAGCAAAAACACCCAATCTAGACAATTTGGTCTGGAAGGATTTTATAGTAAATTAGCATTTTTTGTGCTCCTGTATATGCAACACCCTCTCCCCATTTTCCTTTTGGTTCTGTTACAGGCATTTATTACTTTATCTTACAGGCTTGTCAGTTAAAGATAACTCGAAATCAGGTTTCAACTAGATACATCTATTTTTTTTTTTTTTATTTTAAAGACAAAATACTAACTATATAGCCTTGACGACTTCTGAGTCACTGTGTAATTCAGGATGACCACACACTTCTGATCTCCTTGTAAGTTTTGACATAATTCAGGCGGTTTTTGGTCAAATATGAGTTAAGATTGTTTGAAATAATCTTCCAGTTCTGTTATGAAAAATGAAAGATTAGTGTGTTGGCTAGTCTTAATGTCAGCCTGACATGCAAACTAGAGCTACTTGAAAGTAGGGAACCTCAATAGAGAAGATGCTTCCATATGATCTTGCTGTAAGACATTTTCTTAATTAGTAGTTGATGGGAAAGCATCTAGCTCATTGTGGGTGATGCCATCTCTGGGCTGGTGGTCCTGCGTTCTATAAGAAAGCAGTCTGTGTAAGCCACGAGGAGGTAGCCAGTAACCAGCACCCTCCATGGCCTCTGCATCAGCTCCTGCCTCCAGGTTCCTGCTCTCTTTGAGTTCCTGTCTTGACTTCCTTCAGTGATGAACAGTGCTGTGGAAGTGATGTGTTTCATTGCAGTGGTAGAAGCCCTAAGATAAGAAGGCTTTCTGTTAACAGGAACACCTTGTATTTCCCCATGATTAATTAGACACAAATTCATCACTGATGGGACCAGGGAAGATGTTGGGCCTTTCTCTATTCCACACTCTGCCTACTTTATTTTCCCTAAAAGTTGTCTAGTGTTTAAAAATGTCAAATAGAGGATGAATTGTGTGATGATGAGCAGGATATGCAGGGTTCAGCAGTTTACAGTTTTATCCCTTTATAGCTTATATTTCTTAGTGTATGAAAATATGAATATTAACTCTGCTTACTGTTCTTTCTCCAGTGTTTTAATGGGGTTTCTTTCAGAAGCTAGTATGTTTGCATCTTACATGGACATTTGCAGGTCGGGTCTGCTTGCACAAAGCACCTCACTGGAAGATGTTTAAGTGCCTCTAGCATATATGGGCTAGTGTGATTTATATAATACTTAGAATATTTTCAAAGTTAAAAATTTGAGCTTTTAATACCAGCACTTGGGAGGCAGAGCCAGGCAGATCTCTGTGAGTTGGAAGCCAGCCTGGTCTACAGAGAAAACCCTGTCTCGAAAAAACAACCCCCCCCCCCAAAAAAAAAACAACAGCAGCAGCAACAACAAATCTATAAATTTAAGATGATATAAAAGAAAATCTCCAACAAAGGGAAGGACACTACTAAGTAACAAAAATGCTAATTGAACCATATCTAATAAGAAGCTTTAAGTAATCTTAGTTTAAAAAGAAACGTGAGCTGCGTATGGTGGTGTTCACCTTTAATTCTAGCCCTTGGGAGGCAAAGACTTGCAGATATCTTTTTCAAGGCCAGACTAGTTTAGTGAGTTCCAGGATAGCCAGGGATATGTAGAGAGGCCCTGTCTCACAAAACAAAACAAAACAATAACAACAAAAAAACGGAAATAAACCATGAGTTTCTAATGGCTGGAAAACAAGTACAGAGGAGAAACATTAGTAATATCTGAATGTTCAAATTTTATATATAATTTAAAAATTAAATATTTAACAGTGGCTCTATAAAAGACTAAACCACAATAATTGTGAAAATAGAACCCCAGAATAAGAAATTTTAAGTAAAAATTAAATATATGCATTCTTAGTTTTAGCCAATCGACTTTAGATGCTTGTTTCTCTCTGAAAGCTGGTTTATATTATAAAGTAATCAGCAGCCAATACAGTGTGAAAGTGAGATTGCAGCTTATGCAGTAAGGTTATGATATGAGTTTGATGTACATGAAAAACACCCAACAGATCTTAATTTGTCTTGACCATATGTAGAGAACTAGTCTCTATTTTTGTCTATAAGACACATATATTTCAACTTGCAATGTTCATTTTGGTGACATTTAATGAGAATGTGGCAGATAAATGTAGCTGTTTGTTTTAGTGAACTGACTAGTTGAATTAAATAGTGAGGCTTTTTGGATTTAATTACATTTTAAGTTAAATGGATTAAGTTAATTACTACTTTTGTTGATATTTGGCTTTGTGACTCTAAATTTTGTTACTCTAAAGTTTTGAGAAAAATGTCAAGATTTTCTACACATGCTTTGAAGAATGTTATTTATGAAAGAATACAAAGGAGACTAATGAGTGTAGTTTTGGTTTATTCATTGTGTATCACTTCTAAAACAAGTGGAATACTTTCCATATTAGTTACACACAGACTCAATTGGATTTGAACAGTTGTATGTGATGAGCGTGTACCAGCAGTTAGGGATGCTGACAGCCTTATTGTTCAGATACTACACATCCCACCTGATGGTTTTGGAAATAGCTTCCTACTCAGCAAAGTCTAACATCTCTGCTTAAGTTATTAACTCAGAAACAAAATAAGTGAATCCAATCCAATGGTGTCCTCTGCAATGTTAGTAGATGAGCCTCTCTCTGGTTCCTTGAATACATACGTATTTTAACTATTACATTTTATTTTTTAAGAGAGTTTTAGACTCACAGAAAAGCTGAGTGTGAGTACAAAGTAAAGTTAGCGTCTTTTATTTAGTAATGTCCGTTTACCTTTCCTGGCTTTGATAGATAATTTCTTTATAGCTGTGACTTGCATTTATAGTCTGGATATAGCACAATTATTTCATCCGTCTGCTGAAAGTCATCTTGTTTCTTCCAAGTGTTATTACCAGATTTCTGTGAAAACGTAAGTTTTCCATTTATTTGTGTAAATATCAAGGAGAATGGTTATTGGTTGAATATGTTAACTTATTTAACTTTGAAAGAAACCAGGAGATTATACTTAAAAGTGACTGTAACATTTGTGTTTCTACTACAGATGAATGGCAGACCCTTTGTTCAATGTTCTTATCATCATATACTGTCAGTGTGTCATATTTTGGCTATTATTTGAATAATGGCATCTCAGCATTTTAAGTTGAATTCCCTAATGGTCTGCAGTGTTGAACATTATTACATATGTATATTTGTCCTAGGTGTGTATCTGCAGAAGGTTTTTGTTCACTTTTTAATCAATTAATATTCCTTTTATTTTTGTGGGGAGGTTTTCTTTCTCTCTCTTTCTCTTTCTCTCTTCTTTTCTTCCTTCCTTTTGATGCTAGGAGTTAAATACAGGGCCGCACACAGTCTGAGTATGCACTCTCACATTCCTAGCCTCTTATTGTTCAATTTTAAGTGTTTGTTTGCACATATTAGATAACAGGTTTGTTTTTTAAAAAGTGTCTCTTGCTCTGTGTATATACTATGTGGGTCCTTGTGTGTAGAGGTCAGAGAACAAGGTTGTGCTATGCAGTAAGTTCCCTTCTTCCACCTTTGCGTGGGTTCCAGGATCAAGCTCAGGTTGTCATGTGTGTGCATGGCAGGAATGGAGAGACAGCTAGCAACTTTATCTCTTCAGTCATTTGCAGGTGTAATAGTTTTCTGTTTGTTTTATTTGTTTATTGGTTTGTTTTTAAATAAAATGTATCTTTTGAAAACATCTTCCATTTTCTGGCTTGTTTTCCCATTAGTTTGACTATGTTTGCAGAGAAGTTGAAAAATATTTAATTCATACATGATATTTGTTTGTGTTTATTGGACGCAGTATGATAATTTGATTCAGGTTTGTAGTTAAGAGTCATGTAATTAACATTCACATTCCTCTTTCTAACATTTATCATTTCCCTTAAACTATAATATCGAGACTGTTATTTACCAACTCCCTCCTTTCTCCTCCCCTCTCAGCCTCTAGTGACACTATTTTACTCATATTTCTTTGAAACAATTTTTTAGGTTTTAACATGAACGAAAAGAGCAGAGGCTTTTAATTTTAACACAGTTTAGCTAATCATGCTTTCCTTTCCTTTTTCAGTCCTTTTATGTGTGTTGCAGCTAAAAATTTGTCACCATGCCCTGGACCGCTTTCTGTGTTGTATGTTGGCAGTTTGTTGTTTTACACTATACATTTGGGTATGTGACCCACTTTAAGTCCTTTAAAGGAGACTTATGTCTGGATCCATCCATTTTGCATGTGCTACTATTTGCTGAGCTACTGTTAGTTGAAGGTTAGCTTTGTCTCATCACATTGCCTTTGCTCCTATGCCAAAGATCCTATGGATGTGGGCTTCTCTGTGTTCTTCCTTAATGAGAACTTTCATCAGGATTTTATACTCTTCCTCATATAAACCCTGGATGAATTTTGGTGGAGTTTTATCTGAAGTATCTTAGCTTTTGAATACTAATGTAAATGATACTGTTTTTAATTTAATTTTTAGTTTATTGCTAGTCTGTAGGAAATAGGTTGCCCCTGATTGTTAATCTGTGTTCTCCAGCCTCATTACTTTGCCTATTGGTTCTGTCAGCTTTGCTTCGTCTATTCCTGATGTCTTTCTTTACAGATGACCGTGTCCTCTGAAGTCAAAGACACTGATTTGTCTCAGATCTACTTACTTTTAAATTCTTTTTCTTGATATATTGCACTAGCTAGGACGTGTCTAGCATAGTGTTAAAAGTCAAGGGAGAAGACACCCTTGCTTTGATCTTTACCTTAGTGGGAAACGAAGTTTCTTACCAGTAAGAATGATATTGGGGTGGGAGATGGCTCAATGAATAAGAAGTTTCTGCATAAGCATTAGTGTCTTAGTTATTTTTCTACTGCTGGAGAGCTATTTACAAATGCAGCTAACTCATAAAACTAAGCATTTAATTTGGGCTCACAGTTCCAGAGAGTATTAGAGTCCATATTCATCATGTTGGGGAGCATGAAGCAGTAGTTAAGAGCTTACAAGTGATCCACAAAGCGGTGGGCATGCTAACTGTTAATGACATGGGCTTCTGAAACCTCAAAGCCCACCCTCAGTGACACACCTCCTCCAATAATGCCATGCCTCCTAATTATTCCCAGGCAGTCCATCAACTAGGGACCAAGCATTCAAATATATGAGCTTAGTGGGACCATTCTTATTCAAATAACCACATTCTACTCCTCGCCCTTATAGGCTTGTGGCCATATCATAGTGCAAACACATTGGGTCCAGTTTTAGAAGTTCCCATAGTCTTCACAGTCTCAGCTCAGTTCAAAGGTCCAAAAATTCTTCAGTGACTCATGACAATCTCTTAATTGTAGCCCCCTCTAAAATAAAAAAGCAACATATATGCTTTTGAGATAGAGTGGCCCAGAATATGCATTACCATTCCAAAAGGGCCGAAAGCAGCTGCATTCTTTGCCAAAACAGGAATAGTGTTGAGCTCAGTTGCTAATATTGTTCCCCCTGAAACCTCTTGATCTGAGTCTTCTTAACCCATGCTGCACTCAGCACCTACTGTCTTCCAAGCTCCTACTATAAAGGCCCACTACACTATGCTCACAGAATTCACAGGAATTTCCTAGTTCAAAGTCTTTCATAGGCCTCTAACCTCCCCTTCCCCCAGCATGGTCAAGTCTACCACAGCAGTATGCCACTATCTGGCATCAACTTCTGTCTTAGCCACTTTTCTCTTGCTGTGAACAGACACTATGACCAACACAGCTTGCAAAAGCATTCAATTTGGTGGCTTCCGGTTCCAGAGGGTAGTAGAATTAATGACTGTCATGCCTGGGGAGCAAGGCAGCAGAGGCAGCAGGCACTGGAGCAGTAGCTGAGAATTAACATCTGATGCATAGGCAGCAGGCAGGTGATAGCAAGGCAAAGGGCTTACTGGGAATGGTGTGGGCATTTGAAACCTGAGAGCCGAGACCCAGTGGCACACCTCTTCCAACAAGTCCGAATTCTTCACAAACATTTCCACCAACTGTGGACCAAGAATTCAAGTATGTGTATCTATGGGTAGCATTTTCATTCAATTGGAAAAGAAATCCTCAACCATATTGAGAATTTGAGTTCCTATCTCTAGATCTGTGTAAAAAATGGTGTTATAGCTGAAACATGTGCATGTAGTCTCCTTATTATGTGTGTTGGTGCACAAAGACGGGACTGTTGGGGCTTCCTGTCTCTAGCATAACTCCAGGTTCAGTAGATCATGACAGAGCAGTACATATGCCTCCGTATGTGTACATGGGATGCTTAACCTGCCCTAATACATAAATACACCACACACACACCCTAAACTTGTTGTTACTTATAGGTTACTTTAGACGTTTTAGTGGGTTGAGGAACCTCTTCTAGTCTTGGACAGCTGAGAGTTGTTACAGAGACTGATAGCTGATTTTTTCAAACATTCTTTGTGTATGTTGTGACCATTTGTTCTTCTTTAACTTGCTCATATTGCCAGTGCGTTATTCTGGTTTTAAAGAATGGGCCATACTTCGCATATGTGGAATAAATTCTAGTTGTGCGTTATAATTTCTTTTATGTATTGATGGATTGATTTGATTTGCTGATATCTCGAGTTTTACACTTAGGGAAAAATACTAATCTGTAGTTGTCTTACAGTGACTTTGTCTGGTTTTCAATATTTGTGTAGTGCTGGCCTATTATATGTTAGCAGTTACTTTCTATATTATGGAAGAGATTGTAGAGAATTGGTATATCATTCCTAAATATTATAATTAATCAGTAACTACATCTTGGCTAATTGTTTTCTACTTTAGAGAGTTTTAAATTATTGATTTAATCTCTGTTACAGATGTAAATGGATTTGGATTTTCTAACTCTTCTGTGATTATTTGACATATTCTGACTTTCAAGTGACTGGTTGCACATTTTATATAAATTTATCCAAGTATTTTACAGAGTGGTTCATACTATCTTTTATTATCCTTTTAATGTTTGTAAGATCTGTCATGTTTATGGTATGAGGATTTTGTATTTTCTCCCTTATTCACATACCATGTGTTAGCCCTGCTAGAGATTTAAGAATTGATTTACTATTGGGGTGGGGTGGCACATCCCTTTAATCCTAGGACTTGGGAGGCAGAGTTCAAGGTCAGCCTGATCAACAGAGAAACTTCCAGGTCAGCCAAGGCTACACAGAGAAATCCTGTCTCGAAAAACAAACAAGCCAAAAAAATTTACTTTTTGAAGCAATTATTTTTTGTTTTGTTTTGTGTGTGTTTTCTCTTTAGTTTGATTGGCTTCAAATCTGATTTATGATTCTCTTCTCCCTGTTCACTTTGGATTTAACTTGTAATTTTTTTACCTTCATCTCATGAGAGTTTAGCTCCTTCTTTCCAAACTATGCATTGAATCCTGTAATTTTAAGCACTTAAAAATAAATGTTCCATGTATTTCAGTGAGGTATATTTTCACTTTTGTTAAAAGTATTTTATAATTTCTCTTGAGATTTCTTGTTACTCATAATGATATTTGGAAGCTCTCCTCTGTCCCAGTCTCTGATTTCATTTTCCTGTCATCTGGAGCAATTATTGCATGCTTTCCGATCTTTTAAACTTAGTGAGGGTGGTGTGACAATTCAGACAGTGTTATGTGTTCATGAATACCCAGGTGAGCTTGAGAAGAAGTGTAATCTGCTTTAGTCTGAAGAGCGAGCCTGTATTTGTCAGTCACATCTAGTTGGATGATAATGTTGAGCTGAGCTATACGCTCACTGATTGATGGTTGCTGGTAGAGTGCTGTCAGAGTCTATTAGGATGCTGTGTTCATCTGACTCTGCTTACAGCACGCTTTGTTACCTGGGTCTTAAGGTTTGTTATGTCTTACAGCACTGACTGCATCGTTACTGTAGGAGGCTCTTCTAAGCCCAATAACTTGCTCAAAGTTATGCTATCTGAAAAACAGTGTGGCTCTTCTTTGTCTTGTTCCTTTTTGTCCTGTTGTTATAACTGAGCATTTAAAAAGGTTTAAATGACCTTTTTTTGTTTTGTTTTTTGAGAATTCCATATATTGGTCTGTATTTACACCATTTCTACTCCTTCCCCTGCCCTCACTCCTTCTCAAACTCAGAATCTCTTCTTCTATAATACAGCCTCCCTCCCTCCCTCCCTCCCTCCCTCCCTCCCTCCCTCCCTCCCTCCCTCCCTCCCTCCCTCCCTCCCTCCCTCTCTAGTGTTGTTCTTCTGTGCTTGTATTTAAGGATGTCCACTGGGATTTGAGGACCTATCAGTGGGTTCCCAGTCTCAGCAGCCACTGATTGCCTATTCTTCATCTGGGGGTAGGACTTTGTGAAACTTCCCTGCTTGTGCTGGCATGTTAACTAATGTCGTCATTATGCACTCTTGTTTAGAAACCATATTGTTTAGATTTCATGGGTACAGCATTGCTGCCATGTCTAGAGGGATTATCTCCCAGCATTTGTTGTGGTCCTTTTCTCTTACCAACTTCCTAATCCCTCTTCTGCATGTTCTTTGAGCCTTAGGTGTAGGGGTTTTGTTGTCAGTGTACTGTTTGTATTGGGTACTCCATAGTCACATAGTCTCTCTATTTGACTATACATGGATCTCTGTAGTCTCCGTCTGCTGATAAAACAAACAAACAAAAAACACAAAAAAACAGCTTTCCTGATGAGTGGTGAAAGCTATACTTATTTGTACATTTAAGTATGTGTAATTTATCTAGAAGTTATATTAGCTTAAGAAAGTGGCAGTCATAGATTGTCCTCTGTGACCTCTCCAGCCATGGGTAGTTGCACAGGTTTTTAGTAGCAGGCATGAATTCTCTCTTGTAGTGGTGCGTATGTCCAGTTTGACAGCTGTTTGTTACCCCCAAATATAAGTGCTATTATTGCACTGTTGGGGGTATCTTGCCAGGCTGGCCATTGCTGTGGTTGACAGTCATATTTTATAGCTGGATAGGAGTGTCACTTGTTTTTCTTTGTTGGAAGCTTTATGAAAGCATCTCTCCATACTGTGAGAAGGACTTTTCAGGAAGTTAATTCTGGATCACTTCTTCCAGTCCTGAGTCCAGAGTGTGTGGTGTCTTCAACAATGGGATCTGACCTTCAGACTCTGGGAGGGAAGGAAGGGCAATGGCAATGGTTTTATTCGGGAGTCTCTTGTGCTCTTTCCACAGCTCACTGGGAGGTTCTCATACCTTGTACTTGCACTTCTGTTAGGCACACTGCTCTGGGGGGACATTATCACCCTCTGTCGTGTCATTCCATTAACAATTGTCTCTGTGCACACATAGATCATGTATGTATTTTAAGTAAGCTTCTAGGATTCTATGTTTGCTCAGGGCTTTTACAGAAATCCTCAATGTGTGATTTATTTAGTACATCACGGTGGTATAGGTTTTTCCAGGACTTTACTTTTGATTTGCAAGGTATCCTGAAGTTTCGGATGCTTTTTCTCTGTTCTTTCCTCCATCTTTCTCCATCCTTCCCTCTTTCTCTTCTTGTCTCCCTTCTCTCAGGTCTCTGCTCAGGAAACTCTTGGGGAAGTTGTGGTTCTTTGTACATGCCTCTCTACCTCTCTGGAGTTTTGGTCAGTGACCTCATTTATTTTCTACATCTAAGAATAACTTACTTTTTCCATTTGCTTGGTTTTCACTTTTTGTTAGGACAGAGTGACTTTTGAGCTTTTTACATGAGGGACTGGAAATAAGATACTCCATTGGCAACTTTTTATGCTTTGAGGGCACAAGTTTTATAAATATATTTCCTGTCACTCTTACAGAAAGGGAAGACTACTTTAAATTTATCAGAAGACACAGTAGACTTAAAAATGGGATTATTATACTGAGACTGAACTTCAGTACAATAGATTATATTTTTTCACCCTTCCATGTTAAGTACTGACCTTGAAGAAATTGCGAGACTGTCTACATTTTACCCATTGGGCTGTGAGGGTTAATGGGGTGGATTTTCCTCCTTTGCTCCCTCTTCTTGTTTCTTTTCCAAATAATATTGCCACATGTCAACAAAAATGCAAGCATTGCAAAGATAATCATTACTTTAGCTTCAAATTCTAAAAAATTTAAATGCTAAACTCTATAGTTATATATTCATATAATTCCTGTAAGTCTTCACTGCAAATTTGATTTCTTATTCCTGAGAAGAGTAAGAGTAACACTCAGTCTTCGCTGCAGAAGTGGTTAAGGGGTGTGTGTGTGTGTGTGTGTGTGTGTGTGTGTGTGTGTGTGTGTGTGTGTGTGTATGAGAGAGAGGAGGAGGGGGAGGGGGAGGCGGGGAGGGAGAGGGGGAGGGAGAGGGAGGAGAGGGAGATTGACTGTTCATGTTTGAGGGAGAATAATTAACCAAGGCTCACAGCATATATACTTATTTCTGATGTTTGGAATTTCCATTGAATTTCTGCTAGGTATTAGTGTTGCTACTGAAAAAGGCTACTTAGTAAGAAATAGGCTGTGCACATGTCTGTGCTTTGATATGGATGGTCAATTAAGGAAGAAAGACTTTTACTAAATTATTTTAATTATATTCTTAAATTATATTTTGATATTCCAAGAAAACCCTGAAATGGCACAGTGATTTGATCAGTACCATGACCTTATTATAACACGTTTTCTATTTCAGTGACTTTGTAATTGTCAATATTAGTATAATTTATCCTTTTCAACTGTTTTGGGATAAAAGTACACTTTAAAATTATAGTGTTGATTAGGCTAAAAGGCTTCACTTAGTATAGGACATGGAAATTATCTGTACTGAAAAGCTGACAGCTAGGGACTTTAGAAAGAGCACATACACTTAGAATGTGCTCTCTGCCTTAGAGAAATACTTCATAGTGGTGCATTTCTGCCGTGCATTGCTGCTGCTCTTTTTACCACATACTTCCTTCCTAAACCAGTGGACGGCAGTTAGTGGGATATTCCTTGACTGTTAGGACAAGGTATTTCCCTAACATCCTTTTTTCTTACCTCATTTTAATATGGAGACCTTGGAACATTGGTCTTCAGTGGACAGGCAGGAATTGCCTAAACATTCTGTGAAAAATTTGTCTTGTTTGAGGGGTGTATGGTAGGGATTAGTGACATCTTTGCTAGAGGTGAGTTTGCCACTGTGTCTGTCCTTTACTTGATTACAAAGTAACAGTTTTTGGGCAGTATAATTAATTGTGACATTTTGTAATATTTTTCTAAATATGGGGGACTAAGTACTTGGGAGGAGTTGTCTAAACCTTCAGTGAATACACCCAGCTTCACCGTTCCTTTCTTTGCTCCTCCAGTGGTCGCAGAAGCCCGATTCTTAAACTCCAAAAGATACAGAGCCCAGACTATAATGTTTTCTTCTTCTTTTACAAGATTTATGTTGAATTGTTTTCAATTTATTATTATTACGGTTTTTGTGTATGGTGTGTCTGAGTATGGCTATCCATGTGCTATCAGACATTAACTGGAGTTGGTTCTGTCTCTCAGTCTCTCTGTGGGTTCTTGGGATTGAATTTACATCAGCAGGCTTAGGTAGCACATGCCTTTAGCTACTACTGACCTATCTTGCCATCCCTTATAACATCTTTAAATAACTCTATTTCTTACAAAAATGGGTTTCGGTGTATGAGTTAGCTTTTGTGCCACCATTGTAACCTGTTGGTTCAGTTCCATCTTGTGAAGTCATGCCAGGTGAAGGCTAACCTCTCAGTACCTCCAGCATGAGGTCTGGAGGCCTTTCTAGGTGTGACCATGGCTGGCTCTTCATCCCGTCTTTTCCTTGTCTTCTTTTTACGTGTATACCCTTTCTAGTTCCACTGACTGTTGATGCATATTAAGATAGCTTTCCCCTTTGAGCAGGGCAGTTCGCTAAAAAGTCGGCCATTAGCCTGTCATTGTAAAGGTGTTTTTTTAAGATTTCCTTTGTGAACCTCCTGATGTGGAAAAGATTGCTTCTGGTAACCTCCCTGTCTCTCCAGCCCCAAGGCTGTTTGTTTGTTTGCTTTGTTGCAAAGAATTGCCGTTTACAGTTATTTTTGTTAAATTAATTTTATTGGGTTGAGTGATTTGCTTCAGAGCACGCTATTCTTTTGGAATGCTAACTACGTTACTTTCTTAGTTTTGTTTCAAATTTGATAATTTTGCTGGAATCTTTTTTCTATAGTCAAGGAGCTTATTTGATTATTTTAATCTGGATTTTGAAAGTGTAGACATTTTAGTTCATTTTCTTTCAATGACACGGGCATTCAGGGCTGTAAATGCTTGTCAGACTAACTGACTGGAAATTAGATATCTAGAAATTAACCTAATATTTTATTTAATTTTACCTTTTTATTTGTTCCTAATTTTATCTCTTCATTTGTTCTTTTCATCTATTGATTTCTAGATAGAGATATATTTTTAAAAATTTTAGATAAAAAGAAACACCAATCAGAATAACTTCGTCTTATTTAAAAAAAATCATTTCTATTTTCGGATGTGATTTTATTATTTTTATGTTTTTATCTACTAGATACATTTCTGTATTTTCATAGTAATCTAAGTATTAATTAGGAAATTCCATTTAGATAAGTATCTTTTCACTTAAAATGGACAGAATACAACTTTATTAAAAGTTGAAACAAAATAAAATTACTTGAAATATTCTTAGTCTAATTATTATAGTTAATGCTAGTTAATGATTTACTTTTATATGTGAAAGTATTTTATAAACTGTAAAACACCATATACGTTTTTCTATTTATCATCCTATAAGAATGGAGCAAAGTCTTTCTATCATATCTTGATGTGTAAAATAAAACCCAATAACATAATAAACCTTATGAACACTTTTTCACTACCTTTAGGCACATAGATGATTTTAAATGGCCTACCATTGTCATAAACTGTAGACAGTTCATTTATGTTACTATTTTTTAAAAAAAAATCGTCAGTCACTATTTTTCTCCTAATGCCTCATTAATTTAAATGTCAGTTAAAATATTTGTTAAAGATTTCTTATTACAGTCTCTTCCCATGCTGAAGTCTTGAGTGTTCTGACTCCCGGCATGACTATTATGCACTACATTTTATTATTCATCTTATCTTAATTGTTTGTTATGCCCCATTAGCGAGTCTGAAATGACTTGAGAACAGGATTCATGTGTTCTTTTTGTTTTTTAAGTTAAAGAAGCATAGAAGCTTATTAACTGGTGACAGTGGTCAGTATATTGAGAGGACTCATAGGATGTTTGAAAGTAGTTTTGTTTCTAATTTTGTCTAATTAAAATAGCTACCATGCTACTAATTTTTTAAGCTTGATTGCCATAAATTCTTTGTTAGTGTGTTCTAAATTAATGCTTCCTTCTTGTTACTTCAAAGTGGATGCTTAAGAGTTGTCAAGGCTTCAGGGTTCAGTTGGCAACTGCTTGCCTTGCAGGATTGAGGGCCTGAGTGTGAGCCCTGTATCAACATGTGACAAAGTATCAGTGTGGCCGTGTGAAATTGTGACCTCTATTGGGAGGTAGGCTTAGACACCACCAGGAGCTTGCTAACTAGTCAGCTCACCTATTTGGCAAACTTCAGGCCACAAAGTGACTGTCTCAAAACACAAAGTGGATATCCCCTGTGGAACAATACCCAAGATTTTCCTCTGGCCTCTACATGCATATACAATACATGTAGCACAATACACAATCCCTCCCACTATGTGTTCACACTTACTCATATGTGTGCCCACAAAATTGTTGTTTAATAAAGAGTTTCTAAAAGCCATGTCATTGATATTCAAATATGTTGAATTCATACTAGGAGATGGCTTTTTTAGGGATGGGGATATTCTGTGATTCTGATTTTATTTGTTCCTTTAAAAAATAGTAGCTTTAAATATAATTTCATATATTTATATACTCTAAAGAATAAGAGGGAAAATTGCCTTATGTCTCATTATTGAGGCTAGATTTCCCTATGAACACCTGCTCACTCCCTTCTCTGGTATTAAACTTCTGAACTCTGTCTACAAGTTAAAAAAATCTTAATTAGCTTTTTATTTCAAATAGTGTGTTTTGATTATGTTTACCCCTCTCCCAGCTCCTCCAAGACCCACCCATTCTTCCCTCCCCACCTAACTTTCTGTCCATTTCATTTTTTAAACCCAACTTGAGCTTCTCATCCATTCTTGGATAGATGGCTTACACTGGAGCAAGGTGAATTTACCAGGGACTGTAGGCCTGAAGAAAATGGATTCTTCCTCTCCCAGCATCTAGCAGTTGCCTATACTTCCTCTCCTGGTGGGATTTAGTCTGGTTAGGGCTTGCCCAGGTCTTGTGCTTGCTACCACAACTTCTGTGAGGTCATATGGCTGTGTGTCTAGAAGACCCTTTCTTTGTAGTCACCTACCACTTACTTGGCTTTATACTTTTTCTGCCCTGTCTTCCTCCCCAATCCCTGAAGCTTGGCAGGAGGGGGTATGATAGATGCCCTATTTGGAGCAGAGATTCTGCTGTCTCTTACCCTATGCATGTTGACTAGTTGTGTACTCTGTTAGCAGCTACTACAAATATAAGCTTCTCTGGTGAGGGCTGAGAGATGAACTGATCTCTGGGTATAATAATAATAATAATTCATTAGGGGTTGGCTTATGCTATGTTCATTTAACGGTAGTAAGGTCACATCTAGTTCTGTGACTCATCTAACCAAGCACTTCTTTCTGTACACTGTGGAGTGGAGAACAGTGACATTTCTGGGATTTGCTATGAGAAAAATCTTTTCCAGAATTTTTTAAAAAGAGAAAACAAAAAGTGGATTTTAAGCGTTAGCCTTGCCGAATAGCAAATAGCAAATATGTATACTTAAATGATGGCGATGTTAAAGTAGTATAATTAAAGATGCAGAATGCACTGTAGGTAGATGTGCATTGGGACTTGCTTTTAGCAGTGTCCATTTAAATGTCTTCCTTACCTTCTCATGATTTCTTTCTGAAGGAGACCCAAGATTAGACACAAACCACACCCAAACACCTGTTTTCCCAGAGAAGTCCTTCATTAAGCTGGGGAGAAAAATGGCAGCTTTCTGACTCAGGGAAAAAAACAGTAGTAAATACCCCTGCAGGTGTGATTGGAAGAGTAGAAAGAGGGAGGTCAGTGTTAGAATGGGCTAGGATGCAGTGGGGAAGGAGATAAAGGACGGGAGAGGAGGGGACAAGGGCCAGGGGAATTGGAGGAGTACTTGTGCTGGGGAGACAAGGGGCAGCCTTTGGATGCAGAGGAGACAGATGTGACCCCTAGGCATATAGTGGTTTATAAAGGGGAAATGGGAGCCCTGTGCGAGGGTTTTAATTGGGCACTTTGGAAGTCAGCCTCAGGAGGAGAAAGTGGGGATAATTTAATAGGGAAGGTGGCTTTGGAAATGCAATCCAGTGTTTGTTTGTTTGTTTATTCATTTTTAATTAATTAATTTTTTTAAGCAAGGCAGAGGGATTGGGGTAGAAGGGCAAGGCCTGCCAGAGCCACATGACCCAGTGGGGAGTGGACAAGTGTCCCTTCTTCCATCATTCATATGCTGCTGTCTATGTACTCCAGCTTTTGTCGGGGTGTTTCCTGTTCACCCACTGAATGTCATGTTGGTTGCTTCCAGGTTTAAGCAGTTACCAGTAAAACTGTGTGAGCAAGAGATTTTGGTATAGACATAAAATTATATTTTTTTGGGCATCTACCAAGGGACACAGCAGCAGGGTTGTTTGTTAAGAATTTCTTTAGTTCTTTGAATTGTTTCCTTAAGTTTTTTAGGTTACAATCTAATTACATCATTGTATAAAGCCACCAAACTTCCTTCCAGAGTTGCTTCATAGTTTCCTGTTTCACAGCAGCGAAGGATACTTCTCTCACTCCCCATAAAACCTGGTACATGTGGCCTTTGGTACTGGGGTACGCGATAGTTCATAGGACTTTATTCTGTGGCCTTCATTTCTTACGTGCTTATGTATTAACATACAGTTGATGCTTTTCATAGATATTTACATACATATCATTCTTTTTCTCTTTTGCTGCTGAACTGTCATAAACTCTTTAATAAAATCTAGAGGTAGAGTTATGCTATTCCAACATCTAATTTACAAAGATGTTTAAACTTTTTTCAATATTTTTATTCCTTCATGATGCTGGGAGCCCAAGGTTTGTGCATTTGAAGCAAACATTTGACATTGAGCTGCATGCTCAGCTCCATAATATCAAAATTGAGATACTTTTGACTTTGGAAGTAACTTGGAAAGATAATTCCTATTTTTCCTATCTTTCAGTTTTTTGAATAGGTGGTAATAACCTTACCTTGAATAAATACAATATAAAATTTAATAAGAACTTCATTAAAGATAGCAATTTCAACTGTGATTCAAATAATTTTCTTTAAAACATTTAGTGTAATTTAATGCAATGAAATTTTACTATATAATGAAATTGAAGAAAAGACATTTAAATAATGCTTAAGCTGATTAAAAGTAATCAAAATGGAATATTATGAAATATGAGATCAGATTTTTTTACACTGGCACATAAATCTAATTTCACTTTAAAAGTGAAAATGGAACCTTCTCATTAAGCGTAGTTTGTTCCTTTTCTAAAAGTAAAACTTAACTTTCTATTAAGAAAATGAGGCTGATTAAACCATTTTTACACTACATAAGATCTTTGGTTAGTTATTATACCTTGGCTGTTAGCAATTGTGTGCATGAGGAAGAATTCATTATGTTGTAAAACTGACCAATGAGAGAATTCAAGAGAACTGTGCCTCCAGCTTCTTGGTAAAGTCCTTTTACTGGGTGTTTTTGCTGGAGCTATAGAGGTGGTGCAGCCTTGGTGCTGTGTGCTCACCGGGTAAGTGCAGCTGCTAGGGTCCTGTCAGCAGTAATTAACCTATTAAATCTCCACACCCACTGTGTTCTAGCAACAAGTAGTATTTGCTTTCTCAATCTGGAGAAGATAGTTTACCACCAATCAGTAGTGTTCCTTTTGATGGGAGAACTATGTAGGTCTCCTTGGCTTTAAATGTATAACTACATGTTTTTAATACAATAGTTATTCTAGGACATTTTGCTTTCCCTTGAATTCTGTAAGTGATTTATTTCCCCTTATCTTCATCTCATTTCAAAGTTGAAGGGATAACCTCTTAGAAAGCTGCAAACTTCAGAATGTCACGGGCTAATGGTACTTAATATTAAAGTATGGTGCAGACATATCATATATTGCTTTTTTAAAAAATTAGTGCCTCATATTGTTTTCCTTGTAGCAGTAACAATTCAATACAATTTCAGCAGTTTGGTCAAGTCATTTGAGTACTGTTCATTTTGAAGCTACTATCACATTATTGATGGAGAACAGTTGTTTGCCTTTGCTATTGCTGTGGTGAAACAGCATGGCCAAGGGAACATACAGAAGAAAGAGCGTATGGGGGATTATGGTTCACGAAGGTTAGAGGTGGAAAGTGGAGAGGTGGTGTGGAGGAGTGCCAGCTGGAGAGGCAGCCAAGAGCTCAGAACATAAACACAAGCAGAGCTCAGAGCAATGCTAGGAGGCTTTGAAACCTCCAGTGAGGTCACACCTCCTAGGACTAACCAGCTAGTGCTACCAACTGGGGACCAGTCTGAGTCTAGGGAACATTCTCTTCAAACCACTGTAGTGTAGCACTAGAAAGGATAATTATCTTTATTCAAAGCTGCTTCTCAGGTACATTGATCTGGCAACACTTAAGTACTCTTCAAAGCCTGTTTTAGGTTGTTACAATCATCTTCTCTTGGTAGGGAGAGTCTGTGACAGCTTTTACTCAAGAGCTGGTTCAATCCTGCTCTGGAATGTGGCCCCAAGTCTCTCTGCTTAGGCCCTGGTATTCACTTGAGTCTGGGTTGTCAGCAAGTGCACTCCCAGAGAGCGCAGTGTCTGCAGAGGTGAATGATGTTTGTCTGTTATGGTGAGTTTCACCCCAAAGACTTCAGTACTCTTTAAATAATTGTTTTGCTGTTTGAGATTATAATACAATCACATCATTCCCCCGCCCTTTCTTCCCTGCAAACCCTCCAGCATCACCCCTCCTTGCTGTCTTTCTGAATTTGAAAAGGGTTTTCTTCTGTACAGCCCCATCTTTCATGCTGTTACTGGTCACTCAGTGCCTTCTCACCCCTGATCCCAGCTAAGAGCCCGCCTGTCTGTAGCAGGTTGTAGTGCCTTCTGCACTGTGCTGTGGAGCGAGAGGAGAATGAGAGAGAACAGTCTGATTTCCCCATTTTCCCATGTATGATGGGCCTGTACTGCATGTTGTCTGGACTCTAAAATCATTTGGTTTGTGTTACAGTTTCCAAGTTATTTTACAACTGGGCTTTTAAAATTTTTCCTACTTGACCCCTCTTTATCAGAGAATTTTTGCTTGTAGTCCTACATATATAGATACATGCAATAATAGGTTTCTAGCCTGGCCTAGTCCCAAGGTTCAAACCTGCCTGCTGCTGTTTAGATCCCCAGAAATGACTCAAATGCTAATATTAATTAGACTCTGCTTGGCCTATGGCTCAGGCATGTTGCTAGCTAGCTCTTGCATCTTAATTCAACCTATTTCCATTAATCTGTCTGCCACATGGCCCATGGCTTACCTGTTTCTTTACATCTTACTTCTTGGGCGGCTAGATTGTGCCTCTTTGACTCTGCCCTCCTTCCCCATCTATACTCATGATAAGATGAGTATAGATGCCTTCTAAGATGCCTGCCATAGGCCCAAACAGTCCTTTTATTAATGAATGATCTTCACAGCATATAGAAAGACATTCCCACATCACTTCCTCCTTTCTGTCTAATCAAAAAGGAAGGTTTCAGTTTCAACATAGCAAAATTACATATATCAAAACAGCTATCAAGAAAGAATTATAATTAAAATATCTAGTATATTTGTATTTAACAAATTAAGAAAATATTCTACCATCCACTTTATCTTTGTGAGTCTAAAGTTTCATATCTAATACTTTTTAAAAATAACTAAAGAAAATTTTTCTTATAACTACCCAATCTTCAACTACATCAAAGACCACGGAAGGATATAATATTACCTGAGTAAACAGGAAGTGCAAGCAACTTCCAAAAAGTAGAAATGACAGAGATGACATTTATCCTCCTGGATAGTCACCCAAAGTTCCTTTGTAACAGTGGGGCATCCATCTTCAGCCTACAGGCCTAGAATCTCTGGCATACCTTTCGGTGAAGCAGGAAATCTGAAGGACTGCTCTCTGCTCTGCCCATTCTGGCATAGTTTGTCAGTTGCTTCTCCTTGTGTCCTGAAGAATGTCTGGCAGTTTTCTTTGCAAAACAGGAACCTGAAGGACCATCTCAGCTTATTCTGCCAAAATTCAGAGGTCACTTTCCTATGGGCCCTGCATGTCCACTTTATACAGCATACTGTCAGGCAGTTGAGGCAAGAACAGGTTCTTGTCCAATGGCTAAACTTTGCCACAAAGAAAGTGAATTCCATATGGAGTTTCTTCGATGCCCATTTTTCTCTTGAAGTAGATTGGTGCTGCCAGGAGCAGACCTGTCTCACTGTCCAGAAAAGTCTAAGTTCTTAAAATAATTTAAATGCCATACTCTGTATGTCTGTGAGTGTTTGAAGATTACTTATCTAATTTAAATATATCTTTGTATACCTAAGGAATCCTAACTAACATGACTAAAAGTTTGGTTATCATAGATGACTGTTAATCTGCATTTCTTAATTATCCATTACAATTTTAAATAAGTTATGTAAATATAATACCTTAAACAAGAGTAGATTTATACATACAGTATACTGAAATTGACCTTAAGTTTGTATCAATAAACAAAATCTATATCAACTTAAAATATTTTGAGATTAAGAGCTGATTTTTAGATTAAAGTAAATTCAATAATCTATTTTTAAAAATTATTCCTATGTCAGATACATAAAGTGTCTATTTATCTAGCTATATATCTATGTATCTATCAATCCAAATGTTTGTTATATATAATTATGATATATGACTTCTTTAGAAAAAAGAAATTTATTTTATTTATTAAATTTATTTTAATTCTTTGATACACATATAATTTTACCATTTATCAGTGATTAAAGCAAATCATGGTTGATGAGGCCATAGACCCTAGAAGAGAAGCTTCTAGTGTTATATTTCTAAACCAGTATAATTTCTAACTGTAGTCTTGATTCTTATATCCACAGATAAGTGTAGCTCCCAGAGAAGGTGGTTTCTTTTTCTTTGTTTGTAGCAGATGGAGACGTTACAGAAAGCCACAACTGGTCAAGTGTAGAGTCCTAGCCCCAACTGTAACACCACCCTGTATCTAAGGCTCAGAGAAAATCATGGAAGAGTGGGTGGAAGAGGGATGTCATGGGACATCTGCTGTGAGTTTATGTCTTCTGCATAAGACGGGGAAGCTATATCCAAGGAATCTCAACATGATGTTAAATAAGATCCCTCCAAAATGACAACTCCAAGTAGCATGCCCTCCTAGGGTTTCTGTTGTGATTTAACAACATTACATAAAAACTGGGGAAAGAAAGGGTTTACTTTAGCTCAGAACTCTTAGGTCATCACATTTCATCATTGAGGGAAGTCAAGGCAGGAACCTAGAGGCAGGAGCTGATGCAGAGGCCATGGAGGAGTGTGCTTGCTGGTTTGCTCCTCATATCTTGATAACACCCTAAACTACCAGCCCAGGAGTAGTACCACCTACAGTGATCTGGGTCCTCCTACATCAAAGCATCAACAAGAAAATGCAGCACAGGCATGCTAACAAAGCAGTCTACTGAGGGTCTTTTCTTAATTGAAGTCAACTCTTCCCAATGACTGGCCTCTGCCAAGTTGGCTTAAAAACTAGCCAGCACCCATGCCAGTATGGATGGGGCTTCTCATGGGTTGTAATCTCTTTGGGGGTTGAATGACCCTTTCACAGGGGTTGCATGTCAGATATTTATGTTATTGTTTATAACAGTAGCAAAATTACAGTAGTGAAGTAGCAACAAAAATGATTTTAAGGTTGGGGTCACCGAAATATGAGGAACCATATTAAAGGTTCACAGCATTAAGAAAGTTGTGAACCACTGCTCTAGAGGAACTATAAGCAATTAATGGTTGCTAAGAGGGGGAGAATCACTGTTCTACAGGAATGAGTCCTTGATAGGTTAGCTAATCCCAAAAGATCAGTTCTCAAAAATATTTGAGTAACACTAAATGATCTCAGCAAGTTGTGTTTACAAACTCAATATACATACAAACATACACACACAGACAGCCCCCCACAGACACACACAGACATCTCCCCCAACAGAGACACACATACAAACACACACACACACACATCACACACACAAACAGACACACAGACACACACACAGACACACAGACACAAATACAGTTACACACAGACACACAGACGCACACACAGATACAGAGACAAAATACAGACATACACACAGACACCCACACAGACACCCACACAGACACACACACACACACACACACACACACACACACACACACACACACACACACACACACACACACAGTTTGAATGAGAGCGGCTCCCATAGATTTGAATGCTCAGTCATCTGGGAGTAGAACTTTGAGGTGATTAGGATTAGAAGTTGTGGCCTTGTTGGACGAAGTATGTCACTGGGGGGCAGGCTTTAAGGTGTCAAAAGACTATATCAGGCCCAGTTTTTCTCTTTCTCCTTATGGAAGAGGAAGTAGCTCTCAATACTGCTTCAACACCATGTGTGCACCATGCTTCCTACCATAACGTATTAAACCTCTGAAACTATAAGCAAGCTCTCAAACTAAATACATTCTTTTGTAAGAGTGGCCTTGGGCATGGTGTCTTCACAGCAATAGAACAGTGACTAAGGCACACATACATACATACATGTAACAATTGTAATTAAAGATTAAGAAACTGTGAATTTGAGAAGGAGAGAGGGACATACAAGAAGTTGGAGGGAGGGGGAGAATGATGTAAATACAGTACTCATATATGAAAAAAAAAAGTGTTTTCATCTCCTTGTGTGGCAAGGGCCCAAGGAGCTCGCTGTTCACCCAGTCTAGGCGAGACAGTGAATTCCAGGTTAACTGATAGACTCAGTCTCAGAAACTAAGGTGAGAAGTGTAGGTGATGACAGCAATGTCAACACGTGTTCTACATATTACCCGGGCACATATCTACACATATATGTGCACATCATCTTTCATTGTTGACTGATACTTTGAAAGTCAGTCATCAGTGCTTGAGAACATCCCTGTACAATGGCGGAAGTACATTTATGGCCTTTCAGAAATTGCTGGAAATTGTTTTATAACATTAAGTCAAATTTTATTTCACGTTTTTATGAAATAAAAGGAAATAACTAAAATACAAGTTCTTAAACAAAGCATTCTAACAGTAAAATCCAAAGATAACGTAGCTTGATACATGATGATAATGATGTTAGAAAATATGAAAAGTCTTTTAAAAATAATTCAAACCATATATTTCTAAAAAGTAAAAAACTGTTATCTACATTAAAAACACTTCGATTCACAACCAAGAGTCTGGAATTGGGGCCGCATTGTTTGAAGCAGTGTTTTTTGGCATGTTGTGTGATGTGGTGAGATGCACAATGCATAGTGCTAACATATGCTCGGAACAAAGCCTGCAGTGAGCCTGCATAACACAGCACAGGAGATATTGCCAGAAGCAAGTTCATTGAATTGTTTATTGGATTTTGAATGAAGTTTTGATGATTGTATATTAAAAAATCTGTTGTCCCAAGTTTCTCTACTGCCATATTCAGTCAGGTGACTCTATTTGGGTTACAACCCCCATCTTAGAAAGCTGGGAACAGGAGGGGCAAATCCAGGCCCATTAACTCCCCCTAAGTGGAAGTTGAGTGACATACTAGTCTTGGTCCTAAAGTTCTGAAACAAAGTCAACTACAGGAAAAGCTCTAAGGCTTCCCAGCCAGTGCCATGTCACCCTTGATGCTCTGGATGTGCATGCCAGTGCGCTCTGTGAAGACAGCACACGCAGCAAAGAGATCATGACTTCATTTGTGTGTTTTAGAATGACACTGCAAGTAGAAGTCTTCAGACTGGCTTCAGTTTGAAGGAAACCGAATGCTGATTTTAAGTGTAGCCTCCAGTGTTTCCAGCACATAGCTTAGCTCAACAAATAGACGCAAAAATTTAATGTTTGTTTATTTAACCTGAGTGTATACATGTGCACGCACTGCATGACACACAGGTGGGGATCAGGGGATAACTTGTGGGAGTTGGTTCTTGGTCATCAAGGTACGTTCCAGCGACTGAACTCAGGCAGCAAGTGCCTTCACTGTCTGAGCTATCTTGGTGGCTCTGGATGGAAGTTATATTTAAATACTATGAGTAACCGTATTTCTACATCTGTTGTTTAGTTTTTTAAATTAATTCTTATTGTTATATCTTTGCTATTTACAGTTTTCCAAAGTTGATATTAAACATTTAATTTTTAATTTGCCTGTATGCGAGAGACAAGTGTTTTCTGTTTCTGGGTATATGCAATCATGTATTGCTTACCTCCAGTGTGGTGTGTGTATGTATATATGTGTGTGTATATGTGTGTGTGGTGTGTGTATGTATATGTGTGTATGTTATATGTGTGTGTGTGCACACACTCTAACTACCTGTCTATTCAGTGAAGGACAACTCTTATATTTATGTCCTTTCCTGTGTCAACTGATCTTGAGAATGTGGGTAAATGGACATTTTTAGTAGGACTTTAAAAAAGCTTGGTTTTAGCTATTGTGTGGTTTCACAGTTTTTGACATTCCAAATATGTTTTTTAGCCTAACTGTTAATGATGAGGAAGTTTAAAAAGATAATGTTAGAAGCCGATTTCTTTTTCACACCTCCTTAACAGCAGGTTGCAAGTGCTGTTAAACATTTGATCAGGCTGATCTAGTTTCACTGCTAATAACTGCTTACAGTCCCATGAGTAACCTTTCAGTGGCTGCCAAAAGCTTCTTCAGACTCCTTAGCTGGCTGTAACCTGACAAACTATTGGCGTTTTATCACCCAGGAGTTACAGTTGGACACTGATGGGTGTCACTGGTTAACACTGGGATTGTAGGGTTTTAGGAAGAGAAGTGTCTTTCTCTACCTCGTATGTATTTGAAAGACACAAAGAGAATCTATTTTAAAAAAATAATTAAAATTAAAAAATGTAAATTAAATATTCCTATCCTAAATTTCCTCCCTCCAGGATCTGTAACCAGATCTTAGAGGTCTGGGTGACCACTCTTGGCTGCTCTGAAGCAGAATAGGTAATAATGACAGGGCTAGGTAGGTCCCTTTTTATTGTCATAAGGAAGGTGGGGTGTGCGGCATTACTTGAGGTGACTCAGCAGCTCTTGGTCGAAGGAGGTGGTTATGATGGTCAAAAGTTGGTGTTCTTTGGTAGTATTCTTTGAAGATTTAGAGCCTGGAATCTGGAGGGCATCAATCAGAAATGAATAAGAACTGAAAACATAAACAAAATTAAAACAGTAAGAATCATGGTAAGATATGATGTTTCAGGAACTTGTTGAACTCTGAAAGAATCTCTCCCAAATAGTCATAAGGACGGCCTCCTCTGGAGTGCACAAGTCTTCTATCAAGTGCGTGTTTGGGATCTCTTTTGAAAAGAAAATGTCAGGCCTCAATCACCTGGCTTACTGTTTTTGCAAAAGAATCTATTCTTTACTTTGCTTTTCTGGACATTGATACTTGGATTTAAGGATTTAAGGTCTAAGCATAGAAAATGTGATTACTGCGCGCGCGCACACACACACACACACACACACACAGACTATAGAATATTGCCTACTTCTGATTTTTTAAAAAATGATTTATTTTTTATTTTATGCACATTGGTGCCTGTATGTATATCTGTATGAAGGTGTTGGATTCTTTGGAGTTAGAGAAGGTTGTGAGCTGCCATGTGGGTGCTGGGAACTATTAACCACTGAGCCCTCTGTCCAGCCCTACTTTAATAAAATGTCTTTCACAAAACAGTCTATTATCCTTTGAGATTCCCTAATCTTGCTTTATTTTCTTTTAAAAGGGAATAAGAAAAAGGGAAGTTGTTAGTTCTCTTTGAATAATTTTTTAAATTAAAAATAACAACAAAAACCTACATGAAATATACTACACAGTATGAGCCAATTAATTTTTTAATTATCTTCTTATGTAGTAATTTGAAACTAATGAGAATATCTTACCTCCATAATGTTCACACTGTGAAACTGTACATTATCTTACTGAAAGCAAATATTAAAAATAATTTTTATCAATGGTGAGAATTTTATTCTATGTATTTAGTAATATTTGTCCTATCTTCCCCCAACACCTACCAAATCTACCTCTACTATCTTCACAAATTCATGTGTTTTCTCTCTCTCTCTCTCTCTCTCTCTCTCTCTCTCTCTCTCTCTCTCTCTCTCTCTCTCTCTCTCTCTCTCAGTAACCCACCAGCTTCACTTTGAGCTACAAATAAACTCATGAATTTAAGGCCATAAATGGGAAAGTGATTGACCTACCAAGGGCCACACCCTTAAAGAAAACCGATTCCCCCTAGAAGGAATGGGTTGTTAACCTCTTCCCTATGCTAGAATGTTGACTGGCTTGATCTTATGTAGTCAGGCACAGGTGCTGTAAGTTCATGAGTGAAACACTTCCGTCATGCCTAGAAGACATTGTTTCACTCGGCTTCTCCCTAGTTTTTGGTTCTTAGAATTTTCTGTTCCACTATTTCCTGATGGTCCCTGAAACCTGGAAAAGAGATGTGATACAGATGCTCCATTTGTGGCTGAGCATATCACTGACATGTATTTTCTGTACTTTAAGTTGTGAAATTCCACATTTACCAGATTCCATTACACAGAGAAACATCTCTGATGGAGTGTGGGATCTGAACAGTCTCTGCGTTGAGAGATACAAATTCACAGGGCAGTTCGATGCTATTCCCATTAAGCAGAGAAATATTAGTAGATTTATCCCTGGGATCTGTATGCCTTACCAACTATGAGTTCTTGGACACAGTTACAGTAGCAAGCGCAAGCTTCCTTAGGTGGAGTGGACCTTAAATTCCATTAGAAAGTAGTTGACTGTCTCCTTAACATTTGGGTCACGACTGCACCCATGTGTATATCTTGTTATGTGAGTCATTATTGTAGTTCACAGAGTTCCCAGCTGGGCAAGACTGTCTTCAATAGACCTTGCTTCTCTAGGACTATGAAAACTAGCCAATAGGGTGGACATTTTCTTAGTCGGTGCCAAGTGAAATTTTCTTCCCCAAGTTGCTTTGATCATCGTGATCCATCACAGAAATGATAACTCTGAATAAGACAAGAACTTCCTATCTCGGTGCTTTCAGTGCTGTTAATGTGGGGAACTATTGGGAAGAAGAAAATTCCTGTATCCAATGCTGACAGCTGCTGCTGCTGCTGCTGCGCATGGGCTCTTCAAGAACAGGGATCACTGGTATTCAGTGTATGACTTGTTTATATATTACTAGATCTTAGCTAGTTAAGATTATAATAGTAATTAACCTGTCAATACTGGAATAACATATTCTTCTGTTTGAGAGATTCAGGAAACTTAAGACTCAAACTTTAAAAAAAATATTTTTATTTTGAACACAAAAACCATAAAAGCAGATGGGTAAGGTGAATTTAACTTTGGACATGGTCAGAAGAAAAGATGAAACTTTGTGAGGAACTCAGCTGTGACTTGGAGAAACAGCTGGACCCTGTCGTCAGCCACTCTGCTTCTCCCTCACAAGCCCACCTGGGTACCTCTGCTCATTTAAAATCCCTCAAACTTGGTAGAGTAGCCTTCAGCCTTTGACACAGGTCCCATCTTCTGCCTATGAGGTACTGATTGGTTTTAGACCCAGGGCTTTACAAGTTATAAGGGATTATATGAAGTCACATTTCTTCTCAGTAGTAGTAGAGCATCTGGCCACAGGCGAGCAGTTTTGAGCCTTCATGTCTATCCAGAGAGATATTCCGTTTCTCTTTTCAAAGTAAAATTTGCCATCATAGTCAGTGAATCATGATTGTGTGTCTCATGGAGAATCAGGATACGTGTGTTCAATGGCTGTTGAGATCACTAGCAGGAATGTTTGTTTAAACCACAGACACATTGAAATGCCTGCATTTCCTGTGGTGTGCTCAGAGTGAGCCACATTTCCACCGTGAGGTACAGCTTTTGAAAGAAGCTGCCATGTCCATCATGCATCCTAGGTGGGAAGGGAGCAAAGCAGTGACCTAAGATTTTTTCATTGGAGGAAATCCACACCTCAATTGCATTATATACTCACTGCCATCGACATACATTTATCTGTGAGTCACTTTGAATTTATTCCTGCTGGTGCTTAGTGGTTCTCTGTAAAATGTCTGTTGATTTGAAATGGAGAAGTAATTACATGGACAGAACAACTTAATTAGCATAGGATTTCTTTTGTGTATGTGTGACAGATGCTTGGTGTGTTTTCATAGGAATGAAGAACATTATCACTTTTGCAAATGCCATCAATCTTTAATAATCAAAATTCCCTTGGCAAGAAAAGTGGTGTCACCATACAGAATTGTGATTATTGTTACATTGAATTGTTTATGGTAAACCTGGTTCAATATTGGTAAATATCCTGCAGTGGAAGCTGAACTGTTGTGAGGTATCTGGGCATCTGTCCAAGATATCATTAAAATACTGCCTCAGATCCATTGGGTTTGTGAATAACATCTTAACAGCTCAACTGAAAATGAACCACATGGTACAGCCTAAAAATTCTGAATCCACAAGATAAGGAGAGCAGTATAAATGTATATGACACACTTAACATTCTGTATTTGAGTAATAAATCTATATATAATGTTGTGTTAGTCTTTAAAGTGTAAGTCCCCAAATGATTAATATATTAACTTTGAAGTTTGCATAATACTGTGGTTAGCTGTGAATTTGAATGCCTTATAAACTAAAATATTAATTGGTTTAATAATCAAGTCTATACCTTATGTAGAAGGTGGAAACCTCTAAACATTGTTATATTGATATTAAACTACATTTTGAGCTGAGTGTATACATAGCTTGCTTAGCAATATTGTCTACCAAAAAGGTCAAAGGTAGTAAAATCCAATAATTTATTCATCTATTTTACTAATGAAAGAAAATTTTAACCTTAAATGGGACATAGGGTTATTAATTTTTGTTTTTAGAGTATTGATTATATTAAGTATAATAAATAAAATGTTTGAATAAGTGAGATGATATAATAATATGTATTTAGTTATTTTTTTCTTAAAAAACACAGTATAATTAAATTTCATTTTGAATATAGACACATTTTCATTGAAAGGGTGTGGGGAGGGGTTGATTTTATGTCACTATTACTGTATAAATGACATTGATGTAGAATGATATGGATAAAACACGTCTTCAATGTTCTTCTCTCAGTAAATGTCTTATTTGTTTTCCAGGTTAGCGCTCTATGTATATGAATATCTGCTCCATGTAGGAGCGCAGAAATCGGCCCAAACATTTTTATCAGAGGTATGTTTTATGTATTTTCTGCATTATGTTTTGCTATATGAATGAATGAAAATATACAGGATCATCGTTTGAAAGTTGTATAGTTAGTGCTCAGGTATCACTTTGCATAATAGAATCTTTGTAGATTTTTATGTAAGTACTTTTAGTATCACAAAACACCTTTTCTTTTCAACTCAGTGACATTCTAGGAAACTCTGGCCATTCTGTTAGAAAGTCATCTCAGCCTGGCACTAATAATCAAGAAAGCAAATTTACTTTAGATGCTTCTGCCAGTCCTGAGAAGATACCTCACTTAGTTTTATCAAAATATACATCGAAGAACAAGAAGCATTTTCAAAAGTGGTGCTGGTAAATCTGATTTCATATGTAGGGAAATGAAACTATATTCTTCTTACTCTGTGAAAAAAACCAGTTGCAGAGACCTTAGTATGAGACTTGAAATGCTGTTGCATGGCAGTATCAGGAAAACAATTCAGTCATAGGAGTAGATAAGGATTTTCTGTAAAACTCCATGACTCAGGAAACAGAACACGAGAATTGTCAAATGGGATTGCATGAAATGAAAGAGCTGCAGTATAGTACACATTAAGTGAGAAGACAGCCTACAAACAGGAGAGATCTTTTCTACCTATACATCTTATAGAGGAGTAACATTTAGAGTATATGAAGAACTTAAAAACTTCAACAGTAAACACCTCTATCAATAAATGAGCTAATGAGGTGAATATTTCAAAATATGAAGCACAGATGACTGATAATGTGAAAAACTGTCTCATGCTTAGTAATCAGGGAAATGCATTCAGAACTACCCTGAAATGCCATCTCACGTGTAGTGGCTAAAGACAAATTTCACTGAGGCTGTGGGTAAAAAAGAACTATGGAAATTTCCAGTCTCTGTGGTGATCACTATGAAAGTTCCTCACAGAACTACCATATGACCCACTGCATATCTCCTCTGGGTCTATACCTTAGGACTCTAGGTCAGTGCACCACAGATACACTGTACATCCATGTTTATTCTAACACTATTTGTTTAGGTGTCCACAAGTAAAACATGGCATTATGCATTATGCTTTATTCAGTCATAAGGAATATAAGTTTTCTGTTTTCTGGGAAAGTGGGTATAACTTGAGATCATCATATTAAGTAAAATAACCAATCTGAGAAAGGTAATATATTTTCTTTAAACTACAGATCCTAGACTTAGTGTAGTCTACATAAAAGTGCACACCCCCCACCCCACCCCCACACCACGGAAGCTAAAGGGAGGCTGGGTAAGGAAGTAAACTAGTAGTAGATGGGTGGGGTGGAACACATGGTCAAAGTACATGATGGACTTGAGAGAAATTGTGGTGATATCCAGCACTATTTACAGTGAGTGTGCACATTAGAGAAGACTGGGGGAGGGGGTCAAAGGAGGGCTTCTCCCTAGTTGTAGAACCTTTACATATATAACATTGTTTATATAATTATAATCGTTTAAAATATATGCATTTTTTAAAGTTCTGAATTTACAAATGGAAGCTTGGGGTGTGTGTGTGTGTGACATCACATTGCAGAGCACATGCTAGAGTTGTTGATAATCTTTGTTGGTTATATTTCAATACCTTTCTTTAATTCCATCACATTGTGTCTGCAATAGGTAAGTGCTTATGTGTGCTGTGTGTGCCACAGGCTCTGTCTCCTGGGCACTGCTCAGTGTTGTATCACTTTGCCTAAACCATTCTCTTCTTTTGCACCTAGAGAACTTAGATGGTTCCCACCGTTCAGTAGGAAGGTTTTCCAGGGCTCTCTGTAAGAAGTCACTGCAGCCTGCAGGGGCCCACACAGGAGCACCATACCATTACAAACGTCAATAGGAAGTTTTCACACTATCTTCTTGTTGAAGGAGCCTATGGCAGTGTAAAGTTAAAGAGCAACATTAATAAGTCTATAGTTTGATATCCATGTTGTTCTGTCCCCAACTGTGGACGGAGAGGAGAGGAGTGCCTCAATGTAGTATTTAGAGCTCTGCACCCTGCTCAGCTTCCTCTCACCCTGACTTTTCTTGGAGCGCACAAGAAAAGAAACCAGGAGGTGCTCTTTGTAAGAAGGACTTTAAGTGCTTAACTGTATGGACTGCTCATCTTCCCAGATTTTTACCTCATTTGGGCTGTTACACAAGAAATTTCAAACTGGAAGAATGATCAGTTTGGGCTGAGTATTCTGATAAAGAAAGGATCGAAATAGTTACATCAATCTAATGTTTTCACTCAGGTTCAGTCCGAGTGGCCACTACTTTCTATTTCCAAGTTCCCTTCCAGGATTACTGAGGTTATAAATGATACTGATGTCATTAAGCTCATCAAGTCGAGATTCCTTTTACATGCGCTGCTTGTCAGAGCTGAAGCTGTGTGGATTTGGACAAACAAGTCGTGTTTCTTATCAGCCCAGTCACTCATGTAGGCTTAATCTTTGAAAAAATGCTCCTGACCTAAGCCATCAGAAATGGGACTGCTCCCGATGACTTTCTTGTTGGCCAGGAGGGTGAACCCATAATTATATTAGACCAGTTAGTTTTGCTTTTTTCTTTTATCATAAAATAAAATATAACAAGATAAAATAAAAACCAGAAAACTGAATGGACAAAATAAACAGAAGGAAAAAGAGCCCCCAAAAGGCACAAGACACGGAGATGGATGCAGAGACCCGCTCCATCATGAACTCAGGAATCATACTCTTTTTTCCTTTTCTAAATGAAATGGAAAACACTGGACCAGCAGTAGTGGTCAGACTATCATCTAACGAGGCAGCAGCAGTGAGTTAGTGCTACTTTCGATATATGATATATTTTAATCACTGCCCTAAACCTAAATATAGTTTGAGCAGCTTTCTACTTCCTTACTTTAGATGCTCTTGAGAAATGGTGTCAGCTCAATCCTGTTGCGTTTGTCTTCATGACCAGGAAAATTTAGCTGCAAGAGAATGTTGAGAAACTTTTCATCTCTGGGTCAGCTTTAACACATTGTGCTCATTGCTAGTTGTATTATTCTTGCTGTATTATTCCCATATACAGGGAGAATTCCTGTAATATTCATGCTTGAAAATTACATTGGATGTTCTTAACAAATATATAGTTAAGAATTAAAATGCTACTCCTTTAGTGATTCACACCTTTAATCTCAGCACTTAGAAGGCTGGATCTCTGAGTTAGAGGCCAGCTTGGGCTACAAAGTGAGTTCTAGGACAGCCAGGGCTACACAGAGAAACCCTATCTTAAGAAAAAAAATGTTGCTGTAGAGTTAAACATTTTCCCAATTCCCTTTAACAATTTATACTCTTGCTAGCCCCTTTTGTTGGTCAGCAAGTTGGTCTGAAGTAGCTTTGCAACATCTAATGAACAGGTTGCTCCTTCAATGCCCAGTTGGACACTGTAGACTTCATAGTTCTGTTCTCTCTTTGAGCTGTATAAAGAGATAAAATTGTACTTGTTAGCCAATTTCATGAACTTTAATTTGAAGATCATATAGTCCAATCTGTAAATGCCTTTTAATGAAATTATTGAGTTTGAATATGCTCCACGTCTTAGCTGATTTCTTTAATTTTGAAAGAACATGATAATACTACAGATTTGCACAGGGGTTTACATTGATTGGTACATAGTTGTATAGAATAGTGTCTGGAAGGTAATGACTGATCTACAGTGTTGCTTATTACACTTGTGATTAGTAATTTTTTTCTATTTTTTGAAATTTAAGTGTTTTTTCTATCTTTGAGTACTTTTGGGGTACAATAATAAATATGCATTTATGTATACAAGGATGTGTCACATGTCTGTCACTTGGATGGCCTATAATAATCTGGTTTTTGGTGTGACCCTTCTGGTAAAATATTTCCAGCCTAAGCTGAACGTTGTAGGCTCACAGTCTTCCTGCTGTCCCTGAACCTTGCTGGAGGAACACTGAGGGCCCTCACTACACTTCCTTGTTTCTCATCTTTCTCTTCAGTATTACAGTGCGTGCTGTGGTTCACCAGATCCTCTTTCCTGAGCCCAAGGTTTTAGTTCCTGGATGGTTTCTAAGCTCCATTAATAATTCTTTGCTCATGAATGTAAGAGATTCTTACAGAATGTTAGAGAATAGTGGAAAAGGATTTAGGATTTTATGGATGGTAACATTGATTAGATACAACCAATCCTGACTCTGTTTTTGATTTTCTCTTGCCACAGAGAATTTCCCACCAGCTGTTATCTTGAGGCTGCAATTTGCCTCCTAAATTGTTGAATTCTTGTATTTTTCCATATTGTCCTAAAAAAAATCACAATATCTTGTTGAGATATCATTTGTAACTTTTATAATTTTTGTTACAAATAATCCGGAAAAGTCTTTTATTTTACAACAATCTCCTAATGACCTTTAGAATAAAACCAGCAAAGAACCGTTGAGGACTTTCCCCAATAAAAATTATATATGTATGTATGTGCGCACACACACACACACACACACACACACACACACACACACACACACACACACACACACCTTCCTTTCTTCTAAAACAGAGCAGTACTGTCCAATGATACTGCTTATGGAAGGCTGGCAGTTTGGACTATTTGGTAAGGCTCCAAACAGTCACATGTGACAGGAGTTCTTGAATTGTGATGGGGACAACTGGGAAATGTTCAGCTAACTTAATTTAAATTTGGGAGCCATATGTGAATAAAACAGCATAGTTTTAGATTATCTACTTCAAAGCATAGTCAGGTTTTTCCTTCTGTTAATTTTTATTTCAGTTGCATTTATTTGCATTTAGTTTGATATGTGCACGTACGCATGCCTTAGAAATGAGAGGGAGACGGCAATTCTATCTAGATAGAAGCCTTAGGCATTCTATTTGAGAATGAACTGGATACCTCTGATATTCACTGAGGGATTGATTTTATCCCTTACATTGTCATTGTTTTAAAAGTAATGGTACACATTCAAAAAGTGTGCAAGAATTTTGGAAAACATAGAAAACTTTAGGGACCATGAGCTCGAGACCCGTTGATGCACTTCTAGAGATGTTTTTGAAGGGGCTTTAGTCTGCTAAAAAGGTGCTATGCTGACAAGACCAGAGCTTCAAAGAAGGTGTTGTTTATACCCTAGTTTTGACTCACATCAAAAGCTGGGTTCAGCAGAGCCCACCTGTATCCCAGTGCTTGGGACTTGGTGGTCAGCAAGTGCGGTCAATTAGTAACTCTAGCCTCTGTCAGAGACCTTGTCTAAGAAATAAATGGAGGACAATTTTAAGGAAATTCACAATACTAACCTCTCGTCTGTTTGTCTCTCACCTACACACACACACACACACACACACACACACACACACACACACACACACACTATCCCTATACATAGGTGTTGGTGATGTTCAGAATTGCTAACTGTTTCACTTTTGGAGCCACAGGCTTGCCTGCCTGCCCTTGATGTCCTGATAGCATCTCCTGAAGGCAGAGTTCAACAGAAAGATAGCCAGCAGCGCGGAAGCTAAGGAATGATGTCATTTCCAGAATCCCATCTAAATACAGAATGGTGTATATAGGAAGGCAGGGATAGGAATAAGACAGAGGTAAACTGTGAGTACCAGTATGCTTGGAGGGTGTTTATTTGTGTTATTGTTGACTTGTTTTGGTTTTAGTTTTTGAGACTGAATCTTGACAACATCCCTGGCTCATCTGGTACTTGCCATATAGCTGAAGTGGACCTCAAACTTCTGGACATGGTCTTGACTCAGTCAACCGAGTGTTAGGTTTATAGATGTGAGCCATCTTGTCTGCAGAGTACCAATATATCTAGTTAGAAACGTAAAAAGATGAAAGGTTAAATAAGTATATGCATATTTATTTTTTGTTTGTTGACACAAGATTTTATCATACATACTTAATATTTTGATTTTTTTCTTCTTGATTTAGAAACCTGGGTTCTACTGATTTAAAAATATCATAATTCTCCTTTATGCCTATAGAATGTTTCATTTTGTGAAATGTTCTATGATCTATTGTATTTTATGAAGTCTACTAGAGATGCCCATTCATGCTACTTCCTTTAAGTATTTTACAAATGCTTAAATATTTATATTTTTATTTAAGCATACATATATATGTATATACACACACACATATATAAAATCTGTGAAGATATAAACTGCTATACATTTGACATTATTTATTTATTTATTTTTTAAAGTTATGGGACCAGAGATAGTTCTTAATTTTTAAATGGGAGACTTTTAAGGACATGATGAATAGTAAATAGGTCTTCACCTTAGAAAAATACATATTTTCATAGTTTTATTTTTGCCAACTGTCAAAGGCTTACTAATCCTGTAACCCAGTTATTGACCCAGATTTAAAATCTCTGGTATTAAAACTACACATAGTTGAAACTTTTTCTTTATTGGTAACATTTATTTTCTAATTTTCCTCAGATTAAAATGGATTGCTTTTACACACACACACACACACACACACACACACACACACACAACCCCATTTTTTATGGGATGTTTGATTAGTCTTTTAAAATAAGCTCTCTCTTCAGACATCTTGATCCGACCATATTATGTGATGATTCAGAGGAGCATTGTTGTGTGAGATAGCAAGCAGGTAACTTGGACGTACACTATAAGCCATGCATCAGTTAATGTGTATTTTGTTCAGGATTCAGTGTTGTTTCTTAGCTTATGTAGAAATGCTGAAAATTCTGGCTTATAATATAGAGCCTGTACAATCACAGACAAGGGCTCATATCCAGAATATGGCAGAAGAAAAGGTTTTGAGAATCGCATGGAAGTTATAGTGTATAGAGATTCCAGCTGGTCATGTGGTGCTAGGGAAGAGGGGTGGATACAATGTTTAACCAGGAAAGAGTGTCAGAGAAGAAAACATATATTTGGACTGGAACAGAGAAGAAGGAAAACCCAGAGTTGTTGGCAGAGATGTAGAAACAAGCCAGCGGCCTACAGCAAAGCAGTCAGTGAACCAAAGATACTCATTTAGAAGAAATGTTTCTAAAATGACAGCTGACATGGGTGCATGCTGGCCATTTATCAATGCCACTGATTATTAATGTATGGTAGCTAAATAGAAAATGCATAAATGAATGTAATTTTAAAATGGAAGCCTTCCATTACCCTTTCCAGAAGATAGTTGTAAGTTTGGTGTGATGTATTTAATAAAAACTTACTCAACTGTGCACACTCCCCTTTGCTTTCAGACAGAACATTTTTCCTGTTGTACACATTGTTCTTTCAACTTGCCAAACTAGTAGAGCATCTTTCCTGTAGAGGTGCGGCCTGTGCTCCATAATGGCTTCATGTTGTTCTGGGGTGCAGGTGTCAGAATTAGCGATTGCATTCCTGTTGACATTTCTTAGGCTGTCTGTCCTTGATGCTCACTTCCCCAGCCTTCTTTGTCCTTTGTGAGAGGATTTTCTCCATAGATAAGCCCTGTTTGGGCTGGTGACAGTTTGGAAGCAGCAGTGTCCCTTGCTTTGGGAACATTTCTGGCCTTGTGTTGTTCATTCAGTAATGGTTTAAAAAAAAAAAAAAAGTCTCTGTCCAGGAGAGCTGCTTCTGCTACAGAACTGTAATTTGACATGGGAAAGATGAACTCTAGTCACTTCCTAGTAAAAACAAGTTAGACTGACAGCAGTGATCTGATCTTGTGATCCGTTTTGAGCTCCTTTAAGGAATATAAAATGTTGTGTTTTAAAGCACTCACTGATTACCTTCAGGCTTGTGATAAAAGACTGGATATCAGTAAAACACATATGGGTAGCTTCTCAGAGTACATTGTCTCTGAAATAGCTTCTGATTGGTTGGTAGTTCAGGAAGGAGACTTGGTGAGTGGTATGTAGGGCAGGTTAGACTGTGAGTTCAGCTCTGCCACCAGTGTGTCTGGCATCTCACTTCCTGTTTTTATTAAGAACAGTGGCTGTTTTGTTTCATGAACATATTATGCAAAGCCGAGGTGAACTTGCATGAAAGAACATTATTTGAGAACCTTATTATTTCTAAGATAGGGTTAACTTCAGTGCTCAGAATATTAGTGTGTTTTGGGCACATTTATGATCTTCTGTCCCTTCATGGAAGACAGAAGCCATAAAGATCTGGTAAAGATTTTGTTGAGAGAGCAACAAAAATGTTTTGGACTAAATTATATTTAATAGAACATTAGAGTTTTATTTCTCATAAATATTAGTTAAGTGATATTCCTTAGTGATTATGAACCAAAGGATATGAGTGAAATTATCAGATACAAGGGGACAAAAATGTACATTTTTAAAATGTTACTACTTAGGGTAATTGAAATGTACTTACATTTGTGTGTTTGTGTTTATTGTTAACATTACGTCTTCCTTACTTTATTGATTCGAGTTTTTAATTTAGCTTTCTTAAAATTGTTGTTACATTTTGTTGGTGGTACATTAAATTTTTACTTTAAAATTCCAATTCATTTACATCTTATGTACTTAGGAATTTTAGACTAAGATGTGCTTGTTTCTAACTTGTGTGCGTCACAGTGCTTCTGCTCTCACACTCATTTACATTTTCTGTACTTAGCCGTTACACATATAAAAACATGACAGAGCTAAGCCTACAAAAACTGTTAGTTTTGTCTCCTCTTTCATGACTCGTGTATCCAATTATCTGATTTAATTCCCATCTCCTAGTGTTCTGCTTTCCCTGTCTTCATACTAACTGTTAAAGTAAACCCATGCTTACAGGTATTCATACTGTAGGCTGCATATGACAGAGACATCACTTTTTTTTCTTCCTGAATTTGGCTGACTTTGTTTACTATAATACATTCTAAGTCCTTACATTTTTTACAAGTTTTGTGATTACATTGTTTTCTTTAGACCCGAATAAAAAATTTTATTTTTATATGTCATTTATTTTAGTTAAAATAGAATTATATTACCTTTTTCCTTCCTTTTCCCCCTCCAGCTCATTAAAGCTACCACGTGCCCTGGAGCTCCTCCTGAGCCCCGCCCACACTCTCACATTAAAGCCTCATTTTCTTTATTATTTATTCATTTGTTGATAGACGCCTGTTCCTTTTCCTTGCTGTAGTAAGTAGGGAAGTGAATAGAGGTCTCTGTAGAAGGAAGTAGAGCCCCTGGGCACACTCCCAGAGATGGAGCAAGTGGGTAATATGGCAGTTGTATTTAACTTTTGGAGGAACCTCCAAACTGATACCCATAATGGCTTATTACTTTGCACTCCAATCAGCAGTGATTAGGGTTTCTTACCCCAATATCCTTTCCAACATTTTTTTTTTTTTGGTGAGATTTCTTTATGATAGTGTTATGACAGTGGTGAGATGATATCTTATAGTAGTTTTGATTTGTATTTACCTGATGACTATAGATGTCGAACACTTTAAAAATAGTTATTGGTCTTTTGTGTTTCTTTCTTTAAAAACTGTCCGTTCATTTCATTAGCCCATTTATTGAGTGGCAGTTTTAGTTCCTTGATATTTAGTTTTTGCATGTGTTTTTGTAAAGTCTGGATGTTAGCCCCAGTCTGAGGTGAATCCGATTTCTCCTTCCTATGGACGGTTTCCTCTACTGATAGTTTCCTTTTATTTTCACGTGGTCCCAGTCCTCTGCAGCTTCCTGCCTGCCCCGATGCCTTGAAGAGTATTCCCCGTGCTGTCTCCTAGAAGTTTCAATGTTTTAGGCTTTAAATTGAGTCTCAAAGCTTTCCTTGACCTTGTTCCTGCTTACTCGTCTTGTTTTGTCTCTTAAAACTTTACTGTTGCCCTCCCACTGTATACGAATGCTATGAAGTCTGTCATACTTAGCCTTTCTTTATATTGCTTTATATTTACTGAAACTGAGAGATGTTTTCTTTTAAGGCAAACCAGAATTATAAACCCTTCCCATTAAAATACAAAGAAACCTGACTTTGTTCTCCAGTGTGGTGCCAAACAACGACCTGTACATTTTCAGTCTGAATGAGGTACACCTTAAATCATCTAGCCCAGCACCCTCCACATTTGTATTTGGATCCTGACCAGGAAGCTGAGTATCTGCTATGGACTCCTGGGAAAGAGCCCAAATGTTCAGCCCTTATCTCCTGGGCAAGAAAATCACCATGCTAGTATGTCTCAGGTGCTTTAGATCACTAGTCAAGGCTGGTGAAGCGTCCAGGTATATGTCTCATAGTTCCTTCGCTTGTCCCAGAGCTTTTCTGTGTTTATGAGAACTTAACAGGAAGGCAATTAATGAAAGAAGTAGGAAAGATATTCTTTGTGTGTGTATGCGTGCGTGCGTGCGTGCGTGTGCGTGCGTGCGTGTGCGTGTGTGTGTGTGTGTGTGTGTGTGTGTGTGTGTGTGTGTGTGTGTACTATCATGTGGGGAATGCATGTGCCTGGCATGCATCTAGAGGTGGAAGGCCAACTCTTGAGTTCACTTTAACTTTCTTTATGTAGGTGCTTAGAATTGGACTTTAGTCACCAGATTTGCACAGACAATGCCATTAATGGCTGAACCATTTCTCTGGTCATGGACCCTGATGGAGCACCAATACTTGGAAAACCTACACAAAGAATAACATGAAAATGATGGAGAACTTAAAATTACTTTAGCATTTTAAATCAGAGAAACATTGTTTGGTAATATGTGTGAGGAAAAGTACTACAAGGAGAGTACTTAATATATATACTTTTAATTTGTTTTAGATAAGATGGGAAAAAAACATCACATTGGGGGAGCCGCCAGGATTCTTACATTCTTGGTGGTGGTAAGTATCTTTTTATTACCTTTTCTTGATTTATACTGCATTCCAATAAGCTCTTTATGATCCCTACCCCTATTTTGATTTTCATTTTATGAGATTGTAAACTAAAAGGACGCATTTGGAAACAAAAACAAAACATCATGACCAACATGCCTGTATTGACTTAAAGGTATTATTACTGAATCCAAGTGGAATTGGAGCTGGTTTGTAGAATCCCAAGTATGATCATTATATTCATATGGAAAGCTGCTATGAGAACTACCATGGCTTGAAGCCCCTTTCCTCATGGTTCCAGAGGACAGTAGTTCATGATCAGGGTGCCATAGTGGATGGTTCCTAACGAGGGCTGTCCTCATGGCTCACAGACATGTTCCATGTCTTCCCTCTCTTCCATGGTGGTGGGAGAGAGGGAAGGCAAGGTATCTGTGTTTATTCTTAAACGGGGACTAATCTCATCACAAGGGTCCCACCCTCATGATGTCAGCTAAATGTAATTATTTCCCAGAGACTCCACCTGTAAATACTATCACACAGGGAGTCAGAACTTGAGCATGTGAATTTGGAGAAGGTACAATTCATTCCACAGTGGTTGTGTCATGGCTGTCTTGTGTCTCTGTGGTCGATGAGGGCAGCGCTCTTTCTAGGTTGTTAGCTTGCTAACTGGCTATATGATTGCTTTCTGTAAAGATGGCTGCAGGTAGTCAGGAGACTAACTTAGTAAGCAGGTGTTGGTAGGCTAGCCACCCAGTTTGTTCTTTGAACTTCACTTCTTGGGAGCATTTGGAGCAGGAAGTAGTGATTGGATTGGTGTATTCAATACTAGGCTAGTCAATCTTAAAATAACAGTCACTATATAACAAAGAATTAAATATGAAGAGGATAAGTTACAAATGATCAGGTAGTGAAACAAATTTGTTTTTTCTTGAGATGGACGATGATTCAGTGATCATCAGGTATTGAACTGTTCAAAGGGATTTTTAAAAAAGATTTATTTTGAGGAATGTCTTTTATACTTTTATATTTCTTTGTATTTCTGTCATATAGTGGACGCAATTTTCAACAAAGTTTTATTTATTCATGAGGCTTGAGCAGACATCTCTATGCAAACCTAGTTAAAGGTGCTTGTTGCATATCGTCAGCAAGCTCAGTAAATGACCTGCATTTATGGATTTTTAGGTAGTATAGTGTATTTGATACTATGAATACATCAGTAATTAAAACATGCACATTTCTGCCTTCTTATGGATTACTGTTTTGGGGAAAAGTGCATAGTTCATAGACAACAAGAAGTAAATACCTTATAGGGCATGTGAGGATTACTGGATACGTGTACATTACACACATCAACTAGAAAACTTGTGGTTTAAGCCTAGGCCTTAAGTATATATAAAGAAATAACCAATCAGATGTAGAGAAATATACAAGGGAAATGTTTTAATAAATTACACTATGACAAGGATCTAGAGGTCAAGGGCAGAGAAAGAAGGATCTACAGAAGTACAGTGTTTTAGAAATTGACAGGATAGTGAGATTAGAGATCTGGGAGTTTGAACAGTATGAACACAGCAGTGAGTCTTTAAGTAGGAGAGTAATCATGTTAGTGTAGATTCTTACATGAATCTTAGTGGTATTACTCCAGCTCCATAAAATAGAGAATGGACAGAGCTAAGCTAAGTCGAGAAACAGTGGAGCACTCAGAGACACAGTACAGGGAAGAGTGGAGAATGGAATGGTGGTGTGAGGTGGGCAGAGGCTAGGAAGGAGATAAGTGAAAGATGTGGCCAGTGAGATGCTGGCCAGGTTTGCTCACAAGTGAAGCTCCTTAGGCATCTCAAATATAACAGGATGTGCTGACAAGGCAGTTGTAGGGTCTGCTGTTGAAAAGGCAGGGGAAGTTGAGTAAATGATGCTCCCTGTGAATAAAGACAGAAGTGCTAGGGGCTGAAGAGATGGCTCAGTGGTTAAGAGCACTGACAGCTCTCCCAGAGGTCCTGGGTTCAATTCCCAGCACCTACATGGAGATAACAGTTGCCTCTCACTTCCCTTCCAAGAAGAACTAGTGCCATGTACATGCTGGAACAACACCAATACATATAGAAAAAAGAAGTCTCCCTCCCCCTTCTGCTGGGTACACAGTCCTTTTTGATGACGCACAGCATTAATCCCGGCACTTGGAAAGCTGAGATAAACAGATCTCAGAGAAACCCTGTCTTGAAAAAAAAAATGAGAGGGGTTCATTGTAGAGAACAAAGAGGAAGAGGAGGCTATGAAGATAAGTCTCTGAAAAGGTAGAAGCAAAGCCAGTAAAGTTTGTGAAAGAAAAGCCACAATAAGGGTGGGGGGGGGCTTTTAGAAATAACAAGACAGCTAGCTGTATCATTTGTGCTGGAAAGATAAATAGTAAGAGTGAGTGTGTCCTCTCGGGATCCAGTGACTGATTTATGCAAGACAAGAACCAGGCAGTATTGGGTTGAGATGTGACTGAGGTTGAGAAGTGGCTGAGTCCATTCAGAAGCCTCAGCAGTGCTGAGAGTGGTCATACCTGGAGTCCATTCAGAAGCCTCAGCAGTGCTGAGAGTGGTCATACCTGGAGGAATGTCGGCCTTACTAGGGGGTTTCCATGCACACTGGACAGGTGTGTTAGTTCCGAAACTTCCACAGAGGAGTGGTAGAGAAGCAGAGGTCGATACTACAAAGGGGCTGCTTAGAGTGGATGTGGGAGAAGAACGCGTCATTGCACAAGTATTAAAGGGAAGCCTATCTCTGCATGAGAGGAGGTGCAAGGATGTTTGTAGATTCCTGGTGAGACATCAGTTATTATTCCCATAGCTTGTTTTCTCTGCAAAGGATGATGAGGCCTCTGACTAGGGTGATGAGAGGAGTGATTGTGGTAGTATGTTTTTAGAATGGAAATCTGTTACAATGTGGTTTCTCGGTCCCAGGGCGGCCAGAGGCCCAGACTCACAGACCTGAAGCCCCAGACCCCTTAGCTGCCCACAGCTGATCAGGCCCCAGAAATGATTCAAACACTTATATTAACTTCATGCTGTTTGGCCTATGGCTCAGGCACATTGCTAGCTTGCTCCTTCATCTTAACTCAACCCATTTCTATTTATCTTTCCTGCCACGTGGCCCGTGGCTTACCTGTGTTCCTTACATGTTGCTCCTTTGGGCTTCTGGCTCTTTCTCTCTCTGACTCCGCCCTGCTTCTCCTACCTATGCTCTGGTTTCTCCTCCTACTTTTTCTATGGTGCCTGTCATGGGCCAAAACAGCTCCTTTATTTAAAGATTGGTATTCACAGCATACAGAAAGACATTTCCACATCAGAAATCATTTGAAGTATTCATATATAGGCCAAGCAGGATGAGAAGTGGGAAGAAGTGGGGGGAGAGAAAGAGAGGGAGGGAGGGGGAGAGAGAGGGGGATTGAGGGAGGGAGAGGAGAGAGGAGAAACACAAAGCCTTGCTAGAAACTGTTTAAGGCAAGTTAATATTGGTGTATGTGAAGTCATTGAGACACAGATAGTAGCTTTTCAGTAGCATCAATTGGTAGAACAGACATCTGGATAAACTAGGCTAGCTGGGTCTCAGTGTCTCTCTCTTTGCCTCTGCATCTCTATCAGGAGCGTTACCTGTTGCCTTGACCACTCATTTTCAGCCTCTTCTTTGAAAGTAGGAAACAGAAGGCTTATTATGCCAGGCATATGGTGTCCTTTGGATATTATTTACTCATCTTTTTAGCCACTCCATGAAAGAACGTCTCACTTGAAGTTGTGCGGTACTGGAACTGCACTTGCTCAGTTGTGGTTGTAGGTTTCCTGTTCGTCCCTCACACAGTAGAAATAGGTGCAGGCCTGTGTCTGGACATTGTTCCTGTAATTGGACCAACCATTCACTACACAGTGAATGTTGGGTCAGTTTTCTGGGGTTTAAGACTTGTCTCTTGTAGAGTGTTAAAAAATCAAAATTGTAATTTGATAATTTATGGATTTAAGGTTTTTAGATTTAAACTGCCCTTTTTTCTAATAGTGGGATTGAGCTCAGGGTCTTGTGCATCATACTAAACAAGGTCTCTACCGCCGAGCCGTATCTTTATCCCTAAGTTTTCAGCTGCCTTCTAGAAGTCAAGTCTCTCACTGATGGCATCTTTATAGGTATTTTTCTGCTTATGAATTTAAAGTAGCATAAAATTATCATAGACATCTGTTCATATTGGACAAGTGGTTTAGAAGAGTGAGGATTTCTAGTTATTCTCTTATTTCATTTTTTATTCCTATTTCTTTTTACACTTCTTCAGCAAGTTAACCTAAATATACAGCAGGGTGGATGATAATAAATTCTTGCATGCTACCACCTTCATTTTTGTACTAGAATGTAGCTTTCTATACCATCTACCAGAAGGTGTAGCTCTGAAACCTGTTAGGGTTCCTTCCTTCCTTCCTTCCTTCCTTCCTTCCTTCCTTCCTTCCTTCCTTCCTTCCTTCCTTCCTTCCTTCCTTCCTTCCTTCCTCCTTCTCTCCTCCCTCCCTCCCTCCCTCTCTCCTCCCTCCCTCTCTCCTCCCTCCTTCCTTCCTCCCTTCCTTCCCTCCCTCCCTCTTCCCTCCCTCTTCCCTCCCTCCCTCCCTCCTTCCTTCCTTCCTTCCTCCTTCTCTCCTCCCTCCCTCCCTCCCTCCCTCCCTCCCTCCCTCCCTCCTTCCTTCCTTCCTTCCTTCCTGTGACTCAGAGATTCAGATGAACACCTTTGAACTGTTAAGTAATGTAATTTGGAAATATGAAATTAATGCTAATAATTGGCATTTTAGACTAACTTGTTGAGCTTAAAATATACCATATGCGTTATTTTAACATATTTTTAAGGTTTTCCTCCATAAAACTATTAACCTTTTCAACATTAACTTCCTGTGTGTGAGTCATGGGTGTTAGTGATTTTGAAGTCAAGGATCTTTTGTAAACTGACAGAAAGGCTTCTTCTCTTCATTTATAAGCCTTTCTGATCACGGTGTAAAGCGAGAGTTCTAGTGAGAGCTGAATTCCAATCCAGAAGATGCGACCCTCTTATCTTCAGACTTGAGACCTGGATGTTAGAGTTTGTGCTGTTGAAGAGAGCAGACCTGTGTTAGTGGTTACCTTTGACATAAATGGAGTCAAATATTTGAGGACTTGTAGCCCTGCTTACTTATATAGCCCAAGTGAGACTAACCAGTGTACCAGTTGTAATTTTATAACTTCCTGTCACTTAAAAAAAAAGATTTGAAATTGGAATTGTCTTTTTGTTTAAGCCTCTTTACCAAATTCTTATGAAATGCAACCTATACTACCACCAATAAAATCAGTAGAAGGCTAGAAGAACATGTAACAGTATATGTTGTGGTGACTGTCTAGGTGCAGGAGCCAGGAGGGTAGAGAAAGGCCTTTCAGGGGAAGAGAATAGAGGCTGAACTGAGAGTTAGATGGGGAACGTACCAAGGGCAAAGCCTAGTTACTGTAGAGTCTCAGAGGGCTGACTGTCCACTAAGAAGGGCAGCTAGTTTGAATCAGCTGCTGTACAGGTTGCAGTACTAGGGGATGATAGTATACACCTCTAGAGAAAAGGCAGTGGCCAGATTTGGGAATTGTAGAGTCTGTGGGATTTTTGGACTCACTACCCTAACATTTTAAACAGAGTACATGTCATGATTACTTTTGTGCTTTTAGACATGTAGTGGCATCAACATGGAGATGGACTAAAGAGGGTTGAGAACAGGGATACAGGTTAGTGATAGGATGCTTATTTAGCTGAACAGAATGAGGAAGAGATCCCAGGCAACACTGTGTTGGATCATTTTGAGGTGAACAAAGAAGTTTCCAGTTTTAGCTATAAGTTATGTCATGGATAGTGAAGCCATTGACTAGGGAAAGAATATAGAGGGCAATGAGAGAATGCATTATCATGTACAGGCTAAATATTCAGGTGCTCTATACAAAGTGAGAGATCTGGGTCTGTAGCTCTAAGTATCTTTATAACCATTTGGGACTTAGCAGCACAGACCATAGAACAGGCAAAGAGTTCAGAGATGAAGTCATCCAATAGAACAAAAAAGAGAAAGGCTTGGGGTCCGATGAGGGAAGGGAAGAGATGGCTGGCAGGCATTGGGATGTGTCTTTAAAGGGCATTGTGAACCTGGACCCTTCTCACTTGCTCTGTGTCTTTCTATTTTCTCTTTTTCTTCATCCTTGGTGCCTTGTGGCAAGCAGCTTTCTTCTACTGTGATGGGCATCTGCCCATAGAGCCAAATGGCAACTGTTCAAAACCTCTGAACTCGGGATCCTAAAACAAGTTCTTCCACTTTTAAGTTGACTTTTTATATGTTTTGGTACAGTAATGAAGAGCATTTTAACTCACAGTAGTGGGTGATATAGAAGACCTCTGTAGTTAATATACTCAGCTTGTGTGTTACCCTGAGTAGTTGAAAACATGATGGCATGTATAGTGTTCCCAGAGTTAACATAAAGCACAAGCTAAGTGTGAAAAGTCAGTGAAAAGAAGGAGAGGAAAAGAACTTCAGGAGGCATCACCTCCCTGACTCCAAGCTACACTATAGAGCTACAGTAAAGAAAACAGTCTGGTATTGGCATAAAAACAGACTTGTAGATCAGTGGAATTGATTGAAGACCCCGACTTTAAGCCACACACCTAGGAACACCTGATTTTTGACAAAGAGAACAAAAAATATTCAATGGAAAAAAGATAGTATCTTCAGCAAATGGTGTTGGCATAACTGGATGGTGGTATGTAAATGAATGCAAATAGAGCCAAACCTATCACCCTGCACAAAACTCAAATCCAAGTGGATCAAAGACCTCAACATAAACCCAGCTACACTGAACTTGATAAAAAAGAAAGTGGAAAATACCCTCTAACGCATTGGCATAGGGGACCACTTCCTAAATATAAAACACCAGTAGCACAGACACTAAGAACAATCAATAAGTGGGACCTCCTGAAGCTGAGAAGCTTCTGTAAGGCAAAGGACACAGTCAATAAGACAAAACGACAGCCTACAGAATGGGAAAAGATCTTCACCAACCCTACATCTGACAGAGGACTGATCTCTAAAATACATAGAGAACTCAAGAAACTAGAGCCCCCAAACCTAAATATCCCAATTAAAAAATGGAGTTCAGAGCTAAAAAGGGAATTCTCAACAGAAGAATTACAAATGGCTGAAAGGCACTTAAAGAATTGTTCAACATTAGCTATCAGAGAAATGCAAATCAAAACAACTTTGAGATACCACCTTACACCTGTCAGAATGGCTAATATCAAAAACACAGATGACAGCCTATGCTGGAGAGGATGCAGAGCAAGGGGAACACTCCTCCATTGTTGGTGGGAGTGTAAACTTGTACAGCCACTCTGGAGTGCAGTATGGCAGTTCCTCAGAAAACTGGAAATCAGTCTCCCTAAGGATCCAACAATACCATTATTGGGCATGTACCCAAAGGATGCACATTCGTACCCCAAAGGCATTAGCTCAACTATGTTCATAGCAGAATTATTCTTAATAGTAAAAACCTGGAAACAATCTACATGCTCCTCAACTGAAGAATGGATTAACAAATTGTGGTACATCTACACAATGGAGTAATACTCAGCAGAAAAAAAAAATGACATCCTGAAATTTGCAGACAAATGGATGGATCTGGAGAATATCCTCCTGAGCAAGGTATCACAAGCCCAGAAAGAGAGGCACAGGATGTACTCATTCATAAGTGGACTGGAGACAAAAAGTAAAGCTACAAACCACAACCTCTGAACATCTTGGGATCAGAAGTAATTTAAGAGAGGCATCCAGAGATTCCCCTAAGAAGAGAAAATAGAGAAGATCACCTTAGCAAATTGGGAACATAACGGATTGCAACCAAGAAGAGGTGGAAACAAATCATGAAAGGAGATGATTGAGTGAGAGGAGCAACAAAGAGGGAGAAAAAAAGAGATGGATATCTTGATAGAGGAAGCCACTGTGGGGTTGGAAGAAGACCTGGTGCTAGGAAAACCTCCAAGAACTCACAGAATGCCCCTGGCTAAGTCCCCAGCCAGTAGTGGAGGGGCTGCCTAAACAGGACTTCCTCTAGAATCAAATGAATAACCTCCCTAAGTGTCATCACAGAACCTACGTCCAGCAATGAATAGAGGTGGAGTGGCTGAGCACTGGGCTGAGCTCCTGGTCCAGTTGAGAGCAGGAGAGGAGAGTCTGTATCAGCAAGGGGATAGGGATTATGAGGAAAATTCCCACAGTGATGGCTGGCTGGAGCTCTGGGGAGCTCACTGAATCAAGAACAGCCACTAGGAAACCATCAGGAAATTGAGCTAGGCCCTCTAGAGGTAGAGGTTGATTGACATAAGCAGTATGTGGAGCCTCGAGGGATGGGATCAGACTGTATTCCTGTGCATGGGCTGCACCTTAGAGCCCATTCCCTGCAGAGGAACACCTAACCCAGTCTTGACTTTGGGATGAGGAAATCGGACTTACCTGGAGTGGATATGCCATGCTGAGCTGACCCACCTTGGGATTTCTTGCCCTTTGTGGGGAGGGGATGGGAGATGGGGAACAGGAAGCTGTAGGTTGACTGGGAGGGATTGGGAGGATGGAACGGAGAGGGAGCAAGGGGACATATGGATAAAATGATCTTTTTATAAAAAAATAAAATTAAATACAAAAAAAGGAAAGAAGGAGAGGTGGGTGGTGGGCTATATGGAAGACCACACACACACACACACACACACACACACACACACACACACACACACACACACACAGGGGAGGAGATGAATTCACACTTGGAGGGAAGCTCAGGATCTGAACTTTAGTCCCATTTTTTTACCTGATTTCCCTTCACTTGCTGTTTGCACTGCTGGTCCCATGGCAGAACATGGCATCCTCAGCTTATCTGTTACCTTCCTCTAGAGCAAATACCCCTGGAAGATTTGCTTCCTGTTTTACTTAGGAATCATGTTCCCACTTCTTCAATTAATTTTAAAAATAAAAATTCCAAGAAACTTCTTTATTCTGAGGTATCATTTTAAACCCATAGAATTTGAAAACACAGACTTAAAAGCATTTGCCATTTGATGACTTAATTAAAGAACTATGCATTTTAATTTAATAACAAAAATATAAACAACCTTTTAAAATAATGTAGGTCTATAAGTTTATAGCCTAGTTATATAATTGACTAATAAGATTATCATCAGAGCTTCGTTCATTTCACCTGCTGTTGGAAATGAAATCTTGCAGTCTGCTAGTACTCCAGTGACTTCAGAATTTAATGAATGACATCAGATACAGCTAAAAATAGCCAAATACTTGGATGAAAACAATATCATTAGAATTCCTGAGCTGGCCAGAAAGGACTGTTAATGATTGCCTGACTGGCCCTTATCACTCTTGGTGTGCCTTTCTGGATAGTCAGTGAGTCACAATTACTTACTCAAATTTATTTGCACTAAGCATCATGCAAGACAGTCTGAGTAAGTAACATCTAGGAAGAAAGAAGGGTGTGATGAGTGTGTAAATGGAAGAAACTTGGTGGGGAGATAGAACAGCAGAGTTAGTTACAGCATAGAGAAAAAGTAGCCTTTAGTCTGGGAGAAGAGGAAGGGAATGTGTAGAATAAGGAAATTGACTGGAGAGAATAAACAAAAATTGAAGGACTCTTCTGTGAAACACACACAAAAAAAAGAAAAAATATGGGAAACAGATTTATTCATTTAATGTGAAATTTTTTTCCTGTTTGGACTACCACTAAGAAGCCTTGTAAGAATAATTTATTTTTTTCGTACTTTAAACATCTTAAGGGTACTTTTACATATGCCATTATTTTGAGTCCCCATAAACCCTATAAAATAGATACAGTGTTCTTTGTTTTTACCAGAAGTGGAACAACATACCTCCCTGCTTACGGGCAGGGTGGGAACTAGAACTGAAGCATCTTGATTTGTAATCAGAGCTCATTTTAGTAAAGGTTAAAATTATTTTAAAAATTATTCGTTTATTATTTTTCAGTATGTATATGTGTGTCAACATGTGTCTGAATGCAGGGCTTACGGAAGGTAGAGGTGTTGGCTGAGTCCCTCTGGAGCTTCAGGAGGGTTGGGTGTCCTCTGTCTGCCAAGGATCTGAGGACTGAACTGGGGTCTTAAGTGCAGGGAAGTCTCCTCAGCTCCAGAGGTAACAACTCTTTTTACTTAAGTTTTTTCATACAGCATATTCTTATCATGGTTTCCCTCCCTCACCCATCTGCCCTCTCCCTCCTTCTTTCTCTAGAAAACAGGCAAATAAGCAAGAAAACAGACCTAAACAGTTGAGATTTTTGTAAAAGGAAGAAAAACCTCACAGGAAACATACAAAGCCCATAAAAACACAAAATCAGAAACCATAGTTGGCATACAAACAGCAGGATGGTAAGACAAATGCCCAAACAAAGCAGTGCTAGACAAAATAGACTTTGTCTACCAGTACCATTTAGTGTACTTTGTTTCCCTTGCAAACATTTCAGTTGGAGATAGAGTCTTGGTTAGGAATGGGCACCCTGTCCTTCTAAGCACCCTTCAGAGACCCTGTTTTCCCGAGTCTGCTGTTGCAGCTCATGCACCACAATCTCTGAGGTAGTTCATATGTGCATCAGTTTGGGTGTGTCTGGAATGTCTGTCTTTGGATTCATCTTTATCCCCTCTGGCCCTTAGAATACCGTACTTTGTTGTTGAGGCTAACCTCTGAAGTTTTTTGTTAGACTTCTTTAAATTTTCATTTCCAGCTTTCAGTTTGGGTTTTCTTTAGGAGTCTTGTTTCTTTTTGTCTTGAATTGTTTTCATTATTTTATTCCTTTTTTTTTTTTTTTAAATAGACTTCATGAAGGGATTTGTTCATATAGTAGTTAAGGTCTCTGAACACAATCCTGACTGTTATTTTGAAGTTCTTGTCTTGTGCTTCAGCTACATTTCATTTCTCAGGCCTACAGTAGGAGGGTCCTGGTGGAAGAATATTGTATTGGCTTTTCATGTTCTTGGCTCCTGATGTCCAGGCAGTGATGGCTGAGTTCTAGGTGTTGATATCTGCTCTGAGTTGGGCATATGCTCTTCCCTTAGTCTCTGCTGCCCTACTTGAATCTATGGAAAGTGGTGGCTATGGATTCCATGTTAGAGTGCTTCTGCAGGATAGTGGGTGTCGTAGAGGAATAGAGATAGGCAAAAATAGGAGAAAAGTCTTAGGGATTGTGGGAAAGAACTAAGGGCATCCTGTTTGTACCAAGATGCATGGCCCTGGGGAGGTGAGATCGTATTGGGAGCATTGGATTCTTCAAGTATACTGCAGTGGGATGTGTCTGGAGGAGAGACAGGGGTCAAAGGACTGGAGGCAGTGTTTGTACCAACTGTTGGAGTCTCTAGCAAATGGAATTGAGGTTGGTGGAGGGGGACCTGCAAGTAGGCTGCTACAGGGTTGGGGGTATTAACAGGAGTGATTGAAATGGTGGGTGTGAATGGGAGTGCAAGTCCCCTATCTGAGTCCAAGCCTGGTGTGGCTGGGGGGAGGGTCGTATAGAAAACAGGAATTTTTTTTTTTTTTTTTTTTTGCTGATTATTTGTGTTATTTTTCAAATTTCTGGTTTTAGAAGTTCACCATCTAGTTCTGTAATTAGGTTCTGTCTTTGGGGCCACATAGTTCTTGATTATTAAAAACTTGTAGATTGCTGGCTGCCATTTTGTTTCCGTGCTCCCTTCAGATGTTCTGCTAGTTATGTTGTACTGGAATCGTGTTTCCAGGGAGAGAGAGAAAACTATTTTGGGGATCAAGTTTCTTTGATTTGTACTGGGCAGACTTTAATGATAAATATACTAAATGATATAAACCCAAATATATTATTTCTTGATAAGTTTTCCTTCTGTTTGTATAGTTTTCTCCTTCATTTATTGAATTCATATTCTACTTCTTTCTCAGTGATAAACAGTGTGTGAACCTAAAGCAGTAATTGCTATGATTAGCTCATGGCATCCCACAGATAATGCTCTACTCTCCGGGTCTCAGTCTCTAGTCCTTCGGGTTACAGTCTTTCTCCACAGAAAGGAGCAGGCTGACTGGTCATCGGAACAGCTCATAATAAATACCTTCAGGCAGGACAAGTCACGTATTTCAGTGAATCTTCTGTGAGAAACTCATTATGACGGTACTGGTACTAGCCCATGGAATTTATGAATTTTAGTGATTTATGAAATACAACATTTATACTTAGGAAATTTAGCAGTTGAGCTCATCACTGCCTATTTGTAGTATATGATGTATATAATCTAGATAAGATTTTAAATATTACTATAAGAATTATTTGTAAAAAGCCTTTTCAATTCATGAAGGGCTCCGTAGACAGCTTCTGGCTGTAATGTCCTTATTGTGGAATAAAACCATGTCCTTTGGTCTTTCTTCAGATTTTTTCTTTTTTGAGTGATTGCTAATGTAGCCCTTTGTTCCTGAATATTAGGTTGATAGTCACAGTGCTATATGATGTATATCACTGTCAAATCATGATTGAGCCCTAAAAGATACAGTTTTGGAATATCTTTACTGCCTATAGTTATTAGAGCTCAACAAGTATTATTATAAAGTAGATGATACATTCTTAAAACACAAATATTCTAACACTGAAGTTTGTTCTACTTATTTTTAATTTTATTTTTGAAGTTTCATAATAGATAGTTTAGATTATGATAGACTTAATTATAAAATGCTCCTAATAAATACAATTTCTAAAATAAAGCATCCTATTTTATGAGTGTTCTATGACATACTTTCTGCCATCTTTTCCTGGCCTCCTTTGGCTGTATAGAGGATGTGCGTGTATGTCCTAGTTTGCCTCTCTTGCTAACTAAATTTGAGGAGGAGAAGGATTACTTGGCATGCACTTTAGGTTGTTCTTAGTCCCAAAAGGGCCTGAGCAGGATCTCAGCAGGACCCAGAGCACTGGGAACACTGATTACAGGCTTGCTCCCTCCCATTGGCTTAGCTACCTTCTTACTCAGCTCAGGACCACCTCCCAGTAGGACCGTCTGTCCCGTTAGTCATTAAGGAAGCCCCTCTACAGACATGTCCACAGAGCAGTTCGCCCACTGAGTCTCTCTCTTCCCAGGTGACTCTAGTTCATGTCATGTTGACAGAGCTAACCAGTGTTGCAGGAAAGAATGTATCTGTATCTGAGGTGCTTAGGATCACCTGGAACAAGGCTTGTGTGGTGAAAAAAATTTGTGGGGCATGCAAATTGTTTTAGGTGAATTTCTAAAACCTTTATTAGAAAAGACCATATTTATGTAAAGTAACTCATATAACCTTATTTTATATTTTATTAACATTTTGATTATATACGGACTTGATTCTGTAAACTTTTGATTGCCCACTAAATTTATTAGGGAAAAAATAGAACAGTGTTAGTGTTATAAGATAAATAATTATGTGTGTGTTAATAAAAATTCTTAAGTTTCCAGGACATAGTCAGTGAAAACATAGTTGTGTAATCTGGTCTTTTAAGTGTAATATTCCAAGCAAGGTGCAATGACGCCTGACTATAATCTCAGCCCTTGGAGGTGGGGACTCAAGGGTTAGGGGCTCGTCATTGTTGTTATTGTATACACAGAGACTGAGGGCAGTCCAGTGAGGTGAAACTTTATGTCAAAAATAAAATAAAGTTAAATATAAAACAATAAAATATAAGTAAAGTTAGAGAAAGACTTTCGGGAGAGGTCTTAGGACACTTGCTGGCAAATGAAGGACATTTGAGAATAAAGAAAGACTGAGCTGCTTAGCATGATGCTGTGTATCACATTCTGACTGTAATTAAACACTGCTAGAACACTTTGCCTTTACATTTTTACATGTACTTCGTAAGATGGAAATGAGTATCCTAGGATACTATACTTCATGCAAACCGTACCCATGTGCTAGTCCTGGGTATCCTTGAGTACCTGTGAATCCCACACTTTTTATCTTGGTGGGGCTCCAGGGAAGCCACAAACAGTTTTAACAGTCTTCATTCTTGTCAGAACATTGAACTTAACTTACCTCTGACTTTTATTTTCTTCTTTGTATTTCTCTTTATTGTAGGATTTTATTAAGAAGGAAAATATACTTTTTCCACTTATGTAAAAGTGAAGAATAAATAAGACAATGAGTAACAGTGCCTAGTCTTCCAGTATTATTCTTTTGAAGGCAGAACCACTGAATTTATTACTTTCATCATGAGACCGACCATGTTTTCTTGTTGAGGAAAGAGCCAGACCAAATAAGGCTTCAAAAGTCAAAGGTTACTGTGCCTTTACACAGATTCCAGTTTGATGCCTAATATTTTCTTACTGCACAGCAGCCATGTTTGTGCTGTATGATTTAATCTCAAAAGTCAAACCACGTGGAAGAGGAAATTGTTTCTGGCCAGTTGAAACTAGTCCCCCTTTGTCTTTGACAGCCGGTCAGCAGCAGCAGGTGAGTCCCTGCCCTGCTCTGATGGCCGTGTTCTTGACTGTCCCAATTTGTGGACTTGGCAAAGTGGAATCATATGACCTGATGACCTTTTGTTCATAAGCAGCCCTCTTAACAGCTGTGTACTGTGATTTTCAGTCCTTGCTCATGCTTACTGTTAACTTGATACCTGGAAGGGTGACCAGGGCCTTATATTTTTTAAAGTACAGTTTTTTAATTAGGACAGTATAAGAATTGAGATGAATTATTTTAGTTTCAAAATTTCAACCTCTTTTTGTAAATGAAGGGAAAACAGATTTTCTAAAATAAAGACTTGTTTTATCAGTTAGTGTGCTGGTTAATGCAGCGACTTATGAACCGGACAGTAAGATTGCCTTGCAAAAGACGGAAAACTGTTTTCTTATTAAGTATAGGAGGACATCATTTGTATTTCTATTCTTCATGGGAACGTTGGCCTAAGCATTTAAGCTGATTGTCAGTCATATGAACAGTCGATTATAAGAACAAAGGTTTTCAACAACTTACTCATAAGAGTTTGATCCTCACGACTGGATGAAAACATTGTTTTAAAATTCTTAATCCTTTTAGGAAAATGATTAACAGTTTGGAAAGATGTTCAGGTAAATCTTTCAGAGAAATAATTCCTGTCCTGAAGAAGAAAGTATTTGTATAAAGAGTTAAGTGTCTTATGTTTGTTGATTTGTGATTTCTCATCTTTTCATATTAATTTTCTTATTGTTCCACATTACTTTTCAGTGTATTTTGGGATCTCTACTGTGCAGCTCCAGAGAGACGGGAAACATGCGAACATTCAAGTGAAGCAAAAGCCTTCCATGATTATGTAAGAGAACATACCCTTTGCAAACAAGATTTCATTGCCAATCTTCTTTCTAACCAGTGCTCTTAACAACATATGGCCATCTAACCTTAGAAAAAGATGTTTGATATTTGTTGAAACTTAGTCCAGAGAGTAGAAATAACTCTGAAAGGTTCTTATCATTAAGCATGCATGACTTGTAAAATCTCAGAATTGTGTACTCAAAATTATATATAATTTATTTTTATATTATATAAATTTATGTATATAAATTATATAAATATTATCTTTATATATTAATATAATATATATGTATATGTAATTTTGATCACAGTCTGTCTGCATTAACTTTTTGGAGGTGGGTGTGTGGGAGTTGCTGGAGATAAACCTCAGAGCTTCACATATATTAGGTAAATTCTTTACTACTGAAATTTCAAATGTATGTTATCTAAAAAGTGTGTTTTTCTGTTTTCAAAACAAAATGTGTAAGTGATAAGCTCTTTTGCACAGAAGATAAAAATACAAATTAAAAATAAAGAATACTTTTTCTTGTTACCACATCTACAGAATCCAGTGCCTCCATTAAAATTTATTTGAATTAAAGGAAATAATAGAGAAGAGACCTAAAATTTCCAGGCAAAATAAAAATGTGATTTGTTAAAAAGATTCACACCCCCGGGCTTACCTATGCTTTAGAAATACAAACCTAACTTGAAAAATCAGATTATATCATGGAAAAATTTCTTCTGTGAAAAGTTGCATATAAGACAGTCCTGTAAGGGGTCTTTGTGGAACCGAAGAAGAAATATTGATTAAATCTGGCATAGAGGGAATTTTGCCCTCCTTTTCTGACAGTAGTTTCCCATCTAGAGTCTGAAGCATATCCTTGACCCAACACGTCTTGGTATCATTCTGTGCAAAAATCTTTAAAAATCAAAACTAAGTCTCAAAAGAGAAACATGCCTTGTTCTTCTAAAGGAAAAAAAAAAAAAGGTTTAAAACTAAGAGCATTGTTTAGGAAAATCATAGCCCCTAAAGTAGTGCCAGAAGAGCAGGAAGATGTGAGGAGGTAGACTTGGGTGTGTGGCAGGGCCTGTGCACTAACTCATAGCTCCATGTCCACAGAAGAGCTCCCAGGGCCAAGAGGGAGGGTCCTCTGGTACACACAGAGGCAAAGGGGAAGCAGGCTGACGATCAGGACTCAGAACACAGATAGTGTTGTTTTGCCCTTTACAGTTGAGTATTGACAGAAACTGAACAGTGCTCCAACCATGAAGAGTCCAGGGAATCTGCATAGAGCTGGATTCCCTGTCTCTTCTGTCAAGAGACACTTGTGTTACCATTAAGTTGTAACCCTACCTACTCAGTTTAAAAGCTGAATGGTGCGAGGAAGAGCCAGTGCTCTATTATTAAAAGAGTTTTAATACTGCACAGTCTATAGCTTAAGAAAATTGGGCCCAGAGAGATGACTCAGACACTAAGAGTACGTGCTGGACAACCAAAGGCTTGAGTGTGGTTTCCAGCACCATTCTGGGTGATACCTCACAGCTACTTGTAAATTTAGCTCCAGGTATCTGATACTTTCTTGTGGCTTCCATAGGCACATACACACACGCACACGCATGCAAATACACACACACACACACACACACACACATACACACACACACACACACACACACACACACACACACACACATACACACACACACACACACACACGTTAGGAGCTGAAACTTGGGACATCGGTATCAGAAATCTCTTAAGACCTGAACAAAAATCATGCAGAAAATGGGCTAAGCTGTAAGAGTGGGATAAAGTAATGAAGAAGTGCCTGAATAGGAATTTAGGCCTGAGCAGAGAAATTGAAGAAAAATGCTCACGTTTAAGAAAGGAATAATCATCAAGACATATGGGTGGTGGTAAAAATCAGTGAGAAATACTAGTTAGACTGAGTCATATTCTGTAATTTGTATGTCCTATAATCCAAGAAGGTTTCAGATTTGTTCCCTATATCATGGTGCTTCTAATTTGATTTCTGTATCTCAGGGCAGTAATAAAAATTGTTTGGTGTAAATGTTATGCCTTGGGCTCCATGATATTCAAAGGGTTGTTGAAGACTTAAGGTTCAGACTGTATCAGTGCTGGCGTGATTTTTTTTTTTTTTAATAGGCCACAATTTTATTTTAGAAACCAGTCACGTTATTAGGGAACAGGATAGATTCAAATGTTGTAGTAATGAAATAGCTCTAAGTGACCTTTGTCTTCAGTCTTGAGCCTGGACTAGCAGAGGGATCTCAGTTTATTAGCACCCTTTTCCTTCTTGCAATTTACGAGGCATGTATTAAACTTTGTAAAAATGTAAATTATGTACAGATCATAGACAAAACATGATATTAGTTCTTAGAATATAATCCTTAGAGACATAAGCATACTTAAAAACTAAATATATATCATATTCTATTTACTGTTTTCTTATTGACCTCATGCTCAGTGAGTGGTTGAAGGCCCATTTTTCCTGCTTTCTGTACTAGCTAGAAGTTTGCTTGTTTGTTTTTAAGCTTGGCATAGCCCAGAGTCATCTTGGAAGAGGGAACTTAAGTTGAGAAAATGCCTCTATCAGATTGACATGTAGGCATGTTGATTGATGTCTGAGGGCGCAGATGGCCCACTGTGGTAGATGCCACCCCTCCACAAGTGTTCCTTAGTGCTATAATACAGCAGGAAGAGTAAGCATCAGTTCTCCATGGCCCTTGTTTCTGTCTCTAGGTTCCTTCTTTGAATTCCTGACATGAGTTTTTAAATGGACTGTGACAAGTTGATTTTGGTTGTGGTCTTTATCCCAGCTAGGGAGGAAACCAGAATACTTTTCTTTCATTATTACTACCCCTCCCCTGCTTATTACCATCTTACACCTCCTCTTCATCATATTACTTTAGAGAAGGTAAGGTATTTAGATATGTAATGAACAAAATATATCAAGGCAGTAAAATTTTTGGATGTAGCACATTGGTAAAACGTTTACCTAGTATGCAAGTTCCAATTTTATTATTTTTAGCATATTTCCTGACTGCTCTCTCCCCACTTAACCTCCAGTGGGAAAAGCAAGCCTCTGCTAGGCCTACATTCAGATTAGTTCAGGTTTGCCTCTGATAGAGACTCTTATCTTCTTCCTACTGATTCCTTTTGTGGCATACAAATGTGAGATTGGCTTTCAGTATTCTATTTGATTATTATGTATTCAACCACTAAAATAAGATGTTTTCATAATAGCATGTTTTCCCTTTATATACAAAGTGGTATAATATTTGGAATGATAAATAGGCTCATTTTCAAATCATATGGCAACATTAAGCTGTTATATTAGAAAATATTCATTTTTTGTATATGCTCATTGTATTTTGCAGAATAGATATCATGATATAGTAAAAGCCATAGGCCTAATTTAGAAAGTGTAGCTAGCATAAACAGAGTAAGACTCAGATAAGCCATCATCTTTTGTAAAAGAGACCCTAATAATAAATAGGTACTACAATTTTCTAGTCTTCTAGGGTTTCCAAGAATTATGTATAAGTGTTTATGGTGCCAGGGATGAAACCCATGGCCTCATATCATCCTATTCCTGTAATCCCATCTCTAGTCCTGTAAGCAGTAATACTAACTTTTCTATATTTGTTATTATGTTTTAGAATAACTGTTAGGAGCAGTCTCAATGGTTATCATCTTAGAGTTGGCCAATCTTTTCATGTCAATTATGGGCTTTTACATTTCCTAAAGATAGAAGCAGTGGTATCTCTTACCATACATGCTCTCTTACCGTACATGCTCTCTATAATGTGGTTTTGTCATCCTATCATCAAAATCTGCAGCTTAACTTCTGTGAGCTCATTTCAGTGATTGCTTCAAATCACCAGAATATTGGGAAATGATGCTGAATCAGAAAGAACCTGGAACACTTGCTTTGTAGCACTATCATCTTAGGAGTATCCCTTTGAAAATCTAGAGAGCATTTTGTGGTAATATTAGTCTGAAGACTGTAGGTCCTGGCTACATGAGCCCTACTGCAGTATATATCAGGATAGTTACTGACCATTCTTACTCTTCCCATGACTTCAAATGGGAATATCTATAGCTTCTCTGGACTCTGAATTGCTTAGGCATTTTTGGTGTTGAGAAGGGTTGATCATGTCTTTTTAGTCACAGGTGTACAGACTGAGCAAAAGGAGCTCAAGCATAGATCTAAGAAACTCATTTTTCAGCTTGATTGAGATTTGACCCTGACTTTGGACTATTTTGAGATAGAATTTTTCTATGTAGTTGTGGCTTCCCTGGAGCTTGCTATTACAGATCAGACTGGCCTCAAACCCACAAAGATCTGCCTGCTTCTGCCTCCAGAGCAATGGCACACATCATCACACCTGGCAGGATGGATGTTTAATATGTGATTATCAGTCATGGAGAAAGAGAAAGTATATTTTCTTTTGGAATGGACATGAAATGTTGTAAACAAGGCAGATTTTAAAAGGTTGATATTATAAGTAACCTTCATATTTTGATAGATTAAGAAGTAGTTACAAGAAATACTGAGAGATCTCACATACTATTTGAAAATATTTGCCCTTTTCTTACATTTTACAAAATATTAATGTGACAGTCATACTGGGATGCTGACCTTGATATAGTGTACTGGTTTTATTGAGATATTCAAGCTTTTATGTGTACTCCAGTTGTGTTTAACTTTTTTTGGCTTTTTACATTTTTTATTTAGTTTTAAAATTTTACATATGAACTTCTCTCCTGTCCTGCAACTCCCCCACCCCATCCACTCCTCAGAAAGAATAAAGGCTCCCATAGGGAGTCAGCAAAGTCTGGCATATCAAGTTGAGGAAAGACCAAGCCCTTTCCCTCTGCATCAAGGCTGTGCAAGGTATCCCTTCATAGGGAATGAGCTTCAAAGAGCTAGTTCATGCACTAGGATAAATCCTGGCCTGCTGTCAGGGGCCCCACAAACTGACCAAGCCACACAACCATCACCCACATTTAGAGGGCCTAGTTTTATCCCATGCAGGTTCCCCCACTGTCAATCCAGAGTCTTTGAGCTTCCACTAGCTCAAGTAAGATGTCTCTGTGGGTTTCCCTATCAGGATCTTGACACCTGCGTCCGCCCCCCCCCTTATATAATCCCCCCTCCCTCTCTTCAACTGGACTCTAGGAACTTGGAACTCAGCCTGGTACTTTTCTGGGTCTAGGTTACCTCATGATGATTTTTTTTTCTAGTTTCACTCATTTGCCTGTAAATTTCATGATGCAATTGTTCTGTTTGTTTGTTTTTACCACAGAGTAATACCACTGAATATATGTACTACATTTTCTTTATCTATTTTGTTGTTGTTGTTGTGGAGGGACAGCTAGGTTGTTTCCAGGTTCTAGCTATTATGCATAATGTTGCTATCAACATAGTTGAGCAAGTATCCTTGTGGTATGATTGAACATCCTTTGGCTATATGCCCAGGAATAGTATTGCTGAGTCTGGTGGTAGATTGATTTCCAGTTTTCTGAGAAACGACCACACTGACTTCCTAGGTGGCTGTATAAGTTTACACTCCCACCAGCAATGTAGGAGTGTTCCCCTTACGCCACATCCTCTCCAGTGTAAGCCGTCACTTGACTTTTTAAATTTTAACCATTCAGCAGGTGTAAAATGGAATCTCAGAGTCATTTTGATTTTAATTTCCCTGATGACTGTGGATGTTGAACATCTTTTTAAGAATTTCTTGGCCATTTGAGACTCTCCTGTTGAGAACTCTCTGTTTAGATCTGTATCCCATTTTAAAATTGGATTATTTGATATTTTGATGTCTAGTTCCTTGAGTTCTTCATATATTTTGAAGATCAGCCCCCCTGTCAGATGTGGGGTTGGTGAAAATCTTTTCATATTCTGTAGGCTGCTGTTTTGTCTTATTTACCATGTTCTTTACCTTACAAAAGCTTCTCCATTTTAGGAGGTCCTATTTATTATATATAAGAAAACTTTACTGACCTAAGGAAGGACATGCCTATGAAGATATAAGAAGCAATAGACTGGATAAAAAAAAAAAAAGTCCCCTTGCTACATAATAATCAAAACACTAAAAGTACAGAATAAGGAAAGAATATTAAAAAGTGTGTTTAACTTTTATCGTGGGTTAGATTTGCAAATCTACCTACCAGTTAAGATACAAAGTAAGTATACCTCTTATGATTTTTATTTCTACAGCCACATCTTTAGATGGTTCCTGCATCACACCAGATTTACACTAAAGATGTATAACGATTGTCTTTTCTAAATTTAGGCTTTATCTGTTAATAAAAAAATAGTCATTTATATTAGTAAAGAATACTTTAAATTTAGCTTTCCACTTTTTTTCTTTCTGTCCACAGGTAGCTTGCAGTGTATGGGCTTCACCTGCATGTTCTCAGATACTCGGAGGGGAATGCAGGGCCTTTTACTTTTATACTAAGTACACAGTTGTTTTTATTCTCTTGTTCAAAATATCCAGTCAAATTAACTATGAAAGTCATAAGGGAAGTATTTCTTAATAACAGATTTTCTAGCTGTTCTAATATTTATTCATTTTGATATTTTGTTGCTACAGTAAGAAAAATAAGCAAAATAACTTGTAAGGAATTTAGTATTTTTCCTTTAGGTAGTATGTATTTCAAAACTTCTGATTACCAAATTATTTCTGGATTTTATTTATTTATTTATTTATTTATTTATTTATTTGTTTGTTTGTTTGTTTGTTTGTTTATTTATTTATTTATTTATTTTTGGTTTTCTTATGTATGCAGCTGCTCCTTATCATTCTTTAGAATAATTCTGAATTATTTAACACAATGCCAGAATCCTTATGGAAGATTGGTGTGAATCTTATTTTGTAACAAAAATGTGAGCAAAATAGAGCACAGAATTGATGTTATGGGCTTCTAGTCCACCTGATGCATTTTGTGGCCACAGAAATACCTGGAAGTTGGTGGCTGCAACTGATTTATCCAGCACTTACTCTACATCTTGTGTTATTCTTTAACATGCAAATTTGGCCATCTCAAATCTTTAAAAAATTTTTCTTTAATTAAAAGAATATTTATTGATGTTGTAAAGCACAGTAGGAGGTGCTAAGGAGCTAGCATAGAGACAGAACCTCAGCCTTCAGGAACTTCCTCTGATGGTGGGGAGACAAATTAGCAGAGCCTGCTCTTAGAGACAAGAGATATAAAACTGTGGGAACTGTGGGGGGTGAGCTTTAAACCCAGTCTGCAGAAGGGAGGGCTGCCCAGAGGAGCTTCCTTGGTGCAGAGTACTGTATTTTTTTAAAGTCCACTCAGCTATCAGGGTGCAGTGTATCAAGGGACGCAAACCTAGAGAGAAGGACTCCTTTCCCACTTGCTCTGTGTGAATCATTAGTCCAAACAGAATAAAGGTGTCACCTCATCTGCCTTGGTCCAGGAGCTGAGATGGTGTGGGTGGTGAGCTGGTCACTGCTCCGTTGTACACAGTCATGCATTTCTGCTGGGTTTTTGACAAAAGTTCTCCTTTGGGATAGAGTTCTTAGATGAGTATGTTCCACTTTTGTTCAGCACCATGTTCTGTGTGTGATGATACGAAGCTCACTGGATTTTTTTTGCATTAAATTCTGATCACACCTTTTTTTGTGGAGTATGCTCTTTCATTCTTTCCTGTGAATGTCTTTAGGACCTTAGAGCTTGAGATTTGAGTATGATGATGTGTTTTGGTGTGAATTTTTGTTTGATTTCCTGCTTGATATTTTCTTATGCCAATAATAGGGTTATATTTTATTGACTGAAAAGTTCTCAGCTGTTATATCTTGGGAACCGTTGGAAAGATGGATGGAGGGTATCTTTGTGTGCACATCTGTGTCCAGGTTCACATAGTCATGCACGCATGTGCAGATGCCAGAGTTCAGTGTCGGTGTCTCCCTCTGTTAGTCTCCACCTTAGGTTTTGAGACAGGGTCTCCTGGTGACTCTGAATGACTGCCAGGGAACAATAGGGGTCTTCTTGTTTTGCCTCCTGCACAGAGATTTCAGAACATTTCACTCCTGGCTTTTCTGTGGGTCTGGGGTTCTGAACTCAGGTCCTCATGCTTATACAGGGGTATTTTTCCTACTGAGCCCTGCTACCAGACTTTATTTCTATTTTTTCTATAACTTCTTTTTCTTTCTTGTGAAGGTTTATAATGATGCTTCTCTTAGATAATCTTTTCTGTTCACTCTCCGTGGTATTTCAGTCTGAGACTGTTTTAGTGTAATAGTTTTATTTATTTTGCCCATTTTACTAATTAATTTTTTGGTGGTTTACACATGTACATAATGTATACTGCCTGGTCTCACCCCCACCATCCCACTCTCCCCATGGTCCTCTTTTCATACTCTTATTTTGTGATTTATTAACTTTAACCGGGGCTGTCTGTACAGCCATGGGCTTGGAGCTACCCAAGAGTTCTCAGTGTGCGCATGATTATAGACAGTAGTTCCCCTCTCCAGAATCTGCCCATGACAATTCACTAATACAGAAAAGGCCCACAAGCTGCTCTACTCATGACCTTTCACAGTGCTCATCTCTTCCAAGGATTGTTTGAGTTTTTAATTCCCTGGCTTCCTGTACTATGTATGCTAAGTTTACTGATGCTTTGGTTAATCACAGTCCTCACCTCTGCTGCCATACTTTTTAACTCAATCTGAATTCTTTTTGTAGCTTCCACTCTCTGTTTTTTGGTTTGTGTTTAACCCTTTCTAGTAGAACATCTTGTAGTAGGTTTTATTTGCTTGGTTGTTTTATTATTATCATTATTATTATTATTATTATTATTATTATTATTACTATTATTACTATTATTACAGTGCTGAGTTAAGCTTAGAGTTCTGGACAAGTGTTCTCACCCTCAGTTAATCCCTGGCTAAACTAGAACACGTTTATTGTGGATACCTTAAATTTCATGCCCTTTTTTCCAATAACTTAGATGTCAGTCTTTGGCTTCATTTCTTGCATGTGTTTGTACGTTTCATACAATTTTGTATGCCTGACATTATTTGGTTGACAGTAACACATTTGTATGTATTAGTGGAAACAGTTGTAAAATTATGTTTGGAAAATGGACGTGATTCTAGTCCTTGAATGTGTGTGGTGGCAGGTTAGCCTTCTGGTCTGAGTTATGTACCATGGCTATCACATTTCTTTCTCTGATTCTTGCTGGCTTGATAGTGGAGAGGGGAGTTTATAACTCTTCTAGTTCATCCGCAGTCCCGGGCACAGCCTCTTTCCTGGTCTCAGATAAGCCCGTCCTATCCAGTGAGAGGTGAGAACCTGGCTTATAAAGTTGGATGGATTGTATTTAGTTTAACCTTCTCTGCTGTGTGTGTCTTAACTTCTGCTCAGAGCTGTATATCCTGCTGTCATTTCAGTAGCTTCAGTCCCCATGCATCTTAGTGGAGACAGGGACTGGAGGAACCTGTCATCTCAGGGCATCTCTTTATTCTCTTGCTCTATCCAGTTTTCTTGTGAGTACATTGTGAAGAGTGTAGGAACTAGCCTCTGAGTGGATGGGAATCGTCTTGATGTCTGCAGCTCGAGGAAGTTCTGAATTGTCCAGACAGATCATACTCACTCTGTAGCAGTTACAACTCTTAGCTTGAATGCTTCCCAGCAGCTCAGTTCACTGTAGCAGCCCCTTCACATGTCAGAGGAGCATTGCATGTCCTGTTTCCCCTTGGAAGTCTCTGCTCTAGAAATACTCATGTCGTGTTGCTGTAGGGTTCCAAGTAGTACTGTTTTAGCTTTCTTACCTGAGCAAGTCTAACCACTGTGTGTTATGGCACACATACCTGCTGGGCTATGTGTTCACTGAGGATCCCCAATTCCCACTTGGCCTTTCTTTCTGATAGATCATTAAAAAAAAAATATCTGTTGAGAACCTGATAAGATTCTTTGTAACATATTTACTGCTATCACAGATACACAGATCCAAAGGATCATATGAGACACAGGTTGAAATACTACACCGAGCAAGAAAGGAAGCTCAGGACTTCATGCATACCGTGTCCACGCCAGAAGGAATCACTAGCCGAGTGTCAGTTCTTCCCTTATTCTAAGCTGTTCAGTCATCTAACAGACCTCCTTCCCAACCTTTTAAAGAAGGAGATTTTAGGACCTTCACTCCTAACGTTGCAGAAGCACAGATAGAAGTCATCTCTGAAGAGCAGGATCCCTCACAAACAATTAGGTTGTCTTTTTCTACTTTTAACCCTTGCGCATTCATTCATTCATTCATTCATTCATTCATTCATTCATTCATTCATTCATTCACCAAGGTTGAAGTGGATGGGCTATAATGACTTTCTGTTTTCCATTTGTTCACGGACCTTTTTATTCTTGGCTCAAACCCTGGTAGGGCTGCGGTGTTTGTTTTCTTGTGTAACTTCTGACTGGAATGCTCCATAGACATCTGTGTCTTTCTTTGTACATCTTTTTACATTAAAAATTTCTTAACTTTATTAATTGCCATTGTAAGAGCTTGTTTGCCACTGTCTGGTATTTTTGTGTCCTGTTCTGTCTTTCTCCTCTCTCTCTCCCTTCTTTGCCTCCTACCTTTCTGTCTTTCTTTCTCCTAGCATATCAACTTTTAAACTTCCAAGCCTTTTGTCGAGTATTTAAAAAGAACTTTCTCCAAAATTTAATTTATTCATAAGTTTGAAAATTCAGTGACTATAGCTGCTTCCTGAGCAAGCTGATCTTGATCAAGTACTGCCTGCCTGCTCAGCTGTGCAGACCATCAAGTACTGCCTGCTCAGCTGTGCCCAGCACTTGTCCTGTTCTTTGTGAGATCAAACAGACTCAAGTTACCTTCACTGTCTGTAACCTTGTTATATAAAAATCATGAATGCACTAAACAGGACAAAAGAAATTAGGAACATCTTGACTGACTCATACATATTCCGCCCCTCTATGTTAATATGGAAATATGCTTTTTAACATTATAAACATCTAAACTCAAATGCCATCTCTGCAATTTAGTAATGATTGTGGACAAGTTACTTTCTGAGTTTCTTTTCCTACCTGTGAGGTAAGGAAAATAATAATTATTTAGAGAACCATTGAGATCAGTGTTATTATATGCCAAGTTTTATGCATAAGGCATCCGGTACATGGCATAATGAGTCAGTAATTTGCTATTATCAGACCTTAGAAACCAGTGTATTTTCCATAGTGGCAAGGGAAGAAAATAACTGGTGTGTGTCTCCCACCACCAACATTTTCTCAGAACGGGAGCTTTGGGGTTCCTCTTGCCCTGCTCTCTTCTCCCAATTCACATTTCTGTTCATTTCAATTTTCAATTTTTTTCTCATATGAATACCTTGGCATAAATTTTCCTGTGTCCTAAATTTTCTGTTTATATAATGACATTCTATTTAACATTTTTTTTAACCTGTTCTCAATCTGCCTTTATTTTTCTGGTACTGGAGACAGATCCAGGATTTTGTCTGTTAGTCATGTTTTCTAGCACTGAGCTAAATCCCCAGCCAGAATGAACTCTTACTTTCTCTTTAGCTCACCTCTTCCATAGAGAAGCTTTCCTGTCAGGACAGAGAAGAGAGCAGGCACCCTAGTTAATGCCCAAGGATGATTGAGTTCTGGTGCAGCTGACAGGAGCAACTGCTGCCCTCAGTGGTTTGCTAGGACTCGGAACCTGAGGCAGCACCCCCCCCCCAACACACACACACATACATACTCACACACATTCTCTCTCATACACACACTCATACACATACACACATACACATACATACACATACATACACACACACTCATACACACACATACATACACACACATACACACACACTCATACACACTCCCATACACACACATTCTCTCTCACACACACTCATACACACACACACACACACACACACACACACACATTGCAGTAAAAACGTATTAGTCTGGAGGAAAGATCTAAGAATCTTCCTATGTGGAGTCATGTCCACCAGTTTTAAATATATGGTGACGTGGTGTACCTCCTGTGATGACCATGTGAGTGGCCTTACTTAGTACCAGCCAGATTAACTGGAGGTACTTTCTTCCTACCACACCTCAACAAGTCAGATCCTAGAAGGAAAGTGATGCAGACCATCTTGTCTGCAGTCTAGATACAGTTCATTGCTCTTTACCATCTCATTGTTGCCCAATGTCAGCCAGATTCCAAACTTACATGAGAGCCTCTTTAACGATGGTATTTCTAGGTTAGTGTCTTCTCTTTCTCTCACACTATAGCAAGACTCAGGTTCAGATAGAAAACTGCATAACAACATATCCTCTCTCAGTAGTAACAAGAGAAAGAAATCATTTCATTTTACCTGCCTCCTAGAAATATCTAACATAATATAAATGCAACCGTTATTTGAGTGCGAAAAATCAGCAAATTCCCCATATTTCAGGAACTTTTAGATAAGGTATTATTATCATCTAGCAGTAAAATTCTTACTAAATATCTAGATAAAGCTTTAAAATTTCAAACCAAAGATTCAACTATTGTGCTGCTCACTGAAAAAAAATATTATTTGTTATTAATTGACTGATTTAGGCTGAACTCTCCAGACCTGTGCTGCATGCAGAACATTTTGAACATGTAAGAAGTTAGATGTAGCAATAGTGCAGTTATAAGCTATGATGCACTTGTCAATAAAACTAGTTTTTGAATATAGAAACTACTGAAACACAGTTATTATATCAAAACTGTCAAGAATAGCAATTGTCTTGTGTAATATCTGGTATATTAATCCTAATTATGCAAACAATTTGAAATTAAGAGACTAGAAAATAACTACAAGTAAACTTGGTTGAAATGACAGGGACATTTGTAGGTAAATATGAACCAAAATACCACATTTTCTTGAGATTAAGAAACTCCTAGAAGCAGTTTGTGTATGTATCTCCAGTAAGCTTATGTATCTATCATAGTTGGGTGACTGACTATTGGCAGCTATATTTCAAATGAACAATATTATCAAATGGGTATTTCATTTGTTTGTTTGCTTTCTTAACACTTGATGTTGCCTAGGCTGGCTTTCAAATTCCAAATATGACTCTGAACTTCTGACCCTTCTGCTTACTCTTGCCCAGTACTGTGGATTGCAAGCATGTGCCACCATACCCAGTTATACAGTGCTGGGGTCCCAGGGTTTTCTGCTATTTGTCAAGCATTCCCTCAAATGTATTAAGAGCTCCAGATGTCCAAACGACTACTTTTTACTGGCATGGGGAAGTATATTATGTGTGTAGCACCTGTGTTTGTGTTTAATGAGTTAGTGTTCAGAATTGCTCCTGTTTGCTAGTTATTTATTTTAATGAATATGTGTTAAATGGAGTAGTAATAATTTTGATTTGATATGTGTTTACCATCAAATTTTCAGTCACCATTAGAGAATATATATTCTAATTTAGAAGCCATTAATATGCCTTCTAGAAATGAAAAATGCATCTTAAAATAAATTTTATGTTAGTAAAAGCCTACTAGAAAATTTGATGATATTTCCATTAGATTTAAGAATGGTACTTTCAGGAAACATTTTATGAGTATTACAAGAGTACTTATTGGCCAGTAAGCTTTATACATTATTAAAATAAATGTGTATTCCATTCATTATGAAAAATTTTAAAGCATGGGTATTGTAAAAATGTTGATATTTTGTTGTTTTAATTTTAGTATTTCTTTCAAAGTTACTAAGGGGAGAAATACTAGTAGTACATAGATTTCAACTCCAAACAAAGGGGAATTACTTTCACTTTGTGAACTTGGCTTTTCCTAGGCAGTAGAGCCAGAGCTTTAACCTAATGCTTATACACCAAGGGAAAGCTGTTTACTTTGAGACTCAGCTTGTTTAGAAGCCTTTGTGCATGTGTGGGAGTGCAGGTGGGGACGGGGACTGGAGTGAGCACTGAGGCCTTGCCTAAGAGAGACGTTCATTACTCTTGCTATTGTATTCTGGATTTGTTCTGGTATACTTTAAAATTATGAGGTGTTTTTTTAAACACTTCATGCTAGAATTAAAGTTAGAACTTATAACTAGAATTAATTAATTTTTCACACTCATACAAATAATTGTTGCATTTATATTATGTTAGATATTTCTAGGAGGCAGGTAAAATGAAATGATTTCTTTCTCTTGTTACTACTGAGAGAGGATATGTTGTTATGCAGTTTTCTATCTGAACCTGAGTCTTGCTATAGTGTGAGAGAAAGAGAAGACACTAACCTGGAGATGCCATCATTAAAGAGGCTCTCATGTAAATTTGGAATTTGGCTGACATTTGGCAATACTGGGATGGTAAGTTCAGGTTGATTGAAGTATTTTTTGAGGCAACTATATTTACATTGTGTTTTTTATTCACATGAAGTTATTTTAAAGAGAGTCAATCATATTGTAAATTCTGAGCTCATAGGGCCTAAAGCCCTCATTATAAGAACAAGGGATGGGTTTCAAATTGAGTATTTTTTGGGAGGTGGGGATATTTCTCTTCACATGTAAAATAAAATATTTGGGGAATAGAATACAAATCTAATGAAATTCATCAATGTCTTATATATACATACAACAGCTTGAGTTTCATGGAGGCTTTTTTTTTTTTTTACTATTTTATATGTGTTATGTGTATATTTGCACATGTATATGGAGGGATGGGGGGATCTACATATGTGTATGAACATGCAGAGGCCAAGGGAGGATTACTGGGTGTACTCCTGTGTCGTACTGTGCTGCCCCGAGCCTGAGTTTCTTACTGAACCTAATGCACATTCTTTTGCCTCTCAATTATGCCGAATGGCCATGAAGCTCTAGGGGGTCTGTCTATTTCTCTTCCTGATGCTGGCTTTACAGGCAGGAATGGCTATGGCCAGCTCCTTTGTATGTTTCTATATGTGTATACACACACACACACACACACACACACACACACACACACACACACACACACACACACAGTAGGGATTTGAATTCAGATTCTTATGCTCAGGCAGTGAGTCTTTTTATTCACTGAGCCACCCCCTCCCAGTCCATCTGGAAATAATTTTACTCAGCATTTTTAATCTGTCCAGATTTTAAGTATAACTCATTATAGGATGCCACATAAATAATTTTGCAATGGGGTGCCATTTTGGTACTAAGGATGTTTTAGATTTGGGACATCTTATATTTCTGATTTTGGCTTGGGGTGTTCCAAGTACAATAAAGTGCTAGTTACAACTGTAATAGCAGAACTCCCAGATAATATTATTAAGTGATTATAGTTTTTACTAGACACATTATAGGGCTCACTATATTTCTATTAACATCTCCACAGGCAGATAATACTCTTTCTAATTTTACAGTGAATTGACTAGCTCAAGAACAGACAATTTGTAAATATGATTCACTTGTGACTTAAACCAGAAAAGGTTGAACTAAGAGCAAACTAGTAACAACTTGAACTATATAAAAACAGCAGAGTGCAGTTCTCTAGTTTATCATTTAGATTTATAATTTCATCTGGTCAGCAATTATATGTGTCCAGACTATATGCACTATTCTATTTGTTATTTTCAGATAAGAACTAGAGGCCTCCAGTGACAGCTGTGAAATCCCGGAGAAACAGTGCTTAGAAAATGTAGGTTAGTATGACAGGAACCACACTGACTTATCCTGAGGATAAGAAAAAGTTGTGTATAATCTTTGTATGACTAATTTTAAATTGTTTGGGGTCTTCTTATGTATAGTATTTAATGAGAATGAAGAAGAGAACTATAGGGGTTAAGGGAACAGAAAGCCTAATGGGGGAAAAGACAGAGTAGAGGAGATAACACAAAAGGAAAGAGGAGAGACGGGTAAAAGAGAAGGGGACATTCATGGTGAACTGCGTATAGAACATAGGCTGTCGAGATGCTTTAGAAGTGATTTATACAATAAGTGGAAATCATTAAAGACGAACAGAAAGCAGTGAAGAACAGAGAAGCATCGACCTACTCCAGGTCCTGGCTGTTACCCACTCTTGCTTACTTCTGCTCTGGGCTTCTATTTAGTCAGTGCTCGCTGTTCTCTAGATCAGGGAAGCACCAGTGATGGGTTGTGCCCTTTGATTTAGGACTTCTCTGTAGACATTTGTATATAATGTGTAAATGTTTAGGTGGTCTGTGTAATATTTAAAATGAACTTATCAGACTCATATTTCACTGATATATACTGCTCTTTTGCTATATAAACTTAATATTAAAAATTATGCATTCTAGGTCATGTGTGGTGGTTAATCCCTGTAATCCCAGTACTGGAAGGCTGGGTTACAGTGTGAGACCTTGTTTAAAATGTGCAAGGAACTGAAGTGGAAGCAGACCTGAAATACAGCCCATCTTAAAGTCTTCCTGTTGTGGTTTAGATATGAAGTAGTTACTCAGCACGTTCCTATCAGAATTCTGATTCCTGGTAGGAAGGGGATGAGACCTAACCAGTGAGTTAATCCATCCATGGCTTCTTGATACTCATCAGGGAGGTGATGACACCTAATCTGTGAAGTAATCCATCCCTGGCTTCTTCTCTATATAGCATTAGTAGGAAGTAATAGAAACTTGTAGAGGTAGAGAACCTTTTGGGGGAAATATGTCATTGGTTATCTGTTCTTAGAGATTGTATCTTTCTGAACTCGTTTCCTCATTCTCTGTTGGTGGCCACACATCTCTGCTTCTGTGTACACTTCAGTAAGCCCTTTCCACCACAGTGCTCTGTCCTCACCTCTGAAATGGTAAGCTAGAGTCAGTTCTTCTTCTCAGCTGTTTTTCTCAAGTATTTTTCATGATGAAATAGTGGGTTCTACACTTACCATACACGTATTTATAGTAGCCATCCATTATTATCAAGCTAAATACCAAGCTAGTACTATTGACCTAATTATCAAAAAGTTTTGTTGACAAATCAAAATGATAGGCTGAAGATATAGCTTACTGGTAGAGTACTTGCTTGTCATGCATGAGTGCCTGATTCCTCGCTCAGTACTACAGAAACCAACAAAAAAGACAAAATAAAAATGTTATTGACTTAAAGCCCGTGTACCTTGGCCTTGATAATCACTTAAGGTTTGAGGAATTGGAGAAAATTTAATGTGATGCAGTGTACTTTATTATAGAACGATGAAAAGTAGTTACAAAATCAGTTTCAGAAAAAGCAATCTAGTCATTAAATTCTGGATATAAATAACCATATAAAAACTCAGTATATGAATACAATGGAAAGAAGATATTAAAATCTTTCTACATGTGTATACAGTTGTGTGTATCTATGTTACTATACTTGAATAAATGTTTTTATTTTAAAGATGGGAGAATGAGTTTGAGATCTATTAGCATATTGTTTTTATGTTATATGATTACACAGAGATAATTGTCAGATCTTTTGATATGCCTAACACCAAAGAAAGTCTGTCCTTAGTAATTACACTTCACTGTCATCAATTCAAAATGATTACAACAACAATCATTTCTTAATTATTAAACATTTAAATTAAATATACTAGGCATGTCTTCTTGTGTGAAGAAACAAAAAAAAATGTTCATTGTCTTCTGAACGTGTGCAGCTGTTTAAAGGTAATTAATTAACACTTAGGTTTGTTAGTAGACATTGCTATGCAGGAAAAGGTAACAGTAAGCCCTAAGAAGAAGTGAGTTTATTGGCTCAAGGAAACTGAAGCTTAGGTAGGATTTCAAAGGATAAATTGCATTTTTACAAGGACAAGTAGGGTTAATCATTAGGTAAAATAAAATCAGTGAAACATTTCCAGAGCCATAGGATGGAGAAAGGGCCAGATTGATTTAAAGAGATATAGGTTTGAATATAGCCTTTACATATATTTGTAAGACAACATGTAAGCAACTTTGGCTGAAGTAAGTCAGAATAGAAACTTAACCATAAACAGAGAATTGAAAATAAGCAATCATGAATCTGAATGCCAGGTAAAAGAACTCAGATTTCTTCCTGAAACTATTAAATGATGAAGCGCTTCTTGAGAGCTCACTGGATGAAAGTAGTACCTAGAGACTATTGGTTTGGCAAGAGGGAAGACAGAACAGACAAAGTTTAGCGGATGCTCTCAGGGAAAAAAAAAAAAAAAAAAAAGGAACCAAACACCAGAGTTCTGAGACAGTTAGATGATACTTGGCAGAGATAGAATCTCCAGTCATTAAAACAAGCTTCTTATTATTCATAAGGTTTTTTTCTTTGATTAGTTTGACAGGTCAGGGTGATGTTTAATATATTTATGACATTTAAATTGAAAGTGACAGAAAGACAATAAAATTGTTCAAATGCCCATGCTAGAAAAGCAGGGCTTAATATTTGAGAGAGTTTGGGGAGACACCTTGTCCTAATTAGGGTTTCTGTTGCTGTGATGAAATACCATGACCAAAACAAGTTGGAGAAGAAAGGGTTCTCTAGGCTATGTTTCCAAATCACAGTTTATCAGTGAAGGAAGTTGGGACAGGGAATACAGGAAATAGGGCAGGATCCTGGAGACAGGACCTGATGCAGAGGCCATGGAGGGGAGCTGCTTCTGGCTTGCTTCCCATGGCTTTCTCAGCCTGCTTTTTTTTTTTTTTTTTTTTTTTTTTTTTTTTTTTTTAATAGAACCCAGGACTTCCAGCCCAGGAATGATACCACTTTCAATGACCTCGGTCCCCCTCCCCCAAATACTACTAATTATGAAAATGCGCTGCAGGCTTACCTGCAGTCTGATCTTATGAGGCATGTTTTCAGTTGAGGTTCTCTCCTCTCCATTGACTCTACCATGTGTCAGGTTGACATAAAACTACCCAGCACACATTCAAAAAAAAAATTATAAAAGGAGGAAAATTAAAATTGTTAGTAGAATATAGATTTTGCACATTAAGAAACAAGAAAATAATTAACCTATGAAGGCATAACTTCATGTTAAAATGCATAGATCACGTTCAGCATTATGCAGACTTAGTTTGTAATTTCATTTTACCTGCTTCTGTCTTCACCCACCACAGAACAGGTGTGGGGATATTCTCGGTATGAAAGCTGTGCTTTCTACTGTGTGGCTTCAGATGGCTGACGGGGAGAAAAAGCACTGGCCCCCTCAGCACATGCACACATTATGTAATCAAATAAAAGCTTTCACAACGGGGAACAGAAGCTGTCAAATAGCCCTGAGACACTACCTGGTGGATGGATGCTTTTGCCAATTTCTGTCCAGACCAACTGCCAACAACAGTTTTCAAATTAATTAAAACATATGGTCATTAAATTCATATTTAACATACTTTACAAATTTACCTCTTTTGCACCAAAGACATTGCAAATACAAATTTAAAAGATACTTTCTCTTAATTTCTAATTGTTATTAACATGACATTGCATTATAGAACAGACTTTTCCTGAGGGGATGCAACACACATCTACTCAACACCAGATAAGGAATCCCACAAAGGACAAAAGTATGGATACTGACTCCCAAAGTTGAACTTGAGGAACCAATGAGTCTTATTGGAGTTACTTTCAGGAGTGAGGGTGAGGGCTTACTTGCAGGATCAGAAATGACTCAAAGACAGCTGTATTACCAAGGTCCAACCCAACATGGCTGACAGCCCACAAACCTGGGAACCTGTAGCATTTTCACAGCCCACAGGCAGCTCAACAGGTTTTTCTAGGTGCCTCAGCTAATTGAGCATCTTTGAGGCAACTTTGTTGGTCTTTGTTTTCTCTAGGCAGTTCAGATGGCCACTGCTTCTTCCAGCCTGCTAGGCATATATGAGAATGAATCTAAACAATCTTTTCTGTTTATATACTCAGGAGAACAGAGGGGCCTAGTGAATCTGGTTGGTTTTAGGGACTTCCTGAAATTGGTTTGAGTTGATTACTTTCTCTCTTAATGCTCTTCCTGCAGGATGGAATGTCTTAATCTAGGAGGAAAGTTCCACACAACTCAGTTCAGTTGCCAGTTAGTCCTAGTCCTTTTTTTTTGAGGAATTAATAGTTTATAAACGATGTTTAATGTATTATTAAAGCACAGTACTTCATAAGCTTTGCAGAAGAGCTCTGTAAAACCAAAAAAATAAATAGCCTTTTTGTTTCCACTTAAAATACTTGTATTGTGGTGAGGGCTGGGTTTAAAATGTAGGAAATGTGGCTTCTCTGTAGGTTTAAAACCTTATGTATTTTATGAAATTATAGTATGATGCAAGATATTGAAACAATTTTAGAAATTTACTACCATTAAATATCTATAAATTATGGGTAATAGGCTAAAGTTGATGGGTTACTAAATTAAAAAAGAAAAAAAGAGGCCAGGAAGTGGCCAGGGTAGGAAGGTGAGATATATTGGAGAGAACTTGGGGCCAAATATAACCAAAGTATATTGTAAGAAATTCTCACAGTACATAAAATACTTTAAAAATACTTAACGATTTTATTCCAACTCTACAGCTCTTAGATAGGATTTAGCTTTATCAGAGACAAACTGGGATATAGTAGTGGACAGAAGAAACAGCCATGTCTATTGGGGGACTATGATACCCACAGCAATGGACGATGCAGTCAGAATGCATGCTGCTGTCTACTGTTAGTTTCTGTTCTGAACTTTAAACATGGGAGTTTATTTAGGAAAGAAAAACATCTCTGTGTCTAGTTTCTCAATGCTTTGTGTTTGGATTCCTAAATTGTATTATTTTTGTGTGTTTATGTGAGTGTTATGTAACCCCTAGTAGAATACACACATATACACAGATATGTATATATATTTATATGTTTTATTACAAACATTTTTATTTAATATATTTTGTTACAGTTCCTCTTATCCAGCTCCTTTCATATCCTCCCCACCTCCCACTCACCTAAATCAGCTTTGCGCTCTCATTAGAAAATAAACAGACACCTAAAGATAAATAAATAATAAAATACACCAAGCTCTGGTCGGTTGTTTTTATGGAATGTCTGTCTTATTGTAGGTCCTAACGCAGGGAAAAGTCCAGAATACTTTCTTACATATAGATCTGCTCAGTGTCAAGGCCCTAATGAAGGCAAGCATTTTAACTAGGATTTTTTCCTCTAAAAGTCCCAGGTGGAAATGAGAGAAAAAACGCTTTTTAAGACAGAATAAGGACACACAGTGATACCATATGTTAGCAGTAAGTGCTGATTTTTATGGTGCTCATTTTCTGATTTCACTGTTATCCCAAGATACTATTAAGCATAAAGTCAAGATAATTTTGATATATAATTATATTCATTGTTAAGTCTTTAGAATACTGAATACCAAATATTTAAAATGAAAGACAAGAAGAAATGTGTATTATGCTTTTATACTTATAGAGCAAATCAGTCTTGTAAAAATGCAGTTTATCACTCTGACCTTTTTGAGGTATGCGAGTTGTTGCCTGATACACGTAAGTTGACTACGATTCAAACACTTCCTGTCAGTGTCTCTAAGTTACCAGAGAAAAGGGAAGGGTGGACAAAATAGGTAGCAGGTGAAATAAAAATATCCCCACAGACCAGAGATTGGAAGGAAGATGAAAGTAAAGAGCAGCGGACAGTCCCTCAGGGTACAGAGCAGTGCTCCAGATCAGAGCCCAAGGACGGACTCAGGTGTGGAGCTGGCAACTGAGTTCACTGGAAACTGAAGGAGTTTGACTAGTTGCTCAGAAAAGTCACTTTTAGCTCCAAGTATCTGCTGCTTTACCAAACCTCCGACTTCCCTGGCAGTGGTGCTATGTTAACAAAATCCTGTTGAACCAAGAGGAAGGATCCATATGATTAAAGTCTCCCAGCAGAAGGTTATCGTGAATAGCTTTCCAATTATATGAAAATGTAATTTTTATAAGTCTTATAGTTTATTAAGGAGTTACTTCCTAATTGATGTTTTCTTGTTCTGGCTATTTATAAAATAAAGGGAGACAGACATAAGGAACTCAGAAAGATCTAGACAGTACTTTTCCCATGTCCTTACCTGGAATTTTAAACTTAGTTGAGTAATAAGCCCCAGAACAAGCCATTCAGATTGTCTTGATTGACAGTTGTAATTATGCTCTAGATTGTGGATATATAGAATTGATGCTAGTAGCAGATATAAATACTATTATTGTGTTAGAAGTATAACTATGGTGGGACATTTGCTTAGTTTATGATCCTCAGGACTATAAATAATACTTCCAGTGTTTATAAAGACAGAAATATTACTATCAGACACAATTATTGTGTAAAGTTGTAATCTGCTATTTTAAAAGAGGTATATATGCTTGGCATGTTGGTAATACAAGGTTATATACACTAGTTAGTAGCTCCTAGCTGGGAAGCAGGTTTATTTCTCCATGTTCTATGATATAAGTATATGATGTCTTCAACAATAGAGTCTTAACTGTCAGATTGTGGAGGGCAATCAATAGAATTGATTGTCATGTTTGGGAATGTCTACGGGACCTTTTGGTCTAATGACTCAAAAACATGCAACCATTCTTGATACTGGGCTTTTATTTGTTAGCATATGATATCTTGCTGGAGAATTATCTCTTACATTATATGGTAATTTAATCTAAATACATTTTATATATTTTAGGAAGCTTCGTAATGTTTTAATTTGAAGAAGTGTATTAGAATGTCATTTAGATGACATTACTATTTTGTGGACATTCTCAATGATGTTGCTTAATATATTGATCATATCAGTTATTTTTATAATTTTTTTTGTGTGTTTGTATGCATATGAATGTGTGTGGTACATATATACACATACATATATATATATATATATATATACAATATGTGCATATACCTATATAGTTATATACAAATACATATACACAAAGGAGCCCCTGGAGCTGAAAATGTGGATGATCGTGAGATACTTGATTGGCTCTGGGGACTGAACTCAGGTTCTCCAGAAGAGCAGCAAGCTCTCTTAACCACCTTAGCACCTAGCTCTCTAGTACCCACTCTAGCAGTTTCTCTTTAACCTCTGAAATCTGTAACTCTGCAGTGAATATGGTTTATTGTATTTTTATATTACTATCTCTTTATCTTAATTTTTATTGTGTCTTAGATGTTATTCACAAAACAAAGGCAACTTGAGCACCTTCTTGATATTTCCAAGGATTTGTATTTACCTGTGTCAAGGTGAAAATCTAGGCTGGTAACATTTTGCTTCCTATATGTGATGACTTGTTTCCAATTTTTTATCAAGATGATAACCTATGAAGTTCTAACTAGTGTTAGTTTTAGTTCATCTGTGGAGAGGTTTGAATTGTAATGCCCGTGCCTCTGCAGTGTAAACATCTGCTCCCTTTCGCAGCCTCTCAACCATGGTTTTGACATTGAAAGGCTTGAGCAGAAGTTACCTCAGATGCCACATGCCCTTTCAGAATTACTTCCTTTGTAAGTATATCTGCTTCTGTGACCAAGATTCTTTTCAGCTTGTTGACTTTATACATAGTTTTTTAAGCTTCTGTGTATGTATATATTCTCCTCTTTACATTAACACATTCTGACATTGACTCTTTACATAGAACCCCTAGTACATTAATTATTTTCCATTTAAAATTATTAGTTTTAATATTATTATATTACTAGTTATTTTTCTCATTAATAAAAACAACAAAATCCTAGCAGATACATTTAAATATCTTGACCTAACAGTTTGAGTCATTTAAAATATCAAACACATTTATTAATTATATTTACTCATATAATTTAAGTACATACTTAGGAATAAATTGAATTTCATTTATTCTGATTTCAGACCTGGGAAGTTTTTCAAGCCTGTAATTCATAAAGTATTCAATAACTGCTGGAAACTAATATGATTCCTTTGACATCAAGGATTGACAGGGTTTGTATTTTGTGGCATTAGTACTTCAGTTATAAGGAACTTGTGCATTTGAAAATGTCTCATAGCACCTAGATTCTAGGACCTCTAAAAGGAATGTGCTTCTTGAAAAGAAAATAAGGTATTTTAGCTGTTGATTAATAAAATGTTGGGTCTAGAGTTTTGTTTGCTTTATTTTTAAAATAAATTAAATGAATCAAATGACACTTTTAGAAGTCTGTTTTGGAAAGAAGACTCTTTTCATAACTCCAGTAACAGCGTCTACTAAACTGTTTGTTGTTCCGGGAACGATGGGCAAAGACCCCCTTTGTCACTTATATAAAGCAGTTTCGAGAAGGTCAGACAGATGTCCATGAAAGGCAAGGTTGTTCCATACCAAAAACAGTTGGCAGGGCTATGGGGCATGTCTTTTATCTCAGCACTTGGGAGGCAGAGGCAGGCAGATCTGTGAGTTCAAGGCCAGCCTGATCTACAGAGAGAGCTCCAGGACACCAAGGGCTACACAGAAACACCCTGTCTCAGAAAACCAAACCAAAATAACAACAAAAAAGATTAAACAGACCAGCATTTTTAAGGTTTTATTTGGGGTTATAATCACATCATGCCTCCCTTTTCCTTTCTCTCACTCCAAATCCTACCACACCCTCGTTGCTGCCTTTCAGATCTGTGCCCCTTTTCATTCATTCTTAATATATATTACATATGTGCATATAAATGTCCCTAAGTATGTATATTTATATATGTATGTGTGTTTGTATATATATATGTGGGCGCGCGCACACACAAACACACACACGCGCGCACACACACACACACACACACACACACACACACACACACACACACACACACACACACACACACATTCCCCCTGAATACGTAACTACAACCTGCTCATTTTGTATACTGTTTCTTAGATGTTTTAAGGGCTCCTTGCTTGGTATTGGATAACCAGTTGATAGCTTTTCTCAGGAAAGGCTGTTTCCCCTGCTTTCAGCATTCCTTAGTTCTTTCTGTGGGGTCGAGGCCTCCTGGACTTTTTCCCATCCACGTTAGCATGTCTGTTACTTTTGTCCTTGTTCAGCTCATGTTTAGACAGTCATTTTGGTAAACCTTGATGGCTGTAGATTCTGATATTACTAGGAAGCACAATCTCACATCAAACTCCCTATTCCTCTGTGTCCACTATGGTCCCTTCGTCTTAGGTGCAGAAATTATTTGGTAGATGGATTCATCAGGACTGGGCTAAATGACTCTGCATTTTGTTTTGTTGTGGTTTCTTTAGTGGTCTCTGTTTGTTGTAAAGATACATTTCCTTGATGAGGAGTGAGGACTATATGTGTCTGGAATAAGGACAGATGTTTTAGTGTAGTTAGCTAATTATGCTGGTTTAGTGGAGTGGTAGTTTGTACGTTCTCTAAGATTTACTACTTTACTAGCTGGGGCAGTTGCCTAGGTCTTCAGGACTAGACACAAGCTTTCCCTCTTGTTGAGTGGGATTTAACTTTAGAAAGCTATTGCTTACCATCAAGGTATGTTTCCACCCTCAGGGTTATTCTGCCATACTGGTTGTTGTGGTTCATAGGCAGCATAGCTGGGTAGGACTGTTGGCCCTTTGGGAGCTTGTGATGGTTCCGTATAGTGCCGTGGAGAGCTAGTTCTTAGGGAGGAGATATTCAAGCCAGTTCTAGCTACAGGAGGCTCTGGGTGCTGGCTCTGACATGCTTGGTGTCTTCAGCAGCGGAGACCTACCTTCCACCTCTGGAGGACAACCAAGGGCAGTAGCGCTAGTCTGTAATTTTTGGGGAGTCTCTTGGACAACAATGACCAACAGCTCAGAAGAGGACTTCTCATTTCTGGTGTTGAAGTTTTTCTTAGATAGTCTTTGGTTCTTGGAGGTATGATTGTCAGCCCAGATGATTTTCATAAAAAAATAATAAGTAGGAGTTCTGTTGCTGCAAGGAGATACTGCAAACGAAAGGCAAGTTGGGGAGGAAAGAGTTTATTTGGCTTACACTTCCATATTACTAGTTCATCATCTAAGTAAGTCAAGACAGGAATGTAAACAGGGCAGGAACCTGGAGGCAGGAGCTGATGCAGAAGCCATGGAGGATGTTGCTTAATGGCTTGTTCCCCATGGCTTGCTCAGCCTGCTTTCTTATAGAATCCAGGACAACTAGCCCAGGATGGCACCACCAACAGTGGGCTGGGGCCTCCTGCACTTATTACTAATTAAAAAAGAATGCCTACAGCCAGATCTTATGAAGGCATTTTCTCAAGTGAAGTTCTCTTTTCAAATAACTCTGTTGTGTATCAAATTCACATAGATCTTGACTGTGTAAATTACTGGTATTTATAGTTAATGAATACTATGGTTCCTTATGACTTTTCCAGACATTTATGTTATTTGCCCTCCTTCTCATTCCCCGCCACCAATAGTGTCCCGTTTTTAATTTCCCCCATCAGATTTCTCATATCCAACTATTCCCTCTCCATTGCTCCGTCACACACATACACAGGTCCATTTTTACTTTCCTAGTTTGTGCAGCTTCCCAAGGATATGTTCTCACATCTGAAGATTGTTCCAATTAGATTTAAAAAAAAAAAAAAAAAAGTGAAGTTTGTCTCTGGGTCTAGGTTACCTCACTCAACATACATTTTTCTAGTTCTATAAGTTTACCCGCTGAATGAATGGTTTTATTTTTCTTTACACCCAGACATTATTCTGCAATGTATTTGTGCTACATTTTTATTATCCATTTATCAGTTGAAGGATATTTCCATTGTTTCCATTTCCTAGCTACTGTAAACAGAGCAGCAGTCAACATGGCTGAGCGTATAAGTATGGATAGGACATGGAGTCTTTTGGGGAGATGTCAGTGAGTGCTACGTCTGGGCCATAAGATACACTTACTTATAGTTTGGGGGAAGTCTGCTTACTGATTTTCAGAGCGACTGACCAGTTTACAATTCCACTAATGGTGGATAGGGGTTCTTTTCCACCCACATTCCCTCCAGTGTTTGACTCTTGACTTTTGCTTTCCTGACTGATAAAATCTCAGAATTGTTTAGATGTGCATTTCCCCAATTTCTGTGGGTTGTGAACATTTTTGCAAATATTTCTTAGCTATTATTTTCTTCCTTTGAGAAATCTCTGTTCAGGTTCCTGGCCATTTATTGAATGGATTGTTTGAATTTGACTCTATATTTTTGAGTTTTCTCTATATTCTAGATAGTAATTCTTTGTCAAATGTAGAGCTGGTAAATATTTACTCTCTTTCTGTGGGCTTCCTCTTCACCTGATTTTAATTTTATAAAGTCCTACTTATTGTTGGCTGTAATACGTGGACAACTAGAGAGTCCTATTCAAAAAACCCTTCCAAACACCTACACCATGCAGGGTACCGTTTGTTTATTTATGTATTTATTTTAAAATTTTCAGTGTTGCAGGTTTCACACTAAGTGTTTGATTCATTTGGAGTTAGTAATTGGACAACGTGAAAGATGGGTCTAATTTCACTCTTTGACATGTGGACATCCTGGTTTTTCAGCACTATCTGTTCAAAATGCTCTTTTCTCTGCATGTGTTTTTTTAGCATCTCTGTCAAAGAGGCTAACTTTGGGTCTGTTTTTCTATCTGTCTATATGTCTTTTTTTCTCCAGTACCATACTGCTTTTCATTACTGTTGCTCTGTAGTGTCTTGAGATTTCAAGTGGTAATCCTCCAGAATTTTTCACTTTACTTTGGCTTTCTGTGGCCTTTGTTTTGTATAAATTTTAGGATTTTTTCTTTTATTTCTGTGACAAATGAGATGGGATTTTGATACAGATAACATTTAATCCGCTCATGGCTTTTGATAAAATTGGTCATTGTACAGTAATATTTCCACCAGTCCATGATCATGGAATGTCTTTCCATTATGCAATGTCTTTACCACTTTCTTCGGTGCTTTCAAGTTTTTCTTGGGAAGGTGCTACACCCCCTTGGTTAGGGTTGTTCCTATTTTGATTTTCTTTAAGGACATTGTGAATGTGAGTATGTCAATGGTTTCTTTCTCTGTATGTTTGTTTGTGGTGAATAGAAAAGCCAGTGATTTATGCAGTGTGATTCTGTATCCTGACGCATAGCTGAATTTCTTTATCATTTCTAATTTTTTTCTCATAGAATTTTTGGGATCTCTAATATATAATGGCATCTTCAAATAGGGATATTTTAAATTTATATCTCTTTAATTTCCTTCTCTTGCCTTATTGTTCCTGCTAATACTTTGAATCTAGTATTGAAAAGGAGTTTGGATAGTGGACATCCCATCTCAGTTCTGACTTCAGTGGGATTGTTTCAAGCTTTTCTCCGTTCAGGATGTTGGGTTGTGTTTATCACACAGTTCTATTGTGCTGAGGTGTGTTCTTCCTAGCCCTTTCTCTAGGACGTCTGTCATGAAGGCATGATGGATTTTGCCAGAGGTTTCTTTATCTGTTGAGATAATCATTTGATTTTTGTTTTTAATTCCGCTATGTGGTTTGTTACATTTATTGATTCACAATAACCTTGCATTCAGGGATGAAGCCAGCTTGGTCATGGTGTATAACCTTTTTGATGTACGTCTGTATCCTGTTTGCAAGTGCTTTGTTAAGCATGTTTGGCTCTTGTGTTCTTCAGGGCCATCAGCCTATAACCTTCTTTTCCATTGTTGCTGTGCCAACAGACCATCTCCTGTGACGTGAGAAAGAACCTCTTCTTCTCCCGTCCTCACAATCTAAGTTTCAGGTTAGGTCTAGTTGCTCAGGCAGACGTGATGGAAGTGGTAACACCGTATGTGTAACTCCTTGTCCTGAAATCCTCATGTAGAAGTTATGTGCCTGAGTCTTTGGAGATGGCATTGTCTGGTTAGGATATATTAGAGATTCTAGAAGTGGCACAGATTAAAAGTGCTAATGTCTTCTTTGCTGTTTTTACCTCTGCCTTTGTGACAAGGGAAAGGGGTACTTTAGTTCTGTAAAACAAAGACTTTCATTCATATTTCTTGAATAATTTCTAGCATTGCTTTTCAGCAGCAGAACACACTGGTCCTATTGCTCACTCAAAGCCTTTACTGTATTTGTAATACCAGTGGGCATTTTCTTTACGGCTACTTTGGACTTGCAGATTTGTAAATCTAGTGTAAATAAGCTACCTTCGTAATGGCCATTTAAATCTCCCCTCTGGATTATCCAAGAAGCCATAATGTTTATTGACATGCCTTCCTGTGATGTAGTTCTTAATTGAGAAGCACATCTTATAAGAGAATTATAGCCTCCAAATAGGATAATTCCTGTGGTTTGAAAGTTCCACAAAGGAATTCATTGGCATTAGCAACCCAAGCAGATTTATTTCTTAACACTTGTCCCAGAGGCTCTAAACTATTGCTATAAAACTTAGAATAGACCTGTAGAAAATGCATTCTCTAGTTACCCAGATTTATTTCTAGGTTAATTGGTTATTCTTTATTTTCCTAGAAATCCATGAACTATATTTAGAATGTATATGTGTTGTTAACCATCAGAACTGTTTAGACTGTAAAATAGTATAGATGAAGGCTTATTAAAATAGTAGGGTGCCCTCTTCTAATAATGTCTAGTGTGGCATCATAGTTAGAGACTCAGTTGGTAAAATCTTGCCATGCAAGAATAAAGACCTGAATACAGATATTCAGGCCACTGCCAACCTGTAAGGATTTTTCAAGAAGTGGCTTTGGTATATATGTAACCAGAGTGCTGGGCTTTGGGAGACGGGAGCCACAGACAGGAATTCACTCATGAACTAATCCAGCCAGGTTTGTCTCAGTAAAGAGGGGACAGTAATAAAGGACAAAGACACTGATACTAACCTCTGGCCCACATACACATGTGTACACATGCACAGATAAATATTGAGTAATTTAGACAACTAATCAGTTTCTTTGAGGTATAAAAACTAGAAAACATGGAAAAGCATAGCAGTTTACTTTGCAGTGGGTAGCCTATCGTGGTTAGCAGCTTAAAACTAAGCTCAGTTCCCATAATAACCTTCCCTTCATTGCAGTGTATCTCTACAACCTCAGTTTCTGCAGAGCTCTGCAGGGAAATGTGCCGGAGCAGTAGGAACACGTTGTTCGCAGGACCCTAAACAGATCACATCAGGAAATACTGTTGTAATTACAAGGGAGATGTTAGACACTAGTAAAGTCTATTATATAATTAAACTAAAAAATAAAATATATAATGTAGAAGCTTGCCAGACAGCAGTTCTTTTGGGGGACCATAACTAAGGGTTTTAGGTAATTCAATATATTTCAGTACTGTAAGAAAAATTACTAATTTGTATTTTGATTTCTTTTTGGACAGGACTTTGAAGGAGAATGTTGACTAGTCTAGACGCATTAGAGGATTGAAAATACTGTTTGTGATTTGGGTTTGTGATTTGTCTAAAGTCATCAGAAAGAAAGAATATAAAGCATGTATTTAAAATGTGGAGCTGATACAGCAAAGCTTAGGTTGTGAGTTTCTGATAGAAACTAAGAGAATGCTTTAATCTGTCCTTGGAAGAGTTGGGCAATCATCAGGGAAAGAAAAGTGTCACAAAAGCTAAAGAAACTGTTCTCCAAAGTAAACTTCTAAGACAAGACCCCAGTATATTTTAAGAATTCTGAAGATCCCACTATCTAGAAATATGCCAGGTACTTGTGAATTAAAGGAATTGAATGTTAGAGGAGAGGCAGGCCTGGCTGCCCTCTCGTGTCCTTATAGCTCAGCAGTGGCTAAGAGCAGAGCTTGGGCAGCTATGGAGTGCACATTTTCATGTAGATTGGATGGTGTGTGATAGAGGAAAAATGCTGAGCAAAAATGAATTAATTCAATGAGTCTTTGCTCTTTCCTTGGCAATTCTGTTTTGAATAGCTTTGACAACAATGCAATGTTTTCTAGGAATACAATGTTTTCTAGAATGTTTTCCACTTCCTTTTGGTAACACTTCTAGAGCAAAACTTAGCTACTAAAGTGGATTCAGTTTCTGGCTCATCTGCTCAGTCATGCAGATGCCCAATAGAAGAGTTGCTTTGAACAGCTGTCCACACAGGAGCCCCGTGGTTTGGTGGCCATAGTGAATACAGCATTTTTTCTAGACTGAACTCAACATGGCATTGTATATCTTTCACTTTTTGTGTTGTTACTGAAATGACTGAAAAATTATAGTTACCAGATTACTTTTCTATAGATTAGAAGTTTCTTTTCTTTACTGCTTGATTTTTTTTTTTTTTAAGTAGTCATTGCCATAATTTAGGCTGGTGTCAAACTCATGATCCTCCTGCTCTGGTTTCCAAGTTCTGGGATGATAGCCCAGCTTAAACCGACTGGGCCAAGTAATGAAACCTCATTTGTCTAAAAAACAAAGAGGTAACACATTTTTTAAAACTAAAGATCTGTATTGGCATGATTTCAACTACCTCAAATATTGAATTTCAATAATTCAGACACTGTTCATGTTCCTGGTCAATCAGCGTTAATAGAGGCATTGTGTTTAATCTGTAGTTTCTAACAACTATAGATAATAGAAGGAGAAATAAGGACTTCCTTCTTCATATCTGTGTATGAGGTGTGTGTGTGTAACTATTAAAACTTCTGTAAAGTTCTATAGGTTTTTTTTGTTTTATATAGTTTTTGATTAAAACTGAAAAGTTAAATTCATGGCCACTGGAAAGAAAGTCTATCATATTTCTTTGTTATACAAATATCATATCAATTAAATAAAAGGTTTTTAATAACTCATCTACCCAAAATCATGGCTTTTAAATTCAAAAACACTTTATTTTTATTTTGTGTATATTAATGCTCATGTATGTGCAACACATGCCACATGTGGGCTTGGTGCCTCTGGAGGCCAGAAGAGCATATGGATCCCTGGAACTGGAATACAGAGGTTGTGAGCCACCGTCTGGGTGCTGGGAACTGAAGCCACTGGAACCTGGTCATCTGGAACAGCAGCCATTATTCTTGACCTGAGTTGTTTTCACAATCCTAGAAACATATTTTAATAAATATTTTAAACACATTGAAGTCATTATAGTTTTATCTTTAAGAGGCTTGAAGCTCACCAGTCAAGGGTGATATAATTGAATTAATTCTGAAGCTTGAGACTTGTTTTCCTAAACTACTTTATCCTGTGATGATTATTGCCATAACAAGCTTTCATTTGGTGTCACTTTGAATTTAGGCAGTGATATCAAACTGTGTTAAAAGAAATTCTCTGGTGACTAGAAGCACTCAGCAGCAGCTGTTGCATTACCTGTGAGGAGAGAGAGGCTTTTAAACCTGTTAGCTAAGTAGCCTGATGTGTGTTTAAATTATCACTGTATTAGTTCCTGCTTGTATTATGGCGGTTGAGTTCAGCAGCTCTGTTGTTGTTTTTTTTTTTTTTTTTTTTTTTTTTTTTTTTTTTTTTTTTTTTTTTTTTTTTTTAAGACTTTGCTGAATTAACTCCTTGGAACAAAGTAGATTTGGCATGAGGATACAGGCATGGAGAACCAATATGGGAGAAAAATCATTCATCTGTTTTTTGTTTTGTTCTGTTTGCTTGCTTTTTAATAATTGGCAGCTTTAGCAGCTCTCTCATGCTATTGATACTTACATTTACACTGTGTGTGTGTGTCTGTGTGTGTGTGTAGGTGTATTAACTACTTTTAAAATCATGTAAATTATCTTTTAAAAATTAGTTAACTGTAATTAACACCTCCTGTCTTTATTCTACCTTTACTAATTTTACTACCCCAAAGATAATTGAATTCAAAAGTAATATTAAAGGGCTAAAAAGATGACTCAGCACTTAAGTGCTTTCTGTGTAAGCATGGAGACCTGAGTTCGAATCCCCAATATCCACTTTGAACAAAGAAACAAAGATCCAGGTGAGGTATGCTTTAAATCCCAGCACTGGTATGCAAAGACAGAAGAACATAGAGAACTCTAGGCCAGTAGAAGATCTCTGAGTTCAGTGAAAGTCCCCTTTCTTGAAAAAAATAACACACATACATACACACATACACAGAGCGAGAGAGGGGGAAAGGAGAGGGGAGAGGAGAACAGAGGGGAGAGAGACAGGGAGATACACAGGCAAACACATGTACACTCATGCAAGAAGACACACATTCACACGCACATGCACAGTCAGACATACACACAGACAAACACAAGGAGAGAGACCAGTACACACACAGTGTATTGTTTGCATGATGCCCATTATTCAGAACAAAGAAAACTTCCATATGATGTTTCTATTTCATATCTCAACTACAGGGCTTACTGGGAGTACTCAGAAATATTTAATGTAAAATAATAAATTGTTACAATTCAAAAAGAAAAGGGAAAGTTCTAAAATGTACCTATCCTTTCTTATCCCAGAAAATTCTTTAGACATATATTAAAAATGCCTGGTGCCCTTACACCATTTTATTTTTTAAACTCTTAATCCAAATATGTCCCTCCCCTGTCTGAGTCTCAGAGACTTCAGTACTTGGTAAGAATTGAGAGGCTCCTCTCATTTTGTGCCTTCCCTGTCCCTCCATGATTTCCTCTCAGCCTCAGCAGTGTTTGCATGTGGGTTTGGATGAGATGTATTCATACATATGATTATCAGTCGAGTCCAGGGCTAGCAGACTCTGCTAAACTATGTCTCTTGTGATGTTCACTCAGAACAACCAGGGGTTTGCTATTTCTAATGAAAACCTTTTACTTTTCACCTGTATATAAAAAGAACTTTAAAAGTGGTTTGATTGTCCAGAGTTGGTCTCAAAGTCACTGTTTAACTGAGACTACCCTTAAATAAAGCAAGTATTTAAAATATTTACATATTTATAAACTTAGTAATGGTTGAATTTTGAGAATTTGATTTATATCATTTTTATAATGGTAGTTATGTTTGTAAATAAGCAACTACATTACTTTATCTACTCTTCCCTCTAGATAGTAACGTGTATCTCCTGAGTAAACTAAAGGACATAATAGATTAACCTTTTCCACAAGCATTGAGTTTAGAGTCTGAATGTTATATGAGCACTCTATCAGTATCATGAAAATCAGTGTTATTTATCAAAGTCTGAACTAGTCTTTACCAAAGGCCCACATGTTCTGCCCACAGGTAATAGTGGTCGCTTGTGTACATATATTATGGGATCAAGGCGTTTTCTTTACCATGGTCATCCTCAGATCTTTTATTCTCTCCTTTGATTTCTTTCTCCTAAGTGATCAATGAAAAGAAAATATTATTCTGATTAGTTGTTGTATGAATGGAAGTTCAACCTTTCTTTGTAGCCAGATTAAGAAAGATACTGAGTGTAGTAGCTGGAAACTTTTCTAAGTATATGAGGAGCTAGAAAGTTAAGGGTCACTCACTCACCAAGATTTATAATGTATGTTTCTCTTATTTTTAGAGTGTCTGTTATAAATTATGTACTATTTTAGGTACTATCTTACTATAGTTTTGGTTACTGTAACAGAATATCTGACACTGAGTAATTTATAAAGAAAGTAAGTTTATTTTTACTCATCATCTCAGAGATTGGCAAGCAATGGTATGGTCCCTGCATGTGCTGAGCATCTGTTGAGGGCTTCCATACATCATGACATGGTGAGACAGGGTGGGACTACATCAAGTCTCTTCTCTTCTTCTAATGTAGGAACGCCAACATGGTCCTCACCTCTCTACCCCTTTAAATTCTGAATACTTGTCAGCTACCTCACTCCAAATGGCATTTACATAGGAAATTGAGAACTGAATTTTTAGCATGAACTTTTAGGACACATATTCCAATCACAGCAGATATTGAGGGCACCAAGAATGTTGCTGATTCTTTCTTGATGAGTTTATGGTCTGTGTGAAGGCTCGCTCACCTGTAATATGGCTTAATAAATCTATAGCAGAAGCATACATACATGTTACAAGAACACAAATCAGTTTTTGGTTCAGGATGGAGTTATGTTTAAGAAGATTTTCAAATACTTATTGGGAATTTTGACGTATTTATTGGGGAAATGCCTACTCAAGTCTCTGAACCAAATTTAATTGGATTATTTATTTTTGCTACTTGGTGGGTTGTCCATCCAGAGTTTGGAGACAGTTCATTTAACATATCTCCTTCCCTTTATGGTCGCTGATTTCACTCTCCTGTATCCTTTCGTGTGCTCTTCTGTTTACTATAGTACTGGGCATTTGGTTTGTGTTGTTCCTATGTTTTCCGTGTTACACTTGTGAAATTAATGATGATCAGTGTCATGACCACTGTCCATGTGCCTCTAATAGTTTTACATTTTTAGATTTTATGTTTAAGTCTTGAATCCAGTCTTCCCCCCTCCCGTGTGTATGTGTGTCTTGTATGATGTGTGCTTGTGGGTGCAGGCATGTGTTCCATGGCACTTGTGGTGATCAGAGGATCGCTTTCTTTGGGGAGCTGATTCTCTCCTCCACAGTGGGTGACATACGATCTTTGGAGGGATGCAGGTGTCTGTTGAGATGCTTTTGCCCACCATGTCACCACCTTAACACCACAGTCCACTCTTCTGCATTTGAATATCCACTCCCTACACGATTTGTGAAAGAGATGATCCTTTCCCACTGAATACTCCCATCCCCTTGCTGAGCTCATTTGACAGTATATGGATGGATTCATTTCTGGACTCTGTTCTCTCCTATTGTTCATCTGTCTCTCCCTGTGGATAGCTGTACTGTTTTAGTTCATAGCAACATCAGTTTAGTTTATAGCAACATCAGTCAAAGAGCAGAGTTCCTACTTTTCCTAATAAAGTCTAGCTGATCAAGATCAAGAATTATTCTTTATATTCTCTTTTAGAAGTTTTATGGTATGTTTTTAAATTTTGTTCTGTTATATACTGAGTTTATATGTGGTATAATAGTTTCATGAAGATTTATCTTGTTTTAAGTTTTTTGCATATGACTAGTGCATGTTTATTTTAAAAACACTCTATCTCCTTTCAATAGCTTGAGGAGGCGTGGTTTGCTCTCTGAGCATTGTGATAAACAGAAAAGGACTTTTTTAATAACTGTAGTTGTGCTTAATAGACCATCCTTCCTAAAACAGGAGTATAGCTGTTAATACAGGTAGTTTTGTACTGGGAATCTGAAAAAATTAGTTCTGCTAGTCTCCTATCCAAAACAGGCCTCCTTGTGGCTTTTGATGAATACAATAAGTACTTGATAGTTCTTATTACTTCACAAGATATGTGCATATTATTATATACCTTATATATATTATACTACAAAAAAACTAGAAAATTACCTACTGGAATGCTTAATGAAAGCAATTTATGAAACATAATTTCATAATCAAATCCATTAAAAGTTACCTCTTTATAAAGTCTGAGAGGAACTGTTGTAGGCTTAGTGGGTACTGTTTCTCTTTGGGTAGAAAATGAGAAGGGAATGGGGGGGAGGGGCAGCTCAAGGTACTGACTTTCTACCCTGTCACTGCCTGCATTCTATAGTGTCTGTTTTCCCTCAGACCCATTCTTCAAAAGATCTTTCCTTTGTTCTGTCAGGAGAAGTTTAAGCCCGTGCTGACCTCCTCACTGTCTGATGTACAGAGCGTGGTCACCACTGTTCATCTCCTTCCTAAGTAGAGATGAGGTCAGTGAATTAAACAGTTTCTGATTGTTGACTTGAGGAAGGCTTTTTTTTTTTTTAAAGACACATGATATTTATTTATGCATCTGAAAATTTAATATATTTTTAAAATCAGAAATAATATGATTCTAAAGGTTGCAATTTCTTTTTAAACTAAATCTGAAGTGTGTTTTGTTCAACATGACACATAATATTTTTTACGTAATATTTCTTAACAGTTTAGTTTTCAAGGGAAATACTCATTTAATGTTGATAATTGTTAGAATTATGCTGTATATGTTGATTTGTGCTTTCAACACAATTCAACACAACTCAAAATAAATGAATGTTTTGCTTCGTTAACAAATTAAAGCTTCTGGTTTTAGATAAGTTATAGCAACATGCAATACTGTCCGAACAGATTACTTTGACAAGTAATTTTAACATTCTTTTGAGGTTTACCTTAAGATTTTGACTCATGCTATATCAGAACGTAGGTATATTTGCATGAATTTAAAGGGAAGAATTATTCCTATTTTAATATTTAATTAAAATGAGTCAATGATTTTAGAGACATGCTTGTGATATTTCATAAGGCAAATTTTGAAGTTCAGAAGTACATAATTCAAGGGAGAAATTAATTTCCTTTATTTGTTACACGTGCCTTGTAAACATCTTATACTCTCTCGTAGTTGGAACTGTTACAGCATTGTGCAGGGTCCGTACATCTTACTTTGACCCCATATACATATAGAGAAAGATTGTACCACCACTCCACAGAACAAATAATTTTTTGACCACTAGTTTGGTGTGACCCTTTTGTCAAAGGGATAGAAAGGTGTCCTGAAAAACAAAGGTGAGCAAAAACACAAGTTGAATTGAGGTTTTTCTACTTAGATAATGCAGGTAATGCCTTCATAAAAGTACACTGGTGTTTCAAAGCCATGTGAATTACAAAAAGGGCAGTCCAGTTAGAGAATTCCTGTTACAAATTTGGCTTAAACATGCAGCATTTTGCATTTGACAGCATGTGTATATGAGTGCTCATGTTTATGCAAATAGCATCTTTTTATCCAGGCTTGAGAATACTAAATCTGCATTGACTAATTATGAACGTAGTAGAAGATTGTGAATTGAATACATATTCCTCAAAATTGAAGTCCTAACTCGAGTGTGATGGTTTTTGAGTGTGGAGCTTTAGCTGGTAATTGGGAATAGACAGGCTGTGGCCATAGAGGCTTTGTGGGAGGGTTGGTTGCCTTATAGAAAAGGAGGAAGGGAACTCTGTGTGTCCTGTTTGCTGTGTGCATGTGAGATGGAAAGATGCCCATCTGGAGAGCAAGAACAAACACCTCATCAGTCACTACGTCTACTAGAACCTTGGTCTTGCACATCCCAGCCGTCAGATATATGAAGGGAAAAAGCTTGTCATTTAAGGCACTCACGTTTTTAGAATGTGCTATAGCACCAGACTGACTTAAGACATATGCAGTAGGATGGACAAAGAATATATTGACAAGTTAACTTTAGATATATACCCTTATTGAAATATGAAATGCATCATTCAAGGAACAGTGCAGAAGACTATAAAGTATACAGAATAGAAAATATTCTTTCTGTTTACAGTAATAAGCTGTAAAGCCTTTAAGAGGAAATTGAGGAGAGAAATAAACATTAGAGAACAAGAAGATATTAAATGAATGGTCTCTATTTTCAAAGATACAAATGTCAGACTTTAGGCTATGGAGCTGTTCTTAATTTTTATGTAATGCATCGTACTAATGGTTTAGAAGTGAAAATTGCGGTTATTTTGCTGTGAGTGAGTCTATAATATAGACGAGGAAGTTTTGTTCTACTAACAGTTACTCCCATGCCCTACCGAAAGGCAAACAGATTTTATTTGGACAACAATAAGTTGGAAATTAGAGAAAATAATCTCCTCAATGGAGAACTGTTATTAGCCAGATGAAACTTAAAGTAGGTTTACTGTGGAAGTTTATGTCAACATCTGCACTATAGTACTATCCAGATGCTTGCTATAAAGTTCAATGGATCTTGACGAGCATTGAGCTGATTTCAGTAGCTATACTATGTTAGGAAGCCTTGAAAAATAAGAGAAACTAGTTTTTTTTTTGTTTTGTTTTTTTTTTTTTTTTACCAAATTTCATCTAAGTTAATATGTTTTATTTAAATGAGTATGAATGTTCTTTTTTCTCCAGATAATATAAAACAGTTGTTGAGGGCAATATCAGGATTGAAGCTTGTTATACAAACTACTAGCTTGCCTATAAGCTATAATACAAAATAAAAATAAATAAAACCCTGTTTCACTTGCTCTTTGAATACAAGTTAAATAGATATGATTTACTAGTTTAAATATAGTTTGTTAGAAGAGGATTTATATAATGTTTTATATACATATGCATATATATAAATTAGTAAAGAATAAGCCTCAGAACAGAATGTATGAGCTGTATATGGACTGTTCTGGATGCAAAATGTGTAATTTGAGCATGTGTCAATGAAATATATAAATAATAATTATATAGTACTAAATAAATGTAATCATGTATTTAAATTATACTCGGATACATAGATGTGTGGGAAGAGAGAAAGAAATGTTATTCTTTCCACTGATTATAGATAATGGAGTAATTTGAATTTAATAAACCATCAGGAAAATATATCTAGAAGAAATGTTTTTTTAATGAAATATGTTGAATCTGTTATATCATAAAATTATAAAGGAGGTGGTCAAAGTCATTTTTTTAAAAAAAAGTGCTGTAAACAACTCTGTGTTGTTGAGCACACCCCTATGGTTCCCAAGTGTGCAGGATGTCATAGTAAATCTTCTCTAGATCTCATTTTTATTATTCAGGTTGGCTATAATAATAGTAAATGTGAAATCTTTTTGTTGCCTATGAGCACCCCTTTTAAGAAATTTTAATTAATGTGTTTCTTCTTTATTCAGGAAGTTTCTAATGACATTTGGGGGAGGAAGCTTGCTAGCTTCCTTCCTGACTAATGCAGCTTTTATTTTTTATTGAAATTGTGGTCTCGGCCAAAAACCAGTTGGTGGAAAGGAGTCATGGGTGAAAAGCAGAGGGATAAAGGCAAGAAAGGATGGGAAGAAGGAGCACAGAGGAAAATCAGAAAGCCAATTATGCAGACGTTGAGTCATTGTAAAAGGTTTGGCTAAAGTACAAGGGACACCCCTCCAACTCTCCACCTCCCCCACCCCATTTCCCCCACGTCCATTATGATGAAGGTGCATGGGAAGGAAGCGTACATGATGGTACTCCTGTCATAGGGTTTCTAAGTAATTGAAACACAGTAATTATGCTTGCTTTTTATTTTTCATTCAACAACAGGAAAATAGCCATTTCTATAATGTTCTTCACAGTTTTATTTCTGTTTTCTCTTTTCCAATTAGTCCTTTGAGGGTTCTAAGTTCTATATAATTTTTTTTTTTGATTAATAGTCGATTAGTGCTGCCCAGAATATTGTCGTGTATGTGGTCTTTCACTGGGGCAGGATCAGCCTTCCAAGGTCTATACTCTTAGAGAACTGATCGTTTTGCCAGTCGCTCTATAGGACTGCACCTCTCCCTCCCAAGCTGGGATTTTGTCTGCCTTGACTTTGTGAGTTCACATGTGCAGTTGCCCTGAAGATGTCCCCTGTAGTCATCCACTGTTCAGCTCTTACCCTTTACCTCCCTCCCTTCCTTAATGATGTCTGAGCCTTCGGAAGGTTATGGCATGTGTGTCCCATTTAGGGCTGATCATCCATAGTTTCTTATTCTCTGTACGTCCGTTAGGTGTGAGGCTCTGAATTAATCACCGTCTACTGCAAATAGAAGCTTGTCAGATAAGGCTTGATAGATCTGTAGGCCTCTCAAGGTATTCCAGATGAAGATTCAAAGGTAATATTCACAAATCAGAGAAACTCTCTTTGTCTCTCTGTGTCTGTGTCACCTCACTCAGGATTGCCTCCATCTCTGTCCATTTACCTGCACATTTCATAATTTCATTTCTTCTTTTCTTTCCCTTTTTGGTTTATTAAGACAGGGTTTCTCTGTGTAACCTTGGCCATCTTGGAACTCACTCTGTAGATCTGGCTAGCATTGAACTCAGAGATCCTCCTGCCTCTGTCTCCTAAGTGCTGGCATTAAAGACATGCATTATAAGATATTCATTAATGCCTGAATATTATTACTTTGTGTAAATATACCACATTTTCATTATTCATTAATTTCTATAATTTTTGAAGTTTATTTGGTTGATGATATTTGTTTTTAACCCACTTGGGGAATGGGCACAGGTTCTCAGCACATAGCCCAGGCTAGACATAGATTCCTGTTTCAGCTTCCCAAGCACTGTGATTATGGGCCTCCTTTGAAGTTCAGCCATATCTGTTGATGCTTGAGTAGAGAAAATGATCTACTGAACCAGCAGTTTGAAGGGATGTTAGTAGGTAGTGGGTGAGGAATTGTCAAGAGGAGGTAATCAGAATCATGTTTAGGTGATTGAAAGGCAGGCTAAATAAAAGGCGTGCGTGTTACAAAAGGAAAAGTACAGTTGGGAGGCCATGAAAAAGCTCTGAAGAAATGGATTTTTAAATCATAAACAGTTCTCAGAGGTGATACAGTGGAACCTCCCAAGCCATTCTTAAGGTTTTAAAAGATGAAAGTGTTATACTCTACGGGATTAAGTATTGTAAGTATAAGGTTGCATACACTCAATCAGAGATCAGGTGTTTGGCCTATTTCATAACAGTGTTTTAAATTCTGTTCTGTATGAAGCAAAAAAAAAAAAAATCCAATATTTTGCAAGGTTCTCTTCCCTTACCTTTTAAAATAAATTTCTGGGAGAGTCTTCTCATTTTAGGAATGATCTCTCATTCTTTGTGATTCATGTAAATATTCTAGCTGTCTAAAAGAAAATGGACTGTGAAAGGCAATTATAGAGACAAGAGTCAAGAGTGAAAAAATATGAATTGCTCGTGCATTTCATCAGGGCTGCTTGGAGCCTTGTAATAGCAGTGTGAGGAGACGGACTGTCAGACAGTGGGCCAGAAGGAGAACTCACCATCCCTGTGACGCCCCGCAAGTGTGCAGTCTCCTTATCCTCACCATCTCTTGAATTGCTACAGTTTGCTGTCTTCTGGTAGTCCGTACCCTACCCCAGAAGCTGGGTCTGTACCTAATGCCACCCTGTCAGGTTGTAACCCAAATGTAGAAAGAAAAATTTATCAGTTATAAATTGAATTTCTATTTTCATGTTCTATAATTATTAAAACTATAACTGTTGAGTCACAGGCTAAGTAAAAAACTAAATCGTCCAAATCTGCATCTGCATTCTGTTCAGCCTCTCTTTCTGTCCTGTAACAAAACAGAAGAGTAATGTGGGCTTCTCCTGAGCTCCAGGGAATGTCGCTGGAGAGGGGGTGTAAGCAAGATCACAAATATTTGTAGCAGTCTTAGTTTTTAACTAGTTGGGCATTTCAGGGAGTTTAAAAGATCTTCATGCGTGTTCCTTTTAACAATCATTTACAAATGGGAGAGGATAGAAATGCATTGTTCACAGTGTGCTTTCCCTTTCCTGTGAGTAAGTTTATTTTACAGTGGATTATTTTGCCAATGTCGCAGACGTTCAGAATGAACTTGATAAACTCTAGCCCAAGTTTTATGGAATATAAGCAAGGAACCAAGTCTTGAAATTGTATCTATATGTTTAAGTTTAAAAGTGTTGGTCATGTTAAAAGATCTATCTTTAATATTTAATATTACATTTTAATGGTTAATATAATCATATTTTTATTAATACGTCAAGCTGTTGCATATGTACACAGTTTAATATTTAATATTTTGATTCTTTAAATCAAAACATCCCATTCCACATAAATAAAGCCACGGATTGTTTTGAGATTTTACATAATTTGTACAAAATGAAACTAAGAAGAATGAGTGAGAGTGATTTTACAAGCCTCCCCCTTTAAAATTTTTATACAGTGTTTTAATTTTTCGTTAACAAAATTCACTTTGTAAATCATTAGCTCACTTAGTCTTACATTTTACTCTGTACTTTGATAATTCTAGGAAGCAAGTCTAAGGCCCGGGATGAGATTAAGTTGGGTAAGAAGGCCATGGTAGTTCTTAGGGAAGCTGCAGACTAGAAAAAGTCAATTATGTAGACATAAGAAAAATTCAAGTTATTGACATACAGTATCAGAAAACGAAATAACTTTTGAAGCATGTATTTGGTTTCTCAATGTCAGCATATTTGGGATATAAAGAAATTAAGTATTATTGTTTATTTACAGTAATGTAGGTAAAAATTGATTTACCTGGAAATTTAGTTTATCAGCAAGCAGGAATAAGTATGTAATAGATTGTTCTGTTCGTTTGAACTGTGAGATGAGGATTTGAGATGAGATACAGGAGGAGAGTGTGCATAAAATACAATGTAAAACGGAAGGAGATAAGGTGTTCTCGTCACAGAAGAGTTCCAGCTAGGAAAACATCACAGGAGAGAATGGACATTGAAACCCACTTAATGTAAGAGTGTGGTACCTAAACACCTTAATGAAGGTCTTTAAAAATTAACTGAGCATCTCATACTATATACTTTCATCACACTATCCTCCTCTTCCTTTTCCTCAGATCCAGTCTTCAGCACTACCCACCCATCTTCGTGTCCTTGTCAAGTACAGTTTGTGTGGCCCATGTTCCTGGGTGTGTAGCCATCCAGTGACAAGTAGTAGGACTGAGAACCCACAGAGTCACACCCTGAAAGAAAACTGATTCTGTTCCTCCCAGAAGCTACGTATTGTCATTAGCTCCTCGGCTAGCAGTGGGATTTCATGTCCACTTTCTCCACACTGGGATTTTGTCTGCCTTGAGCTTGTACAGATCTTATATACTACTGTGAGTTAATGGGTGACTTTCTATTGGTCCAGAATACACTACTTTGTTGTAGTCATCCACTGCTTCTGATCATACAGTCCCTCCACCCCCTTCCTAAAAGATAACCTGAGTTTTGAGAGATGTGTGATATAGTTTTTCCATCTAGTACTTTGCACTTGCATTCTCTAAGCTTTAAGTAGTGTGGTTCCCTGTGTGAATTGCTATTTACTCCAAATAAAAGTGTCTCTGATGGGGCTTGAGAGATGGACTAACCCATGGTATAGTATGGATATAACAGTTCATTGGGAATTGGTTCATACTATGTCATTTAACAAAATAATAGTGACAGGCTTTTTCCCCCAGGGCCTGTGACCTATCTAACCACAGGTTCTTGTTCCTAAGAACTCTCTGGCTCTGGGTTTCATCTTGAGGACTGAGCCTTAAATTCAGTCAGAAAGTGATTGGCTATTACTAGGATATTGTAGCCACTGTTGTTGCACTAGTAGGCATGTGCCTTTCTGGACAGGTGTTTATTGTTCCTCACAAGTATGTAAGAGTGACGGTCACTTTATCTCCCATAGCCATTCTAATACTGTGAAAGCTCACTAATAAGGGAGAAACTTCCAGCATGGGACCAGCTTGCTTTCTCCATGATCTATGGCTCTAATCTGTAGATTTTCTGCAATAGGGTCTTACCATCAAGTACTACAGGTAGATCAAGAGCATTGGCAATGACTTGCAATGTTTTGGGTGTCAATAGGACCTCACTGGCCAGAAGGGATAACACATTCCTGCCGCTGGACATTTTGTCAGTTTGTGATGTCTCTTAGGGGCATTTCCCTTCTATTTTAGGGTAATTATGTTAAACTTCCACTTTCCTGAACACACACACATACACACACACACACATGAGAGAGAGAGAGAGAGAGAGAGAGAGAGAGAGAGAGAGAGAGAGAGAGAGAGAACTTTTAAAATCCACAGTTTATATTAACAGTCAATAAATGAACCATGAGTAGAGTGTTGCTAGTGGTAATTTTGTGGGTGTACATCAGTGCCTAAACACATTGAGTTGTTTACATATGTACACATTTTACGTGTCAACTATATTAAACTAAGTAGCTTAAGTGATTGGGAAAGCAAATATCTTAATGCGAACCCTTTAATTGAAACAATTTTAGACAAGCAAGCATTTTTCTTCTTTGTGTGCATGCTACCAAGTACCATTGATACAGAGAGTATTGAAGTATGCACTATTCTTTCCAAATTGTTTACAGTTTGGGCCTGGAAAATAGATCCATGTAAACAGCAAAAACAGTAGCAAAATATAAGGCGCATACAAAAAGGCAATTGAAATAAAGCCCCAAACTCTACCTAGATTCAGAGGCTATATAGTGAATTATTTTAAGATTAAGAAACTAGAATTTAGATAAGTAAGACTTGAAGAAATTTGAATATATCAGTGCGTGATCACCACATAGATAATAGACAGTGTCAGATAGATATGACATTGTCAGAGTAATGACTGATGATAAAGAGGAACCGAAAGGCAGGAAGTCATGTTCTACTTATCAGCACAGTCCCCAAATCAAATGGCCTCTACTGCAGTGGTATAGTTGTAATACCCAAGCTAGTATGTAAGCATTATAAATGGAAAGAGAACACAAGTGATTTGAAATATTTGCAAATTTAGTATTTTAAAGACTAACTCAGTTGGCTGCTACCTACTGCAAGATGAAGCATCCATGACTAATGTTGAGAGCAGCCCTGGTCTAGGGCTATAAAAAATAAATATTTAAAGGCAGTTTGGTAGTATAACTATCTAGAAAAATAAAAATAATAGGTTCTCCCATAAGAGCCCGAGACCTCACCAGCCAGGGGCTTTTGACCAGGATTACAGTAGCAGGCAAAATTCCCTCCTGTGAAAGAACCCTTGGATCTAGTCAGAGAGCTGTCATTTACCTCATAACAGCCATGCCACAACTGACAGATGAGCACAGCACTGCAACATTCCATGGCAAGTGCTGGGTAAGCCGATGCTGATTTGACCTTCCAACAGCCTGTAGCACATCCTGGCCATTTGCAAGCTATCGGATCGGGGGAGTTTCTCATTGGGTTGAAGCTGACTCCCCTATATCTTGCAGTCAAAGCATTAGGTGCCTTTAGCCATAAGGACTTTCTTATGGTGGTAACCATGGGTATTGGCAATACAATATACCTGTATTGCTTTTGAGACACTGGGGGACTCCCTGACCAGTAATTTATAGGGAGGTACCCAATGCCGTACACTGATTTTCATTGTTAACAACCCATGTCTTCTGGGGCCAACATTCTCCAACCATGCACAGTAATTCCATTCAAACTCATTTTTTGTTTGTTTTTCTTTGATTTTAAAGCTAGATTTAAAAATCATCTAGTTTTATTAATAACTAGTTGGTTTCCATAAGATGTTTTCATATTTAGTTTGACCCACCCACTACCCCCTTTTTTTCCCAAGCCCTAGCTTCACTTAATCTTTAACCATGCCTCTTTTTCATTTTGCATATTTTCTACTATCCCTCCATTTTTTTAAATTGGATCAGGTTTTGTCTTGTTAGGTTTCAATTTCTATGATAGAACACTACCAAGGCCACTTGGGGAGGAAAAGGGGGTTTATTTCATCTCACATCTGCTGTATTCCATCATTCAGGGAATTTAAGAGAGGAACTCTAAAGTAGGAACCTGGAGGCAGGACCTGAGGCAGTGACCATCGGTGTTCCTGACTGGCCTGCCTCTCCTGTCTGACAGCACCACGGTGGGATGGAGCCTGCAGTCAGTCACCAGTCCAGAGAATGCCCCATAGACTTCCAATCTGATGAGGGGTTTTCTCTATTGAACTCTCTTCTTCCCAGGTGACCCTGGCTTGTGTCAAATTGACACAAAAATAATAATAACAAAGATCAAAATCCAACCTGGACATTCAAAAAGATGGGCTTCTGTGTGTCTTTCTTACCCCTTCATTTGGGTTAACTTCCCTCCTTGGTCAGTCCTTCTGCTTTGTCTGTAATCTGCCCTACCTCTTCCCTTAAATATTTCCTCACACCTCCAGCCCCTTTCTTGTTTCTTTGGGCAGAATTGGTACATTAGATTTTAACTTAAAACATTTTCTTTTTAAAATTTATTTTTATCTATTATTTACATGCACCTGCATATGTGTACGCATGTGCCTGTTCCCACAGAGGTCAGAAGAGGACATTAAATCCCTTGGAGCCGAAGTTGTAGGTGTTTGCAGGCTGCCAGAGTATGTGCTGGGATCTGAGCTTAGACCTATGAGTGCAGCAAGCAGTCTCAATTACCCCCTATCCTGACCCCCACCAAACCATCTCTCCAGCATCACAGTTTTCTTTGCTAAGAACTTGAACATGATACCATAATCTCTGGGTGTTTCTTCATTTTCTTTGTTTCTTTTTAATAGAATTCAATTAGGGCAGCTTTAGAACAGTTCACAGAAACATCCTCAATTCTAAGAGATTTTCCATATACCTTCCCAGTACACACTACCACTTGGATTATCCACAATCCATATCCCTTCCTTACCCTATACTTATTACATTTTTTGAATCTTGATAGGATATCATTTCTATCCAATGACTCTATCTTATACACAGTAAACCTTTGAGGTTGTAAGAATTCTGTGTTTGGGGCAAGTGTATAATGGTATATATTCCCCATTGTACTATACAAAACAGTTTCTCTGTCTTTACTCAACTCCTGAAAGCCATGGAGCTTTTCATTGTCTCCTTTGGTATTTTCTAGACTGTCATGTTTTGTCATATCAGTATGTAGCCTATTCAGAAGATTTACTTCATTTGTAATATGTATTTAAATGTTCTTCATAGCTTTCCAGGTCTTAATAACTCTTTGGTGCACTGAATATGATCTCATTGTGTGCAGTAAAGGTTACTTGTCTAATTACTTACATCTGTGTGTCTTGGTTGCTTCTCAGCATTCACAGTCATGGATTAAGTGTCTATGAACATTTTTGTGCAGGTTTTTATTTTTCAGTTTTGTTTGTATTGGTTTTGCTTGATTTTTTCAAAAGTGGGTTTTGCTGTATTGTGTAGCCTGGCAGAATCTGCCAGGTTTAGTGCCCCTGTCTCAGCCTTGTGAGTATATGTAGCTGAGTCTTTGTCTAGATCTGTAACCCCACCCTTTTAAAAATTGGATTATTTGGTATTTTGAGGTGTGCTTTCTTTAGTTCTTTAGATACTTTGGAGATCAGCCCTCTGATGGATGTAGGGTTGGTGAAGATCTAGGCTGCCATTTTGTCTCACTGACAAGGTACTTTACCTTACATAAGCTTTTCAGTTTCATGAGACAATTATTAAATGTTGATCTTAGTGCCTGCACTGTTAGTGTTCTGCTCAGTAAGTTGTTTCCTGTGCTTTGGGTTCAAGACTATTTCCCACTTTCTCTTCTGTCAAGTTCAGTGTCTCTAGATTTACATTGAGGCGTTTGATTCATTTGGACCTGAGTTTTATTCAGGGTGGTAAGTATGGTTCTATCTACATTCTTTTATATGCAGATATCCAGTTAGGCCAGCACTATTTGTCGAAGATGCTCTGTTTAGTCCACAATGTATTTCTGGCCTTTTTATCAAAAATCAGGCTTTCATGAGTGTGTGAATTTTTGTCTGGCTCTTCAATTTGATTCCATGGCTCAACCTACCTGTTTTTATGCCAATACCATGATGTTTTTAATACTATATCTCTGTAGTACAGCTTGAAATCAGGGATGGTGATGACCCCAGCAATTTTTTTATTGTACAGTATTATCTTAGCTATCCTGAGTTTTGTTTTTCTCTATGAAGTTGAAAATTGTCCGTCAAGGTCAGTAAAGAATTGTGTTTGAATTTTAATGGGGATTGCATTGAATTTGTAGATTGCTTTTGGTAGGATAGACATTTTTACTATGGTAATCCTATCGACCCATAACTTGAAGGTTTTATTATACAAATCTTTCACTTGCTTGGTTTGAGTTACCCTAGGAACTTTTATATCATTTAAGGCTATTGGGAAAGGCACTGTTTTCCTGACTTCATTCTTTTGTCATGTTTATATAGGATGGCTACTGGTGTTTTTAATTAATCTTGTGTCCAGTCGCTTTTCTAAAAGAGTTTCTCAGATGTGGGAGTTACTTGGTGGAGTTTTAGAGTCACTTACTCATACAATCATCTAACCTGCTCCCTTCTTTCCAGTTTGTGTCCCCTTGATCCCGAGTTGTCTTATTGCTTCAGATCAGTGCTTCTCAACTTTCCTAATGCTTTGTCCCTTTAATACAGCGCCTCATGTTGTGGAGAGCCCCCCTCTCCCCCAGTTACATGCATTGCTACTTTATGACTGTAATTTTGCTGCAGCTATTAATCATAATGTAAATATCTGTTTCTAGTGGTCTTAGTTGACCCCTGTGAAAGGGTTGTTTATCCCCTAAGAGACATGACCAACAGGTTGAAAACAGCTGCTCTAGCTAGAGGATCAAGTACTGTACTGTAATGAATAGATATGAGAGAGACATGGACAGCCTTGACCTGTTTTTTGGGGGGTTGAATAATCTTTTCACATGTGGTCACCTAAAACCATCAGAAAAACAGACTTTTTTTTTTACATTATGATTCATGACAGTAGAAAAATTAGTTATAAGTAGCAACAAAAATAATTTTACAATTCAGGGTTACAATGTGAAAAGCTGTATTAAAGGGTCCCAGCGTTAGGAAGGTTGAGAACCACTGCTATAGTGCTTTCAGGTGTGCTGTTAAGTTGCTAGTATGAGATCTCTCCAGTTTTCTATATACGCACTTATTGCTATGAACTTTCCTCTTAGTGCTGCTCATTGAGTTCCGTAGGTCTGGATGTGTTGTGTATTCATTTTCATTGAATTCTGGAAAGTCTTTAATTTCTTTATTTTTGTCTTGATACATTTTTTTATTCCGTGGAGAGTTGTTCATTTCCATTTCTGTTGTTGATATCCAGCTGTAATTTATGGTAGTCAGATAGGATGCAGGGAGGTATTACAGTTCTTTTGCATCTTTAAGACTTGCTTTATGTAGAAGTATATGCTCAATTTTGGGGAAAGTTCCATGAGGTACTCAGAAGAAGGTGTATTCTTTTGTGTTTGGGTGGAATGTTCTGTAGACGTCTGTAGTCCTTTTGGTTTGAAATGTCCATTAGCTCCAGTCTTTCTTTGTTTAGTTTCTGTCTGAATGTCATTTGTCTGTTGGTGAGAGTGGGGTGTTGAAGTCGCCCACTGCCAGTGTGAGACCCAGTATGTGACTGAAGCTGCTCTAGTGGTTTTCTTTCCCTTGTTTGAGAAGTTTAGGTGTTAAGTATTGAAATGTCATCTTTGTGGATTTCCCTTTTATGAGCATGTGTGTCCTTCCCCATCTCTTTTGATTAGTTTTGGTTTGAAGTCTGTTTTGTTAGAACTAAAATGGGCACATAAGCTTGCTTCTTAGATCCATTTACTTGGAATGTCTTCTTCCAACCCTTTACCCTGAGGCAGTGTCTATCTTTGATGGTGAAATGTGTTTCTTGGATGCATCAGAAGGATGAATCCTGTTTTCACACCCATTTTTTAGTCTGTGTCTTTTTATTAGGAAACTGAGTGTTGATATCGAGGGATGTTGGTGACCAATGGTTGGTGATTCCTGTTATTTTGTTGCTGATGTTTGTATGTCAGGGCCGGGGGGGGGGGGGGAGAGCTTTCCTTCCTTTGGTTTAGTTTGTATGGGAAGATTATATATTGCCTTTGTTTTCATGGTTGTAGTTAACCTCCCTGGGCCGAAGTTTTCCTTCTAGAACCTCCTATAGGGCTGGTTTGTCGAAACCTATTTGTTGAATTTGACTTTGTCATGGAGTATATTATTTTCTCCATTCATGTTGATTGAACCTTTTGCTGAGCATAATAGTCAGGACTAGCATTTTAGTTTTGTAGAGCCTGGAGCACATCCTCAGGCCCTTCTGGCTCTTAGAGTATCCACTGAGAAGTCAGGTGTAATTCTAATAGGTCTGCTTTTATACATTGCTTGGTCTTTTTCCTTGCAGTTGTCACTATTTTTTCTTTGCTCTGTTTGTCATGTTGCAAGGGGACTTTCTTTTCTGGCTCAACCTATTTGGTGTTCTTTATGTTTTTTTGTACCTTATCGACATCTTCTTCTTTATCTTTGGAAAATTATCTTCTATGATCTTGTTGCAAAATATTTTCTAGGTCTTTGAGCTGTGATTCTTTCCCTTCCTCTATTCATATTAGTCTAAGGTCTGGTCTTTTCATGGTTTCCCAGATACCTGGATGTTTTATGTCAGGAAGATTTTTGGATTTCTTTCTTTGACTGGTGTATCCATTTCTTCTATAATATTTTCAATGCCTTGTTGTAATGAGGTTTCTTGGTCCCAGGTGGCCAGAGGGCCAGACCCACAGACCTGCGCGCCAGACCCCTTAGCTGCCTGCTGCTGCTGCTCAGGCCTCCAGAAATGACTCAGATGCTTATATTAACTTCATGCTGTTTGGTCTATGGCTCAGGCACATCCCTAGCTAACTCTTACATCTTAACTCAACCCATTTCCATTACTCTGCCTGCACGTAGCCTGTGGCTCACATGTGTTCCTTACATGTTGCTCCTTTGAGCTTCTGGCTTGGTCTGTCTGACTCCGCCCTGCTTCTCCTGCCTATGTTCTGATTTCTCTTCCTACTTTTTCTATGGTGTCTCTCATGGGCCAAAACAGCTCCTTTATTTAAAGATTGCTATTCATAGCATACAGAAAGACATTTCCACATCAATGCCTGAGATTCCTTTGTCCTTTATGTTCTGTTGGTAAGGCTTGCCTTTGTAGCTTCTATTCAAATTCCTAAGTTTTTCATTCCAGAATTGTACCAGGCTTTTTTGATCCACAAAATCATGAAATTAGGACTTCTTATTAGTTATGAGTGCACAGCCTAACTTAGCCCTTTTAACTTTACCTGTTTTTCTTTATCTACCTTTTGCCTTGGGGCTTTTTACTCTGCTTCCCTTTGGTGTCTTAATTTCCCTGCTTCTCCTGGCTGCCGGTGTGGCTGGTGCCTGCTTGGCTTCTTGCCCTAAATGTTTTTCTTTCTTCCTCATTCTCTTCTTTAGTTCCTTTCTAGATTCCTCCTTCTATCTATTCTGTCTGCCTCTTAGTTCCACCCATCCGTTCTCTGCCTAGCTGTTGGCTGTTCAGCTCTTTATTAGGCCAATCAGGTACCTTAGCCAAGCAAGACGAAACTATGCAATACATCTTGTATAATCAAACTCACATGCTTACGACACTAAAACCAACGCAGCAGAAACAAATGCAGAACACCTTTGCTTAGTTAAAATAATATTCCACAGCACAGAATTCTCTGTTTTCTTTATTGCTTTTATTTCCATTTTCACATCTCAAACAGTTTTGTGTCCTTCACCTGTTTGCCTTTTTTCTTGGCTTTCTTTAAGAGATTTATCATTTCTTCTCCTTTACTTTTTCATATATGTGGTTTTAAAGTTTTTCTCTTTCACTTCAGCTATGTTGGAATATTCAGGACCTGCTGTGGTGGGATGGCTGAGCTCTAATGTAGACATACTGTCCTGGTTATTATTGATTCAGTTCTTATGTTGACATCTAGGCATCTGTATTTGAGGTGATTATAGGTCACGGTTCTGATTTCTGGGTTTGCTTTTGTTTGGTGGGCGTATTGTTCTTTGGTTTCTTTTTCTTTTTTTGGATTTTCAGAGAGTATGATGGTTGTGTATTGTTTGTTTTACTGGCATCCTAGGCTCTTGTGCTCACAAGAGTGCCTGTTTATGCAGGGATGCAGTGATGAGTGGAGGAAGGGAGGTCAGGATGGTCTTTGGGATTCACAAGAGATGTGGGAAAGGGGAAGGGAGGCTGGAGCTTCTGATGTGTTTCAACATAAGGGACAAACCTGGGAGATTGGGTCTGGGAGAACAAGACATTTGATTATTTTCTGCAATTCAAGCATAAGATATTTTTGTTTGTATAACGGTTGGTGACCTGTATTTCCTAGTTTAGGGGTTTGATGTTTAACATTAAGAGAAATTTTCAGTTTTGGGTGCTTCTGTCTTGTTATCTTACTATTTTGTATTTATTACACTTCCTGTAGCTACCTCACAGTTATTGGATATTCTGCTCTGTTTTTTGTTTTTGCTTTGTTCTGCTTTAGTGGTTTCTCCTTGCATTTTGGTTGTAGCGATTGTCAGACTTACAGTCTTCCATTAGCCATGTGCAGTGTGCAGATGTGCACTGGTGATTGATACTCATGGTAGAGGAAACTTCATTGTTAGCAGTTGTCTGTTACTTTTCCTCTAAGAAATAAGATAGCATCATTTGAAAAAATGATATAGATGCTTTTGTGCTTATAAATATCAGCAAATTAGGAAAGAAATAGTAGAAATGCGTAGAGATAGAGAAGCAGGGCTGCTTAAATAATCCTTACAGGGAGGAAGATGAAAACCTTGGCTGTCGTGGTAGATGGCAAAAATGTCAAAGATAGTAATTTATCCACCTCTGTTCTTGCAGACGTGCTTCAGTTGTGATGTCCCACTGACCTCTGGAACACCTGGTTACACATCAACTAAGTGTGATATAAAAGATGGTGGTAATAACAGCTAATACCTAGTGATTCCATATTTTATGCCAGACACTATTTCAGTTACTTTTATCTAAATTCACTCATGGAATTACTGAGCAACCCTGCAGCTCAGTGCTATCAGAACGTACACCTTCTTAGGAAGGAATCATTGCTGAGCATCAGTAAGAGAAACTTCAGAAGGATCTACATTCTTATGTCATTCCTTTAACTGTACCCTTTACACTGTGTTCCATTATCTGAATCTTGGCTTGGCTATTTCTTGGAATTTTTTAATTTTTTAAATTAATACCAAATTTAAAACATAGAACATGTTTTAACTTTTTAAAGTAGCACAGTTTTAAGGAAGTTTTCATGCCTTAAAAGTTCAATATTTTTAAAATATCCAGTTTCTTTGAAACCTTAAAGTTATTCTAAAACTTTAAAGTTTTTTTTTTTTTTTTAACTCCAAAGTCTCTCTAAAAATTCAAAGTCTCTTGACTATGGAGTATAAAATAAAGTAAAAAAAAAAAAATTACATGATTCTTATTCCAAGATTGAAGAACAGATCACAGTTACAGTCAAAGCAAAGAAAAAAACAAAGCCACTAGGGTAACGTTCAGTGTCTGACACTTTGGGACTCGTGGTCCTCTGGGCTCCACAAACCCTGTCCCTGTGGTTTACAGCACACAAGCTCAGGTTTAGGCAAGCCCCATGCCACAGCTTCTGCTCTCCTCTTGGGATCTCCAGTGTGCTGAGGTGAGGAGGCTGCACCTCACCATAGCCTTCCCCAGGCTGTCTTTGTGGTGCCACACTTCAGCTTATTGCTTTCGATTCTGTATCATGATTTCTGTGGCTTCTCCTGTAGCCACTGATTCATTTAGATGCTGATGTCTCCACTTTCAATTTTTCTCTGGCCCCTTTTTACTGTTGCAGAAATTTCCTTATCCCTCATTCTTGAGGTTTTTAAAAATTAATCCAGTTCTTGTGAAAATATAATTCTTATTAATCAAATTATGTATATCTTGATATTCAAGAATTTCTATTAAATGATCTCATCTTATGTATCTTGCTGATTATCAAGAATTCATTTTCTGTTTTCTACAGGTCAACAATGATTATTTCCTCAGGGCTTGTTAGTATTACTATCCTAAAAAAGAGGGGTTTTTTTTGTTTTTTAGATAAATTATTTCCAACATTTTTTCTTCAACTTTAGCTTAACTAAAATTGTTTTCCATGGAATTCATTCAATTTGACTGCTTTTTTTTTTTTTTTTTTTTTTTTTTACTGTGAATGCTCTTAGCTCTTACACATTCTGTTTTACGTTACCTGCAATTTCAGTGGGCCATTGGTTTCTTGTGTATTTAGAGAGGGTTGATCCTGCTTTCAGCACGTTGAACATAGGTGACCATGCCTCTGCTTAGTCATAAGTGTCCCAAGGGCTTGCAAACATATAAAGAGCATATACTATTTTTACTCAGGCAGTGACATCACTACTACTTAACATAATTACCTCTCTAACCCAAATGATACTTATTCTTTTCAATAGTGTTTCTGTTTACACTCTGCTGCCACTTAAGTGGTCAGAAGGACACTATAGTGCTCCTGCCTCTAGCTGGGTTTTTACAGTATATTAGATTCTATTACTTATTACCTGAGAGGCTCAAATAATTATTTCTCTATTTACCAAATACTTAAGAACTTTCTTATTCTCCATGCTGCTCTTTGGCAAGTGCCTAAGCAGAAAGGATTCTGGAAAGAGTGTGTGTTCTCTGCTTGCAGGATGCTATTTTTATGTACCCATTACACTCAGCGTGTCCATTCTGTATATAAATCTGTCTTAGTTTACTTAATCCTTCAGTTTCTTTGACCATGATTTGTAATTTACTAGTTTCTTTGTAGTCTGTCAGTTTTGCAGTCATTCTCTTACATTCATTAGAGGTTATAATTTGCTTATGATTTATTCCTTTTATTCGTTAAAATGCTTTTTATATGCACTAATTCTTTTCGCCTTAAATTTTATTTTGTTGAAGACTCTAGTTTGGTTTAGTTGAGTAATCTACCATTTGTGATTTCACAGTTAAATAAAAGATTACTTTATTTCTTCATTTGTAAGCAGTGTTTAAAAGCATATTCACTTCATGGCTGGTTTTGACTGGCTGCCAAATATTAGATCCTGATCAGAAAAATGAGTTATGTGGTCATTTCTCAGTGCTGAGTATCTTCCTCAGATGAAATGGTTCTTCTCATATCCACCAGTGGAGAATGCTGACATGAGGGCTGTGAAGTCTACCCAGGTTACCCATCTTTAAAACTTTGTGCACCTATTAGGAAACAAGAAAAGTACATAATGAACTGAGTTGGCTTCTGTCCGGTTTCTTCCAGGAACTTGATATACTAGCCTGATATAAAATAGTATATGCTATTTTAGAATTTGTATTAATTCTGTAAATGACAAGTTTTATTTAAGTAAGAAGTCAGCATGATATACTAAAGCTCAGTTCAGCCAACTTTTACCGTCTTTGTTTTCAGAGTAAGGTCTACCTACATAAGAAAGAAAAGTGTTGTGTCCTTTTGCGACTCTTTTCAGTTTGAAAACGGAAATTTTAATTATAATGTGGCAGGCACTATAGTAAATTAATGCAAGGGTTATAGGAACCATAAACTCTGATTTATTGTGTGTTGATGTGTAGATCATGAAACTGCAAAGGGTCCATAAGAGGGAATTAAAGACCTAAGTCCAGTGACGGGGGATGAAATATATATGATATGAAACTAGATGCTGGAAATTGTGGGGAGTGGACAGTAGAGGGCAGCAGGGTGTGTGGGGACAGTGGCATGGGGTGGAAGAGAAAAGTATGCGTGAGTGTGCCATAACGAAATCCATTGCCATCTTTTCATTAATTTAAACAAGGTGAAAGCCGTCTTAAGCAGCAATTTGGCATCATTCAAATTGAGCTACATAGACCTTTCTAATACTTCCTGTGTTCCTTCACTTTTCTGTACACCCTGGGTTCTTACTTCCTCGTCCTTTACTTTACATTATGTAACTGCCCTGACTTATTTTTTTTAATCTTTATTTTGTTTAAGTTTTTTCCCATACCTACCACTGCTCCTCCTCCCTCCCATCTTCCCAGTCCTCCCTCACTCCCCCTCTTCCCCCCCTTCATTCCCCAGGGAGGGCAAGGACTCCCAAGGTGAGTCAGTTCAGTCTGGCATATCTAGTTGAGGTAGGTCCAAGTCCCTCATTCTAGTATCAGGGCTGAGTTAGGTGTTTCTCTGCAGGGTAAGGGCTCTAAGATGTCAGTTCATGCACTAGGAATAAACTCTGGCTTTACTGCAAGAGGCTCCACAAACAGCCGATGCCCTTTTACTGTCCTCTACATTTGGAGAGTTTAGCTCCTTTCCATGAAGTTTCGTCAGCTGTCATTCCATAGTTAGTGATCTGCCAATAGCTCAGATCGGCCATCTCTGTATGTCTCCTCCTCATGATCCTGATCCCTTAGTTTATATACTCTCTGCTTTCTCTCTTTCTTCAGCTTGACCAGGAGCTTGACCTGGTGCTTAGCTGTGGATCTCTGCTTCTGCCTCTGTCTGTTGCTGGATGAAGGTTCGATACTGACGATTAGGGAGGTCATGCATTTGGTTATAGGGAAGTTCTCTTTAGGCTCCCTCTCCACCGTTGTGTCCAAGCCAGGTCATCTTGTGAATGTTCATGGGTGTTTCCCTAGCACCAGGTTTCTCTCTAACCCCACAATGGCTCCCTCTCTCTCTCTCTCTCTCTCTCTCTCTCTCTCTCTCTCTCTCTCTCTCTCTCTCTCTCTCTCTCTCTCTCATTTCTCTCTCTGTTCTTCCCACTCAACCATCTCCTTCTCTCACGATCTCTTCCCATCTCCCCTTGCTCACTCCCCCGTATGATCCCTATTTACCCAGGAGATCTCTATTTCCCCTTCCCAGGGGGATCCATGGATGTCTCTCTTAAGTTCCTTCTGTTACCTAGCTGCTTTGGGTTTGTGGTTTGTAGGCTAGTTATTCTTTGTGTTATGTCTAAAATCCACTTGTAAATGAGTACTTACCATGTCTATCTTTTCTGGGTCTGTGTTAACTCGTTCAAGATGATCCAACCATTTGCCTGCAAATTTCAGGATGTCATTTTCTTCCTATGAGTAGTAAAAATTGCATAAATGTACAATTTTTTAATTCATTCTTCAGTTGAAGGGCATTTGGGTTGTTTCCAGGTTTTGGCTATTATACATAATGCTGCTATGAACATAGTTGAGCTAATGCCTTTGAGGTAAGTATGTACATCCTTTGTATATATGCCCAATAGTGATATTGCTGGATCCTTGGGGAGATTGATTCCCAGTTTTCTGAGGAACCACCACACTGATTTCCAAAATGACTATACAAGTTTACACTCCCACCAGCAAAGGAGGTGTGTACCCCTTGCTCCACATCCATTCCAACATAGGCTGTCATCTGTGTTTCTGATCTTAGCCATTCTGACAGGTGTAAGATGGCATTTCAGAGTTGTTTTGATTTGCATTTCTCTGATGCCAAAGGATGTTGAGCTATTCTTTAAGTGTCTTCCAGCCATTTGAACTTCTTCTGTTGACCTACTTCTAACCTTATCACCAACTTTTCTTTAGCTCTCAGCTTAGATGTTTTTTTTTCTAGACAGTTTTTTCTAAAGTTCACCATCTTCTTTGTAACTTTTACCATGCTACCAAGTACAACTGAGTATACTTACCTGTCTTCTTTTAAGATTACCAGTATCTCTGAACAAGAACAGGGTCTGCTCAGTACACCATACCATACAGGGTATTTGTAAAGTTTGTTGTATTTAAATGCATACATGAATGAAATATATAAAGTCAAAGGTTGACTTGAAATATGTGTACAAGCCTAAGGCACCTCCATATATTGGCATCATTAAAACTTCATATTCTTTTATTTGAATTCTGGACTTACTATATCTTATTTATTTATTTTGAGATGGATACACCTAGGTATTATGGAACCCTCCATGTAGAGCATGAGGAATTCAGCTGGCTTTAAGGGCACATCTCTCTATAGTTTAGGAGTATATCCATTTTAATAAGATGTACTAGCTATGTTGAGGCTTTTAGCAATCCTCATGAGGATCACAGGTGTACATAGATCTCTTGAAAATTCATATATAAACATCAGTAGTTCCTATAGAACACACTAGCATAGAGTTAGAGAATTATAGATAAATTTTGTTTCAATCACTGTCTCACAAATTTCTACTTTTAAAACAACTCATTAGTATACTTAAAACAGAACAACAAAACCTCTCTGTTTATATTTTCTAAAAGGGAGAGCCAGTTATTGGCTGAACTTCCTGTTTACAGTTGGGTTTATTGTATTTTGTTTAGATACAATTTATTTTTAGGATCTTTGTTTATTAATTTAAAGTTATATCTTCAAAATATTACAGATTAAACAGTTCCGTCTACGGTTATATTCTATCGGTTTTTGTTTGCTTGCTTGTTTGTTTTTTTATGGCTAACCTGTGGTGGTACTTGGTTTTGCTATAGGAAGCGATTAAATAGTTTAGAATCCAGTAGCAGAGATAAGCAGCTGCACTTTATACTGAGGGGAAGGAAGCAAAGATGGGTACATGCATACATGCGAGAGCAGGTTAGTGGCTTAATTACGTCTTCAGTTTAGAGTGAATAGAAACATATTTTCTTTTACTAATTTATTTTTATCCTATACCTTTTTATAAGCCACCTGCTATGTCCCCTTTAAATAAACATCTTTTAAAACTAAATAATAAGATTTTGGCTCAAGCTATTTTCGGGTTTCTTTTTTATGTGCACTAACTTTCTTGAAAGACGAAATATTCTAAATAGCTTTAAAATGTTTAGTGAAGTTATTCAAAGTATTATAGTAAAATAATTAAAATTTTGACTTAAAATCCATTAAATTTCTGCTTTATCATATGCTCCTATTTGTTCTTGGTAAAACTTGCCTTAGTTTATTAGTTACATATCATTTCAGGACCAGAATAACAATGTTGTTAAGGGAAATACATTTGAGGATGGTAAGCTTCAGATTTCTTCCTATGAATTGTATAAATGAAAAATATGTTTTGAGGAGAAACACTGTTTTTTGTTTGTATATTTATGTCTTGTAGCTATGGTTTCACTATGTAGCACAGACTGGCCCTGAATTCATAGTATCTTCCTGCCTCATCCTCTTAAGTGCTGGGACTACAGGCAGATGCTATTGCTCCCAACAGAAGCATCTATCTTGTGTAATTGTAAACTAAGGTGTAAATGATATTGTATCTTTAAGTGATGTTATGTGCCTTCTTGGGAAAAATCAGTATTGAAAAAAAAAATGCCAATGATTTAATTCATGCTATTCATGCAGAGCTGTAGTTCACTGCTGTGATCTATTCTATGATGAAGTTTTTCAGGAGAACTTCAGTAGAAGGGAAAGGAGTATGTTTAGAACAAATGTGCTTCAATTCTAAGACAAGATCATTCTAGGGTGATGAACTAAGCAAACAAAAAAAATTCTACAGCAAACATTATTAGGAACTATATGTGTCCCATAGATCTCATATACTGGTAGCAGGCACATATAGAGACCTATGCAAGTAACATTATCATGGTTTAGGGTAAATGATGAAAATGCTCTTCAGGTAGGAAAACCACTATGTATACGGCAGAAATGGCAAACATACAGACAGATGAGCTATTGGTATCCAGGGACCCTGGCTGTAGAGAATGGAAGTTTTTAACTCATTCTCGAACTGATATGAAGAACAATAGCATATTAGTATGGACATCTGTGACCTTCAAACCTGATTTGAGCAGAAACAGAAGCAGCCAACCTAGTAAATAAAAGAAGTGGGCACTCTTCCAGTACAGGTCAGATCCCACTGTGATACAGGATAGGCCAAGACAGGCACCATCAGCACAGGAAACAGGACAGTGAGTCCCAAGCAATGCTTCCGTCTGTGTGTGTGTCTTTCTCTGCCTACCCTAGGACTGAGTATAGCAGTCTATATAAGATTGGTGGAACTTTCCTTAGCAGTCAGGGAACCATTACTTTGTAAATGAGCAAGAGGGAGTTAGAGACACAGCTGGCAGTTATAGAGGAGATGCTGCATGTGACATTCTTCTTCCCAAGCTCTGCCACTGTCCCTGTGAAATGAAGAAAACCAACTGACCCGAGCAAGATGCAAAGCCAGTCATAGAACCGCAACACCAGATGGGCCACAAAAGCTAGTGTACTTTAATGTCACATTCATTTTTGTTTGCTTACTCCTAACCAGGACATTGATGTAATGAAAATTATATAATTGGGAAATATATAGTCTACAACCAGCTAAGTATAATATAAAGTTAGAGACCTTTAGAGTTACTTACCTTCTATATATCCTTTGAACAACCTTTCCCAGAAATGAATTAGCAGTTTAGAGAAGGAAGTACATTTGTTTCCATTTCCACCCAAAATTCCTTTAAGATCTTAAAATCAGTCTGCCTGCATCTGTCGCAGCCATGTGGAACAAACTCAGTTAACTTAGACAGCCCAACGTTGTCTTCTTGCAGTTGGTATACCAGAAGTTTAAGATGTCTCCACTATGTTTTCTTCCCCCCATTTCACATAGATGAAATTTATGTGTGAACCTACTGGGCAGGGTTGATAGAAGCCCAAGGAGAAATGGGTAAGCAACAGTTGAAGGATATATGTTTGAATGACAAAAAAGAAATGAAAATTAGAGAAAATATATAGATAGAAAGTCAACAACAAAAAGAATAGATAAAATATCCATGTTTTATCAACAAAAATTATTTTTAAAAATTATTGATTCAATCACAAAATGTTACTGAACATAATTCTGGATGTTGGAGGTTGTAATTTGTCTTACCTGGCTACAACCAGGAAACTAGAAATTAAAAACCAAAGCATTCAACCATTTGTGTATTAAAGTCTGTCTTTGCTATATATTGTTCTCATTTTTACCTAATTAATCTTGTCAGTATAATTTTGATTCTAGTTATTTCCATTAACTAGCAAAATAAAGTTGTATGCAGATGATTTTTTAAGTGGCAAATACCAACATTAGGCCTTGCAGATACACAGATAAGTCCAGCATAAAATGCATTATTTTCTTGACTTTATTGTCAGAAAACAGAATAATATATTTGTTAATATAAAGTGTTTGAAAATGGACAGTAAATTTCAACAAGTGGATAGAAATAGTTTTAAAATAAACATATTAGTAAAATAGAAAGAAGTAAATTTGTAGATCAGTTGGTCGCAAAGATAATGAAGAGAATACTAGTTTATTCAGGGAAACAAAACAAACTGTTGAGATGGTCCCTCCAGCATCTATGACAGCGTCTAAGAAGTAGTGGAGAGATTAGAGGATACAGGATGCTCTGCTGATGTGCAGTGTTCAGTATAGCTGTATATTTGGGCTCTAAACAGAAGTAAGAATCCCAGGCTTGTAAAAGCAAGATCTAGAAAGGGGATGTGCCTCTTTCCTCACTTTCCATCAGTAAGAACTTGATTCCTTACGGAAACTGGAGGATTGAAGAGCTTTTGCAGGTGGAATGGTGTTCCTCTGCTTGCAGTTCTCTTATTATGGAAGAAGGGAAAAACAGAATTTAGTGGTCTCTTAAGCATTCTCCTCCACTATAAAAGGAGAGTTTTGTAAATGATGAGAAACAGTGTGTGCATGGATAAGAACAAGTGTGTCAGTACAATGAAGTGTTTGGAAATTTTTAATGAACAAAATCAATACCAACATAAGTAGAAAATATGACAGGAACAGTGGCCATGGTTCTTTCAAAAATGCCCTTTCATTCAAGAAAGTTGTTTTGTTTGTTCATAATTTTGATTTTGTTTTTTGAGATAAAGTCTCACCATGTAACCCTAGCTGGCCTAGAATTTGATATGTAGACCAGTAGACCAGGCTGGCCTTGAATTCATGGGGATCCACTGCCAATGCCATCCAGATGCTGGCATTAAAGATGTGTGCCACTATACCCATCATATACAGGCAGCTTCATTGCTGTATATTGTATCATTAAAGTGCTATAGGATCCATTTTGTATTAATTAGTGTTGAAAAGGAAAAATAATCCTGATGCTCAAAATTGAAAAATACAGCATAGCAAAGAACATTTTAGATCTCTCTGCTTTAGAATGTAGTTGTAGAAGACCCAAATATCTACCACCAAGTAAAATTTAGGACCTAATCAACAGGAGTATCTCTGATGATCAAGCAGGACTTTCCAACCATACTCATCAAAGTGGAAATGATTTTCTTATTCCCTATTGTTTTGAAAATTGTTCTAAGAGGACTGGACATACATAGAAAGTTTTCCTTTTTTACCTTCCCAATGATTTTGAGATTTACAAACATGTAACATAATATTTGTTACACAATAAGCTTTCAATGAAAGATTATATTTACTCTCTAACTGGCCTATTTTATATTATCTTCTACTCTGATTTCTTAAAATGATAAAGATGTCTTCAACCAGTAATTGGACTATATAAATGTACCTCACATTATACTGTGTATAGCAGGATAACTAATGACATCATCTTAAGGTTTTCTTTAAATTGTATATATGGTTAGTGTGTGTTGTATTGCCATAACACAATATCCAAGACCAGAAATTTAGGGGAGACAAGAAATCTCAGTCGCAGCCTAGAGCCTGAGACATCTGAGACTGAGCACTGCCACCTAGTGAGGACCGTCCTGATGTGCCCTGATTTGAGGAAGGCAGCCAAGCGTTCTTTCATGAGAATACACAGACCTGTTAGAAAGGTGACTCTTACCCCATCTCTTCTTAGAGATGCTGCCCCTCACCTCAGCATGTCAGAGACACCTGAGTTGGGAGGACAGACAATTGAAATCATAGAGTCTTAAAATAGTCCACATGATTTGGTAATGAAAACCAATAATCCTGTTTCCCATTCTTACTCTCCCTTCAAATTTATAAGTCATATTCTCTTATTTTTGCAGCTATTACTTTATATTTTTACATATTCATCATATTTTTTTCTGTCCCACCAAATACAGATTTTACATCCTGACCCTCAGTTTATAGTCAGGAGCTGGTTCCCTAGTCCTCTTAGTATTTGAAAGAGCAGTTACTGGGTGTATAAAGTCTTCATAAAAGCTCATTATATTTTATGACAGATGAATATTTTGAAAATTTTTATCTTTCTTTCTACTCTTTTAAACCTCTTAGAGGTATATGCATCTCCTTTTCTCTACAATATTCAAATAACAAAACTAATGACCTAATAAAATGTGTATTGGGATATACATGCCTGAAAATATGTATTTAAAGCCCACAAATGAACCCAGTAGAAGACACAATAAAAAGGCATGTTTATTATATCTGAATGGAAGTCTCACATATTCAGTTTTAGCTACAAGAAATATCCTAAAGGCATATTGAATGTTTTTTTCTTTTATTAAGATAGGAAGTTATTATAAAAATCAACCCAAAACAATTACATAGTAAGGGATATTCCATGGTACTCTTATGAGAATTCATGTAATTCTAGTGAAATTGATCCTTTATGATAGTTTTAATATAATTAAACTGTTTACTTTTGTTATATAGCTACACAGACTCCTGTGCACTTCTGACTTAGACCTAGAATTAATCCTAGGTAACAGATTAAATTTGTCTCGTGCTATAAGTAAACTTTGAAACAAGTTTGTCTAAGAAACTTAGAGCCTTTTCCTGCTAGAAACTTTAATCCAAACAGCTTGACTTTTCAGTTTACAGAGTCAATACTTAGAATATTTAGACTTACTGTCTGTAAGTTGGCATGGTCGTCAGTTGGAGGATTATTGTTTGTCAGTGCTTACAGTGCCAATTAGTATACATCTGTGGTATTTACCAGAGTAGTGCTTGTTAGTGGACCACATGGTGCTCTAAGCTGAATCACATCTTACAGGAATAGGAGTGGGCTTATTAGTACAACCCAGATAAAGTGGGTGCACAGTATGGCTCAGCCTGTGGTCCACATAGTAAATCTAAGTCAGAATGATACAGACTAGCACTTTGTATCTTTAAAGGAGGACTGCAATTCTCACACCAGATAACTAACTGGGCCATGTGCTGTAAATCCTCTTCGTTCTCAGCCTCCTGTTTCCAGGTAACCCCACCTTTGTGTGCAAAGCATGAATGCTGAAAGTGAGCAATCCTCACACTTCCTTTTGTACAGTAAGAATTTGGTGTGTCCTCAAATGTAAGCAGAATCTAACAACAGTAAGAGCTGGGCATGATAGCACACACTTGGGAGGTGGGGCAGGAGGTTCATGCGTTCAAGGCCAGCTTCAGGTATGTTGTGAGTTCTAGGTCAGTCAGGACCAAATGTAACTGCTTCATGAGACTCTATATTAAACACTAGAATATGCAAACACACACAGAGAGAGAGAGAGAGAGAGAGAGAGAGAGAGAGAGAGAGAGAGGAGAGAGGGCAACAATCAAATAATAAAGGGATCATTTAAGTCAGTCAGGAATCACTGTAGCCTGTCTGGGGGGGGGGGGGTCTTCACCCGGCTTCCATAATTGTCAATATTATACTTCACCATTGAAGGCTCCACCCTGTTCTTTCTATTCTCCTTAGATCAGATCACAGTAAATATTTTCTCTTTTATTTGTTTTGTTTATTGTCTTTTCCCCTTGTTAGGAATAAACTTAAGGCAAGGGTTTTATTTCTGGTATGTTTGCTGCTATACTGACCCTCAAAATTCCTTGGCAAGGATGAGAAAACCAAAACAGTGAATATTTTCCTGAACTTAAAAAATGACAACATAAAACATTCATAAAGTATATCACAAGATATATATATTATGAATATTTTTCAAGGAAAAAGTAACAAATGCCTATAGACAGTGTAGTCTGGAGAAAACCATTCTACATTCTTTACCAGTTCATTGGTGTAAATGAGCTTGTTTTATATTTCTAATATAGGAAAAAACTTATCAGTGTAGTTTTGGGGAAACAAAAATAGATGAAAAAGTATATTTGAATTACAATCTCAAGGACAGAGATCAAATCTTACCTCCTATATCTGGCTGTAGCTGTTAATTTAAGCTAACAGGGTGGTGGTTTATAAATTTGCACCCCTCAACAGCATATTAACTTTTTTTTTTTTGCAAGTTTAGCTAAACGGAAAAACAATTTTCTGTCATTTTTAAAAGAGACACTGTGCAAACTGGAAGGAAGCAATGGCTGGTAAGAGCCACGTTCAGGCACTAATGACATTGCATGCTTTCCTGAGAGTGTGCTTATGAGCCTTAGTATTTGAGTAGTTTCCTCTTTTGTATTCAGATTCTTTGGCTGGAGTTATATTTGGGCTCATAAGTAAGCAGTATTTCACACAATCATATTTTAGTCTACATGCCTTTGGGAACTGTGAAAATCACTGCTCTCAATTTCAAGTATTGTGGAATAAACATGTTTTTTGTTTGTTTGTTTGTTTTTAAATCCAGGAGCTATGCAGTAGAACTTGTTAAGATACTGTATCTTCTATTGGTTTTAAGTGCTTGGATGGATACACTAGTGTACATATTAAGGCAGGGCAGCATGTACATACCTGTGGAACTTTTTGGAATATTTTTTTTCACAACAAAACTGTTAAAAACCAAATTGCTATGTTCTCAGCCTCTCTGATGCCTTTGTAGTAAAATTATTCAGAATCTTCTCTTCCTACTGTTTTGAAATATACAATGCATTGTTGCTAACCACAATCACACTGCATTCAGTATAGCACCAGAGCTTTCTCCCTGCATACACTGTGTTCAGCAACCTGTCCATATTCTCATTATCCTCCACTAACCACCTTCTATTCTCAACTTTATGAGGTGAGCACTTTACGTTCCACATTGGCATTAGATCATGTGCTGATGGTCTCTCCGCCCTGCTTTATTTGTATGTAACATGGTGTTCCCTGGGCTCATTCCTACCGTCACACTTTCTATGTGTAAATAAAGTTCCACTGTGTGTATGGGCCACATTTTCCTTAATCATCCATGTGTCACTGAACATTTAGGTTGAGTCTGTATTCTGACTGTTATAAACAGCACTTCAGACAAAACAGGATTGCAGATGTCTCTTCACCAAGAATTTTCTTTTCTTCTGGGTATATACATGGTAGTAAGATTGTCAGCTACTGTAATATATAATAACTCTGTTTCTAGTTTTTTTGAAGACTTGCAGATGTTTTTCTATAAAGTAGAATTATATAGCCGCATCTGGTCCCTTCTTGATTAGTTTTAGGACTTTAAATGTGTGTAATGAAGTTGAGAAATAAAATCCATAGTTGCGTAGCAGTTTTATACATACCGATGTATAAAAATCTATAATTCTGATTTGACTGCAGAGAATCTAAGCCAAAGGTTTAATTTTTCCATAATCCTGTTTAATGAAATGCTAGGATTTCATAAAAAGTTTATAAATGAATTTTAATTTTTCCATCTGATATTTTTTATAACTTGTGTGAGACCAGCATCTTCAAATACAGTTTATTTTTCTTCAGTCTTGTATATGCATTTTCATCTTCCTCACCCTATACATTATATTTGGGGTAATAATTATAACATACTAAAAGTGAATTATCTGGCTCTCTATAGGCAGGAAATTAATCATACTTGTTTATGACATATCAAAGTATAGTCTTAATAAAAGACTTCTCCTAACCCTGTAGTCATCATACAGACTTTTATCTATTTTGCTAATGTTTGCCATTTCAAATGTCTTTACCTTAAAATTAAGCATCTACTTAAACTTTTATCATCTGTCACATTACTGTCAGCATTTAATATACATTCAATGAAAGTTCTTTGCCTTCGCGGAATTTCTAGAGGCCCTTTAAAGCCACTGACGTTGTTTCCCATCATGTTAATCTCAGTTCAGTTGTAGAGTGGGAGCTCAGCCACCCTGTGATGTGTGTGCAGCCTGTGGTCCTGTGCCTTCTCTGTAATGATGTAGCTCTGTCTCTCCTTTATTCTTTGCAGAGTGCTGCAGCAGCTCCCAGCCCCGTGCTAGGAAACATGCCCCCAGGAGATGGCATGCCCGTAGGTCCCGTGCCGCCAGGGTTCTTTCAGGTACTTGGAGACTTGACTAGGGATGCTAAGGCCTGGGAACTCCTGCTTGCTGATCTTTAACAATAATGAAGTAGGATGAGGCTATTCTAACGCCTCTAGTGTGATTCTTAGTAAATATGACACTGTACAGCCAACTCTTGATTGTTCAGACTGGTTATCTGTTATATTTCACTTCCTCTGTTGTATTATTTGTTATGATTAATATTAAACCATTTCATTGATGAAGAAGTAAAGTAAATCAAAGTTCAGATTAGAATAAATTCACTGTGGTGAATACTTTGTGGAAAAGATATTAATATGTGAAGATGTCCATTTCCAACTGTCCATGTTTCTATAGACTAAGAATAATCAAGATTTGACTGTATTTTCAGAAGTAGCCAAGTCATAATCTATTCATGTAATAAAAATTATAGGCTGTATCAAAATAGATGAAATCACCTGTGTGATTTTATTTTGCCTAGAATTTTTGTTCATATAATTGTATACAATTTGAAGATCAGGTTTTCAGTTGTGTATTTAGCATTTTAAAATTTTAGTACCTGCTTCTTTTATCAATGACAGTAATGATTTTAGACCTATAATACATCAGTTTTTAATTTTATAGATCTTTATCTTAAATCTGATAGAATTCTAACCCAAACAAATATACCAGTATAAATTCTAAAGAGTTTTTTGTATATGGTTAATTTTGTAATACTCTGAGAAAATTAAGAATTTAGGAATTAGAGTTAGAGGTGGGAGGTATTGTAGGAATTAATATCTAGTAGACTATCTTGTTAATATAGTAGCTACCTATAAGCCAAATTGATATTTTGGTTTATTTTTAATTTCAAAATACTTGATAATCACCAGTTATTAAGGTACTTATAAAGGTGAAAATAGAGGTTAAATTATAAATAATTTTGCAAAATATATACATTGAATTAAATGATCCAATTAGAGCCTAATTAGTACAAACCCTGCACTTTTAGGGCATATTTAATTTGCCTAGCTGCTTTTTATTATTACTTGAGTTATATGTAATATTTAAAAGTTGTATTGAAGCCACATTCTCTCTTGAGGCCCCCTTCTGTGCTCTAGGAACTGAGTATAACTCTTGGTTGTTAAATAATTACCACTTAAGACAACGATAATAACAATGAGTACTTAGGTATTTTCTGGGTGCTGTACTTTAGTGCAGTATACCTGCTTCACATAGATTGCAGTTCCTCCAGTGCCCGAAGTGTGAAGTGCAGCACTGTGCAAATGGAAAAAGCCAAGCATTGATAAATGATTTTTTTTTTTTCACAGAAAGTGGCGGGGCTGGGACTTAAACCAAGACAGTCTGAATTTCTGCCATTGAAGTTATCTTTGAAAATCAATTGTTACCCATGACATATTCCAGCTCATTTTATTTTTGTTTTACATTTTTACTTCTCTCTCCATAGGTGGGTTAGGGTTAGGGAGTAAGTCGAGCAGTTTATCTCTTAGATAATTAGGAGTGCTCGAAGTGGCATTGTTAAAAGGGAAAGTTGCTGGGGAGGAAGCCACCTTCTTGCACTATATATGGCATTATGACAAGATGGATAAACCCATATATTTTCATTTTCACATTTGGCAGAGTTAGCCCCTCCCCTTGCCCATTTTCTTGTTCAGAGTAGTCAAAATAGCTTTAACTTCATTTTAATTATTCTGATACAGTTCATGATTGGGTGTCACTAGATTCTAGATACTGTGGTATCTAAAATAAAGCACATACAGTGTATGATTTCCTGAAGCTCCTGTGCTAACAAATAAAAAGTAGCTTCAAACATGACGAAGTGAAAACTTCTGTGATGGCCAAGAAGAGATAGTGACCACATCTACCAGAGTAGAGATGAGAGAGAGCTAGAAAAACCACTCATCAAAGCAAGCAGAAGGACGGCATCTCTGAAAGGGGCATTAGCCAAAGGGTTCTAGCAACAAAATTAGCAGCTGAGGTGTCCCAGGTACACACAGAAAGGGCAGGACAGGACGAGCCGAAGGGTCCTTTACATGAAATGGTCTGCTGAGAAGAACCTGAAATGGCACATTAAGAGCTGAGTCTATTATTAGCATGCTTCTAGGAACCATCATATCTCTGAGGAAGGCAGTGACTTGGATGTGTAATTGATTCAAACTCTGTTTAGGCTGCAATTGGTTCAGACTTTGGGCATTTCTAATAAACACGTTTATAAAATCCCTTACATCACAAAGCCCAGATAATGGTGAATTAAGAAAAGTGGTTTGAGTGTGGAAGTTTTGAAGATAGGCATATCAAATGGATAGAATTCTTGTAATAAATCAGATAGCCACAATAAGTCTTGAGAAATGGTTAGTTGGAAAAGCATTGTCAAAAGAGAAACTCTAATCCAAATTAATATCTTAAGATAAATGATAAGTCTGGCAAAGGAAAAGAGAAGAACAAGAGAGGAAAGGGGAAGGTTAGCAGAAACTCAGAGAGGAAAGAAAGAGAAGCCAAGTATTTGTAGACAGTTGACAGCTTGACTAGTTATGGGGGAGTAGGTGGTGGTGCATGCATTCTGCAAGGGCCTGGAAGGCCATACAGAGTCTGCACCTGACCCTAAAGACTGTATGAGCTGTCATGAGAAACATCTTCATATTTGATCTTGAAGGAGAAAAATCATTTCAACTAGTATCAGCTAGAACTGAGTTGAGAAGACTAAGTCTAGAAGTAGAAACTGTTTAGGAGACAGGGCTCAAGAAAGAGTCTTTCTGACTAGATCAGGGCCAGTAGGATTAGAAAGAAATGGTTGGTAATAATGTTTGAAAAGCCGTGGTTGGCTGCCGTAATTAAGCATAAAAAGAAAACGTTGCAGGAATCAAGGGAGATACTACAGTTTCTAGTTTGGAACTCTGAGTGATTGTAACACTTTTATCAATGTAAAGAAAACTAGGAGATGAACAAATTTAGATGCATTTGCATTATCTCTGTTTACCCGGGAAGGCTGTTTGCATTTACCTTGAGGACTTTTCCTCCTTATTCAACATTTATATAGACCCAGTATTTAAAAATTCTCCCAAACTATTGAAAAACCCAATCAAATGCTAAAAATCTGATATCTTTTAGTAATATAGCAAAGGGATTGGCTGAAGTGTTTCCTACCCAGCCAGTATTGTTTTTTGCACTGTTTGGACCGTTCTTCAGTGCAAACCTAGGATGGCACATGTTGTTTCTGAATAGTAGCTATCCCTCAGGCATAGAAGCATGGCAATAATCAGAAACCCCAAATACTTATACTTGACAGCAAAACACCAGTTTCTACTTCTGAATCCATAGGTATTTTCCTCTAAGAATTTGGAAAATTTAGGAAAGGGAATCATTTTACAATTCACAGATGAAAATACCCAAGTTCGGCAAGCTACTACACAAAGTTCATTCTAGAAAGGGGCATTGCAAGCAACTACAGAAGACGAGGCTGTGGTTGTCTTGATGACTGGCTCCAGAACTCCAGAGGGCTCCTAGGGAGAGACCAGGCTTCTCCAAGATCAAGCCTCACAGATCCCAGGGAATTCCTAGCACTTGGAGGAGCACTAAGCTTTCTGCCCCAGCTTGCTTGTAGCAGCTCGATTCCAAAGGCTGTTTCTTTCTCTTGCATTTCACAGTTAGGTAGAGTGGGAAAGTACTTCATATTCTCAGGGAGGAAACACAAAGCTTATTTGGGCATAGCTGGAATGGAAGTTATCCATAAAGCAATTAAAGTATTAATATTAAGTTAATAAAATTAATAATTTATAATTAGCCTACAAGGTTCAAATGTAAGTAGTTTGGGGCTATACTCACTCTATAATCATACTGTAAAAATTACAGTGAAAATATTTCTCTTAAATAGACAAAAGTATTTTTAATTCCCATTTACACTGAAAAACAAGCCCCCTCTCATAATTTAAAATTAGCGAGTGACATTACTACAAATTCTATATACAGATTTAAAACAACTGCAACTAACTTTAATCTTAAAATCAATAAGTGATTAAGTGATTATTAGTCCAGGTGTTTAATATGTCCATTATGGAAAATGGCCTTTAGATGACTGCCTTTATTTGAGACTTTGTTCCCAGAGTATTGTTAGTTTCTTGTTATTTTTACAAAGTATTTGGTGGAAGACACTTTATGAGGAAGTATGAGACGGCCAGTCTAGCACTGTGAGAGGCAAGATGTTTGTGGCAGCCCAGTCTTGGCGGTAGGAACTTGTTATTATGTGTTTGTTCACATCTTAGTGGACCGGGAATTAAAGTGACTAGATGTGGCCATGGGCTTTATATAACCCCAAAGTCCAGTAACCCATCTCTGTCAGACAGGCTGACTGCCTAAAGGTCCCATAACCTCCTCAGACTACCTATGGGTATATGATGTCAAAACACATGAGCCTAAGGGAAGCACTTCTGATTCAAGCCATAGCACCATTTAAGATTTTTATTTAAATGGGAACTTTTTTTACTTTAGTAAGAGACCAATTAAGTCAGGATTAGTTGGACATGCAAAAATAAGTATCCGTTTAGTAAAGTAAAGTCATCTAAAATAGACATATTTATTTGCCTGGAGCCTGTCAGGGGAGTGATTGGTATAAGAAACCCAACAATTCAATGACACCTGTTGTAGAACTCATGGATGACTTTAGAGCCACATTCTTAAACCAAGATGTCTGACTGACTGGGGCCAGGGGAAAGGCAATGGGGCTGTACAGCAATCTGGAGTTTGGTTTTAGCAGAAAAAAAAAAAAATACAGGGTGCATTAGTAATCTCATATATCTTAATTCAACAGCTTCAGTTGTGCTAAAACTATAAATAATATCGGTCTGTTGTGTGTCTACATTTTTGTAAGTGTATATTCATTCATCCAAAAATAGTATTGCTGTAGTAACAACTGCATAAATAGGCAATGATATTTCCTTAGACTGGGTTAGATGTTCTAACTTATGTACAGTGGTCAATATAATAGAGTAAATAGTCTAGAAAGGAAAAGTAAACATTCTTTTGTGTTTTAAAAAACTAGATTATTAATTCTGTCTGTTGCCATATAAGATTTAGTATTTTGTGGGTTGTAATAAAGATTCTCCTGTGACTTAACAATTTATATAACATTTAAGTGAAGGTCTTCTTATTTCTGGTATGTGAGAGAGAATAGTAGTTTTTCATCTACCTGCTCCTTACCACAGAAAATTTCCAAGATGGGAACTGAACCTTATGTATCCTCTAGTAACTGGACACATCTTTTATTGAAATTCATGAAGTAGTCTTTTAATAAGTACTAATATACTTCAGACCTGAGTCTATAGCTAATCTGGGAAATACTTCTAAATACTTGATTTGAGTGTAGACCTATCTATAGACTTGTTCATTTTTGTTATGTATTATGTTTTGCTTTAATTTTTATCTTGATACATTTATTACTTTATAGTCACTAAATCTTAGTGTCTTTAACACAAACTGTTAAAAACTAGTAATCTATTGATGTTGGGTTGGTAAAGAAAAGTTATAAATACATGTTGAAATAAGTGTACTAAGTAAATTAGCTTCAGGATGAGGTGCTCATCTATATTTTTCCACCTAAGTTGGTTAGAGTGCTGCTGTGCTAGAAGACATATTGCCACAGTGGTGGCAATGAGAAAGCTGCTTTGCCATCTAGTGGCAGTGTAATGATGTCCTCATGTCAGGATCTGTTTTCCAAAGATTCTATTTTTAACCAGACTGCACTGTAGCAAGCTGACCTAATCCTTTGACATAGTAATAGAGGAAAAAGGAAAGGAAGGAAGGAGGGGGAAGGGAAGGGAAGAAGGAAAATAGTAGGAATTTTCTTGTTTTCTCATGACATTCTTATTGGTTAAAAAGGCTCTGTGTGAATCTCATAAGCCGGCTGCATGGAAGTCTCCGAGTCAGACATCATTGTCAGTCTGTGGAAGGAAAAGAATCAAACACTAGGAAAATAGTTAATCGCTCTAGCTCTTGCCACTGAAAAGAAAGAAAGGGGAATATTTTTTTTTTTTTTACAAACTCTGTGTTAAATGTTTTTCGGAGGTAAATATTTACTTACTTGACTTCTGAGAATAAGCCTGTTTTGAAGATGCCTTTGTCTGTCACATGTGCTCTGTGTTCCTGAGTCTCGTCTCGCATGCAGCTAGAGGTCTCTTCTGCTCTTCATCAGGTCAATGATGTTGCTATTGCCATTCTTCCCAGTGATGCCTTTTCTCTCTTCCTGATGCCGTTTCAGAAATGAATCTTCAAAAATATTATAATTCTACAGACATCCCCTTTCCCACTCTCCAGAAGTTGTAGGTGTTACCTTAAATCTTAATGAACCAGAGTATATTATATCTTTTTCTTGGTTTTGTTGAGTAGGGTACTACAAATATCAAGTATAATTAACAATAAAATATAACATCTAATATGGTCTGTGCATGCATGCGCACTCACACTCACACAGAGTTTTAAAATTCAGATAGTAGAAAATGTTTTTCCCCCAGAGCTCAATGCACCATATTTGTGTAGTTTATTAATCAAAGATAAAACAATAAAAATTGAACCTAAATTTTCTAAACATGTAATTTTGAATGTTAAAGAGCAGAGAGTTTAAGCATTGCAAGTGGAGCGGGGTTTGGCCAGTGCTAACAGCAGCTCCAAATGAAGAGGTGCATAGCTGCTGGCTTTGATGATGCTGTCCCAAAGTCCTGCTGACAGTGGTCTGCTCTCATCTGTGGAACAAATTAAAACTGCTCAGCTTGAGTAACTAAGTAGGCTTGTTAAACCTACAATTCAGAAAACTAAAGGCCCTGCAGCATTTTCTGTAAGGACAGGGGCAAAAGAGGGCCTGTGAGCTGTTGAGTAGCTATGTGTCTTCCAGTTAGAACAGAAGGAAGTGTCTCTGTAGTGTCCAGTGAGTACTTAAGAGTTTGCCTGGTCATGAGACCAGTTTGCTCACAAGGGATGAACATAAGGGAACTAGAATTCTTAATGCTATGGCTGTTGTTTTGTTTAATGTAGACTCTTATAAACTCTGGTTGGAGAAAGTGTCTCAGAGAGCCAATGGCACGTGTTGTGCCTGTGGTGCCCCCTTTTTTTTTCAGGATAGGGTAAAATGTGTTGCTTATGCTTGAGCTTGCAACAGGCCTCTGTCTTCAGCCCACTTAGAACTGCTCTTGCGGGTGTGTGACACAGATCCTGGCTCTTTCTGTCTCTCATTTTTCAAATTTTCCAACTTACTATATGAGTGAGACTAGTGTAATTCATTAATGTACATGCTAGCATTGTTTTTACATTATAACCGACATGTAAATACTGACTATGCTTTTATAAGATACTAATTATCTTATATTAAAATTAGGGTCACATACCTATATCAAATACGGATCATATCTTTATGGTGAGTGAGTTCAGACTGTTGTGGGTCCTTTGCGACACCTGTGTGCTGTGGCCTGCTGTCTGTTCTACAGCTGTAGACATTCTTTCCTTCTCAGTCAGCTCAGTACCTGTTGAGCAGTTTCCCCATCTCCTTCTCCTCTCCACTTTGTGGGAAAATCAAACTACTTGCAGCTTTAATCTAGAAATCCACGAAAATGGTATGGATTTATCATGATATGCTCCCCCAAATCCCAAAGGAGTTCTTGCTTGTTCATTGACACTTGTACTTCCTGTTGAATTTTTCTCCCTTCCCTCCCTCCCTCCCTCCCTCCCTCCCTCCCTCCCTCCCTCCCTCCCTCTCTGCCTCCCTCCCTCTCTCTTTATTGATAGGGGTTGGTCTCAAAGAGAATCTCCCAGTGAGCTATATCTCTAGTTCTCATTCTACTCTTTATTTTTTTGAAACAGAATTTCACTATTGGCTAATCAGGCCTCTAAAATGCCATCAAACACAGGCTGACCTGAAAGTAGCATAACCCTGCCTCAGCCTGCAGACTGCTGGACTGCAGGCGAGTACCAACAGATTTATCTCATGTGTTTCATTTCCGTTATGGTTCTCGGAGTGTAACTTGCAGCCTCAGGCATGTTGAGCAAGCGCTCTACCCTAAGCTCTATCTGGTTCAGCTTCTTAAACAGATACATTAATTTCTCTGCATAAGCATAGCAGAGGACTACTACAAAGTCAGTAGAAATGTCACAAGATACCAAGACACCATAAAGAGCAGAAAATACAGAAATTTAAGTTATTTTTGCAATGATAGCTGAATAAGGTAAAGTACGTATCTTCAATACCTTTACCTAAAGCAACTTTACATGAAAATATATATTGTACAATGCGAAACAAGAATGGTTTTGTATTCTTTAAGAAATAGTTAAAAATATTGCTTTATCTTAAGCTTTTAAAAAAGTGATACACTATATTTTATCATTATCTTTAGTTTCCCCAAACTCCTCCCAGCTCCTCCCTTCCCACCCAGCTTCCTGTTTACTCATTCCTCTACCTATCTCTCAAAACAAAAACTAGGAGAAACAAGCCAACAAAAATCAAAATTGAAGCATGCACAAAACAAAAAGAGACAGAAAAGAGCAAGGGGAGAAGAAAATCAATGGCAGAAACACCAATCAGAACAGAAAGCACACAGGATACCAACAAATACAGGGTTCGCTTTATGCTGCTGAGCACTCCTAGGCATGTGGCCTGCCCTAGAGCATGATTGATACGTACAGTGTCACTCCAGTGGTGGAAATGGATTTTCCCTTTTCTAGCAGGAATCAATTGAAAATAAATTCTTAATGAAAGGGACTTTGTGTCCATTTCCCCTTCTTGGACAAGCTGGACTTATATCTGGTTTAAACTTGTGCAGGTATTGTGTGTACTGTTACGGTTTCTGAGTTCATGTGTGCATCGGTCCTATTGTGTCTGAGAGACTGTTCCTTGGAGTCATTCACCATAGTGAGTCATAGAATCTTTCTGCCTCTCCTTCTGTACATTTCCCTGAGCTTTGAGGTAAGGGGTTTGATGAAGACATCCAATTTAGGACTGAGTGTTCCAAAGCTCTCTCTCTTTGCACACTCTTCACTGTGGACCTCTGTTCATTTTCATCAACTGCAGCAAGAAGCTTTTCTGATGAGCTTGAGCAGTGTTCTGTTCTGTGTATATAGTAATATGTCATTAGGGATCATTTCATGGCTGTGTTCCTTTAGGAGGATAATCGTATCCCCTATGCCCATGACCCATTGAGTCTTAGGCTATGCATGACATTATATACAAGTTCCATCTCACTGGGTGGATTTTAAATCTAATCAGAAAGTGGTTACTTCCAAAATATTTGGGTGACTGTGGCACTAGTATATCTTGAGGTAGGTCACAGTTGTAAATTGCAAGGTTTGTAGCTGGTGAATTGGTGATTACTTTTCTTCTCTGGTAGCCTACAAAGTACCATCTAGCACCATGAATACTAGTCTAGTCAGTAGGTTGAAGCTTCTAGCTGGGTACCAACTCAATTTCTCCATGTCTGATGACATAAGTGAGTTTTGTCTTCAGTAGTAGGGCCTCACCATCAGCTTATAAAGAGTAACCAAAAGCCTTGCTAACAGCCTGTGATGTTTGGAGGGGTCAATGGGGTCCTTTTGGCCAACAGCTCAACAAGATTAAGCTCATTCCTGACACTGGAGGTTATTACTTGGCATAAAATGCCTATAATTGTGGCATTGTCTCCCCAGTATATGGTGATCTCATTTAAATTCTTGTCATCTGTGTATCTATTTTAGTAACTGTATACAGCAGTAGGTTTTCGGAGGCTTTTCAGAAGGCCTCTAGTGGTTCCTCCCCACGTTCCTCCCTTACCCTGCCCTCTGCTTCCCTCCCAGGGGGCTTCCCTTCTCCTCCCCCTGCTCCCTTTCTAACACTGTTCTGTTTCCCCTCCCTAACCCTCCCCCAGCTCTCTCACTAGCAGCCTAACCTCTGTTGTCATTCACATTGAAACCCATATCTAAAGCTTAAAAGCTTAAGTCCTCTAATAAGAGAGCACATGCCGACTTTGCCTTTGGGGTCTATTTCTAGCTGCATCCATTCACCTGAAAATCTTAGCTTTTAAATGAATCATCCTACTACTCTCTCTAAACTCTTAATCTCAATTATTTATCTTCATAATCACACACTTACCTAACTTAGTACCACACACCAAAATAAGCATGTCTGTGTGTGTGTGTGTGTGTGTGTGTGTGTGTGTGTGTGTGTGTGTGTGTGTGTGTTTATGGATATAAATTGACTGAAGTGAATTACTAAGTTTTACAGGATATCATTCAATTATTTATACTGTTAGACCAATAAACAGCATGGCCCTCATTCACAATCCAGAAGTGTGTGGTGCACACCTACATGTAGTGATTATATGTTGAGAAGCATTGAGAAGCACTCTCATCTTCTTGAAAAGGCCCATAATGAATGACCAGTTCTGATATTTAGAATAAATCCATAAATAATCATCCTGCTTTTAACTGTTGTATGGGAATAGCTTGCCAAAAACACATCAAAGAAACTAGATTTGTTATTACTTTACAGTTATTTTAATTAAGTGTTGATGATAGGATATCTAAGATGCATAGAATCAGAAACTGCGTACTTATGCTGATCAGCAGAATATGCCAGCACAAGTATGTCATTTGTGAGCTAAATTAGTTTAGTAGTAGTTGGAATTAAAATGTGTTAAAAGTATTTTATTCACTGGGGTGTCAGTTGTGTCTGACGGGAGATGTTCATGAAAAACAGAAAAGAAACTAAACAAATTAAGATGAGTAAATTGTAGAAGATCTTTAGAGTCATTCAGATATAATTTACACATCATTACTTTTCTATAGAAAATTTAAGCATCTCCTGGAATTGTAAAAAATTGTTAATATCTGTATGGCTAAAACAAAATAAAGACATCACACTACACTAATGATTTTCAAAGTAATATTCCACAATAGTATTTACTATTGGTAGCATATAACTTCAAAAGCATCAACATACTTACAGTTAATAAGAATTTAGTTGTAAAATATAGAGTAGAAATCTACATAGAGAATATTAGATGATGAGACTTTTAAACATACTTTTTATATTGTAACAAAAATCTATTGTTTTTAAACCTAGTGGTGAATATATTTTGCATGTATTGCCAGCTCTATAAAAAATTATAGCTGACATATTTTTTATTTTCTAAAATTATATTTTCTAGATCATAGAATAATCACCTCATAGAATTATGTAGGACTCAGGCTTTGCTTAATCCAATATGCTGCCCAAACTAGAGAAAAGAGTTATACTAGGCTACACAATGGCTCCTTGGTACCAAGACATAGAGGCGTTTATCGTTTATCCTCATATAATCCATTAAGTTATTGAAGACAATTTATATTTTTCCAGAGCATGTTTCTTTTGCACCTCACATTTTTGTCTAAATGCTGTAGTATATAAACTACATTTTAAAAAATAACATTTTCCTTATGTGTCTTTTATGCTAAAGACTATATTTTAAGAAGACAAAATATTTAAAATTCATACTGAAATATTAGGTCTTTATAGAAAAAATGTATTGTTGAACACAGGTTTCATTTTTTTTTTTCAAGAATTTTATCTATTATGTATACCATATTCTATCTGCTTGTTTGCATGCACACCAGAAGAGGGCATCAGATCTCATCATATAGATGATTGTGAGCCACCATGTGGCTGCTGGAAATTGAACTCATGACCTTTTGAAGGAGCAGCCAATGCTCATAACCTCTAAGCTATCTCTCCAGTCCCCAAACAGGTTTCTAAGATCAGACCTAAGACATATATGCCTTTGAAATATGTTTTAGGGGCTGGAGAGATGGCTCAATTCAATGAGTTCAATGCCCAGAACTCATGTGAAACACAGCTGAGTGAATGTACACACTTGTATCCCAGCACTGGGAAGTGGTGGTAGGTGGAACCTTGGAGCTTGCTTCAGCCTTATATATGTAGTGAGTTCTCCACCAGTGAGAGACCCATGCTGAAAAACAGTGGGCAGCCTCAAGAACATCCAAAACCATTCACTGGCGTCCACACGCATGCACATGTGCATGTGCACATGCACCCACACAAATAAACAAATACACGAGTGCACAAAAGGTAAAATGAATTACGATAAAATATTTCACTATTGCATGTATAGGTAAGGCACTGGAGGAGAAGAGGGGCTGTTTGGAATTGTCGGTTTTTCTGCTGGCTGACCGTTATTTGAAAACCTGGCATTCCAGGACGGAGTACAAAGAGTAGTAGAAAAGAAAGGATCTTTATCTAGTCAGCCTAGGTTGAACTCTCCTGGGCATAGTTAATATGGATATAGCCCTTATAACTCCGGAGCATCTCTGTTCTAGTTCTTTAGAAGGTAGTAGTTTATCTTATGTAGGCAAGTTTAGTTCTTTCCGTCTGGACATACTTTGGTACCTTCTCTCTAAACCAGATCCACTCTCCAGTGCTCTGGTCCATTCTTTACAGTATCAGTTGGTATTGCGTATTTTTAATAGGGACAGATAAATTGACTGGGTGAGATTTTATACAATGTAGCCTAACTTTGTTCTCTTCAGGTAGTTCTGGCCCTCCATTAGTGCTGTTCATGACTCAGTTACTGAGCAACTTAAGGAACCAACCACATATTTGCTTTTGTTCCTCCTCCCTAAAGGGCACTTGCTTGTCTTTCTTGGAGAACTCATAAATTATTATGTCTTAATGAGCAGTTTTATTATAATGATAACACTCTTCTAATCCTCTCATGTACATTTACCACACTCCCCCCACCTGTGTTCTATTCTCTGTCAGCATTTATCTTAAAAACAAAAATAAAAATGTCCAAAGTTTATATATTATCAGAACTCTACTCAAAATGTTTAAGGAAAGAGGAAGAACTTGTTAAATTCTTTCATTTCAATTTTGGCATTTCCTTCAGTCAGAGGGAGGAGACCATATGCTAATTAGTGCTTTATATGCAAATTAACTTGCTTACTGGCCTGTGGCTGGTTGCCTTTTCAGCTTTTCATGTTTGAGTGGTGGTTAGGGGGAAAACAGAGATGCACATTAAGTGAATGGTCACACAGTTGCTGGGGGCCTGTGACGAAATGCTAAGTCCAGCAGTTCTTTAGCTTGGTCTTAAGAATGAGACTTGCACATTATCCTGTTCTGGGAGCAGAGTCAGAGGTGGGAAACTAAAACGGCAGTGAAGAAATTCCATCTTCGGTTATTTTAATGAATTTTAAAAAGGAAGACCTTCTGATTTAAAATGTATCAAAAGCATTTTCAAAACAAATTTATAGGTTATATTTTGTTATAAATGTAATAGAATAAGGAATAAGTGATAACCTTCCTTTTAAAAGAAGCAGTTTAAAATTATGAATTATTCTTATTAGAATAGAAAAATAATCCATTAAAAATTAATGACATTTATTTTTAAGTAGATTATGATCCTAAGTGACATAATTTTATTCTGAGCTTATGCTCCTGTTAGGTATCGTCAGCCTTACATTTTGTCATCACACAGTTACTGATTGTCTAGTATTATATATTTGTTTTCCTTTAGCCCATCTCTTAGGTTTAGTCAGTTTGAGCTGCTATAATGACAGTACTGTAGACTATTTAGGGCGATTTAAGTAACAGACCTATTCCTCCAAGTCCCAATGACCTGGGCTGAGGACATAGCTCCATCAGTAGAGAGTTTTGTAGTATGCTTACACGAAGGAAGCTCTGTTTCCTAGCACCCAGTTAGCCTAGCATGATGGCAAACATACATCCCAACTCTTAGGAGGTAGAGGCAGGAGAATGAATTCTAAATTGAATGTCATCCTCAGCTCTATAGAAAGCTGAGTTATATGAGAGCTTGTCTCAAAAAATAAAAGAACCACCAAAACCCCTAGAAATCCAAGCAGCTTTGTATTCAGTTCCCTTCACCATACAGAAAGAACCTTGTCTTAGCTATCTGGTTGGAATGCAAGCCAGATTATCATGTGCTATAAAGAACCTCATCCCATTCAGATGATCCAATTGGGAAACTGGAAAAAAATTCATCCTAAGATTTGCAGCCACTTAGAGCTGTTTGATGGAGTAAGGATGCTGCAATACAGCTTCCAGGGAAGAGCTTTCATTGGTACTTGACATTTGGTGAAGAGAACATTCTATTTGTTCCAAATTAGGGGACTGATGCACAGGACATTTTTCCAGAAAAATATTTCTCAGATTAGTAATAACATTGTGAGCCTTGAGGAACCCCAGGGAGAGAACAGTAAGTTTATCAGCTTTGTTCACTGACAAATCCAACCCCTAAGGCTGTGCCCGGTGAGTGCTCAGTAAGTTACTTGTCAAATGAGGGATTTCATCACTCTCTTCTCAAATTACTGGGCACTTCTCTTTGCTCCTCCAGTTGACCATTAGTGTCTCATAACAGTGAAAACCATTGTGTGTCTCTGTATTTCTTCCCTAACCATTGATTTCTTTTATTTTTGAAAATATGGTTCTTCTCTCCAAATGCTTGATAAAGATGGCTTGTATCTTAGAAGCATGTGCCTTTTTCCTCACTTCTTCCTACTTGTACATGATTCAAATGTCTATAGCTGTAAAGTATACTTATCTTTGTATTTAAAAGCAAAGGAGATAGGACTTATCCCAGAATCATGAATCCCTTGTTTCATAGGGAACTTTAAAAACCATCTGTTCCAACTTCTTTATTTTAAGGTTAAGAAAACTGCAGCCCCCAGAGCTTACAGCTCAAGGCCATCCTACTAATTAGTTATGCTACAAATACTAGCATCCAAGCTCTAGCCTCACACAGATTTTTTCACATACATTATAAATAACTTTTCCCAGGGATTTGATGCCCTACTTAAATCAAAAACCAAAAATGAAACAAAACAAATTGCCTCAAATACAAAGAATAAGCTTATTTTCAGGGCTAAGGAGTCTTTGAAGAACATGTTTACCCTAAATTAAGAATGCAGAGAGTACCAGCATGTCTACAGATACTTATAACTCATATTACCAGTGGATAATCTGTGACCTAGATTAGTATTTTACCATAGCTTCATTTAACTGACTTCCTAATGGTGAAGTGCAGATGCCGGTATAGAATTCTCAACTGATGCAGTGCAGACAGTTTGGTACTCTAATGCTGTGTTTACAGAAGCTAACTCATCAGACAGATAAGACGTAGGTGGCTGTCTGGCTTCCTTAGAATTGGATTTATACATTAGAATTTACAGCAACATTAATTTTATTAAAAAAATACTTTTACAAAACCATTCTTTATAATTTAGATAGAAATATTTCTAAAAATCCTAATGAGCTAGAATTTTTTTGTCATGTATGCTTTGTGAAGATAGATTAGTGACATCCTCCCATCTGCCTCTTTTTCTTTCCTCTCTCTCTCCCTCCTATCCTTCCTGCCTTTACCAAAATGCAGAGGGATTATTTTTGGAGAAAAGCATATAAGGAAATAGGCTGTCTAAACCAAAGTCTGTCTTCCAATATTATTTTAGAGGGAGCTATACATCCCTAGCCCTACATATAGTGATGTTCTCTCACGACAGCCTTAGATAACTTCCCTAAGGTACAGATACTCTTATTCAAGTGTATTGATTCATAATTCAGTCCAGAGGTCAGATGATCCATGAAATCAACACTGTAGCATCTTTTCACATTAGGTAAGCATGTCAGTCCCAAGCTCTGTATTTCAAATAAGGTTTTTTAAGTTATTTAACCCAGCACTTGGTATTTAGTGATATATTTCACATTTTTTGACCTGTACTTTATTTCCAACTGATTTTATTGTAAGTAGAAATTATTAATAAGTTACATTTCTCCATATTTCAGTAAGCTGATATTACATGTTGAATTTGTAACTATATCATGAAACATCACTTTGTAAAGAAGACACAGCTATTATATAACTAATAATATAATACCTAACTATTAAATTTAGAAGTGAATCCAAAATTAAAAATTAAAATTGTGTAAGTAAAATTGGATTATTTAGAAGAGAACCTGGATATTGGAGGCTTCAAGCTGGCAATATGTAGTTACTTACTAGGAGAGCTAACTCTGGTCACATCCACAAAAGCTAAACTTTTTTATAATTAACATTGTTAAAATAGGAACGTCTACTCAAGGTCTAACACCAGGGGATAACTCGATTGCCTGAACGGTCCACCACTTTTGCCCAGTGAAATGATCTCCTGGGAGCACATGACACACAGGGACATAAAGGTCATGGCACACTGCTCATTGTGAACATCATCTTGTTAGCTTCTCAGACCACAAAATACACCATAGGAGCAAATCTGCATGGCACGCGTTTCTCAAGACCTTATTGATGTAGACAAGTCTCTTATTTATAAAAGATACAAATCAGGTTTAATAATGTAAAATGTTGTAAACCTGATATGCAAAGTTTTTATCAACTTGCTGTTTATTAAATTGATAGTGTACATTAAGCTATTCTTGATATTTTAATTCATATGCAGTCTATTAAAAATAAGTAGCTGCTTATTTTATATTTAAAGGATTTTGTATTTATGTAACTATATTAATATATACATCACCAAAATAATAAGTATTTATATTTATTAAAATATATAATAAAATAAGAACTTTAAATAGTTTAATGACCTTCTAGAAATGAGCACCAAGTCTAAGGAGTCAAGTATTGGACACTGACCTATAGGCACTGGCTACAAAGACACTTCCAGATTCTTAGTTTCCTACTTAGTTTCCAGGGGGACCTTTGCTTCATCCAACAACATAAATTAACAACACTTTTAAAAGAAGACCCTTTCCCTTTTGGTTAAATGTATACAGTTCAAAATATACTACAATCAAAATATGGAAAGGAGCTTTACCCCTAAAGCTTATAGTTAATCTTATAACAAACTCATAATGGGAGAAGCCAACTATGGAGACCCTTAGAGAACAATGCAGTCTCCCATAGAACAGCAGTGGAGGGGTGAAATTGATAGCTTTCATTTATTTGAAAATTGATAATGAATGCTTATAATTTATTCAGAAGCATAATTCAGAATCTCTCTTGTATAGTGCAATAAGCATCTCGTCTTCAAAGAGTTTTTGGTTCTTTATCTTTTCCTTGGTATTATTATTTAGAAATTTGTATTTTTAATTACTATAGTTAATCATCTTTGATGGTTTCATATTTCCTTTAGAAATTTCCAAGATACTCTACAAAATGCCTTGACACTTTTCTTGGAAGCTTTTATTCTGTTGAAAACAGCCACATAGGAAAATTAATTGTATGATTTGTATTCTGAGTTTTCAAACTGTTCGGTTTTAGATTTGTATTCCCCTGTTCTGATTTGTGGTTTATCTATTGTCTTTAATAGCCTTTCATGTCACCCCGGTACCCTGGAGGCCCAAGGCCCCCACTGAGGATACCTAACCAGGTAAGGCGCATGTGAGACCTACACTCTTTAAAAGATCTCCGAAATATCACAACATGCCATCATCTGTTATCCTCACTTACTGCTACTTCTGGTAACGTGTAATCTGCTTGCAGGCCACATAGCCACTCTTTGTGCTGACTTACTTTCTGTGAAGTTTTGTCGGAGCACAGAAGCGCATATAACCTCATGCTTTGTCTGTAACTACACACCTTTGTAAACTTGAGGAGTCATAGTGTGTGTGGCATGCAGCCCTGCAGTATTTACAATCTGTGTATTTCCAGTAAATGATTGGTTGACTTGTGGAGCTAATTTTGCTAAATGATGCTCATTCCCTTAGTGAAATTTTTTTTATAACATACTTTGGTTTGTTTTCTATACTATAAAATCCATATATATTGTGCCTTGCTATAAAGATATGTAGGCAAGTAGTTAAGTGCATCTTGAAGGGCTAATTCTGAATATTTAATGATAAATTTTCCAGGTTCTTCAAGTATTCTCAGTTTCTAAATGTTTCATTTTTGATGTGATTTTTAACCAACATCATAAGTTCTTATTTACTAAAAAGAATAATACACTTTTTATTTGCAAAGGGTTTACAGTTTAGTTTTAGGATGTGGGTATGTTCAGATTTGTCTATAGTAAAAGATGAAATTAAATGTGTAACTGTGTCATTTGTTCAGTCATAGGAATAGTTCAGTTTTACCTCAAAATAAGATAAAATCATTTTAAGTTCTTTGTCATGCTTTTCTTTTTATTTCTGTATTTTTCCACTATCAAAATGGAACAAGAAATTTACAGTTATTAATCACTTGTAACACTATAATTTTAGTTTTGTTATTCAAATTCTTACTGAGATTATGCTGAGCCAGGAAGTGGTAGTGCACACCTTTAATTCCAGTACTAAGGAGGCAGAGACTAATAGATTTCTGTGAGTTTGAGGCCAGCCTGGTCTACATGGTAAGTTTCATGGCAACCAGAGCTGTCTCAAAAACACCAAACTAAAGGAAGGAAGGGAAAGAGGGAGGGAGGAAGGAAGAAAGAGAGATTCTGCTATATCTTTGAAGTACCCTGCCTTGTTGGCATCTGTCTGATGCATATCAGGAAGTGCCAGCCTCCAGGTTCACCTCTAGCCGGGCAGGAAGGTTTTAGAAGAAGCCAGTGCTGGCCTATCCCCATGGCAGCAGCTGGAGCTTCTTCACTTGCTGACTGAATGTGCCTTCAGTTTCTGGGAGCAGAGAACATGCCCTGCAACAGGATAGAGCAGTACACAGATGGTAAGAGTGTCGGCATGGAGGCATCTTATTTTTCTGTGTGATGAACCTGGGTATATATCAACAGATACTTACATAGGGGCATGAACCTTTTAATTTTCATTTGTTAAGGATAAAATCCTTCTATTTTGATGTTTGAAACATTCCATCCCTAGCATTATATTTTGTGTAGATCTAGAAAAGTCCTTTGAAATTCAGCATAAATATATTATTATTATACCTTTATTCTTTAGTAATAATGAGAACGTGATGTAATTATTAGAGCTATACATTTGATACATTTCCGTGCCGTGTTTAAGACACGATGGGGGCATGAGGACTGTAGGTTGAATTTCAGAGCTCATCTAAAAGCTGGATTTGGTTTGTGGCTCTGACGCTTTGGAGTTAGAGGTAAGGTAACCTTCAAGGCAAGCTGGCTGGTGAGACTGGTTGGCTCTAACTGGCTAGCTCTATGTTCTGTGAAAGAGCAAGCCCTGGTGAATGAAGTGTGATGGAAGGACACCTGGCATCAACCTCTGTCCTCACCATACGTGCACTCACATGTGCATGCACACACATGTACTCACACATACATGAATGCACCCAAACACGATGCTGTGTTAAGTCCCATGATCTATAAAATTTAACAAAATACAATACAAACTTAAACAGCCTATATTCACATACATTGTTTAAAATTTTTTGACAGAATTTCCCTAAATAGCCTAGGTTGACCTCAAAATCTTTAACCTCCTGCCTCAGCCTTTTGAGTGCTCAGGTTAAAGTGGAGTCCGAGGTTTGAAAGTTCTTTAAACAACCATGTAAGGACTGTTTTTGTAAAGAAGTAATCAGAAATCAAACGTAAGAGCTGTTACCGCAGGGTGTTGTGGTGAGTCCACACCCTCCTGCCACCTGTGCTTCCACAAATGACCTGACCCAAACGTCTATTGCCTGAACTTAAATTACTTCCCATTTGCAGTTTCTCAAAGAGTCCCGGTAGTAATTCAGATCATACTGTTTTAGGATGTGTTTAATAGATTTAGGATCAGAGCGTGTTCAGAGAAATGTTTTTTTCAGCTTAACTATTTGTTAATTAAAGCATAATGGGCAGAATTATTTTTGTTACTAATTGTAGTGACGTCATCTATTGAGAAAATATTAGCATTTATAATTATGTTGTATTTAATTTGATTATAATATAATGATTTTTTTTGTTTGTAGTTTGTACAAAGTTGAAACCGAAAGTAAAGCATTCTTTTTCCAGTGGTCGTGGCTTGTCATTTGGGATCTGTGTAAGGTCTCTAGAGAACAGGGCCTCTACTTTCATGTTTACTAATTATTAGGTTACATATTTTAGTTTTTCTGAGATGTTTTTATGGTTCTGCATTAGCTCCACAATAGCTTATACTATTTATTATGCTATTTATTAATAAGACTGGGTACTTGGAATATGTTATGAAGCCATTGTGCTTAAAAGTACAGAAATAGGCATTCGTGTCTAAAATGATATGTCAGATAACAAAAGTATACAGTAGAGTGGAGAATATGGAGAATAAATGTTCATGAAGAGATTAATGAAGCAAAAAGTAAATTCACAAAATACAAGTGGTTCACAGCTTTAGGCTGGAATCAGTTCGGCTCTTAGAAGGTGCATCATGAGTTGTTGAAATGTTCATAACCTGAAGTGAAGCAGCTCTTTGTAGTTCTCACAGATAAACTGCCTAAATGTAAAAGTTCATCACATTTATCCAGTGCTGTTATGCAATCAAAACAATATATGAGGTGCCTGTGGTGGAATGACATCAAGAATAAGCTATTTATGGATTTTTATTGCCTTTAATTCTTACCATTTTTAAAATAGATATGTGAGTTGAGATTATATGAGGCATACCCAGTTCATCTTATAGGCCATGTTTAAACTTAATTCTCTAAACACATATGAACATAGTATCCAGATCTTCAGGAATACCTGTTAAATATAGATGAGTAATTAAAGTATTATGCACATAATGAAATCATATATATGTGTGTGTATATACATATATATATTAAAAGATATGCTGTGGAATAAAATCTGCTCCAGTGCTACTGTGAATATCCTAAGAAATGTAAGAAAGAAGGCACAAGCATGTAAGTACACGCAAATAAATCACAAGCTCATTGTTCCTGTCATATACTCACATTGTGAAAAAAATTAAGGACCATATACTTAATTTCTGAGTGATAGGATTATGAATGATTTTGTTATTAGAAAATTTTATTGTGTCCACAGTTCCCATTGAGCAAGTATTATACTTGTAATTAGAGAAAACACTAACTGTAAACATAGAGGAATGAAAATGTTATACTTTGAATAAGATTAACCTTTTAAAATATTTATCGCACTATTCCTGAAATGGGAAGAAGACAGATAGAATGGACACTAAGGATAGGTTAATCCTGAAAATACGTAATGACTTTTCAGATAAGAAAAAAAAAACCAGCTGGCATTTGAAGCAAAGAAAGAGATGTTTAGACAGTTGCAGCCCCATCTCTTGAGAGGCCTGAGAAGGAGGATTGCTGAGTGCAAGCTCAACCTGGCTGCATAATGAGATTCTGTTTCAAAAAGCAAAAATGTAGACACTCACTTAAAAATTGAAATTTTACCATAGCACCATGTACCCCAGTTGCTTACATTTCAGTCTACACACCCTGCATAGCATGCTCTCCTACTGAGAACCACTGCTTCTTGCATCTTCTATAGGTATTTTTTATGCCTTGTTAAACTTTTTGCATCTGAAGTTTGGCTTTTATTTAGTGCTGTCAGAGTGAAATGTAAGAAAGTTCGAGATGCATATCGAGGAATGCGTTTTTCTGAGTGGGTAACAAGCCCTGAAGCAGCTATGAAAACTCTCAATGTTTAGCCTTAAATATAAACCCAATGCATCGCTCGCTCAGTCTAAAGTTGATGACAAAAACAGGTAAAGTTGGTTCTTTGGACAGTTCAAAAAGTTAGTTTCAATCATAGAATCCCCCTATTTTATTGGAATTACAGTATTCTGAAATGATTATTGGAAGTTCAACAAGACCACATTAAAAATATTTCCTTATAATTTTGAATTTGAGTATATTGGGATATATGTGTTTTTTCAAACTATTTCTCCCATTTAATGAAGAAGAAACAAAAGGAAAAGTACAATATGCTTGAAAACAAACAAGCAAACAAACAAAATAAAAGAGTTCATTTTCTTTCAGCCCAAGGAAAGAATCCAGTGTGGGCATCTCATAGCAAGTCATGGTTGTACTGACATCTGATACAGTGTATGTTTCCGACATGACATGTTCTTTTATTTTCTAGTTATTTTAACTTGCGTTTATATATAATTAAGAATATATAGTGACATACTTTATTAGAAATATAATAGCCTATACAAAGTCCATTCAGTAAAAGATACTTGGTGAGGTTTATAAATATGGGGACCATTCTCAGTGAAGTCATTGATCAGTGAATAAGTATTGAAAATCTATTTTATCTTTTTAATTTTTAGTTTTAAATTATCATACAAGGTATTAGGCATGGTACATCATTTTTGACAAGGTGTGTTAGGAAACTCTATCCCTGTGATCTCCCCTGCCCCTTTCCCCAATCTCTTTACCTCTCTCATGTCTGTGGATGCATCTGCCCACCTGTCGACCTTCTTATTACCTGTTTTACTGTCTCCTTTCTCATGTGTGTTGGGCCTGACCCATATTTACACACACACACACACACACACACACACACACACACACACAGATACACATACACCACACACACACCATACACACTCTCTCACACACACAGATACACATACACCACACACACACATACACCACACACACACCATACACACTCACACACACAGATACACATACACCACACACACACAGACACACACACGTGCACATACACACAGACACAGACATATACACAGACACATACACACCATACACACTCTCACACACACAGATACACATACACACACAGAGACATACACCACACACACAGAGGTGCACATACACACAGACACAGACACACAGACACACTCACACACACCATATCACATCACATGTGTAAATGCATGTGCATAACTGTCCAGGAAGCAGGAAATGCTCTTTTCTTCTTGAGTTTGGGTCACCTCAGTTAATATCAAGTCTTAGCCATTTTCTTGCAAATTCCATGATTTCACTTTTTTTATATAACTGAGTAGTACTCCATTGTGAATATGTTCCACATTTTCTTTGTCCATTCATCTGTTGGTGATTATCTACTGGATAGTTCTATTTCCTTGCTATTATGAATAGCATAATAATAAACACGAATAAGCAAACATCTCTGTAGTAGGATATGGGTTCCTGTAGGCACGCGTCTGGGAATGGTTTAGCTGAGCTGTGAAGTAGTTATATTTTTACTCCTTCTTACTGGTGTCCATAGTATCACTTCCCCAGAATTATAAAGGTTCCTATTTCCTTAGAGCCTCACTGTGGTTTGGGGCTTTTTGCTCTTTTGTTTTGGTTGGATTCCTTGACGAGGGCCATTCTGACTAGGGTGATGTGGGGTCTTAAAGTAGTTTTAAATTGTACCCCAATGACTAGGGGTTTTTGAGCTCTTTTTAAAAATTTTACTTGTCATTTTGGTTTTTTGTTTTGTGAACTATTGATTTCATTAGCCCATTTGTTGATAGCCAGTTTTCTTTGGTAGTGGGTGTGTTTTATTTTGTGCAGTTCTTTATAAATTCTGGATATTGGGCCCTTTTGTCAAATGTTCGGCGTCAGTTAGTACCTTTGTTTCATTTCTAGGTCCTCTATTCTGTTACATTGGTTTGCCCTCCACACCCCTGTGCCATTCTGTCTTTGTGAGTGGAGTGGCCTCCAGATGCTCTTTCGGTTTAAGAGTGATGGCTTTGGCTAGTCATGGTTGTCTTAGGGCTTCTTTACCTGTGGGGGAGAAAAAACACAAACAAATAACCAAAACAACAACAACAAACAAACACGATGTACAACCTCGGTAAAATGTTTATTCCATTTTAGACTTGCAGGTCACCGTCCATCACTTGGGAAGTCAGGTGATGGACCAAGCAAGGAACTGAAGGCGCTATGAAGGCACTGTGAAGGAGTGCTGTGTGATAGCTGCCTCCTCATAGCTTGTCAGTCTGCTTTCTTACAGCACTGAGGAGCCCAGTCCGGGGCTGGAACCACATGCAGTAAGCTGGGTCCACACACGTCTACAGGCCAGTCTGCTGGAGGCACATTCTCAGCTAAGGGTCTACCTTTCCAAATGACTGTACCTTATGTAGTTGACATAAAACTAGCCAGTACAATTGACCTCTTGGGAACTTGGCACACAAACATATGACTTTTCAACTACAACCTTTTCTTTCTTCATCTGTCTTCAAGATGTCATATTTGCATTACTATTACAATATAAAACATTCCAACTTTTAAAAGTCTTACGACCTTTCAAATATTCGGGCACTTTAAAAATCAGACACTTTAAAACATCCAAAGCCTTTTTCAAAGTTCAAAGGTTCTAGAAAATATCTCTAAAGTATCCAAGTATAAAACATCCCATCTCTGAAATTTCAAGGTCTCTCAATTTTGGACTCCTGTAAAATCAAAACTAAGTTACATGCTTTCTTTTTGTTTGTTCTCTGAACAAAATGTCCTTTGTAAGAATACAGGACTCTCTAGTGTCCATCTGTAAACACTTTAGAGAAACAAGGCCAAGTATTCTGCCTGGATTTTGACTGTGCATTTTTTTGAATTTTATATATTTATTTTACATCTTGGCTGCAGTTTCTCCTCTTAGTCCCTCCCTCCCCATCCCCAACTCTTTGGTTCCCCCTCCTCCACTCCTCCATTTCTGTTTAGGAAAGGGCAGGTCTCTTATGGAAACAAAACATGGCATATCAAGTTGCAGGAAGACTAAGCACCTCACCATATATTAAGGCTGGGTAAGGTGGCCTGGTATGAGGACTAGCATTCCAAAAGCCAGAGAAAAGTCAAAGACAGTCCCTGCTCCCACTGTTAAGATCCCACAAGAGACCAAGCTACACAACTATAACATATATGCAGGGGGCCTGTGTCAGTCCCGTGCAGGCTCTCTGGTTGTTGTCCAGTCTCTGTGAGCCCTTGTGAGCCTATGTTAAGTGATTCTGTGGGTTTTCTTGTGATGTCCTTGACCACTCTGGCTGCTACAATCTCTCCCTCTTCTGGGATTCCCCAAGCTCTGTCTAATGTTTGGCTGTGGGTCTGAATCTATTTCCATCAATGGCTGGATGGAGCCTCTTAATGACAGTTAGGATAGGAACCAGTGTTGTCACAAGAGATGGCCAGTTCAGACTACATATTTGTAGCTAGGAGTCTTAGCTGGGGTCATCCTTGTAAATTCCTAGGAGATCCCCTATGCCGTGTTTTCACCTGGCCCCCAGAGGACCCCCTCTCCAGTAGTCTCTTTCAGTACTCTTTCCCTGGCCCCCCAACCTGATTGCTCATTTCCATCCCCACCTGTCTACAGTTCAGTCACAAAAATCTCTTTTATCTCCCCTTCCAGGGAGAACTAGGCACCCCTCCCCCACCCTCTGCCCCTTCCTTGTTACCTAGTTTCTCTGGGTTTGTGGATTGTAGCATACAGCTCATATCCACTTGTGAGCGAGTACACAACATGTTTGTCTTTCTGGGTCTGGGTAACCTAACTAAGAATGATTTTTTTTCTAGTTCCATACATTTGCCTTCAGGATTTCTGATGTTATTGTTTTTAACAGCTGAGTAATACTCCATGGTGTAAATGCACTACATTTTCTTTATTCATTCACTAGTTGGGGACATTGAGGTTGTTTTGGGTTCTGGATATTGCAAATAAAGCTGTTAAGAATATGGTTGAGCAAATGGCCTTGTGGTATGATTGAGCATCCTTTGGATATATGCCCAAGAATAGTATATCTGGGTCTTGATTCCCAGTTTTCTGAGAAGCTGCCATATTGATAGGCAAATCAAAATAATTCTGAGATTCTATCTGTTCTAATTTCTTTCTCTGGGAGTTCATTGTTTATATATGCAACAGTTAATTTGTCTTGTTCATTGATTTTGTGTCCTAAAACTTTACTTAAAATGTTTCTTATAGATCTAAAAGCTTTCCAGTTGATCCTTTAGGGTGTTTTATTTGTAGGTAGAGATAGATTAACATATTTATTCCTTATTTTTGTTTCATGTGTGCCTTTTTAAAAAAATCGAACCCCATAATGAAGACACATAGCACTATAAATGAATCAGAGAGTGACAGTGAGTGTCCTTGTCTCGTTCCTGTGTTCAGGGGACCAGTAATGTCTCATTTTGGGATAATATTAGTTATAGGCTTTGTGTGTGCGTGTATACATACATACATACATACATACATACATACACACACATACACACACATACATGCATGCATGCATACATACATACACACACATACACACATACATGCATGCATGCATGCATACATACACACACACACATACATACATACATACATACATAATACATACATGTGTACATACATGTGGATCTTTTCACTCTTTTTGTCAGTTTAACTACGGATTTGTCAACATTACTAACTTTTTCAAAGAACTGACTCTTTGATTTTATGTGTTCTTTTCATCTATATTTCATTAATTCTTATTTTAATTTTTATTACTTCTTTCCATCTGCTGTGTTTGATATTGGCTTCTTATTCGTCTAGAATTTTGAGTGCATCATTAGGTTGTTTATTTGAGATATCTCTAGTTTTGTAATATGAACCCCTTTATCTATAAATTTTCCTCTTAGGACTGCATTGGCTATGTATCAAAGGATGATATATTGTATTGTTATTTGATATAGGAATTTTTAATTTCCTCTCATATTTCTCTAATGATTTACTGTTCATTCAAAAGTATATTATTCAATCTCTTAAGTACTTTTGTATTGCATAGTTTTTATTAATATTGCTGTCAGTATCTTCCACTTACTACCTACACCAGAGCCACACTGCAAAAGCTACAAGTGTGGTTGGAAGATACAGTCTATTAGGCAAATAAGTACACTGATTAGTTACATAAGAAAATACATGGACGATAATAAAGACCACAGTTCCTCCTGTTGGATAAAATATTGACAAGCCTACGTAGGAGGCAAAAATAATCCAAGGGTATCAGATTTTGAACTTAAGTATTGAATGGGTAATGTGCAGTGAATTTACTGTATATGTATGTACAGCATATGAATTTGTTATTAACATTCATAGATTTTTTAAAGCTCATTGGTTACCACAAGTGACCAATGCACCCAAGAAACAAGACTGTTGCCCATATCATGATGCTTAAATGTTGTGCTTATCAAAAGAATCAAAGCTCTTTGAAGAAGGAGATACTCCAAGAGCTAGGCCAGAATAAAAAGCTTGTCCACTCTGGAGAGTCTTACTCCAGAAAGTAACAAACTGATAAAACCTGAACTCAGATCCAGATCCACATAAGATGCAGGCACAGCAGCATGCACCCATCATCCTAGTGCTCATGGACAGCCAATTCCATGTGACTGAGGAGCTCCAGCTTCAGCAAAGATCCTTGTCCCAAAAAATAGAGTGGAGAGCAATTGAAGACTCCTGGTATCAACTTCCAACTCCACACACAAAAACACATATACACATATACTACACACATACACAAAAGGAATAGATAATTGAAGGATTATCACCAAATGAATGAAATAGGGCCCATGAATAGTAAATTAGTAAATACAACATTTTTATGCTAAATGTCAGCCAGTAAACATAGAAGCAATGATGTGCATGGAGTTTCTCCATATGACAATCATCTCAGTGGTTAGGGCTTAGTGTTAAAGCTAACAAGGGAGTGTAAGGAATAAATATTAACAATATTAGAATAGTTCTGAAAATAAAACAATCAGTTGCAGGGTAGAGATGATGTCCTTATCATATAGAAATCTGACAGGTACTAGCACAATCAGATGATAAAGCTTAAGATCACCAGTAGTGGGTGAGTTGGCATCCTGAACCCTCAGATGTGGTACACAGAGAAGAACAGCATAGTCTCTCTTATTAAGAAAACATGACCTGAGTCCAGGTCATGGAAAGAATATCAGAGTCACCCTGTAAAATATATGGCCTGTTCTCCTTACAGCCATTGAGGGGTGATAGAGAAGGGTTGGCATGGTCGGGAAAACCTGGAATTATTTCTAGTTAGAAAAGCAGGAAGAATCGTGGCAGCTTAAGGCAATACATGCTTCATGGTGTGCTGGTACCAGGAGGAAGCGAGAGAAGTGACAGGACTTAGCTGGAGGTTCTGCTGTATCAGGGGATTTCCTGACTTGAAATATTAAGATAACAAGGTACTCCATTTGCATCTTGATCTCAAGATCCTGAAAATAATTTTTGATTGGGGAAGGGGAGGAGATGGTAGGGCAAAGGTTAATGTTGGCCTCTGAGGACTCTGGGTTGGACTATACAGGAATGCTTCATATGTTATGCAATTATAAGGTTTGTCTCAAGAATTGTGTAAGGATGTGACCCCAAAACAGATTTCAAAGATGTCAGCAGTAGCCACATAAGGGTTCGTGAGAAGAAAAGCATACCAAATGTTTATCCAATACCAGTTGGTCAGCTCAGAAGTCAGACATAAAGTAACATGACATAAACAGAGCCAGCACTATACAGACTGATTAGGTCTATTTATGTATTTAGAAATATGAAATTAGGAACACATACACAAGTATGTATGTATGTATGTGTATATGTGTATATGTATGTGTATGTGTGTATGTGTGTATATATGTATGTGTATGTATATATGTATGTGTATGTGTATGTATGTGTGTATGTATATATGGTATGTGTATGTGTGTATATATGTATGTGTATGTATGTGTGTATGTATGCGTGTATGTAACAGTTATTGAAAATAAAGGGCATGAATCTGAAGGAAAGCAAGGACAGGTATATGGAGGAGTTTAGAGGGAGGAAAGGGAAAGGGGAATAATGTAATATATTCTCAAAAATATAAGAAATAATTTTTAAATGGGTTGTAAATATCCTTACAAAGTATATGCTCAGCAAGTGTACATTTGGTGTGCTTGCAGGCAACAAAAGCAAAAAAATCTAAGTTAAAAACACAAAAAGAAACTCGAGTCTTCTACTACCTGCCATAGTAACAATTAAGAAGACTTTTCCAATCTGCATGATAGCTATTAAATTTCTTTTTAAAATATTTGAATATTTAATTTGATAAGCTTTTTCCAGTTTAAGTTAAATTAGAAGTCTTTATAGAAATGTATTTCAGTATCCCTATTAAATTACATTTGAAGATGTAATATACTTATAAGGAAGAAATAGGGTGGTTTATTGTAGACTTATTTCCACAATATTTATGTACAAGATTGGATAAAGCAGTATTTCTTTTATTTATTTATTTTTAAGACAGGGTTTCTCTGTATAGCCCTGGCTGTACTCGAACTCTCTCTGTAGACCAAGTTGGCCTTGAACCTTCACCTGCCTCTACCTCCCTCTGCTGGGATTAAAGATGTGCCACCAACACCACGTGGCCCAGAACAGAATTTCTTTTATAACCAAAATCTTACATTAAGGATGTACACAGATGAAGCTTATAAAATGAATGAGAAATTGGAAGATCTTGAGAGAGATTCAAATGCATTATATACTTGTAGAAATCTAAAAGGGAAATATCTAAAGCACATGTGTCGTAAATATTTACAATATTGCTTTTTACTTTTGTTTTACTAATTGCTAGGCGCTTGGAGGTGTCCCAGGAAGTCAGCCATTGCTCCCTAGTGGAATGGACCCTACACGACAACAAGGTAATTAGAGGTGAAGCTGAGCGGTGAATGGTGAGGCAGTTCTTTAAGAACTTCACTGGTATAAGTACTCCATATAGCTTTTTACCAGATGTATTTTCACAGCAGCATGACTAAATGGTTTATATCTCCAGCTAATTCTTAATAATGCACAATAGCAAGTTAAAGGTGTTGACATAAGAGACAAAATACTAAAATACCCCCAATCTGGTATATGACTTTGGAGGAAGTGTAATTATACGTTTATCAGTTCCTCTGCCTTTTCAGATAGAGGACTTAGTGCCCATAGATAGGAAGAGTGCACAGTAACAAGTGACCTAGTCCTTCCATGGAGATATTTAGGGACCATGGATAGCGGAGGCTGTATTCCAGGAAATATTGTCCCAAGGAAAAGGGAGCAAAGGCTGTGAGGGAAGTAATTCAGTGCAGAGAAGGAAGAGAATTTTAGCCAAGGAACCAATAGAGAGTGTGGGACAGGTGCTAGCCAAACAAGCTGGGGCAGTGCGCTGATTGGCACGGTTCTCCAGCACGGAGGGAGCTGATCGCAGTGTAGTGCTCATAGCTGTGCCCTTGCTAATCTCTTCATGCTTCCTTTAGGACATCCAAATATGGGTGGACCAATGCAGAGAATGACTCCTCCAAGAGGGATGGTGCCCTTAGGACCACAGGTAAATAATGGGCCTGAGGGAGATGCTAGGTTGCTGCCTCCTGATAAGAGGCCATTGTTTGCTGGGTGTTAGCATATGCACTGGAGTATTGACAGACCTCAGGGTTGACTGCATTGGACACAGATCTACTATAAAATTCTGGGATTAAAAACACACTAGGTTCTATGCTTTATGTTATATATAATGGTTTTATATTATTAAAAAATACAAAAGATTGTAAAAACTTACTTCTGGCTGATAATCCCTTCTGATGACTTTTAGCCACTGTTTATTACGTTAGTGTGAATGCTTCCTTTGCACAGAGAATAGTTTATTTTTCTATCTGTATTAGCAGTATCTTTTATATCTATTTCTATTAATATGAAGGAAATAAAGTACCTTGGTATAAATTTACCTCAGAAACACCAACAATAACTATAAAAGTTACAGCACACAAAAAGGGATTAATGAAAATTAATTATAAATACCATGCATTTAAACAAAAACAAGAACCATGCTCATGAATGGCGTAGGAGAGAAAGTTGAAGTAAAATATTTGGAATGGCAGGAATCTCATTGCATAGTTACAACATGTCACCTCCCAAGTGAAATGTGTGCATCAAAAAGATAAGTTTCATTTCCTGAAAGGTAGTTAAAGATCATTTCCCAAGCCATTTAGGCACCACCCAGGGGTAAACCACCTTGTCTCAGACCTGTATTGTAGAAACGGGCTCTGGAATGATATGTGTAGCTATATGCACAGACAAAATAAACACACGTTTGTTTTGCTTGAGACAAGGTCCCACTGTGTAGCCCTAGCTGGCCTGGAAATTATTCTATAGACCAAACTGATTGAATTCACAGAAATCCTCTTGCTTCTGAATCCCCAGAGTGCTAGGATTAAAGGTCTGTGCCACCAACCAGTTTCCCTAATTTTTCCATAAATATCACCTCTGTAGTTTTTGACCTTAAGGTATATGTAATAAAGTGAGATAGTCATTTCTGGTAATAACTTAAGTCCTAAACAAAGAAATATACTTAGTATAATGGTTCTTAAGTACTGTGAATTGAGCACACAGAACAGAGTGACCATGTAGTTAATGTGTTTTATATGGGTGAAGACCTAATGCTCACCCCAAATCAAGGCATATTTATGTTTTCAACCCAAGAGCAACAACCACAAGTGGTTTTTAGATTGATATTAATATACTTTCAACAGGAAAGCAAAAGTATTTATCAGGGAAAAAAAATCTCTTCTGATTCTTAAATCTTTATTTGAAATTATTTTCTCTATTTCCTTGAGCATCGCTTAGCTAACCCATGTTCTTAAAAGCAGCAAGTTCCATGAGACTCATTGAAATTGTCTCTTAAATTACACAGCTATTTCTGTTTTTTCTAGAATCTCAAAGGGTAAATAAGCTACATACAAGGAACATCTGAAAATCAGATAGTTGGGGTGGATAAATGTGAATTGAGAATGTATAGAGAGTAAACTAATTCCATATATTTAAATACAGCCTAAATTGTAGGATTCAGCTCACCATATGATAAAACTTCTTGATAATTAAACAGTCCAACCAAGTAGAGACATTTTAAAGTTTTCTAGCAGACAGGCCTTTTTGTGCATTGGAAGAGAGATTAGCCCTTATGGAGTAGAGCCATGGCTGCCAGCTCTAAGATTCTGAGAGTCTGTATGGGCTCATTCCACTTTGCCTTGTGGAGCCATGTGGAAAGCCTTTGGTTACTCTTTCTTTTCTTCCTGAGTTCTTCATGATTCGGAATGTTATTCATAAAATGAAAATATTTTACATCTATAAATCGTGCATTATATTGGATAATTCCTCATTTTCTATGGCAATTCAGTTTAATTAGCTCATCACTTATCGATGGCCTACTGTATATCAGACATCTTACTTGACCATTGACTATAAAAAGATTAATAAAATGGGATTTCTGTCTTCAAGTTGCTTACTATTGAGAAGGAAATACAGTTGCATTTAGAAAGCTATTATCTAATACTAAAAGTCTAGCAACAAAATATGGAGCCTTGTGTGGTCATCACATGAGCAAGGAAGGGATGCTTTAGAGCTGAGGACCCATGGGGAGTGAAGCACGGGACTCAGTTATATTTTGTTAACGTCTTTGAAAAAGCATTAACAGCTACCGTTTTTTGAGTAGCAAGTGCCATGTTTTAATTCATTAAACACTGATAGTTTATATTTCATTTTATCCTGTGAAAAGTCTACATAGAAATTAATATTATTGCTGTACAGGTAAGGAAAACAAGGTTAAGAAACTTGTTGGCCCATATGTAAGAGTGGCTGCTGTGGTACACACATGTAACCCCTGAACTTGAAAGGCTGCGGCAGGAGGCTCTCAAGCCCAAGGCAAACCTGGACTATGTAGAGAGACCCTATCGCAAAGGCAGCATGTTGCAGAGGCCTTAATGCTGTGGCAGTAGAGACAATGTGTTTCTATGCCCAGTGCTCTAAGGAACATCCATGGAATATTAGATTTCCTAAAACTCAGCAACTAAGGAAATTCTGGCCAGACTTCCTTGTAAAGAATGTCTGCCTTACTTTATCATATATATTTTTCATTTCCATGTTTTGTCTCTGAAATCCCTTGCTAATTACTCCCCTACTACTGCCATGCTTAACCTGACGATGAACACAGTCAGCTGCCTTTCTACTGACATCTTACATGTCTGTGTGGTTAGAATGATTCTCTACAGCTTACAAACCTAAGTGTAAATAATATTTCCTTAGAGTGAAAGCGAATTAACAATTGAGTAGCAGGTGGCTTGTGACTTCATTCATTAAGTATATCATTCTGTCCAGTTAGTAGACCTTTCTCAATGATTCATTTCCTTGTCCTCTTAACACCTCCAAAGTGTTCCTGTAGAAGACTTAACATAATTATGAAAGTGTAGTCTTTAATTTGGAAAAATCCAGTAGGATAGAAATATACTTGGGAAAAGAAGTTGAAAATGTAGGAAGTGAAAGCAGTAAACATAGGCTGGAGATAACCTTATAGGGACGTATTCAGGAGTTTAGGTTTACTTGCTTAACAGGTAATCTGGATTGTTATATCTTTTTAAGTTGCATGGGTAATACTGTGATTTAGAAAAACAATTGCTTGAGAAGGTATACAGAGGAAGTTGGGAAAAAGAAAGAGTAAAACAGAAGCCAGTTAAGATGGTGCTGTAGCCTTCACATTGAGAGGTGGAATGCTGCAGGGGCTTTCTCTGCTGCAGCCAGCCCACCCTGGCAGATGATCAAATAGGAAAGTTCTAAAAAGGAATGGACATTTGGGAACTTGTAGAAATTTTTAGCATGACCTGTTATGTGGCAGGTGATGTCAGAGTCCTAAATAAAGAGTAAACATAAAGAACTCAGGCACAAGCAGGTGTTTTTTCCTATGTGCTGAGTTTGAGATGGTGGCCAGGAAGAGCCGCCCACTGTGGAGTCCAGCATAATCCAGGAACTAGAGAAACATGGTAAAATAAACTCAGCCCTGATCTCAGTAGAAGCTGTACTTGAACAGATTGTAGCAGACAAGATTTTACATGAATGTGTATTTATTGCAAATTATACGGAAGCTAAATGGGAGGAAAAGTAGCATGTAAAGAGTAAGCAAAGCCAAAGGAGCCAGCAGTGTAACTGGAGTATAACACTCAGAGACCCAGTTGTGCAAGTCATTGGCAGGGTCAAATGTAGTAACATGGTAACCGGAGTAACACTGAACCCTTAGCCTCAACTAGTAAGCTAATATGATATGCATACTAAAGCATTAAACTGCTTTCTAGCTCCTCTAATGCACACAGTAGGTATTGCCTGAGGCTTACTGGGTCACATTAATTCACATGTGCATATCTTCAGTCTGCTTCAGGTCTCATATAGTTTACGTGCTGTAATAGTGCTTGTTCATATTGTATTTCTTCCTCTATGAATAGAAGCTTGTATTCAGCATTTTGGGGCTGGGTTTACTTGTTGAGTTTCTTTTGAGACTTCATGTAATTGTTCTTATCTAATAATTTCAAACTGTTGACTTAGTAATTTATTTAAAATCAGAATTTTGGACTCATAAAACATTTATTTGAAAAAGTAATGCATTTAGGTAATATGATATGTTTAAGTGTTACAATTTTGATTATATCTTGCTCATTTAACATGATCCAGTGATTATCCATGTTTTTAAATGGCATGAACCGTAGTTGTGTTAAAATAGAAGCAAAGATACAAGAGTGGGCCCTTCAGAGAATGAATTACACAGGCCTTATCCAGTCAGGAGTGAGTAGGGAAATCATTAACCTGCTCTCCTTTCTTTTCCCCTCCTCTTTGGTTTTGTTTTTTTGTTTTGTGGTAGTCTGACCCTTGGTTATCATTACAGAACTATGGAGGTGCAATGAGACCCCCACTGAATGCTTTAGGTGGCCCCGGAATGCCTGCAATGAACATGTAAGCAAAATGCTTATTACTCTGTTTAGTGAAGTATTCTGTTGCCTGTCTTCTGAAATCACACGAGTTTGTAAAGCGATCTGAGTACCTCAGTGTCTTCGCTGGACGAAAATGAACTAAACATGAGTGCGGTTTTTGCTTCATTTTCATGAGTTACCATCATGGTTTTCTTCTTCACATGCAACTTTCTTTTTTTTTTTTTTTTTTTTTTTTTTACTTTTTTGCACTTTAGGTACCATAGATCACAACTCTCAGCTATTTCTTTTTGATGTTTATGTATAGATTTATATAGAATCTATATTATCACTGAAAAGATACAGAACCAGAGCCATGTGCTAACTTGACAAGAGTTGATAACAGAGAATTACTATTCATGCTGATAAGTTCTTTGTGGTGGCTGACAGTACAGTTAGTAAGTTTCATACACATATGTCTACATTGATGTCATCGGGACCTTTCTCTGGTGATGTCCTCCATGTTAAAGATGTACTCATAGTACAGGATTGACTGACCTAACACTCAAGCAGTGCCTGGATGGGGAATAAACTGAAGATATTTGTTTTACTCAAATGACCTCTTCCAGTCCAAAAAGAGTAGTTTGTTTTTGTTGTAACACAATTCGCTAAGGGATTTTTATTTATTTTTTATTCTCCAACCTTCCCTCGAAGGCCTGTATACTCTAGATCTTGCTGATGACTTTTATGAATTCTCCAGAGGATCACCAGTGTGATGGAGCCTAAAGGAACCTCATCAGAAATTATTAACGTACTCCATATAGGCTTCTAAGGCTCCTCAATTCTACTTCCCACTTGCCTGTTTTTAGCTCCTTACGTATTAAATGAAGCAATTCTTCTGTCATCCAGTGGCATGAAGACATACTGTGAAATAAGCTCCTTTGATGTATGCAGGACTTTTTAAGCTTCTGAAACCATTTTCATAGGATGCAATTTTTACTAAAACTGAAAATAGGTTAATAAGTGGATACCAGCCAGACTCAAAACTAACAGAACAAGGAGAAAAGTAGGTCAAATTTTCCTATAACATCTTTTTTGCTTTTGAAATAAAAGTGGATAGACACAAAGTCTGGCTCTTGAACTCCTCACAGGCTTGCCCCTTATTAGCGTTTGCTACAGAGGATTGAATGATATTTTGTTCTTATGTCAAAAACTGGAGCTTTTAACAGTAGGCTGGAAAAATACATGAAACTTAATTTAGACTCACTTTAAAAGTCAATATCTTTTAATATTATGGTCAATCAGATTGTTGCAAGTGATAAGAACACATCTAATATCATTTTGTATGGTACTCTGTAATAATTAGCCACGTGGCCAACTTGAGATAAACCTGGTTTTTCCAGTACCTAATAAAATTTTATTTTTATATAACTTGAGAGACTCAAATGATTATTTAAATCTACTTCCTTCTGATATATGTGCTTAAGCATTCACATATGTTTACACTTAATTTCCTAGAGTGTTAAGACTAAAAAGGTAGCTGAAATTCTTAATAGGATTTATTTTTGATATTTAAGCTTAAGTATTCTTAGATAGTTTGAAATATTTTCTCTTATATAAGATTCTACTACTGATATGAAATCTAGTTCTTAAAGAGAAGGAAGTCTTACAATCTTATTCTCATTTTTTTGTTACTTTGCATTTTATTTTGGATTCTTCTATAGTTCTTTTCATTTTTAGTAAATTAGGATCTTCTTGGAGACAGTGAAAAGCACATATATATTTAGGCATAATAAATACTTTCTTATGGCAGTGAAACTTTCCAGTTAGTCAAGTTCTAATCAGAGAGTGATCATTGCATTGCTGCTTCCCTAGCGAGTCATAGGTAGACTAAAACAGAATACACCATATCACACCATATCCTCATCACACTTGTAAAATGGATCGAATTAAAATTCATTATTTATAATCTTTAAAACAAATGTATGATGCCCCCTCCAAAGATTATTTTTTAATGGCACCTATGACTTTCTTTATGACATTTTAAAAGAAAAAAGAAGAAAACCCTATTGGGCTACTGAAAATTTGAAAAATGAGACATGGGTCCCCTCAAATTGCATTTTTTAATGGGTGAGGGGCAAGGACAGGCTGGCCAGAAACTTGGGGACTGGGTGTCATCCCTTCTCATATGTCATGAAAATCTCACAACAGAGGAAAAGCCAGCCCTGGCTCCCCAGTAACTAGTCGCGGTTCTAACCAACCATCATAGCTTTTAACTGCAGAATTAAACATTCACAACAAAAATTTTGTTACTTCATTAATGAAGGTCATAAATAAAAATTAGTCACCAGGAAAAAAAGGGGGGGGGCTTAAAATAGAGTGGCGAGAACTTGAAACTTCTGTGTTTTAAACTTGGGACAAACTGCACAGTAGTTTGTCCTGAAAATTCAAAGTAGGTTTTTGACATTTCTATGACAAGTAAATACCCAATATTAAATGGTGAAAGTAAAATTTACAAACTGTTGCCAAAATTTATGTTTTCAAATGTATTACAAATTGAAACACCAAGTAGCAGGTTTCACCAGGCCCTGCCTTGGAACACTGCTCCTTCAGCCTTGTAGCCATTTACAGAAACGAGGCAGCAAAGATTGCTGAGTTAAGTGAATGAATTCCAGAGGAGAATTCCTTGGTAGTCATGGCTCCAGCAGTCCATCATAAGAAATGCTTACCAAATATGCACACATCCTTCACACTTGTCTCCTTCCCTTGCTCCTAAGTGCTGTTCATCTAATGGTTACTCACGATAAGGCTGGGAAGAAGCTCAGGTCAGCTTCTCGCTGACACTGTGTTCTCTACTAGAGGAGGACATTAGTAAGCTAAGGGAGTTGTTCCTTAAAATCACACGTCAGATTCAGCAATATTTGTGGAAATTTTTTAGTCTGTTTATAAGAGTTCACATGGAATTTCCTATCATTTTAAGATAGAGTTAATATGAAATACAGGATTCTGGGATTAGATTAGTATAAACAATAGAGATGATGTTACTTATGATAATTCTAACACTGAATTTATGTTATTTTATTAAATAATAAAAATTGATGACTTTTAATTTAGCTTCTAATTTAAAGCAGACAAATTTTAAGTTAAATGTTTTATTTTATATACCTTATTCATACAATTCTTTAAAAGAAATTTCATTGACTTTGTGTCAGGGAAGCACATGCCATATCATGTGTGTGGAGGTCTGTGGACAACTTTGAGGAGGCAATTCCCACCTTCACCCTGTGGGTTCTGAGGATAGCACTCAGGAGAAGAGGCGGTGCAGCAAATATCTTTACCCACTGAACCATGTTGTACGCCCAATTCATACAGTTCTTAATGGGCCATATTCAGAGTTATGAGATTATTAATTATATGTCATCATAGTATTTGAAGTTTCCCATGATCTGACTGTTTTCTATGTTTCAGTACAAATACTTTCCATCTTCTTCACTGCGTTATTTTTAGCAACAGACAAACCATGTGGCTAATCTTCCTCTGCAAGCGTTTTACTTGATCAACATGCAGGCTGTTCTGCATCATTTTATGTCCATTAGGACACTGAGTCCATTCTGTAAGATCCTCTTTGAAAAGTGTTCCATCATCATTGTCATCTTTATCATCAGAATTACCTCAAGGGGAGAATTCTCCATAGGGCATTTGGAGCAGAGTCGAAGGAGGGATTTACAGTGTACCCCTCTGTGTATACCCCATGAATGCCAAACTAAAGCGGAGACAGTTGTGGGGATTCCAAGCAAACTCTGCTAATATAATAGGTAACTAGGGCAGTGTCTTTATTTAATAGTTATTACTTTATATTTAAGATTCATAGATTCAAGGGACTTTTTTAAATTAGAAAATTTCACTGCCTTAGTGAGTAGAAAGTGAATTTTAAATAACTAATAAAGTTGAAAATAATCTGTTTTTCACAAAAACTATTTATTCAATTGTACTTAACCACACAACCAACATATATATGACTTTGATTTAATTAACAAGGCATTGGTTTTGTTTATAAGGTATAAAATATAAAACATTTTCCTGAATTCTAAAATGAAGTAATATATCAGCATAGTTTATGTATTTTCATCTCAAGACTTGTTCTCTCTATTATTGTCAACTAAAATTATTAAACTATGACTTTTTATATCTGTAATGCTGTAATTCACATGCTCCTTTAAAGGCTGCATCATTTCCCGGCTTATGGCAGTACTTGTTAGAACTCAGTGGCAGGCTTACGTTCTAATGATTTTCAAGGAGACCAGCATTAGACCCAGTGCTTCCCAGGGGGCTCTAAGTCATCATTAGCACTAGATGATACACTGATATACAATCTATTTTAATATATTTTTAAGGAGACAAGTTTAGATAGTGCTTATTTGTAATTTGACAGTAATCATTTATGTAGATATTTTATAAGTAATTTTATTTTGGATGATGCACAGATGGCTCATACTGATATACTGGATTAGATCTGTCTGTATTTGATCCCTTTTACTCAAACTGGGAAAAATCATTTAGAAGCATATATAGACTGCTATGGGTGATTTCCATTTCTTGTTTATAAAAATAAATAATATTAAACTGCTTACATGAACTGTTTCATGAAGCATTTTTTTTCTCATTCAAGGAAAAACTATTAAGATGACTAAAAAATGATCTTGGTGCTTAACTAGAACCATGCCTGGTAACTGAGTTATAAACATTAACGTCATGTTCTTTGTTCTTTACTTACTGTGAATCTAGTAGGTACACGTTGAAATTTAATCTGTCATATCATTTTGTAGGGGTCCAGGTGGTGGTAGACCTTGGCCAAACCCAACAAATGCCAATTCAGTGAGTATATACATTTTGCACTTTGTACATTTAGCAGTAAAAGACCATTGCTTTTGAGAGCTTCACAAGGCTTCACATGATTGTGCTGAGCTTTTAAAGAAGTTGCTCAAAAAGTAGTGTTGTTGATATTCTTTTGAAATTTTGTTATTTTTTATTTCCTTATATAAACATGTTCTTTGTCAGTTAATAGATAGATTCAAAAATAAAGATAGAAACTGTAATACAACAAAGAGTGTGTAATATACTAATCATAAGGTTTGATCTTCTGTAGTAGCTCTAAGATCATTAAGTTGCCAGATAAGATGAGTCTCAGTTAAAGGAGATGATTGTGTGTGGTGTTTATCCTATCTACAGGTGCACATTTGCCTAGTGCCTATCAGTTAAATTGCCATCCCTGCACATCCCTGCACATCTATGTATATGACATCCTGGGAATTTTTTTATATTTTTATGGCAATAGTTTAATGCATTTTTTCCTTTTAATGAGGTCACAGAAATATATGCACAGGTTGAAAATTAAGCTATCAGGTTTTAAACTGAGTGATTTAGCTTTATGATCCTGGAGATGTTTTTCTTCATCTTTGAAATCATAAGCACTTCAGTATTTGAGAAGTCTGCTATATACATTAGTGTAGTGTGTACATTCTCCAGACACCCAAGGTGAAGGTGGAGTGAGGGCTAAGCAGACTAAGCTTTAACGATGAATCCACAAGCAGAACCAGAAAGGGGTGCATCTTGCTGGTTGAGCTCAGGTGCTTCCATTCACTGGCAAATGCCTGAACGCTGTAGCTGAAGCATGGCTAATTTTTAAGAGTAAGTTAAAACTTAAAAGAGGAGAAAAATAAGGTGGGTGAAGTATTTTGAGAAAAATAATCAAAGATATAATGCTGTTCTTTCCAGTCAATTAAATTATTCATGTTTTAGAGAACATATTCGTTTTGTATTTTCTTATTTTATTTTACTTTTAGTAGTTATGACATTTACCAATTATTTCAGAGAAAGATGTTGCTTCCACTTGGGTCTTCAGTGAACTGTTAGTAATTGTTTATAAAATATTATTTTGCCAGATTATGCTATAATGTGAGTAACTTCTTCCCAGGCTTTCAGGGCTGCTATGCCATGGGGGGGGGGCACTGTTCCTTCCCTCGCTTCTTACTCTTTGCCTTAATTAGTTTATTTGAAATTCCACTTTGAAATGACATCTGACATGAGCTCGAATCCATTGCTTTTGTCCTGTTAAAATACCTATTTAATGTTTCTAGGTAACATTGCGATTTCTGACGCTCTTCCTAATGCCAGAGCCTAGAAGGAATCCCTGTTATCTCTATGATTGATAGAAAGTGGACTCTGCTCCACCTTGAGCTCAGTGTCCACACAGCCATCCACACTAGGCAGAGAATAATTCATGCTCCATGTCCATCAGCACCTTTGGAGGTCGCATATGCCACCTCGGGAGGTGATAGAGAAATAACTATGCTGTGTCTGAGTATATTTAAGAAAGTCATGTAATAGACTTTTAATAGAGGCAAAGATGAGAAGCAAATCCCATATCCTGTTGAATTTCAGTAGTGAGGACCCCCATCTTTTCAGGATTCATCCATGCACCATGGGTGTACTATCAAATAATTGCTTCTAAGCCATCTTAGGCCCCAGGAAAAACTAGTGTGGAAATGTGCACACTTGACCTGCTCCATGATCAGTCTGCAATGGACATTTGGCCATTTTGCATGTCTCATATAGAAATATCTGCTCCAACTCAAAAGATGTGCATCAGGCAAATAGAGGGGATGTGGGGTCTCCCCAGAATGGGAAGGAAGTTGTCCTCCTAAGCATAGAGGAGGAAAACTCCTCTCACAGGATGTGAAGAGTAAAAAGGAGAAGGTGCAGACAATGGGTGGCCTTCTCCAAGAGAGAGGCTCTGTGAAACAGATCAAGAGGCATTAGAGGGACCTCTCCCCAAACACAATTGGTTATTTTGCAGGGATGACTCATCTGTGTTATTTTGCATTCCAAATTCCTTGGACTTTTCTGATCATATTTACAATGACAGATGCCTTCCAGCTGATAACCGTGCAGTATGTGTCTGCCTGTTTAGAGCATCATATTAAAGTGGGCTTTCTGATCTTCTTTTATCATTTTTAGCATGATTAACCTTTTCCCCATTATTTTGAAACAACGTCAACACACAGACGCCATGGGAGAAGGGCACTAAGAACCTCATGCGCCTGCTCCAGTTGCCTGTGCTGAGGCTTTGCCACATTTGCTTTCGGATTCATCTCAAAGCAGTTTTTCCTGTTCTAGACTTTACTCCTAGATATTCAGTGTGTCTCCTAAAAATAGATATCATCTTTCATCACCGCAGAAACAGTGCTCAGAATCACAGCACTAACCCCATTAATGCTGTTTCCTAATCTACAGATCTTATTTGAGTTTTTCCACTTGTCTGTGTAACATGGGCCTGTGATTTTCATCTGGACCCCTTCCATGTTTGTCTCCATTAACTTGCAGTTGTGCTGACTGTCGACCAGTTGTTTAGAATGTTCCAGTTTTCTTTACTGCTGGATACAGTGGGAGGATCTTTGTGTTTTCCTCAGACCATCATTGCAGGAGGCTTCCGTTAGACCTCTTGTCTCTCATCACCATAGTTTGGATTGCTTGTGCAGTGTCTATTGCTCTAAAATTACTGCTTTCCTCTGTTTGTCTAGAGCCAAGCTTGAAATTGTGGTAAATAATCTTCTTCCTTGTCTGCAGCCACTTTTGGCATGTATTGGTGATGTTTACCTCAATCTCTTCTTTCCTCACAGCATTGGTCACCAAATGGGTATTTTTATAATATTTTCTTTTCTTCTCTAATAGTTGACTTTTTCCCAGAGCAAAGGCTGGTTAATTCTGAAAGCTCCCTGTTTATTTACCTTTCGTGATAGTTATTAACACATATTAATTGTGCAGATCAGTGGGAATCTCATGTTCATTTGCCATCTGTCCACACCCCCTCCTCTTTTCATCCCTCCTTCGGCCCCTCCCCGTTCCTTTCTATCCCTTCTTCTAAAAGTCCTGACTTAAGTCTGACGTAGGATCCAAGAATTCAGAAACTGCCTTCTTTTCTGCTTTACCTCTGCTCTCTTAGAAAACATGAGGCTGTGTCAGCTCAGATCTTTATGTTTGCGGTTTCCCCTTAGCAGTTAAGGACGGATGGATAGTACCTCCTTGCTTGTCTCGAGTCATGTGCTCCTTCATGAAACACACAGCTGGGATAAATTTGCACTGCCCACATTGCATGTCTACTCCTGAACCTGCACAACCCATGTCAAGTCAAAATATGGGGCTCTTAATAGAAAGAAGGAATAGACATAACAAAATCTTTGCTGTGGCTTTTTATTGGTCAGTTCACTGATTTGACATGAAAAGCAAATAGGGGTAATTTTTTTTAAAGAAAAAAATATGATTAAGCATAAGGGAAATACAGTACAGTTTTTAATTTTAAAAAAATTACTAAGACCTGGTTCCTACTTTCCATTGTCACAGTGCAAGGAATTGCCCTCCCCAACTCTAACCTATCAGTAGACTTCCCTCCTGGAGAAAGCTGTGACTTTAACAACATTAGCAATCATTTTCCATGCAACAGTTACTACTTTAGTCCCTGCTTACACCACCACAATCATGAGTACTAAGACACAGAATTCCCTTCTAGCTTAGTCATTCAACATACTTGACCCTTAATTTTCTCTTCATCAGCTTTTTGTAGCCAGATGAGTCTGACCCTCTGGCTCTGTGATCTTACTTATCAACTGTGTCTTCATTTTAACATGTTTTAAAACATTTATTGTGGTGTGTGTGGGGGGGGGTGTGGTGTGGTGTGGTGTGTGGTGTATGGTGTGTGGTGTGGTATAGTACGAGGTTTCTGGCCTGGACTTTTGGACCTAGCCTCGTAGGCTGTACTTTCAGACCCACAGTCCCATAGTCCCACTGAAACACACAGACACTTGTACGCATTGTACGCTGATTACCTGGGTCTCAGGCATAGAACTTGCTAGCTTTTGCACTTAAACTAACCCATGATTCTTATCTTGTTTATCCATGAAACTCAGTACCTTTTCTCAGAGCAACATAGTTGTCCTCTGCATCTGTAGCATCTCTGGCATCTCTGTGGCATCTTGCTGCGGCATTTCTACTCTGTTCTTCCTGTTCCCAGAGTTTTCTTAGTCTCATATCCCTGCCCATACTTCTGTCTGCTTTTGGCCAATCAGCATTTTTATTAAACCAGTGGGTGGGACAATTATTTACAATGTAACGACAAAATCCCACTACAGTGTGGTATGTGTGTGTTATAGTGTACTGTGGTGTGTGTGTGTGTGTGTGTGTGTGTGTGTGTGTGTGTGTGTGTGAGTGTGTGAGTGTGTGTGTGTGTGTGGTGTAGTGTGGTATGATGTGTGTATGTGGTATGTGTGTGTGATATGTGTGTGTGAGTGTGTGAGTGTGTGTGTGTGTGTGTGGTGTAATGTGGTGTGATGTGTGTATGTGGTATGTGTGTGTGTGTGTGATATGTGTGTGTGTGTGTGGTGTGCTGTGTTCTTGACTGTATGTAAGAGCACCACAAGCATACATGAGTCCATGGAATTCAAATAGCACATTGGATCCTATGGAACTGGATTTATGACATCATTTGTCATTATGTTCTTTGAAATAATTTGTGAAATGATTTTCAATTCTGAAATCCTGTTTATTGTAGTCATCATTACCCACAACTCCCTTTGCCATCTCTTGGCTGAAATTTTGCAGTACTCTACTTGAAATCACTTTCCACGGGCCTTTACTAAAGAACATGTCTATAAGACCTTTTTATTTTCTATAACACACATTTATTCCTTCCTTCTCCAAGCATGTGGCCTTATCATTTTCTACAAAACCCATAAGTCCTACAGTGTAATAGCCATTAAAAATTGTGTAACAGTCCCTGAATGCACTGTCCAGTCTCACATTTCTTTCTCTTTCCTCATGTTATACCCACCTTCCTTGTGTGCATCCTGAATTTCTAGCTCAGAAACAGACTCACTGTATTCACATAGTATTTCTGTCTCTTTTGAGGTGATATATGTCTTTAACACTATAGTATTACATCCTGCTGGCAGCTTTCAAGAGTGCAGGTTCAGTTATGTGCCAGGGATAGGAGCCCAAAGGCTGGATTATAATTAGAAAATTGAAGATTATAACATAGAAATAGTTTATATGAGCTAAAATAGAAGAACTTGTCCAGACAAAGATGGAAGTAGATGAACAGCGAGATAACACTTTATAAAGTGTTTAAAAGTGGTAGTTCTATCTCATCATGTGAAAGAATTTCAAAGACGGGGTGGGTATGAAAGCTGGAGACTGTCCTTGAAAACTAACAGGAGACTCTGGTTTTCTTTTTCTCAGGCATAATAAATGTAATTTTAAAGCTGTAAACACTAGCATGCACTCCTGAAAATGATGGTTTAATGTATGGCAGGAAGACAAATTATCTACTCAGGATGACAAAATGGTTCTGAAGGCTAGCTCACAAGAATAAAAAATAAAAATTAAGTCTAAACTTCAGAATTTGTTTTTCATTCAGAAATTTCATGAACTGTATGTTGAACCCCTTTGGTAACTTAAAATCTGACAGACATGGATATTTATAGCAAAGAAGTAGGTAAACACTACAGGTCAAGAATTCTGCTTCTATCTTAAGTTGATTAGGTTTACATGCTCATCACTTACACATCAGAGCTTCTTCAAAAGGCTGGGCCCAAACATGGGAAGGTGTTAGTACAGAGAAGGTAACATGGAACTAACATATTACAGAGTGTGATTGTATTTGTGGTCTTCTCATCCTTGCTTTGTGCCTTCCTCCAGGGAGAGAGGCTAACTAGCAGATGATCAAAGAAAAAGGAACCAGTAAGAATAAATTTAAGATATTTGATAAATAAACCACAAAGTATAGGAGAATTCAGAGGTAATTTAGTTATAAACAAATCAAGATTAGTTGATTAAGAAAAGATGAAAGTGTGATAAAAAAAATAATCTGATGAGAATACAGGATTCGTTTTGTATGATAAGTATGTGTAGTAAGAAAGATATCACATGAAGGAATTGTCTAGATCTCTGAACTCTCAAAGAGAGAAGAAAGATGGTCTCATATATATTACAAAGTTCAAGAATGTAGTATATTGTTAATAACATTTTATTACAATAATACAATAAATAGCAATATATTACAAGATTCAAGCACATATTGTATTATAAAGAGCTAAAAATTAGATTGTTGTACTAGACAATATCAGTCTAAGAAAACACTGACCAGGTGCTGAAGACAGGAAGATGAAATGTGTTCTGGGAACCAATATAATATTGTCAGTTCTGAAGGGGCCATTGTATGCATTTAAGTCAATATATTAGGAAGGCTGGCAGGAAGATCATGAATTGAAAAGTGAACAAGAAAGCAAAGTCACATATTTACTGAATGGAGGCCAGGTCCAATGCTTAGTACTCAGGGGAAATAATCCCCTTCGCCAGGGACCGAGCACCACAGTAGCTGTGAGCCCTTGGGCTCAATCAACCCCACAGATAAACCAAAGTAGAGGTTTTGTCAAGGTGTGCTCTGTTCTTACAGAAAAGAGGACACCAAAAGTGAGGAGTTAAATGGCTCCTACTATTCAAATAGTTCCAAAAATCATCTATTATTTTAAAGGGAGGAAATTGTGAATAGATTTCCTTATTTGTGACTTCATATTATTGCATTGTTATGGCAAGTTTTGGGACCATCAGAGAAAGGAATTAGCCTTTTCCACTCTGAAGGTCTTATTCTGGCATTGACTAGCTCATTCCAGGGAGACAAATTACTGTCTTTTCTCAGAATAAAGCATATAGGCTGTATCATGAAGTCAGCCAGTGGGCTTATTGGAAAAGAAAATGTTTAAAACCCACACGTAGGTGTTTATTTTAAGTTCATTTTTAGTTGTTCACTTCCTTCATCAGAGCACTGTGGATTAGTACCTCATGACTGAAGAATGGCCTCTTCAGGAGGGACTTCATTGGAAGAGAAAGGAGATTCATTGTTTGGATTTGGTTCTCACAGATTATCAGCCTTTGAACATCATAGTTAGCAAATTCCTTTGAATGTATTGCATTGTTTTAACACTAACCAAGCAGGGAACATGAGAACTGCATGGAAGTAGCAGCAGATGTCTTTTTAAAATGTATATATATTTGAAGTTTTATCTGTACAGGATTCTAATTTGAACCTGCTGGTTTCCTGGGGTTAACTGGACAAGTATACATCTTTCTATTTATAGACTATCTCATTAGTACCACACAGTGGATACAAGTGACCTAAGCAATGTAATTTGAAGCTATAGTTTTGAATTTATCTTGACTGAAATTAATGTTTTCTTATGAATTCAATATAATGTTACAATTGCTTAGATTTTTTTTTACTTACACAATTAAATTTATTTATGTTTTGTTACATTCTGTGATGCATTTAAACTTGAGAAAAAAGAAGTCAATTTATTTAATTCAATCTCATGCAGTCACATGAATCAAAATATCTGTTTCTGTCCTGCTCATGTTCCAGATACCATACTCCTCAGCGTCTCCTGGGAATTATGTAGTAAGTACATTTGGGTTTGTTTGCTCATAAGAATTGATGTTACTTTTTATTTGAGCAATGAAATTGGTGCCCAGATGTTAAGAAGAGCCCCTGTGTATTGACCAAGAACTGAACATCTTGAGTTGTTTCGTCTGCCAACCTCAATACATATGTTGATGTTCATTAGTGGAACAGTTATCAATCTGGCTAGAATTGCCTTGAATACTCCATTTTACTTTGGCATATGTTTCTGGGAGCTACTACAGTACTCTCTATCCAATCATGAGGACAGCCATTCCCAGTCAATACAGTGATGTTCTCCGTAAGAATAATGTGCACAGCCCTCTCTAGGCTGGCTCACTGCACATAAAGGCTAAGGAAGCATACAACTCTACTCTAACCATGAAGTGTATCAGACTACAGACAAAGTAATAATTTGGAAGGATCTTTTAGGTTTTTTCTATTCCTAGAAATTGGAAAACCCTATTTCCTTGTTACAATCTAATTCATGTTAACATTATTTAGTATTTATAGGGACCTGAAGCCAAAACCAGCATGTTTTGGACATGTATTCTAAAGTCACAAATAACTCTTAGGTTACCACCTCTCTTATGAACATTGTTCATCCAAAGACCATCATAAGAAATAAGTTTTTGTAAAATTTAGGAGAAAATATTAACAGAGAAGCAAGGAAAAAATGGTAAAATAGGAAGCCTCTGCTAAAGTGATTTTCAGAGGTAATGGTCAACTGGAGAGCAGTAAATAGGAGCACACAAGAAACTCGATGGGCGTTTTAACCCCAACAGAAACTCTATTTTATTAATAGGGAACCTGTGGTCTTAGTGCTCAGTGTTCCTCTGAGCTATTCCAGCCGTAGACATCCAGTTTGTATGAAACAAGATAAATAACTTAGAGTAAAACTTATCCTAAAATCACTTGATAAGCTGATATTTTTATGAAATTATAATATTTATTTTAAAAGAAACTTTAGTTGTGTACTTATTTGGAAAATGCATATAATAATTGAAGTATGTACATACTCAGAATAAAGTAAATATTTAAACGACTTTACAGTTAATTTGACTGTTGTACATAGGATACCTGAAGAATTCTGATGCTCATTGCCTCGCCTATATGCTTAGCTGTCAGAATGAGGGGCAGATTTGCTCCTTTGGAGCTGAAGGCTGCATAGCCCACAGCATCAGTGGGGATCATGTCTCAGTTCCCATTGAAGTGATAGTGAATGGCCTGAGCTCTCAGTGTTAGAGCTGAAGCATTAGATGGGTCTGTAATGTGCTCTCTAAAGGGGTGTCTCTTAGATACTCTATGTAAACGTCTGTGTAGTTTTAGTAAAAGCCAGTGAGACAGAATGTAAGAAGATTACAACAAAGTATATGTGAATTATTTCTATTTTGTTGATTTGTAAAGGCCTTATTAAGTGGTTTCTTCTTAACCTCATTATAGGTGATGTGATTAAGTCATGAATAATAAACCAGTGTTACAGGCTTATTGTTTTTGGAAACTTGTCAAAACAGTCTCAACACAGTTAAGCTAAATTATGTTTTGCATAATATTGAGTTGATTGTGAATCAAAGAAAATAAATTGTGGAGGAAATATATTTGCTTTGTATTTTAAAATTGGCTTATTAAAGAGATAAAACATTGTTTAATGAAATTCTTTATTTTTACTGAAATGTTCTGTGATTATTTAGGGTCCTCCAGGAGGTGGAGGGCCACCGGGAACGCCCATCATGCCTAGTCCAGCAGGTATTGTAATTCAAACCAGCTACATGACCTTTGACTCCTAGGATAAACCACAGAATATAGACATTGCTTTTGGAATAATCTTAGGAACTTCTGTCTCGGTGGATTAAATACTGTAGAGGAAGCAGGTGGAAAGAAGTCGAGTTCTTAACGTCTTCAGTCAGGTTAAGGATTTAGAAAATTCTTCTTGTGTGGATTATAGATTTAGTCAGTATGAGCAATGTGTTGATTTATATGACTTGCAGATAACTTAATATACCTGAAGTCCCTTAACTGAAAAGAATCTGTTTCCCCAACTCAGATAAGTCTATTGGAGTAAATCTCTAAAGACATAGACCCATTAGGTTAGAGTAGCAAACTGACCCCACCCACATAGCTGTCATCTTATTGAGTATGAATGTGCTTATAATATTGTTACCCTACATGTTATAGGAATTTATTAGTTAATAAATTTAATAAATAGTGCTGAAAAAAATTAATCTTTTAAAAATAAGATATACTTAAGTATATGCATAATAATTCGGCATAATTATTTCAAGTAGCATTAGCCTTTTTTTTCTAGAGACTGTAATAGAGTATTAAGCATGTTTGGAGACTAGTGGCTGGAATTTAAATTGTCAAAGGTCCAGTTATAGAACATGTATCAAGGGCTATTAGATGGTTCTTAAGAGTTGACTTGAGGACTGGAGAGATGGCTCAATGGTTAAGAGTGCTGGCTGCTCTTCCAAAGGACCAGGGTTCAATTCCCAGCACCCACATGGCAGCTTACAGCTGCCTGTAACTTCAGCTCTAAGAGACTTGACACCCTCACACTGATATTCGTACAGGCAAAGCACCAGTTCACAGAAAGGAAAAGAGTTGACTTTATAATCCCAACGTTATAAATGATTGAAGATGCAGTCCAAGATCCTATATAAGGATGTCATTAACTTTTCTCAGTACTTAAACTATTCTTCAATCCTAGCCCAATAGTAGTGAAATTAAAGTTAAGACACATGATAATAAATAATTAAAATATTACTGAAGTAATCATAACAAATTTTTATTTGTCAAAAAATTAAATTCTTATTATTCAGTACAATATTATCAGTTTTAACCATTTACTTTTAATGACTTATTTTAATTATGTACATTCGTGGATGTCTGTGTTCGGGCATGAGCAAAAGGGTGAGGTGCCCATGGAGACCAGAAGGCAGTTTCAAATCCTCTGGGGCTGGAGTTACAGATAATTGTGAACCCCTTGATGCCTATGTTGGGAACTGAACTCAGGTCCTGTGTAAGAGTGGAATGTGCTCTTAACAGTTGAGTTACCTCTCCTGACCCACAGCTTTTTATAGCCATATGTATATATGCATATACACATGTATATTATCACAGAAATTATAAACGCAGAAAAATAAGCTAGAGCTTTCAGTGTTTCTTGGTAATAAAATAGACTTGAAATGTTTATAATTTAAAATAATTTTAGTATAGTTCACTGTGAAGTCAAATGTTCTTAAGTATTTAGATTTATTTCTAAGATACACAGATTAAAAGTCATTATTATTAATAATGCTAATAAATATTTTTTATTTTGTACATTCTATTTAAAAACAAATTTAGTAATACAAAATGTTACCTTAAATTTGCTGAAAAATGTCATCATCACTATCTTCAAAGTGTCCTCACTGCAAATGAAGTAGAATCCACAAGGATGAATTACATGAACTAATTGCCTCCCCACATTCCATTCTCCTATTGTGAAGTTGATGTGTAGTTTATGAAGACAGCATGTGATTTGTGCTCATTTCCCTATAGACTAGAGTCCAGCTTCAAGCAACACTAAGTATAGAAGGGGATAAGTAATCTAATCACTCTTTAGTCTGTCTTGCTGGCCTTGTTTGCATACTTCTGTGAGACATCTTTTGATACTGAGCCTATGTCATTGGCCCAAAAGGCCACGCCCATAGGTGCACTTTAGTTTAAGGTTCTTCCGTGAGTCAGAAGGAGCCAGGCATTTTGTATAAAACCATCCTTATTCCTTCTGATACTTTTTTCTCTTTTGGATGAAATTGTATTTTCATTTAGTCTTAAAAATGATAAGTTAATCTCTTGCATATTTAAAATAAGTAGTCCATTTTTCTTTCACCAAAAGTAAATATAAAGCCCACTTAGTTTTCATACATTTAAAAACAAATCCAAAACTTTCTGAAATATGATAGAACTTTCTAGACAAATGCAATAAATTTAATTTGTTGTCTGAGGCACACAAGCCTTTTTCCTTCTGATGAATTCTTGATAGCTGGGTGTGAGCAGAAGAGAAGAGACAAGGCTTTATTGCATTGGCGGAGAGCATGCATGTACTCAGAACCCTCAGGGAAAACTGATACTAGAAATAGCATTTGAAATGGGTCTTGGAAAGTTACCAGAACCACAGTAGGTAGGGCTGCTGAGAAGATGCTAGGCAGGAAAATGAATGCAAATAATGAAGATAGACAGGGCTGCTGATAGCCAAGAAGGAATAAGTAACCTTATGTGACAGAAGTACTTCATAGATGAGAACATGAAAAGTTATAGCCACAAAAACAGGTTGGGACTTCCCTGGGTATTCAGAAACGAAGGCTAGCTTGAGGGGATGCATTCTGGTTTATTCAGTACCAAAATGTATTTATTTAGAAGTAATATCTAGCCAGGTATAGTGACATACATCTTTAATCCCAACATTTGGGAGGCAGAGGCAGGTATAGCTCTGTGAGTTCAAAGCCAGCCTGGTCTACGTAGTGAGTTCCAGGATATCCATAGCTACATAGCGAGACCATTTCTCAAATAAATAAGTAAATAAAATCTAATACCGAGATTCATATATCGCTGTTGATAAATGACTAATGAATAGTATGCTTACTATAAGTGATACACGCTAATATTACAAGCTAATGAATGTCTAGGAAGTAATCACACAGGTGACATAAGTAATTATATCTTTCTATTGACACTACCATGAGAAAGCATATTATTTTACTCTCTCTCTTGAATCAAAACAAAACACATTTTTTTCAAATAATTAATTGTTTTCAAAATAAAGATCTGTGGTAATCTAAGTAAACTTTGTAAGGAAATAGAAAAATTTCATAATTTATATTTGCTCAATGTAAAATAATTGTTGGCTTTTACATTAGTTTTTACTTCGTAAAAATACATGTACAGATTTAAATGGAGTTAGCTAGTAGACATGAAGTATAAGCTTTGGAATAGTGTAAAATCTTATCTATATTTATAGAGAATATATTGCAGTTATTTTAATAAGAGGACTGTAGAGAGTTATTACAATAAATTGCTCTGAAAGTCAGGGGTGATAAGTCAGTACTTAGAGAAGCAAGACAGAAAGGTTGCTGTCAATTTAAGGCCAGCCTGGGCTACCAAGTGAGTTTCTAGGCCGTCTATAGCCATAAGACAACACTATCCCTGAAAAGGAAAAAAAGAAGGAAATAAATAAATAAAATTGAATGAATGAATGAATGAATGAATGAATGAATGAATGAATGAATGAATGAATGGCTTTTTCTTCAAGCAGGATAGTTTGTTTTTCTGGTCTTGTTGTAATCTCACATTGGAAATTAAGTCAGTATATTCTACCAGTTTAATTCTAAAGCTCAATTTTTTTTCTATAGGAATTCTAAGAAAATCCTGAAGGTTGAAAAGCTACTGAATTTGAGCTTTTAAAATTGTCAGATACATATATATATGTCATTGGTTATGTAGTCAAAAATAATTCATGTTTTATGAAATATACTGTAATTTTTTTGATTTCTTCATGTTCATTGACCTGAATTACTGAGATGTTTATACCTCTCATTATGATCCTAATTTATGACTTTAAAACAGTACATTTTGGGTCAGAATATGACTGCCAGGTATTTGTTTTAAAACACTGGTAATGACAATGCCCACTGTGCATCTAGCTGTCAATTTCTATGTATTCCAAGATCATCTTTGGTTATTTTGTGTTAGCTTTGGTAGAGATACTAATTAAGTAATGTTTTGTTTCAGATTCAACCAATTCTGGAGACAACATGTATACTTTAATGAATGCAGTACCGCCTGGGCCTAACAGACCTAATGTAAATATGAGCTTTATATTTGGGCTATAATATAATATAATAATATTTTACGTAAATATAAATATGTTATGCTTATACATAAATACATAAGATTGAAAATAGATTTATTGTGCATTAAACTAGTTAAGACCTACATATGTGCCTACAGTCTTAGAATCTTCTAAAACATTAACTGCCTTGTGAAGTTGCAGAGAAAGAGAGTAGAATGCAGGACATCCACAGGCTCCCCACAGCCTTCCAAGTCTAACTTCTCAGCCCAGCTCTAAACTGTGTCTTGTTAAGAGCTGAATAAGAATTTATTTAGTCAGTCCTTGACTTTCCAGTTGTGTATATGTACATTACAAGTTATTTTCTAAGAGACCAGTCATGTGCTTTTATTTTGTTGTATTCACTTAGTGTGTGTGCGTACGCATTGGTGTTAGTAAGTGTGCTGTGGCATACATGTGGAGGTCAGAGAATGACTTGGAGTAGACTGTTCTCTCTATCCACTGTGTGAATCCTGAGGACTGAGCTCAGGTTTTTGGTGACATGCACTTTTACATACTGATCCATCTTTCCTACCTGACTGTGTATTTTTAGACACTCAGTCGTAAGCAGCAACCTTGTCCTCCTGGGCTTGTCTGAAGTTTTCCCTTAAGCCACCCAGCCTGCCTGCCTGTCTTCTTTCCTTTCTCCATTTTTCCTTTCCTTTTTCCTGTCCCTTCCACTTCCTTTCGTGTCTAATTTGTTATGATCCTCAAATCCAGTGTGATTCCTGACCATCACCACTCTGTCCACACACACTATAATCAGTGCTGCAATGCATATGTGTTGGAATATGATTTTAGTTTGGGAGCATTTTAAAAAAATGCTGACTTCAGTGTGTACTTACCTTCAAATGTACGATGATGATACCTGCTTTAAAATGGTTGCAGAAGCATTTGGAGGGTAGTTTAAAGGGCACTGACCTTGAGTTCTCCATTACAACTCTACACAGCATGTCTGTTCACAGCTGCTGCTAGGATTTTACTTGAAAAGAAACAATCCTAATGCCTTAAAAGTGTGAGTAGAGCTACTGTATTTAGAATGACTGCATTAGGCTGACATAGATGACTGAGAAGAGTTGGCAGTGTTCATCCGTCCCTAAGTAGCCGCAAGTGTTTAACCTGCAAGGTGAAACCATTCCCTGTACCCATTCACACAGTGATACATTGCCACCTACAAGAATGTTGATATGAGCTTCATGATTCAACAGAAATAGTCTTCATAATGAGCCAATGCATCAGCAGCTTCTTAAGAACTACCTTGGATGTATAAGAGGGAATTTGTGACCATCAAGTAGAGAATGGTGAATTCCCCGTTTTCATGTACTGTCCATGCTTTCTAGTTGGGTGTATGTCAATGGACAGAAAGCAGAATTAACCTGAGCATCTAGAGCATAGGGATGAGAGAGGTGGGACAAACAATTAAGGAAAAGTACCCTGCAAAGTCTCTACACCTAATGTTAATAAATGATAACAAAATTATTTTTCCTATGATACAATCACTTTCTTCATTTTTAAAACAGTTTCCAATGGGCCCTGGATCAGATGGTCCCATGGGTGGATTAGGAGGAATGGAATCCCATCACATGAATGGCTCTTTAGGTAAGGCTTCCCATTAGATGTATAGAATACATTCACAATAAAATGTTAGCTCTATACAGTGGGTATTATGGCCTGCAAAGCCCTTCTGTGAATGGATACTTGTGTGTGTGGTTATGTGATTCATAGTGTATTGCAGGTGAGGTTGGTTCTGACCAGATTGCCCCTATGAGTGCTGTTGCCAGTCTTTGACAGCACAAGTGTCTTGTAGCCAAAGGAGTCTATTCCACTGAGCATGTGCCATGCTGCCGAACCCAGAAGACTCCTGTCCTTTCCACACATTTTTGTTGATGTTGTTGTTTGTGGGGTTTATTGCCTCCTGTGAACATAATATCAGAGAAACACAGTCTCTGTAATAATTCCTTAATTTTGTTGTGTATTTTAGCACTAGCCTTATTTTAAATAAAATTAGTAACCATACTCTGATAGTTCTAATAATTCCCTTATGAGGCCACGTTGTGCCCCTGACTTCAGGATAAAGCTGAGCTCAAGTATTGCAGTAGTCAACAGTGCACTTCACTTCACACATGGTGCCTTCTTAACTGACGAAGCCAAGTATCTGTAAGGTGGAAGAAATACAATGATGAGACACAGAAAGTAAATCAGGTCGGACTAGGTCTCGGCACACTGTGCTTGTGGATAGACAGTGTAAAAGGATGTTCTGTGCTCGTAAGATAACCTGAGAGCTGACAGTGGTGCCAGGGCTTGTCCAAGAGTTCCACTTCATTAGACAACCATGCTTATACTGTCCTGCTCATCTAGGATTCTATTCCCCATAGTCAAGGTCAGAAACATGTCTTTCGAATCTCTGACAGTGTATTACATATTGGAATATAATTTATTTCAAAATTATTTGCAATACATTGATAGACTTTTGTACTTTTAAGGACCCACATTTATTTTTGTAGGTTTCAAATTTTCATTTATTTTATTTTGCTAGATATGAAGCATCTGATTATTGCAGCCAATAGTCATGTTTAACTATTTAATTTAAAGGTTAAGAGAATTTTAACATTTATGTCCTCAGGCACACTGCCACACACCAGGAATACAGCTGGCACATAACAGTTACTGGCTACCATAATGGTCGTCATAGAGAAAAGTACACATCATCACACAGTGTTCAATCTGACAGCACTACTATAGAATTTGATTTTTCAATGTATTGCAAAAATACTCTCAACCTGCTAAGTTGTAGAATTAGTTTTTTGCTTTTTTTTTTTTTTTTAAGAAAAGAGGGGGTGTTTGGTCATAGTCAGAAGGCTTTTGGTTACAGTGCTGCTAGAATCTGCTTCCAGACAAGTTTTACAGTTGACAACTAGTTCCTGACTTTCTATAGTGAACATTATTCTACATATTCACATGTAACAGAATAGCATGTGTGCATTCAAGGTGTAACACTCAAGGTGCTGTACCTCTTTACTCACAAGCGAGTCAGGCTAAGCCTTTATTTTTACTGTCCAGTAAATGCTACTATTAATATGTTATAATATTTTACACTAAGATTAATTGTGGAAAATAAAATAGTTCAAAATAAAACTGATATTGTGACAAAGTTATGATTATTATTAGTTATTTAGTGTATAATCCTATCACCTGTGTCTCTCGGGAATCAAAATTGAAATATATCCTCAAGATATATTTATTTCCTATTGTGTATATTGAATACTACTTTAATATTAGTAAAATTACTTTTGAATATTTAGTAACGTATGGTTCCGAATATTGTCAGATATTTTTAGAACTGTCTATTTTAAATTTTATCAGATTTGCAGGCTCATTTTCATTAAAAGATATAGATCTGTACAGGTAGGTGATCTCTCTAGTGTACTCAAGGGGTCTGTAGCCATGGCTCTGCTCTTGCTATTAGGATCCAGGTAACGGGAGGGAGAGACAGAGTTCTTTGCTGTCAGAACTCACTCACTCACCTTCAGGAGTTTCCATTAATAAATGCTCTCTTACCTAACAATGGTTATATTTTCATATTTTGCTTCAGGCTCAGGAGATATGGACAGTATTTCCAAGGTGAGTAGTATGTGTTCTCTGTTTTTATCTCCACATTATTCCATATGGAATACTAAGGTTACTAAATATGTTTTATGAATATTGTTCTTCAACAAAAACTTAAAATTAGTTCAGATATGATCATTCAGCAATTAAATAGGAATATATATATATAATCTTTAGGAAAGGAAACTATAACTATGATAACCAACTTAATCATGTTCTGATTTGTTGAGCTGGACTGACAATTTGGATGATCTTTTGAAAAGTTGTAAAAATTTGTAAAGTGTCTAGAGCAATGTGATGGTAGACACGTCGAAAAAGTGGCTATGTATGGTGAAAGAGCACCGTGTTTGTGTCTTTTCAAGCCTTCAATGGATGGCGTTGGCGTGTGCAGTCATTATTCTAGTTCTCAAAATGGCAGGAAAGTAATTAGAAATAAATTACGTTAATATATGTAGAAAAAATGTGTCCATCTTTCCTCCCTCAATAATTTGAATATCTAAAATTTATATTTTGGTAAAATGCTTTACATATTTCTTTTTAAAAAGTAACATCTAAATACTTCCTAGGTTGTAATGAAATTAAAGTACTTCTCTGAGAGTCAAATATATTTAAAATGTTTGATGAGAACTAAAATTAGCTAACACTAAAATTACTCCTTCAAAGTCTGCTTTAGATCAGTAAGCAGAGAAATTCACTGAAGGACAACTGTGCTTTTAATTCCACTTATATTTGTATAAAATTATAAAATTCCTGGCACCACAAAAAAAAAAAAAAAAGGATTAACTGAACTGCAAAACCATTTAAGACTTCAGGCCCCAAAACATTGTCAAGGGTAGTTCTGACCCTGCACCTGGAGTGTCCAGTTGCCAAACAAGGTTTGGGGACACTTAAAGGTGTTTGAAACAATCAGAGAGATATTCCAGAAAATCACTTATTTATAGTAAGTACTAAGATACCTCTGTGAAAAATGGTGTTTATAAAGTTTGTTTTCAAAACAAGAGGCCCTTTGTGATTTTATTACAGCCATTGGTGTTAGAGGTGTCCTCTCAGATGTGAGGACCTTAGTTAGCAGTGAAATTGAAGGTTATGCTTCAGGAGTATATTCTTGTCCATGTCTAGATGGTTCTGAGCATAAAACTTGGAATGTCTTAATTGCTACAGGACCATCATCCTAAACTTTAGTATACTAAACTGACATAAACAAATTTCTATAGGGATATGGACTTTATGCTCTATAAAGCACTTTGTTTTAAGATAGAATGGCAAGAATAAATTAAATACTAGCTTTTACATTGTCCAATGCCAGTGACCTGCTTAATGAACTGCTACTTCCCTTTCTTAGTGCCTAAGCATTAATTGACTGTGTTGTGTGCTAAGCACTGATGTGAGCAATGGGAAGGGGAAAAAGACTTCTTTGGAAACAAACATTTCTCTCTGTCCTCAAGTGGTTTCTCTTCACACTTGGATTCTTTCATTCAGTAAAAAACAGTGTGCCAAGGCAGCCTGCTGGGCTCTAACTCCAAAGATAAACAAATGTAAGGCCACTGTCCCCCTAAGAAGCCCTATGTAACTAAGCAGACAAAACTGGAAAATGTTTTCAAAGTCTGGGCCACATGCTTTGAGGATAGAAACAATAACTTACTAATTTAGAGATGATTTGAAAAAATAATTAAGAGATAAAAATTGAAGACTGACCAGCACAATTGCTCAGCAGGTAAAGGCAATTTCAGTGGGCAGATGGGGGGGGGGGGCTCTAGAAACCTAAGTTTGATGTCCCAGAACTCAGGTAAAGGTGGAGTGAGAAAGTGAATCCTTGAAGTTATTATATCTGACCTGTGTGCACATGCCCACAACACACATGCCCATAGCACAATGTCCACGCACATGCCCACAGCACACACACACAATAATACATTTAACTAGAGGAATTATGTATGTGATGGGGTTTTGTTTTGTTGTTGCTTTTGATTTTTTATGAGACAGGGTTCTCTGTATAACAGCCCTGGCTGCCTTGGAGCTCTCTTTGTAGACCAGACTAGCCTCAAACAGAGATCCCCCTGCCTCTGCCTCATAAGTGCTGGGATTAAAGGTGTGCACCACCACTGCCCAGCTATGTGTGATGTCTTTCATGTGTATAGTGTGCATTTCTTTCCAACTCAGAGACAGGGTAAGTGGGAATGTAATAGAATCCCTTGAATATGGGATTAGTAAGATCCAAATTATATTTTAAAGCTAAATCTTAGAGTAGAAATACACAACACAGCCATCCACTGAGATTTAAAGAAAAAAGTCACCAGCATGATTAGAATAGCTAAAAATAATCCTTTCCTGAATTCTTTCTGTCATGCTCCTTGTTTCCTAACTATGTGCTCAAATGATTGTGACTTCCTGGTCATTCTAAGTCCTCAGTGATGAACTCTACCAGACACCGCCCAGAGGTGTAACCATGAATCACAGTTTCTTGCCAGCTGCACCTGTCACCTGTCTTGACAGTATCAGGTGTCAGGTGCTCCTTTGCCTTCGTCTCCATCTTGTCACTGTGATTTTGTGCAGCTCAGTTCCTGTACTCCTCCACATTGAAGAACTCATGTCATTTCCACGTTTGCTAAACTTCAGCTAAAAACAAAACAACGTATTGTGTCCTTATTTTAAATTTCTTCAGGCATGATCCAGTGACTATAAGGAGTGGGTTTCAGAGATCTCAATACTGCCTTGATTTGTGTTGTATTCTTTTAACATTCCTTTCAACTTTTTTATATGTCCCACATTACCCCTTAAAAATCACGAATTTGAACTTCTGTGGTATGAAGAGATTGTGTGAAAAAGAGAAATGTAACATGGAAGTGTTGTTCATATTTTTAAATCTAAGTATTATTGGATCAATACCTTAGGACCTAGAGGTGTAGTAAGTGGTTGAGCATTTGCCTAGCATATACAAGCTGGTAGATTAACTAATTAGTTAAAATAAAACCAATACTTTGAGTCAGGATCAGGCTTTCAGTTAGCTAAACTTTTAAGATGAAAGTGATATAAAAAAGTACAACCTAGATCTAAATCACTCCAAATGTTCAGTGAAAATCCTTACACAATGTTTGGTCTTCTTTTTTGAACTAAATCAGTGTCTCAGTTACTTTTCAATGGCTATGATGGTCACCATGGCCAAGGTAACTTATAAGAGAAAGTGTTTAATTTGGGGCCCCTTGTTCCAAAGTGCTAGAGTCCATGAGCACCACGTGAGAGCATGACAGCATCACTGATTTATCCTTCCCAACCCATTCCACCAACTGGGTACCACGTATCCAAATCTATGATCCTGTGGGGACACCACAGTCAGCGTTACCATTACTGTCTTCAAAGCCAATGGTTTTTTTAAAAATTATTTAACTAGCAGCTCTAATAATTAATCAATCTAAAATGGTGCATTTAATAAAAATTTTAGAGGAAATGAAGTTGTCAGTACTTCAGAGTGCAGTTGCCTTTCTCTGTTCCATGGTAACTAGCATTTTTGAGGACAGGCTTGCTAGAAATGACAGAACACTCTTTCTACTGTCCCAAGTGTGGTTCTGAGCCCTTGGCATCTAGAATTCCAGCGGACCTCAGAGGATGCTCGTCTCCAGACCCTCTCTGCAGGGCACTGTGAGACAAGGTAGGAGCTATTTTCCTCCAGTTTTCAGGTCAGCCATAGTCTCAGAAGCCACAATTTTTTTTTTTTTTTTTTTTTTGGAACTCATTCATAAAACTTTGTAATAGGACTTGCTGTAGTAAATCAAAATCTTCTAAGTAATTTTCTTAAAAAAAAAAAACTCCAAATTGAAGTATAAGCCATATGGTTTAGGGTAAAAGCAATCTAAAAATCTTTCTTACATTTTAAATAACAAAGTGCTTGGTCTTGAATTTTTAAAAACTTGATAAATTAAACTTGAAATGCTTCCTTCAATCACCATAGCGGGGCAGTGTAAACATGCTTCATATGCCATTCTGTGTTTCCTATTGGCCTGGACTGCCAGATGTCATGCATAGTTCAAAGTATGTAAAGATAAGACGAACAGACTTAAACAGGGTTTTTACAAAGGCCCTGCTGACTTCCTGCTGCTTGCTAATAGCAGCTGCTTTGTCTCAGAGAAACTTCATAGAAACTGTCCTTTTAACCTAATGGTGGACACTCTTCAGTGGAATGCTGACCCCTGTCTCTCCTCTGAAAGTGAGTTTTCTGGTCCTAAGGCCTCTCCTGTTATCGATCTTTCTTCCTTCTGACTTATATAAAAATAATTGAAATAGTATTATTTCCAAAGTGCACAAAGAATTAAAGGAAATGTCAAAGTCTGATGTAAAATTACTAAGGGAGTTAGCCTCTCTCATGCCTTACCCAAGGGTAGGCTCTCTTCGTCAGCCTCCTGAGGGAAAGCTGGGGCTTTTTTGATATTATTGTGTTTTGCTGTTTGTTTTAACTCTAGAATTCTGGAAACTATAAACTGAGGGTGAAAAATTGAATAGACATTGATCTTGGGAGTGAGAAAATAAGTTGTGATTGATTATTTGGGGGTTTTGCTTTTATTAACCTTTCATTTGCAAAAGTATTAGCACTTGTTCTGGTGCAGAGTGTGAGGTAGAGGATGAGGAAAGAGTGAGTTAGCATCTCATCTGCCTGGTCCGCGGAGTCCAGTGCCGCTGTACCTTGTGTATGAAGCTCTGCAGTGCAGGGAATGGGAGCCTCCAACAGTGACTTCTTTTCTGAATTCTTGTTTGCAGAATTCTCCCAATAATATGAGCCTGAGTAACCAGCCGGGCACCCCAAGGGATGATGGCGAAATGGGGGGAAACTTCTTAAATCCTTTTCAGAGTGAAAGTGTAAGTATTTCTTTGACTGTGTTATTATCCACTGATAAACTCTCCCATCAGTATAAATGCTTACAGCTGTTATTATTGATATTCACAAAGTTTCCAATATATCGATCTTCTAAAAGTCAAGAATATTCAAGTGCAGTTTCATGAAAAGGGTTCTAAGAGATCTTTTTATTTATGTGCAGTTAACAAAACCATGGTATGAATTTTCTTGTAGAGAAATCCTGTCACGAATCAAACTGAAAGCAGCTTGTCTCTTTGCTGTGTCCTGCCTTCTAGCAAAATGAATAGGTGCAAGAGGAGATCTTTTCTTGATTCTGTCATCATAAGACTGTGACAGTCTACATGTATCATAGCTTCACACACTAGGCTTTGCTGCAGTCAAGGTCATATTGTTGACCTGTCAGCCTGAGCCTGAAACCTGTGGCATTTTAAAAGTGTTGTCGTAAAGTTATATAGGGTACCTTCATAGTTGTAGACAAGACAAAAAGTGACACTATAAAGGTCGTTTGTTTAGTGAACTGCTCCTAATCATTTATATGTACCAGGCAGTGTGCTAGATACCAGGAAGACTAAAAAGATGAGATGGTGCCTTTCTCAAAGAGTTACCATACAGTGCAATGGTTTTTAACTGTTATTTAACTCTAAAAACACCCAAGGAATTTTTAACTTTCCCAGAGTCTCTCAAAGCCTAATGGACTCAGGATTTTGGGGGGCCAGGCTGGGGTATGTGGATGAAAAGGCCCAGTTAATAATGGGAAGGGCTGCTCTTTTCAGGAGCTACTGATGTGGATTATAGAACGGTCACAGATCCAAGTGAACTTGACCACTAGATGATCTGTGTCCCATACTGTATGTCTGTCAGACTATAGGGAGTGGGGGAGGCAGTTCCTGATATCATGCTTCTCCACCCAGCCTTAGACAGAGTTAACACCCTGTGGTTGAAGCCATGGTCTACCTTAGTGCAGGGTGACAGGCGCCCCACGTGGGGCCCAGTGGGTGTTCTGCAATTCTTTTGCTTCGTGGTCTCAACTATAACCTCTACTAGAAACAAGGCTGCCCTGAGTTTAGACTATAAGAAGGTTTCTTTCTGCTAGTTTGCTTTCTTTCTGTGATTGGTAAGACAGAGAAGACAGAGAAAGTGATATGAGAAAGCTTAGACGTCAGTGAGTGAGCAGGGAACAGCAGGAGCCTTCACATGGCTTTGGCTGCATATCAGGTGATGTGAATTATTTCTTTAGAACCTTGGTAGCTGGTTTATCTCAAGAATATGAACAAATCAGTCATTTTCAATGCTCACTTTATCTAATAAGAGACATTTATTTCCTTTGATTTATTTTTTCCAGCAGTGACAATGTGACAAGGTACACAGTATGTCAGTTCATTTAGTGTGTGTGCAAAGTTTTAGAATAAGAAACAAGTATTATAAAGTGAGGAGTATACCACACCTGTCCTTAAGAGTACAATTCCACTAAAAGATGTTTACATGATGAGATCTTAGGTAAGACTAATAAGTATACATATATAATACACTATCAATCATGAAGGAATGAAATCTCTTGTGAATGGATTAAAAATAGAGCATATATGTAACATAATTTCACTCCACTCAAGAATACACAGTCTTATTATTTCAACACTGTGACCAAACTAGAGAACAGTGTGTTTGGTGACATCAAGGAAGCACAAAAAGACACCCCCGTGTGGCTTACCTCACATGATGTAAACAGCTGTGGATCTGGGAGAGTCAGCCTCAGAAGCTGGCTATGACAGGCCTCTTAAGTGTTCCACTTGAAACCCATAATACTTACACATATGCATCCAAAGCATGCAGGTATAAAATGGACTGACAAACACTTGCTGTTAATAAATTATCATAAAGAAATGGCATTTTAAAACAGTTCTTTGGTATGTACTTTTTTTATAATTTATTAAGCACAAAGTCTGTTGAAATGAATTATTATGTGGTTGTTTGTCTGCTTATTTGAGAAAGGGCTGCTCTGCATAGCCCTGGCTGGCCTGGAATTAATCTGCTAGGTAGACCAGGCTGGCCTCGAACTCACAGAAATCTGCCTGGCTTTTCCTCCTAAGTGCTATTTTATGTGTTTTTACATAAAGAAGTTTTGCTTGAATATTTGTAAATGACTAGAGGAAAATATAACAAGCTTTTGTTTTCCATAATTAAATTGTTGTGTCTATAAAGGCAGAAAATTTGTATATGAAGCAAAAACAGTTGAGAACACAGAACCGCCTCCCTCTGCACAGAGTGACTGATACCAGCTCCTGTGAGCCACACATACACTGAGAATTCCACATGACTATTCCCAGCTACACAGTTAAGGCACTTGATATCAATTACATGTTTGATTTTGGTTTTATATTAATTATATTAATTAATTCAGGAACATTTTTACCTCTGCTCACCCCCTCCCCGCCACACACACACACACACACACACACACACACACACACACACACACACACACACACACACACACACACACACACACACACATTTGGTTACATGACCCCACTTGGAATAACAAGCTGTAGTTTGTAAACCTGTGGGTTCTAGGAAGCCAGAGCCCTGAGCTTCCTAGCCAGGAAAGGCCAAGCTGAGTTGCAGTGAAAGGGGGGACATGAATTCAGAGCACAGAGAGTGATAGTGTATAACATCTTTCAAAGGCCAGGAGGAAGGGCTTCAACATTTCGCTGCAGGAAAAAAAAGATGGCGCTATATAAGGAGATAGGTATATTTGGCCTCATTTGAACTGTCTGTAATATAACGTCAAAATATTACATGGTACTTCAGACATATAAGTAATTTTTGTATCGCCTTTTAAATTAAAATAGTTTTAAATAAATCCTGGGGTTTATATAAGTTGGGTATTTTAAAGGTAAAAGGAATTATTAATCAGGGATTGAAAGTAAAGTTTTTGAAAAAGTCCCACATGGCTTTCTTTAGCTAAGGGAATCTCCCTCCTCATGTTCATCGGTGTTACTGTGCTTGTCCCTTGGAAAGGAGCCCAAATTTAGAAAGCCCTTGGAGGGAAGAGAGCAGAGATCCAGAGCAGACACGAAGATCTGTAAGCAGGATAACCACTGCCTCACCCTTAAATCCCAGCCAGACCATGTCTAGCTGACCCAGGCAGTCCTGGATGGACCGCATAGAGTAGGTCCTTACCCGACCCCCGCCAAGCCTGGCTGTCCTGAACTCCGGAGTTTCAGTAAAACTGCAGCTGCGGCCAGAGTTGAGAACGAAGCTTCCTGATCTTTCCCTCCCTCCTGGCCTCAGCAGGAGAATTCACAAAAGGAGAAAGTCAACAGCCTCTGTCACCACCCTAGGTGATGGGTAAAAGACAGACACAGAGGGCGTGGGGAAAGGGAGAAAAGTCTGCGCATGCTCCTCCTGGCTACACCTTCCTCTGGTCTGACTAGTAGGGAGAGTTCACTGTAGCTGGCTTATCTGTGGCTCTCTTTATATTACCACACTGTTTACTAAGTAAGAATTTCACACATGCATAGAATGTACTTTGATCAAACCTGCCCCATCCCTGCTCTTGCCTGCCAGCTCCAAGTGCTCTTTTGTTACCGCACTGAGAATGCTTGGTGCTGCGTAATGGGAATGTTACCACACGTTTTTGTTGATATATTTTAAAATAAGGTGGAAAAGGTTTTGTGCTGACAAACGTGGGATTCAAGGGACTGAAAAGCTTGCTGTCTTCAGTAACTTCAGATGTACTGTAACCAAGAAAATGCAGAGCTATTTAGCGAATCCAAAGATTGCAGTAAACAAGTGTTCAAAGTCTAGATTTTAAAGAATATAACTCTGAGAAACACATACATTTGAGCAGTCTGTCTGCCTTTTGATGACTTGTAACCTTTTCCTAGCAACTGAACCACAGAAGTCCAGAGAGAAAAAACCAACTGCTTAGTGCTTACTGTATACTAGATATTATCCCGCGCTCTCCCTACATGCTGCTTTACTTAATTATCTCAAGACAAAAACGCCTAAATCCAGAGCTAGCACTGCAAACATGCTTGGTAGAGTAAAATGAAAACAAGACTCCTCCTGCCAGGAAGCAAAGCTGCCGCCTAGTGTTCACATGCTGTAAATGGTTTTGATGGTGCAGGTACGGAGTGGTTCAAGAGAAGAAAGTAGTTGGATTGATTTGTTGCATTAATTTGGGAAAATATGTTTACACATGACATTTGTCTATAACCAGATGAATGGGTATGTTGTTAGAATGACAAGCTGGTAGACAGACCTCCCACCTCTTTGTCATCGTCTGCTTCTGCTCTTGTCAGGAAACTGTGTAAGTCTGAGTTCCTCTGGTAGTAACACAAACACGGAGTTATTTCACGCTATATGCAGAGGAGCAAAACTATTCCCTGTTTCTCATTAAGAAAACCATATTTATATAACCCAAGACTTAGAACACGGTGTGATCTAAAGTGACCTTCAGGAAAGTTAATGACTGTCTAACAGATTCTGTGTTGTACTAGTTAGGTGGTAAGGGGAGTCCCCACAAGTTTGTACTAGGACACACTATCTCAAAAAGATTTTACAAGTAAAATAATAACTTTTGGGTTACTTTTTTTCCTAAGCCAAACAACAGTGCTGTCAGAAGCTAAAAGGTTATTTTATTCTCTGAGGAGAAGCACACTAGCTGACCAGCTGAGTAATCCCAAACAGTATGACTTGATATCACAGCGCTGTGGTATAAACATCACAGTGTCTCATTGTATATCGATGTAACAGCACAGCAGGAATGCCGATATGAGTCAGCAGCGGACACCAAGAATAGTGTGTGTCTCTCAGTATGGCAGTCTACTTAATGCTCATTCTTCTTTCTTCTGGGGAAATGAGAGCCACCTCCTCAGTACTCTGAAGGATGTGATCCATGGAAATATTAAGTTTTGCTTGCACTCTGGGAGTCTTCCTAGAATTTTATAATTTTCTCTAGTTTCATTGTCATGAAATAATTTAAATAATAGAAACTAACAGTAAGCAGTCTACAGACTTCGAGGAGCACGTGACATGTGGCCTAGGGATGCCCAGGCACCAGAGCATCCTTTTATTCTGTGCCATAGACAATAACATGTCATTCTGTAGTTGCTTGTATTACTTAGAAATTACACTTCATAAGATTCTTGTAAACTCCCCGAGTTTTATTTCTTGGGGCTGATGCTTTGCTCCTTTCTGACTGACCCTAACCTTCAGTTTCTCTGCACCTAGTTTTCCCCTCAGTTTCTGTTGTGAGTGAAGTGACTTCTGACTTCCTGATCTATCAACAGCACCATTTTACTTTTCTCTAAGAATTATTTCAAGACATTTGATCTAACACATTTAAATGACATTTAACCACTGTTAAGGGAGAGCAGCGCCTACCAAAACACTCAACAATGTTAACAGCAGAGCATGTGCACGTAAACATCATCGGGAAGTGTGTATTAGAAGGAGAAGTATCATCTTTCCTATTGTTATGTGATATATGAATGAGCTGGAATGATACTTAAGAATAAAGGATCCTACAGCATCTTAAATCCACATTGCTCAGGCTGCACATTCAGTGGGAAGGTCTCAAGAGTTTCAGAGTGTCTATGAAGTGTTTCCTGTGAGACTCTGCAGGAAACCATCTTGCCTTGCTCTAGGTCACCTACCTGTTGCTTTAGGTCGCTGACACCCCAACTCTCAGAAAAGCCCTTATGTTGAAATAATGCTGGTGATATAGGTATGCAATCTAAATATTTTACTAAACATGGAAATTTTCACTTCAGAATTTTCAGTAGCTACATTTCAAGAACTTAGAAGCACCATGTATATGAACCTGTTGTACTGGCTAGGACATCATCACAGATTCCAATGAACCACCTAAAGGCATTCCCAGTTCTTATGGTGGCTACAAGAACTATAGAAAGCAATAAATAAATAAATAATCTGTACCCATTTGGCTGTAGAGATGCATTTTTCTCTATTGCTTGTTCTAGTCTTTAAATATAACTGTACTCTATATGTACTCTATATGTATAATATATAACATATATATTATAGTTACAATGTATTACGTGACTAAGGATTTTTAGTCACAAACAGTGGATTATAAATTTCAGCACACTGAAGTTACTGGTGATGTGAAACTTTATATGCCACATATGAGGATATTTTCAAATATAATAAAAATAGCCAGAGATATCAGAGAGATCTACCCACAGTCAGTCTAGGAGGATCAGACAGTGATAACTCACACCTTTAATCTCAGCACAGGGAATACCCGGGAGTGGTGACCTATGCCCTTAATCCAATCTGAGTTCCAGGTCATCTTAGTTTACAGAAGGAGTTCCAGGTTCCCAGGCAGGCAGTGGTGGCACCACACCTTAATTGAGCAAAGAAAGTATTTAAGGAAGGCAGAAGAAGCCAGGAGGAACGAGGCTGTGGAGTTTATTCTCTCTCTGATATCTTCACCTTTCCCAGAGATCTGACTCCGAGTTTCCTTTATTCATGTAACACTTGATATCCAACTTTGGGGCACGAATTCTTCCCCTCCCTACCCAAAAATCAGCCCTTGCTGGCCAGAGCAACATGTGGCCAGAGGAGTAATTATGGACTGGCTAGGCTTCATGTTCTGAGTTAACCTCCAATCTTAGGCAGACCGGCCACACGTGTTTCCGTTGCACTCTCATATGGGTAAGTTTTTCAGACAGTGGCTTCTTTCTCCTGGTGGGTTGTTTCTTTTTCCTTTTTGGACCCCTCCTTGGGCTGCTCTTACACTAAGTAGCTGACCCACTTCACAATCAATTGAATCATCAACAGATAACAAATTGGTGAGTAGATCAATTTTTTGAAAGAGGGAATTTGTTTAAAGCAATGGAGGGAGCTTGGTCCTTCTGTGATCTTTCGCTAGATGATCTGGTATTAAAACCAGTGAAGGAAAACATAAGGTAGATGGGACTATCATAATGTCTATTATACTGTTTATTATGAATATATTTTTTGTTTGATTTTTATTTATCACTTAAAAAGTCGATTAAAATAAATCCAAAGAAAAAGGTATTTAAAAAGCCTGTCAAGAGAGAACACAAAGATGTTCAAATTCAAACAGAGGAATATGAAGAACCAATTTCAGCAAGGCCATATAAAATTAGACAAAAACAGGCAACATTAATATACCCAGTAACCTTTAAAAAAAATGAAGAATGATAAAGATGATAGAGAAGCTAGTTGGGCTCCAGTAGAAATGCTAGAATTATGGAGAGTAAAAGAATCAATTGTAACATATGGGATGCATTCACTATTTGTAAAACAAATGTTGAACACTGCAACCAGGTCACCACTAAAATTGGTTAGATATGGTTACAGCTGTGCTAGAGGCAGAGCCACTTACAATGGAAATCATGGTGGAGGGAAGAAGCTAAAACTGTAGAACAAAGAAGCAGGGCTAGAAGCATAGAAGTCTCCCAAGACCCACTTTGTGGGAGGGAGATTATGCTGATATTGAAAGGCAGGCTTTATACAATGAACATACTCTGGATTTATGTTGCATGGCAGCTTTAAATGCCTGGGACCAGATTGAAGAAATAGGAAATAAAACTGAATCATTTGCGAAAGTAATTCAAAGCCCCCCCAAAACTTTTACAGACTTTTTGCACAGACTAACTGCAGCAGTAAACAAAAGAATGGTACCAGACTCAGAAGCCAGGCAAATAATAATTGAATCACTGGTTTTTGAGAATACTAATGTACAATGTAGAAAAATACTTAGGCCACTAAAAGCAAGGTCAGCACCCTTGAAGGATTGGATTTGTGAGACAATTAATATGGAGTCTTAGGAGAGTGATGATAACTGGGTAGGAGAGCTTATTTCTAGAAGTATAAGAAAAAGTAAAAGTGTTAAATGTTACAATTGTGGAAGGCAAGATCACATAAAAAGAGATTGTACACAGAGCATTTCCAGAAATGGTGCTTTTGATAGGAATAATCCCAAGAGAACACCCCTCCCTTCTAGAGTATGCAGAAGGTGTGGAAAGGGAAGACATTGGACTAATGAGTGTAGATCAACAAGGGGCAGACAAGGTAACTTTCTGCCCTTGGGAAACACCCCAAGGAGGCTTTCAAAAGCCCCCATATCAAATCCAATCCAATCTCAACACTGCCATTGCAGAGGAGACACCTTCCCAGAACAGTTTAAAAAAAATTAAAACCTATTTTAAAATGACATACTACATGAAATGATAGAAAATCTACAGAAAAAGAAAAAATTCAGAAAAAAGTATAAAGTGAATATTTTGGCAAGCTTCTACCAATGAACAAAGGCCAAAATCAAAAGTACAAATAAATGCTGTTATTATTGAAGGCTTATTGGACATAGGGGTAGATGTATCAATAATTTCACCAGAGTCATGGCATCCAAATTGGCCCCTTCAGGAGATAAATGTTCAGTTTGGGGTATTGGATCGATATCCCAGGTAAAACAGAGTGCAAGATGGCTTGAGTGTATAGGACCAGAAGGACAGAGAGGAATATTAAAGCCATATGTGGCTAACCTTGCTATAAACTTATGGGGATGAGATTTACTACAACACTGGAACACACAGATTAATATCCCTCCAAACACAGAAATAAGTCATAAACTAGCACATGGTTTTGGAAAAAACATTAGAAGGTATTATGAGAAACAGTCACAGACTATTCAGGTTATACAGAAACAAGGCAGAACAGCTGCTGATCTTTCAAAAACACCCACAACACTACCTCTGAAATGACTAAAAGAGACACCTATATGCGTTCATCAATGGCCTCTAACAAAAAAAAAATTTAAGGCCTTAGAGCAGCTGGTACAGGAGCAGTTAAATGCTCAGCATATAGAAGAATCAATCAGCCCTTGGAATTCTCCTGTATTTGCTATTAAAAAGAAATCTGGAAAGTGGAGAAATGTAACAGACCTAAGGGCAATAAACAAGGTGATCCAGCCAGTGGGCTCTCTACAAAAGATTCCTTTGCCTTCTCTGTTAACTAAAGAATGGACTATTATAGTTATTGATTTAAAAGACTCTTTCTTTACAATCTTTTACATGAACAAGACCAAGAAAAATTCACCTTTACAGTGCCCACTTATAGTAATTCTCAGCCTGTAAAGAGATTCCAGTGGAGGGTCTTCCCTCAAAGACTGATGAATAGCCCCACTCTGTGCCAGTATTTTGTACAAAAGCCAGTAGAACAAATACATAACAAATTCCCACAATCTATAATTTATCATTACATGATTCAAATATCGAAAACATTTTTGAAGAAGTGAAAAAAACTTTGCCTGCGTGGGGATTACAAATTGTCCCCAAAAAAATACAAAGAGGGGATCCCATTAATTATTTAAGCTAAAAAAAAAAATAGGCCAACAAAAATTTAGACCTCAAAAGGTACAAATCAGGAAAGATAGATTAAAGACACTTAATGATTTTCAAAGACTACTGTGAGACATTGCTAATTTACAACCCACTATTGGAATTAAAAATGATGAACTGAATAATTTGTTCAAAACCTTAAATGGTGACAAGAGCTTAAATAGTCTGAGAGAGTTGTCACCTGAAGCTGAGAAAGAATTGGCTTTGGTAGAAAATGAATTACAGGATGCACATGTGGATTGTGTGGATCCAGACCTTAATTGCATTCTAGTTATTTTGCCCTCTAAGCACTCTCCTACAGGAATTTTAATGCAAAGGGAAAATGTTGTATTGGAATGGATAGTCCTTCCACATAAACAGAGTAAGAAATTAAAGACATATGTGGAAAAGATTTCTAAACTTATTTTTAAAGGAAAATTAAGACTTTGTCAATTGACAGGAATGGACCCAGCAGAAATTGTTTTACCTCTAACTAATGAAGAAATTGACTAATTATGGGTGGAAAGTGAACCTTTGCAAAGAGCCTGCAGTAGTTGGGTTTTTTTTTTGTTTTGTTTTGTTTTGTTTGGTTTTTTTTGTTTTTTTTTTTTTGTTTTTTTTTTTTTGGCAGAGTTAACAACAAATATACTCAAAGCAAAAGAATTGAATTTCTAAAGAAATCTAATTGGATTCTTCCTCGTATTGTATGAAATAAACCAATTTCTGGAGCTCCTACATTTTATACCAATGCAAACAAATCAGGAAAGGCAGGTTACAAATCAGAACATATAAGTAAAGTGACTCAAAACCCTTAAAATTCTGTTCAAAAGTCAGAATTATATGCCATCGTAATGGTATTAATGGACTTTACTGAACCTCTTAACATAGTCACTGACTCTCAGTATGCAGAAAGAGTTGTTCTATACGTTGAAACAGCTGATGTTATTAATGATGAATCAGAAATAACTTCATTATTTATTCAGTTACAAGAAATAATCAGAACTAGAAATCATCCCTTCTATATAACACACATTCAATCCCATATGGGTCTGCCAGGTCCCTTAGTAAAAGGTAATGATGAAATTGATAAATTATTAATAGGAAATGTACTAGAGGCTTCAGAATTTCATAGAAAGCATCATGTCAATAGCAAAGGATTAAAAAAAGATTTCTCTATCACTTGGCAACTAGCCAAAGAAATTGTAAAAAGGTGTACCACCTGTTCTTCCTATAACCAAACTCCATTGACAGCAGGAAGTAATCCTAAAGGTATACATAGAAATGAAATCTGGCAGATGGATGTATTTCATTTTACAGAATTTGGGAAATTAAGATATGTCCATCATACAATAGATACATTTCCAGGATTTCAATGGGCAACTGCTTTGAGTTCAAAAAGGCTGATTCTGTAATCACACATTTGCTAGAAGTTATGGCCATCATGGAAATACCTGTACAAACTAAGACTGACAATGCTCTGGCATATGTCTCTAGTAAGATGAAACAATTTTTGCTTATAATATAAAGCGTATTACAGGAATATCACACAGGGCAAAAAGTCATAGAGAGATCAAATCAAACTCTAAAGGATATACTAAATAAACAGAAAGGAATAATGTAGACCCCTAGAGATAGAGTACATAATGTTTTATTAACTTTGAATTTTCTCAATGCTAATGAGAAAGGAACAACAGCTGCTGAAAGGCATTGGACTATAGAAAAAACAGCTGACCTAAATCAGCCTTTTACTTCAAAGATGTGCTAACCTCTGAATGGAAGCCAGGATATGTGCTACGTTGGGGAAGGGATTTTGCTTTTGTTTCCACAGGTGAAGAAAAGTTATGGATATCATCAAAATTAATAAAGACTCAATCTGAACCAGAGAAACTTCATGAAAATTAGAATTGATAGCTCATCCACCCATATTACAATTCTTTAAATTGTTAGAAAAAACAAAGGGTCGGGGAAGGTTTCTGTTTTTGTCTTTACATAAAACTGGAAATACCATCTTCAAGAAGTTAAAAGGCTTTGGACATCTAGACATTTAAAGCAAAAGGGAAGTTATCCAGGATAATTTACAAGCAAAAGAATATTGGAACTGTTGGTACCAGTATACTCCTTAGGGTAAAATCTCATTGCTTAACCTCTTTTTTTGTAAGTTGAAGTCCCAGTTTAATCATAATTTAAAGCTGGCTTTAGGGTTGGAGTGTGGCTCTCTCCATCTCTAAACTCAAGCATACTTGTAAAGGAAAATACAAAATCTCTGTATCATATCAGAAGAGCCACCTGATATGGGACAGAAGAATAACAAAAAATAAGGGACTATTCTATTGTTACTAATCCTATGCTGAATAGTTATATATTTAGCTTCTTGTACATTGTGTTGGGTTTTAGTCTCCTATCAGTTTTCTGCAGTGATCCAGGACAGTCCCTACTTTGAACCTGAAGTATCCAAAAGGAAGATGCGGCCCCACAACGATGATTTCACATGGACTCTGACAAACACCAACCAAAGATCAGATCTGGACCACAAGCTGCTCAGGACAATTTCGAGGCAGCTCGCTGAGATGAACCAGCTTCACAGACTTGGTTCTATAGCCAGGACCTGAGACAAGCCATGCACTTTCCAGTTACACAGAGACTGGACAACAAGTGACACAGCTACTTATTTCAGGACTTGACATTTAACAAAACTTTTCTTTTCAGGATCCCCAAAAGATGCCATCACCCCCAGACAGCAGGAAGTAAATTTAAGAACATGGCGCCCACATTCCCAAGAGGTGGGGTGGGTTGTTTCTGGTTGTTCAGTGGGTTATGGATGATTGTTATTGTTTAGGTTAATTAGTTAAAAATTGTTAATGGTTATGGTTAGAAAAAAGTTAAACAAGAACAATTAGATTCAAGATTTGTGTTAAAAAATAGAAAAAGGGAATACAGATATATAGGATATAAGGATAGATTGTTGAATCTTCTTTTAAAAGGATTTACTAGCTTTAAATATTTTTCATTGGATTGGATTTTTGTATATTATATACAAATTGTATATATTGAGATTAATTTTGTTACTGTACAAATATCTCTATGCTTGTTCAAGATATTATACTTATTAAGTTCATCTAACAATGTAATATAAGTTGCTAGTCCATGAAAGTTTTAATTACCAATTAATTAGAATATAAAGTAATGCAAGTTAGTAGTTAGACATTACATTCAAACATAGTCATATTAGATATGTTATCAAGATCAAACAAATACATTTTGGATGAACAGGTCTTCTTCAAACACTTTAGAGATCCATAGAATATGGCATTTAAAATATTTTAAGAACTTAGACTTTTCTTGATAGTGAGACAGGTCTGTTTCTGGCAGCACCAGTCTACTTCAAGAAAAAAATGGGCATTGAAGTAACTCCATATTGAATCTACTTTCTTTGTGGTAATGGTTAGTCATTGGACAAGAATTTGTCCTTGTATTGACTGCTTGACAGTATGCTATTTAAACTGGACATGCAGGTTCCCTAGGAAAGTGACCTCTGAACTTGGACAGAACAAGCTGAAATGGTCCTTCAGCTTCCTGCTTTTCAGAGAAAACTGTCAGATATTCTTCAGGACACAAGGAGAAGCAACTGATGAACTATACTAGAATGGGCAGAGCAGATTTCCTGCTTCACTGAAATGAAAAGAAACTCTGGGCCTGTAGGCTGAAGGTGGATGCCCCAACTTTATAAAGGAACTTTGGTGACTGTCCAGGCAGATAGGTGTCATCTCTGTCATTTCTAGATTTTGGAAGTTGCTTGCACTTCCTGTTTACTTGGGTAAATATTATTTCCTTCTTAGGTCTCTGAGGCAGTTGAAGATATTATTTCCTTCTTGGGTCTCTGAGGTAGTTGAAGATGAGATAGTTATAGTTTTCTAGTGACAGTTTTAGAAAAGAAACTTTGAAGTTAAAGTGTTTAAGTTTAAGAGACATCAAAATAATAGTTTTAGTTAGTAATACAAGTTAGAAAGAAAGTGAATTATGTATGATCCTTTGGACTCATCAAAATAGGATAATTAATGAAATATTTTCTTTGAATTTTCAGTTGTTAATGGACTGGACATTACTCATTTATTGTTTGTATATATTGTATATAATTATTGTACCTATTGTATATAGTTTTTCTTACGTTAGCTATAACCTTCTTTTTTAAAAGTTGACACAAAAGGGGATATGTGGGGATATTTTAAAATATAATAAAAACAGCCGAAGAAGTCAGAGGGATCTACCCACATTCAGTCTAGGAGGATCAGACAGTGGTAACTCACACCTTTAATCCCAGCACAGGGAGCATCCCAGAGCAGTGACCTACGCCCTTAATCCAGTCTGAGTTTGAGGTCATCTTAGTTTATGAAGGAGTTCCAGGCCCCCAGGCAGGCAATGGTGGTGCCTTGCCTTAATTGTGAGAAGAAAGTATTTTAAGTATTTTTCTTTCTGATTTAGAATACTCTTTTTATTCTTTTGAGATTATAATACAATTACATCATCTCCTTTTCCCCTTCCTTTTTATTTCCAGTGTTCTCAATTTTCCAAATAGAAGTCAGCTGAACTACTTAATTGACTTAACCGTCCTTGTACCAAACAGATTCTGCTTACTGTGGCCAATGTTCAAGGAATTAACAGGTCTCCCCTGCCCCTCGTGGTCCAGCCACCTTTACCAGTCTCTATCTCCTCTACCTCATTCTGCACATTTACTCAGAACAATGCATTTTGCAGTTTACATCCTAAGGGCCTGTCACACATATGCTTCTCAGGAACCTCTTATCACTTCAGTTCACCCAAACCTCAGTTTGTGCCCTACAGTCCATCCCACTCTGTCCCTGTCTACAAAGTTCTGTCCCCTGCCCCCCATAGTCACAATTGTGTGGAACCTGTCCTTCAGACTTTACCTACCTCATACTGAGACACGGTCATTTAGTAGAACATTGAAAGAAATCACCCTTTGAAGTGGTTTTTGCAGGTTTCCCATCAAATATGAAAATATAGCAAGGTCCACATTTTTATTTTAATTTGGAGACCATTTTTATAGCTAGACCCCATCATTTGCAGAAGGTGCTTATCTTAACTCAGAAGATCCAGAGCCATGCTATTGATGGTGGCCTCTGCTACATGTGCTGATTCACATTTAAATAAATTGAAATCAAGTAATGTGCTAAGTTTCCAAAAGTCTCACCCTGTGTCGTTTGTCAGCCTCATCATTCTGTAAAGCCAGGTCCCTGTTTTGTGCAGTAGATTGACTCTGGGTTGTGTTGCATGAATCCTAATTGGCCATATAATAAAAACTCCAAGCTAAGTATCCGGAAAAGCTGAAAGATCAGAGAGACAGAGGAACAACTCACAGCCACTTCTCACTGCTCTGAATCTTCAGGCTGAAAGAGGAAAATGCTATCTCCATGCATTCTCAGATTGAATAGGTGAAGTTAAGGGAAGCCCAGGCCCAAATAGAAGGGCAAACTCTGTCTCCTCCTGCCTTAGATCCCTTTCTCTGCCCAACTATAACACTTCATTCCTAGTGCTGGGATTAAAAGTGTGTGCCATCACTGCCTGGATCTGTTTGGACTTGAACTTAGAGATCTAGATGGATTGGATATCAACCTCTGCCTCTGGACTGTTGGGATTAAAGATGTGGGGTCACCACTTCCTGACCTCTGTGGCTAACTCTGGCTGACTGTGTCCACTGATCTTCAGGCAAATTTTATTTCTTTAGAACCTAAATAATATATTACCCCATGGTTGGGGTAGGGGCTCTATGCTAATGCACACTGGAGCATATGGTGCTCCCATGAGACTCTTGAGAGATGACAGTTGATGTTTTTCCTACGCTGTCCATTTACTGAACACTTTCTGTGTGTCATCAAGTCTGTAGTTTAAGGATTATGTGTTCAGTCCTCCCCAAGGCCCTGGGCACTCTCAGAAAGGCTGTTGAAAGTGAGAAGACTGAAGAATACAGAAAAGTTCTCATTCACTTGGCTACACATAGCAAAGGCTAGCCTTCAGACTCTATTCAGTGTGATCCATCCTTGGACTAAGTTGCCCAGATTGTTATAAGTGTCTGCAACACCCTCATCTGGCTACAAGGGGTGTCTGAGGGACTGGATAATTATCTAGGTCCTGGGAAAGAATCAGACTTGATAGAGGAAATAGTTTAAAATTTCACAACTAACAAAAGCCATATAAACTTTCTAATGTTCCCAAGGTTAGAGGCGTATGCATAAATGTTCATAGAAACTGAAAGTCGTCATTTATCCTTCTGTACCGAGTTGAGCCACACTGAACTGACAGGATCCTGTTAACAATGGCTTCTTCTGTCTCTGCAGTACTCCCCCAGCATGACCATGAGTGTGTGATCCATTCCCAAGCCTCCTCATGAAAAAGCATCGTGAGTCAGCCCTTCACAGAACTACTACGGAAGAAAACTGCTCATCAGTGCTCAGTTAAAGGAATCTCAGTCAACCAAACAACCTTTTAGCTCCTGCTCTCTCCCCTATTTTGTGAAGAAAGCGGGTCCAAATGTGATTCAAACAACAGTACGGAGTGGCACATTAGAATTGCCCTTAACTGAACTGCAAATAATCATCTGTGTATGTATATGTGTGGGAAAGAGAATGTATCGTATATGCAGATCTATATGCACATATACGCATACATGCATTGACCCACTGGACATTGTAAGATATTATCACATGACATCTTAGTAGAAGTAAGTAGGGACTTTTATTCCATCCTTTTTTTCACGTTTACATTTTAATTATTAAAGGTTGCTCCTGCCCCTCCCTGAACTATTTTGTGCTGTGTATATCACTGCTTTATATAAGTTATTTTTTAAGGTGAACTCAGATGTTATGGTTTTGTAAATGTCTGCAATCATGGATAGGAATAAAATCCGCTTATTTGAGAGCTTTCATTCACTTGTGTCTGATGCAAGTTACCTGTGAGCCCCAGAGTTCACTAAGTGGGGAATCTTCACCCTTATGCCCAGTCAGACATTTCCTCAGTTATCGTCTGTGCAAAGTAGTTTAGTACCTTATACTTCAGGAAAACACTTCAGTAGATGTTCAGCTGGGGCCACACCCAGTGTATTTCTGCAATAACTGCTTTAAATTGAGTTATTTCTTCATGTGTTTGTCTTAGACAATGTGGAAATCATTAGCTAACTCAAATGACCTAGCCCGTAGCAATAAAGTGACATGGTTGTCATATTTTTAGTACCACATTTTCTCTTTAAGAAGAAAAAAACCCAAAAGTGATAACAAAGCCACTTATTTGAATTTGTGACTTTTCATACAGGGATCTGGAGGTAAATTTTTAATGATATACAATGTGAAATAGTATTATATTTTTATTTGGATCTCCTGTGAGCATTTTCATAGAAACTTGAAAACAGATGGACATACTGACATAATTGAGGCTTTCAGCACCAGAGAGGGGGAGGGGAAAGCCTTAGTAGAGGCTGCAGGACTTTGGTTGGTTTTATTCTCACCCAGTAACTTGCTTGCTGGAGCAGATGGAGCCTTTCCTTCTGGTGTCCCCATTCTCTGGCTGCAGAGTTCATGTCCTATCTGCTCTGGTCTGAGGTCAGAGGCTTCCAATAGGACTATCTGTTCTCTTCTGTTGACTGCAGGTGGCTAGATCTCCACTGGGTGTCTGATAGTTTGGAAGGAGGGGAATAAAGAAATCTTATTTCCAAACACCGGATCCTAACAGGAAAAGTCTGGAGAGCTTCTCTGACAGATCCTTTCTGTTACTTGTGATACAATAACTACTGATTGCCGACCGATACATGCTAGGAGAAGGCACTGTCGTGTTTGACGAGACTCCTCCTCCTCTCTGGGGTTGTAGCACAAGAGAAAATGTTGATGCTGTATTTTCCAGTTCCCAGTTCCAGGTGATTGATTCATTCTTTCTGAAAATTACAAATATTGGCTGTGTATGCCAGGGATGCTGGAGAAGCCATAGAGGATAAAGAAGATGAGTTAGCTTTACACTGAAGATGTAGATGGCAATGTGAGTCATAATCACAGCACAGCCTAGAAGCCCACAGCTGTACTGCAGAGCTCTCACACACCACCCATGGCCAGTCTTCAACCTCAAGCCGAGGTCACCTGAAGGTGATGTGGACGTTCCCCTGATCTCCAGAAATAGTGGCAGCTTTTACTTACCATGACAACTGCAAAAATCAGCTCTGTTTCATAAACTCAGCTTTATAACACCAGAATTCCAAAACCTTTCCATTTCTCTCCATCACCACTGATCTTTCATTTTATTTGCCTCCTGAGAAGAAAGGCATCGTTTCTCATCATTAAAAAACCCCTAATTTTACTTGTCCTTATTTGAGAATAGTTCTAGAATATAAATGGTATCACATGTCACTTTTAACCTGTTTGGTCAAAGGAGGTGTGTGTAAAATGGGTTTGTTTTATTGTTTTGTGGGTTTGTTTCCAATATGTAGCAATCCATTTTTTAATTTCTTTCTTGGAACCCAAATTAAAAATACTTATTTCTAGTTATTTTTAAGACAAAACTATATTCACAAACAGGAAAATTTAAGAAAGTTTAATTTGGGGGCAGGAGAGGTGGTTCAGTGATTAAGAGCACTGACTGTTCTAGAAGACCAAGGTCGAATTCCCAGCACCCACAAGGCAGCTCACAACTGTCTGTAATTCTAAGATCTGACACTCTGACACAGACATTCACACAGGCAAAACACCAATGCACATAAAATAAAAATGAATTATTAAAAATGCTTAATTTTTATAGACAATTTTGTTATCTAAAGGGTGAACAATATTTGATACTGGTTTTGTTTAGATTTTAATTATTTAACCTTACTACTTTCCTGGTCAGAAAGCCTAACCCTTTCTTACATTCTCCATTGGTATCAGCACATCTGTCTTGTCTTGATATACATACTGCCTACCAGGGCTTACTTTTACACATTTCACCCCAGAGTAATGGAATCAGCAATGTTTGCCTACATTGAACATGACGTGCACACATAAAGTGTGATAACAAATAGTGAGTTTAAGTATTAACTCTTGTTACTTTGCTCTGCCCGCCTAACTCATCAAGCTAGGATGTGGATGGTCCTTAACCACGTGACTTCCTTATATTGAAGGAGCCCAGTGTGAACAAAAGCTTTGAGGTACACTTGTCTCTAATACCACAAACTTGATAGATGACTCAGCACTCCTTGAAAATGTTCCAGTTTGGGTTTAAGTGCTAGCAAAAAGAAATTTTACAGCTAAAACTCTGAAGTTAAGATTTCTCTGTTGCCAAAAGACTAACAAATCAATTCTGTCTCCCCACCTACCAGCCGTGGAGAGCTCAGACACACTTGTTCCTACAGAAGAAATTAGATAGAAAAAAAAGTTGTTCCATTTTTAAACTTATGATTGTGTAAGATATCTGGACCCCATTGCATTTGAAAGGGCCATTTGATTCAACAGTCTGCAGCCTTTAGGGCTGCTGGTTTGGAACATGAGTAAGGTAGTCTGCCTACACCTTTTCTTCATTTTCTGGGACTGTTCCCTCAGCAGGCAGAGCTTTGCACCATCCTCTCTACTCAGCTTTCTGCCTGGTTTCTCCATGGGGATGAGATACAGGGTTGAACATCTTTTTCTCTCAGCCTCACATCTGCCCTCTCTGCTCAGTATACTATACTTGTAGTAATTTTCCCACGAATATTAATTTCAGTTTTCAAAACTTGGATATAACTTGGTTATAAGCAGTATTACAGATCACAGCTGCTCAACATGTGGATGTTTTCTCGACACTGTTTTCATGTTTTGTGTGTGTTGTAGGTTCTCTGTCCTTGAAACCTTAGCTGGGTCAAGCAGCCCAAGAATTCATGGTAAGGGGGGGGGGGAACTGATGTGAGGAGACCATTGTCACATGTTTTACCAAACATGGATTTGTCTTTTTTTTTTCTTTTTGTATTTTTCCTCCCTGATGGACTAAATTTCTCTTATAAGAAGCACAAGACTATGTTTGTCTAAAACAATGGTTCCAATGTTAGACACTTGTAACAGTCTCCCCCAGTCTGAGAAATACTGGAAAGTGAGTGTGATGAACATTATTAATGCCACTTCAGTCTTGCATACTATGCGTGTGCACCTCTGTGCACGTGTGCAGGATGGCAGCAGAAAGTCTGCTCAAAAGATCTCACTCCTACTATGATTCATGTTATTTTATAGAACTATTGACACAGTAAATATTCTTTCTTTCGACTATTTCATTTCAGTGGTAAAATATCTGCTAAACGTTTCTCGGGATGTAAAGAATAACACACTATACTGTATAGAGAACTATAAATATGCAGGAGGGGTCTCTCAGACCCAGATTTAGCTTCTCAACATTGGACTTTCTACTGATATTGTGAGAAATTGTGCAGCAAGTATAGCTTCCTGATACACACATTTGTTAATGAAAAATTGAATTGACATCACCTAAAGCGTTAACTTTACCCATGAACTATAATTCAATTTGAATGACCTACTGGATAAAAACAAACCTGAGATATCTTTACTTACCTCTCTTGACTCTATAATGAAGAGAAATATCAGCTGAGTGAATCTCCCAAGGAAATTTCCTTTGTTGACTTTCCCTTGGTAACTCACACAGTTTGTTTTCTTGGATAAGAGAATTTCTGTACAGAATTTAAATTTAAATGTGAATATTTTTGCTGTCTACATTTAAAAATGAAATACACTACTATATGGTAATGTAACAGCATTTACTGTGAGACTAGGTATTTTCTTGTGTGCATTCACTGGGTAGTGTTAGGACAAATGTTTATTTCCATTCCATTGTCCTGGTCACTGGTATCTTATCATTGGCCTCTAAGATGCTTAGCATTTCATTTCTAAAGCAAGACAGGCTGTTCCTATGGCAAAGGTAAGTATTAATATTTCTTGAATAAGAATGATATAAATATTTGTTCCCAGTTAACAAACTTTCTCTTTTGTGGCAAGTGACATCAGCATGTCACCCAAGGGCAAGATTAGATCCTTTACAGGATTCTCAAAGTACACAATATGCTATAAACTAAATTTCTAAAAATTCTTCATAAAATTGTCAGGAAAATGTAATCAATCATTTATTTGTTTGAAATCAACAACTCAAATAATCTGTTTACATTATTTGAGTAGAAATCTAAATTTTGTGATAAATACTTTTTTGACATAAAGTACTGATTAAAATTTGTGTGTATTTATATCAGATCAGACTTCAAGAATGTTTACTTTCCTTGCATTAAGACAATTCCCATATAAACTCTCTGTTATAATTTGAATGGCATTTTACTGTGGCAGACATGAGGATGGGATGTCTTTATACACAGAATTCTTGGTTCATGGTAGCCATAAGATTATTGAATTGTTTGTGATTTTAAGAATTTAAACTGTTTTTCTTACTACATGTGTTAAATTGTTACCTACAATGTCTTCCTGGAAAATAGAATTATTTCTAAGGTTTTTATAAATGCACAGTTTATGTATAAATATAATTGAAATCTGGAGTGACTCAGTAATTACTATTCTTGATTCAGTAATGGCCACCAGATAACTGACACATTTGTAATCTTAGCTCCTGTGTGTATATAAATATGTGCACATACACATTGTTACAATCATTCTCAAGTGGATTTATCACAATGTTTTTGTAAAAGTAATTGAGCTGTTCATGTAATGGAAAAAGTCACCATAAAGATGTACATAAATGTCCCTTAATTTGACATGTCACATTTAATTTATAAAAATACTGCTTTTGATTTATGGTTTCTTCCCTTTTATTTCTATTCTTAACTTAATACTTATTGGAAAAGTAAAGGAAATTGTTTGTATAAAGATAGCACAAATATTCCTGAGTGAAAAATCAAACTGTAATGTCCACATCTATGCATAGAAGTGAACTGGACATTATACACTAATAAAGTTCAGGAATTTGTAGAGGCAAAGGATTTATATGCACTTAAAAAAAGGTTGTGCAGCTGATTCTCGGTGATCAGATAACAGGCTTCCCCAGTAATATTATTAGAAAATAGACAGCTTGTTAGTATTTTATTTCAAGTAAAACTACACACAATGTCATTCGTTCAGATAATTTATGCAGTACTTTCCTCTTTATGATAATATATGCAAGGGTCACACCAGCTCACCATAAACATCCCTATACTATCCTAAACATGAATGAGAAGAGCTACTCCTAAGTGTACTGGGAATTCATCCTTGGAAAGAAATGGAAATATGTAATTCAACCCCACCGCTCAATGATGTGCTAAGTACTGGTTCCACATTATTTATTATAGCTTTGACCCAAATGGGATATTTCAGTTTGGCAATCTGGCACATTTGTACTTCATAAATAGAAAGTATTATAAATCGCAATGACCAGAAGGATAGGTCAAGGATTACCTCATGTGGCTTGCCAGGTGACCTTTTTTGTTGTTATTATTTTGTTTTGTGCAGTTTCTGGATGTCTAGAGGCTGAAGGGTAAACAAGGCAACAGACAGGTCCTTAACTTCAAAATAGGTACAAGTCAGCAAAGAACTGATCTGGAGTTTGTTATTTAGACTATGTCTGACTGTCTACAAATTGCTAACAGTAGAAGCGTTATGTAGGGTCAGGACAATGGTTGTACAGATAGGTAACATCTTGCAGAACATCAGCTACTCATGATGAGTAAGGTAACACGCCTGGAAATACTGACGAGAAAGGAGGCAAACGTGCTAACCCCAGAGCAATTGAGTCAGGAAGTGCTTGTCCCCATGGTTTAAGGTATACTTCAGATGAAAAGCACTTTACACCAACAAAGAAGGAATTACTGTTAAGTTCTAGAATTTTTATTTTCAGCAAAATTTGCTGAGAATATACTGTCGCTTTTTAGAAAACTCTAGTCAGAAGACAATATGCATAAAAATGTTGTTTGCATATCTTTCCTCTGTAAATTTTGGGCTCTGTTATAGCTATAAGTCAGGAAATTTTTTGCTCCAAAGGTATGCATTTGCATCCATAATTTTTGCTGATGGATGGAACTCTTACTATGTAGTAGGACATGAAAAGGTTACTCTTAAGCATGCTTTTAATTAAAGTATCCCTATATAATATATGGCTAGCATCAGTAGTATAAAGGAAGCCAGCATCACCATCAATTTATACATATGTGTATATATTTATGTGCACATAATTTCACATAAATGATGTATGAATTGAAAAATGTTATCTGTTATAAATCATCGCCCTCATCATTGCCATTATTTGCTTAGAACTACAGGGACTGCACACACTCAATGGTCTCCCGACTGTTAACAGAGCGTATGTGTCGAACATTGGGAGTGATGCTGGTTTTAAGAACTCAACCTGCTATTAAACAGGCAGTTGCCAGTCAGGCCTTAAATATTTACTTTACCTTTTCATTCAGAGTTCTTACCCACACACTGTTCTTCATCCATTCACTCCCAGAGAGCTGAACTTGAATTCATGCAAAAAAAATATAAATAAGTCTTAAAAACATAGCTGCCATATGTAAAAGTATTTAATGCAGACAGCATCATTAGCAGTTGCATGGGATACAGCTCTACAAGAAAGCCTCTGAATTAATATGGAAGCAAACACATGTTCTGTGTAATAGTTATTAATAAAACATTTGTTGGACCAAATAAACAAATCAAAACCAGTCTTTTGTATGAAAGGTAGATTGGTAAATCCACTGCCAAGATTTCCCTTAGAAATCTCTACAAAGCCAGTCTGCAACTAAGTTCTTGATAATGAGTCTTTTTCTTTGAAGTTTAAAATGCAACAGATTTTACATAAATATTTTAAATAGCATAGCCATTCCATAGGTCCCTATTAAAATTTATAATCTTGTTGAAGTATGTTTACTTGCAGGATTGCTTGGTCCAACTGAAGCTCAGTGTAAACTGTGAAGTGTTCACCATCCTGGTTCCTGATTGGCTGTTACTGAGTGTTCTAGACTGAGCCTCTTAAATAAGCCCAAAGAAGTGGCCTGGAGAGAACGAGCTGTCTTCTCTTACTTCATTTTTCAGGCTACGTTAAACCTTGTGGAGAATATATTTATTCCTACAGTTTTGAATTCTAGAGAGATGTGCATGGTGTGTCTGTGTAAGACACTTGCTTAACTGTGCCTTTGCAAAGGTGAATAGCATCTCCCCTTTGTAGCTTCAAATCATTTTGCTGTTTTGCTCAAGCAGTGAGCACTTCAGAAAACATGAAATCAGATTATAAACGTGCGTTCTAAAAAGCTGTGTTTATTTCAACTTTCTTAAAATACATAAAATGTCTTTATGGTGTACTTGGAAGCTTTGTCTCCTACCGAGTTTACTATAACATGAGCTCTTGACTTGAGTGGAAACTTGATGTTCTGTTTGTCTTTGTGAATCCAGACAACACTGCCTGTGAGTGACCTTACCCAACTGAGTAAAAGTTCTAAGCAGACGAGCAATTAAGTCAGAAATCTTTTCCACATGTTGCAAAAGTAAAGGTCTTGCTCCTGAGTAGGAAATTGTCATCTACAAAGATGTCATGAAACTGCCACAGACTCCCAGCTCAGACATGAAGCCCACACAGCTGTGCCTAGCCTTCCTGAGAAGATGCCTTCTGCTGAAGAAAACTGATACTATTGGTTTCTTCATGATGAGCTTTACTGTGACCCCAAGTTTCATGACTTTAATGGTTTCAAATACAAACGGTAGCAACTAAAACACTTCAAATCTGTACCCAGAAGAAAAGCCTTGAATGAAAGTTTCTGGAAAACTTTCAAAGGGCCAACTCTGCTCTGCTGGTGAAGAAGGAAGGACAACAGGACATGGCACATAGATGCTCTGTGATAGGTGAATTGATGAATTTCAGATTCTGAACTCTTAGCTACTTTATTTCACAAATTGAATTTGCATCCCTGCACTTGTTTAAAGGATGGTAACTGACTTCAGTATTCAGAATGTGCCTAAAGTTCAAGGCAGTATTTACCTATTGGCTACAGAATTTTATTCTCCATGATTCTGTTAAAAGAGTATATTAAACTTCTTCAGACTTAATTATTAGACAAATCAAAGATGTGGAAAACCTGCCTTGGGAGTTGTTTTAAGAGGAATTGATTGAATTTGAAAGCATAGACTGAGAAATTTGGAATGCAAACAATTATGAAATTAGTCATCTCTTTGAATGTCAGTATTCCCTTGATCATTTGAGCCACAGCCCTGAGCAGCAACAGTGACTGTATGGTTTACTTTGCCCTCTACGGTCCAGGAGAATGAACTAGAAGATGGAGGATGTCGCTGCACAGGACCAAGAATAGCCATATGGTTGCTGGGCTGGCTCTTCTGTTATCTTTTAAAGAATTATAATTTTCCCCCAACTTGAGAAACAAACACTCTGTTTCCTGCAACCAAAACTTCTGTAGCCTACCCCATAAGGACTCTTCACTCACATTTACAGACAAAGAGGCTAAGTGAACGAACAAACGTGGAGGATGGAAACTCATTTTCTTTTCACTCTGAGAACATTACATGTGAATTACATGTGAAAGGGTCTACCAGCCAGCTAACAAATTACTTATCCAGTAATGCATTGCCTCTGTTAACTGATCTCTTATGTGGTAGAAATGGACATTTTGTGAATCCAAATGTTTTCTGTCTGCCTCTCTGTCTCTCTCTCTCCCTCTCTCTCCCTTTTTCCCAGGGTCTTGTTTTCTGTAGTGCCTTCAGTTGGTTTTCTAATTGAGGTAAGTTACAGAATTATGGAAGAAGTAATACACATTTGTAATTTATTTGCTTGAAAAGACTCATGTGGCTCTTGAATTTTTTATTTCTTTACAATGTGACGAGGGCACTAATGTGCACAGAATTCTGCCCTTATCTGAAACATTTGTAAGACAAAAGAACAGCCAAATCATCACAGATCTTAATTTGTTGGGACAAGTGATAATGTCTCTCAATGGAATCTTTCCTGCCCTGAATTATTATATTTGATCAAAGGAATCCTATTTCTCCCTCATTCCCATTCTTTGGGGCTGACTCATGACCTCATCTTTACTGCAAGCAGGTAACAGCAGTCAGTGTGTCCCTCCTTCTCCAGCTCTCCACTATTCCTGGGGGCCTAGTGAGGAGCAGTGGTAGGAAGCCCCCATCACTGGAGAGGCAGTAGGTGGTTCCTCTGGGCAGGGACACATATTCACAGCTCAATTCAACAAAGGTAGCCCCACTGTGCTTCCTCAACACTAGTCCCTTCTCTGTGGCATCCACCACAGAAGTGAATTTTACTTACAAATTACTATCTTTTGTCAGCAAATTATTAAGAATTATGTAGGCTGTGTTTGTGGCAGATTTTAAAAATATATTTTACCAAGATATGCAGTTTTAGTTTTTAAAGGAATAAAGTGTTTAATGACAGAAGTTGAAAACAAAGAATACATTTTATATTTAGCCTTGTAGAGCCCATAGTTATTCATTGTTTTGAAAAGTTGGCTACACACCATAACATAAATATCTACTATTGTACATATTAACTTAATTGGGTATTATAAGTGTGTGGTGATGCTATGTGTTCAATTTTTAATAGTTAATGTGATAGAAGAAATGAGCAGCAGAGGACATGGCTCTTTAACTTTAACCACTGGTCTTGTGGGTAGTCATGACCTTGCTGTCATCTTCAACCAGCAGTTCCTAACTATCATTCACAGTAAGTACAACCAAATCTTGTAAAAATCTGCATACAAAAATACTACATAAACCAAATTTTGCTTACACACTTCTTGGTCTGAGTTATTTCGATAAACATAATCCATAAAGCAGGATTTTTTTTTTTACCCAAATACTAATTTATTCAGTTATTTCTTTACCTAATGGTTGGGTGATGGGTCAGGGGTTAATCATAACCATTTGTAACTGATTAATTGTACAGCTTTAAAAAAATTAAAATACTAAGCAGGTGCCTAAGGAAGACAATTAAATTAGGGTCCAACATATTTCTGAGATGTGGCCCTTTGATGGTTGTGTGCAATCACAGAAACTGGTTTACAAGAACTTCATAAGGAGGCAAATAAATGAGGCAAGGACTCAGCTTACTGAAATACTGTGACTTCACTATGTCTCACATAATTCCCACATGCTCACAAAGGCTGAGAAGACAGACTGTATTGGCAAGCAGCAAGAGTAGGTACATGCACACTGCACTCTGGATGAGTTGGAGAACTGTGCTCTGGGCAGCAGAAGACACAAAAACACACACATCCTACCCCCACCCTAGGAGCTTGTATCCGGGAACAGGTTACAAGGCAAAGAATTTACAGAAGTCTCCGGCTGCAACCACAGCTGATGGTCAGCATCAACAGAGCAGTAACACCCTTTCTTTAAAGTTCTAGTTTGGGGCTAAGTTGTTTTGGTTTTGCTTTTAGCCATGCTGGGAATGAAACCCAGGGCCTTGGACAAACTAAATAAGCCAATGAGCTAAATTTTCCAGCCTACAGCATAAAAGGCCTAATAACAGTTATAGGCTCTGTGTTTAACCATGCTATCCCATGTCTTCGATTAATCTGAATCCACGAAAAAAGAACTTTACAGTTAGAAAGATGGAGGTATGCTCCTAATGTACACTTCTGGAAAAAGAATAGTTTCAAAATCCACTTGGATATTGACTTTCAAAGTTAAATTTTTAAACTGAATTATTTTTTTGAAAAAAAATTTTATCACTTATTTCATTATTGTTACGCCCATGTTGCAAAATCCCCAACAAGACCACAGAGCCAACTTCCCAATGCAAAACAAAAGTTTCTCTATTCAAGCTCAGGCAAGGACTTCTCAAACTCCAATTACAGGGAGTGAAGGAGGAGGCCCTAGTCCTGATTACAAAGGGCTTACATAGAGAAAAACTACAAGCAGGGATCTGTATGTCTTGGCTTTCTAGGATTGGGTAAGGGGATATAGCATAAGATAATTTTTTTTAAATTATTGGTCAGGCTGTAGGTGCTAAACTGCTAATAGTTACGGAACGCTGACAGGATTTATGGCAAGATATGGGATGTCTGCAGAGACATCTGGCTCTTGTTAAATTTTACTATCATGATTCCTGTTTGGCTGTGTTTGGGATATTTGCTTTGAACTCTGTAGTAAGAGGTTTCTGGCCCAGACTTTTGGGCCTAACCTCAAAGTTTAGGTCCGCAGTCCCGCAGTCCTACAGAGACACACAGACACTTTCATTAGTTTTTGTCTGATCAGCCTCAGGCCCAGGCATATCACTTGATAGCTCTCTACCCTTCATCTAATCCATGTCTCTTGTTCAGCCATGTGGCTCGGTACCTTTCTTTAGAGCAGCATAGTTGTCCTCGGCTTCCTCTGGCTTCTCTCTGGTGTTCTACTTGGCGTTCTGTTCTCAGAGTTTTTAGTCTGGTAGCCCCACCCACACTTTCTGCCTGCCTTTGGCCAATCAGCTTTTTATTAAACCAGTGGGTAGGACAGTTATTTTCCATGAAACAACACAATGCCCCTACAGAACTCTATCACAGCACATTTTGGGGGTCCTGAGTTCAGCTCCCAGTCACTGTATGGAAGCCTGATCTCAGGGTGGTGTTGGTTCTACTTCTTGAGTTATAACCTTTTATTGAACTCTTCTCTCATATGATGTGGAAATGCCTTTCTGTATGCTGTGAATCTCAATCTTGAAATAAAGGAGCTGTTTTGGGCCTTGACAGGCACTGTAGAAAAAGTAGGCAGAGGAATCAGACTAGGAAAGGAAGGGCGGAGTCAGGGGCAGATCAAGCGAGCAGTCCAAGGAGCAACATATAAGGAACACAGGTGAGCCAGGGGCCACATGGCAAACAGATTAATAGAAATGGGTTAATTTAAAATGTAAGCGCTAGCTAGCAATGTGCCTGAGCCATAGGCCAAACAGCATGAAGTTAGTATAAGCATCTGAGTCATTTCTGGGGACCTGAGCAGCAGCAGCGGGCAGCAAATGGGTCTGGTGTGCAGGTCTGTGGGTCTGGGCCTCTGGTCGCCCAGGACCAAGAAACCCCATTACAACAATCATATATTACTTCCTGGCCAAAATTTCCCTTCCCCCACCTCTACTCTCTCCCTAGTTCCTCCCCCCCCACCCAGTCCCCTCAGAAAAAGAGCAGACCTCCCAGGGACATCAACTAAACATGACATAATATGCTACAATAAGACCAGGCACATACCATCACGTCAAGGCTGGACAAAGCAACCCAGCAGGAAGAAAAGGGTCCCACAAGTAGGCAAAAGAGTGAGAGACAGTCAAGTGAGGAATCATACAAGCACACCAAGCTTTTCATCCATAACACATATGCAGGGGACCTAGATGCAGGCTCTCTGATCTCTGTGAGCCCCGATGAGTCCTGGTCAGCTGATTTTGTAGACCTCTGGTACGTCCAATCCTTCCTCTCCTCCTCCATAGGACTCTGGGCTCCATTTAATATTTGGCTGTGGTACTAATATCTAATCAGCTCTCATTAGATTCTGGATGAAGTCTCTCTGGTGTCTTTGATGATGATTCTGCTAGGCTCCAGTTCTCTGAACACTCTGCATGTAGATCTAAGGATTTGTGGCTGCATCGGTGTACTAATACCTCCATGTGAGGCCTTGTCTGGTTACAGAAGATGGCTGGTTCAGACTTCTTTTCTCCCACTATTAGAAACACTTGCTAGGGTTATTCTCATAGATTCCATGGAGTTTCGATTGCCTTAAATTTCTGTCTTGTTCCCCAAATGTCCTACAATCCCAGTTGTTTCTCTTCTCTCTCACCCCATTTAATCCTTCTTGTTCCCAACCCCAACTGCACCTAGTCCACTGGTAAAATCTATTTTCCCTTCCCAAGGAGATCCTTGTATTCCCCCCTAAGCCCTCCTTTTTACTTAGCTTCTCTGGGTCTGTGAATTATAGCATAATTATCTTTTACTTTATAGCTAATATCCACTTATAAGTGAGTGAATGCATTTTTTGTCTTTCTGGGTATAGATTACCACAGGATGATTTTTTCAAGTGCTATATATCTGCCTGAAAATTTCATGATATTATTGTTTTTAATAACTGAGTAATATTCCAATGTGTAAATGTCCTATATTTTCTTTATCCATTCTTCAGTTGAGGGACATTCTGGTTATTTTCAGATTCTGGCTATTATGAATAAAGCTGCTATGAACATAGTTGAGCAAGTATCGTTGTGATAGTATGGGGCATCCTTAGGGTATGCCCAGGAGTGGCATGTCTTGAGGTAGATGAGTTCCCAATTTTTCTGAGAAGCTTTCATATTGATTTGCATCGTATCTATATAACTTTGCACTCTTGTGAGCAATGAAAGAGTGTTCCCCTTGTTCCATATCCTCACCAGCATGATTACTTGTTGTAGAGAGATTAGGTTGTTCCATTGTAAATAATTGTCCCTGCCTATGAGTTTAATAAAAAGCACTGATTGGACAAAGGTAGACAGGAAGTGTGGGCAGGGATACCAGACTAAGAAGACTCTAGGAACTGGCAGAACAGAGCAGAATGCCAGAGAGAAACCAGAAGAAGCAGAGGACAACCATGCTGCTCTGAGAAAAGGTACTGAGCCGCATGACTGAACAGGTTAAGAGTTATGGGTTAGATTAAGGGTAAAGAGTTAGCAAGTTATATGCCTGGGCCTTAGGCGATCAGCCTAAAACTATTGTAAGCATCTGTGTGTCTCTGTGGGTCTGTGAGTCTGTGGGTCTAAACCTTGAGGCTAGGCCCAAAAGTCCGGGCCAGAAACCTCTTACTACAACTTGTGTTTTTGATCTTAGCCATTCTGACAGGTATAAGATAGAATCTTAACATAGTTTTGCTTTGCATTTCCCTGATGGCTAAGGATGTTAAATATTTTTTTAAAAGTATTTCTCAGCCATTTTGGTTTCCTCTGTTGAGAATTCTCTATTTGGAGCTGAACCATATTTTTAAATTAAATTACTTGGTTTGTTGATGTCTTGTTCCTTGAGTTATTTATATATTTTGGATATTGGTTCTCTGTCAGAAGTGGAGTTAGTAAAAATCTTTTCTCATTTGTAGGCTGCATTTTTGTCCTATTGACAGTGTCCTATGCCTTACAGAAGCTTTTCAGTTTCATGAGGTCCCACTTTCTAATTGTTGATCTTAGTGCCTATTCAGGAAGTTGTCTCTTGTGCAAATGCATTCAAGGCTATCCCCACTTTCTCTTCTATCAAGTTCAGTGCACCTGGTTTTATGTAAAGGTCTTTGATCCACTTGGACTTGAGTTTTGTGCAGAGTGACAGATGTGGATCTATTTGCATTCTTCAACATGCTGACATCCAGTTAGTCCAGCAACATTTGTTGAAGATATTTTCTTTTTTCCCATTGTATATTTCTGGCTTCTTTATCAAAAATCAGGTGTCCATAGTTCTGTGGATTTATATCTGGGTCTTGAATTTGATTCCATTGATCAATGTGCGATTTTATGGTAATACCTTGTGGTTTTCATTATGACAGTGGTGTAGACAGCTCGAAATCAGGAATGATAATACCTCTGGAAGTTTTTGTATTATTCAGGATTGTTTTGGCTATCCTGAGTTTTTTTGGGTTTTTTTCTATATAAAGTTGAGTATTGTTCTTTCAAGGTCTGTAAAGAATTGTGTTCGAATTTTATTGGGGATTGCATTTGTTAATTGCTTTTGGTAGGATGGCCATTTTTTCTAGGTTAAACCTACTGATCCACAAGTGTGTGAGATCTTTCCATCTTTTGCTATCTTCAGTTTTCTTCTTCAAAGACTTAAAGTTGTTTTGTTTTGTTTTAATCATACAGGCTTTTCACTTTCTTGGTTACAGTTATCCCAAGATATTTTATATTATCTGTGACTATTGTGAAGGATATCCCCTGATTTCTTTTTCAGTCTATTTGTTATTTGTGTATAGGAGGGCTGGTGATTTTTTGAGTTAATCTTGTATCCAACCACTTTATTGAAAGTGTTTATCAGCTGTAGGAGTTACCTGGTAGAACTTTGGGAGTTACTTATGTATAATACTATATTTTCTGCAAATGGCAATACTTTGACTTATTCCTTTCCAATTTGTATCCTCTTGACCTCCTTTAGTTGTCTTAGTGCTCTAGCTAAAACTTTAAGTACTATAGTAAATAGATATGGAGAGAGTTGACAGCTTTGTCTTGTTTATGATTTTAGTAAAATTGCTTTGAGTTTCTCTTCATTTAATCGGAGGTTAGCTATAGGCTTGCTGTAAATTGCCTTTATTATTTTTAGTTAAGTTTCCTGTATTTGTACTCTTTCCAAGACTTTTTATCATAAATGGATGTTGGATTTTGTCAAAGCCTTTCAGTCAGCATCTAACGAGATGATCATGTGGGGCTTTTTCTGTTGGTTTGTTTATACAGTGGGTTACACTGACAGATCTTTAATATGTTGAACTATCCCTGTATCTCTGGGATGAAGCCCACTTGATTATGGTGGGTGATCTTTTGATGTGCTCTTGGATTTGGTCTGTGAGTATTTTGTTGCATCAATGTTCCTGGAGGAAATTGCTCTGTAATTCCTTTTCTTGTTGAATCTTTGTATGGTTTTGAAATCAAGATGAAGGTGGACTCTTAAAATGAATTCAACAACGTTTCTTCTGTTTCTACTTTGAGGACTAATTTGAGGAGTATTGGCATTAGCTCTTCTATGAAAGTCTGGTAGAATTCTGCTCTAAAACTCTCTGTCCCTGGGCTTTTTCAGTTGGGAGACTTTTAATGATTATGTCTATTTCCTTAAAGGTTATAGGCCTGTTTAAGTTGTTAATCTGGTCTTGATTTAACTTTGATAAGTGTATCTATCAAGAAAATTGTACATATTTTTTATATTTTCCAATTTTGTAGAGTACAGACTTTTGAAGTAAGACCTAATGATTCTCTGAATTTCCTCAATATCTATTATTATATTTCACTTTTTGTTAATTTGGATATTTTCTCTCTGCCTTTTGATTTGTTTGGATAAGGGTTTATCTTCTTGATTTTCTCAAAGAATCAACTCTTTGTTTCATTGATTCTCTGTATTGTTCTCTTTGTTTCTATTGATATCGGCCCTCAGTGTATTTCTTGCTGTGTATTCTTCTTGAATGTGTTTGCTTCCTTTTGTTCTGGTGCTTTCAAGTGTGATGTTAAGTTGTTAGTATGAGATCTACTCAATTCTATATGGAGGCTCTTAGTGCTGTGAACTTTCCACTTAGAACCACTTCCATTGTGTCTGGTAAGCGAGTGTGTTGTGCATTCATTTTCATTGAATTCTAGAAGTCTTTAATTATTTCTGCCCTGAGATAGTGATTGTTAAATGTGAAGTTGTTAAATTTTCATTGGTGCATAGGCTTATAATGTTGGCTTTCAAAATTGAATTTTTAAATTGAATTGTGGGGATATTTTCAAATATAATAAAAACATTCAGAGATATCAGAGGGATCAACCCACAGTCAGTCTAAGAGGATCAGACAGTGGTAACTCACACCTTTAATCCCAGCACAGGGAATGTCAGGTAGTGGTGACCTACACCCTTAATACAATCTGAATTCAAGGTCATTTTAGTTTACAGAAGGAGTTCCAGGCTCCCAGGCAGGCAGTGGTGGTGTCACGCCTTAACTGAGCAAAGAAAGTATTTAAGGCAGGCATAGAAAGACAGAGCAGGCAGAAGAAGCCAGGAGGAGCGAGGCTGAGGAAGCTGGAAGACTGTGGTGTTTACTCTCTGATATCTCTGCCTTTCCCAGAGATCTGGCCCTGAGTTTCCTTTATTCATGCAACATTGAATTATTCTTTTTTTCTCTTAAAATATTTTTACAATATATTAGTGTCTGTCTGTATGTATGTGTGTTCCAGGCAGTCAGATTGATGTTAGGTTCCATGGAGCTGGAGTTACTCATGGCTGTGAGCTACCAGCTGTGGTTCCTGGAATCAAACTTGGATCCTCTGTAAGAACAATATTTATTGAGAAATTTTACAATAAAATGATTAGTTTAGAGGTCAATTTCCTTTTTTTTTGTCTCCTTGATCATATCCTTAGTTTTACTCCTTGAAGTAAAGTAAAAATGAACTAAAAAGGTTTTATCTAGTCTCTAAAACTTTTATCTCCTGAGTAGCTAACTGTATTTTAATGATGGGATTATAGAACACAAAATATAGTTTATGAAATCATGCTGTTGGTGTGAAGTAGTTTAGCTTCTCCTTTTGTTTGCAAGAACTTTCAATGCCTACCTCAGGAAGAAAGTCACCATGCAATATTACTGCTATAGCTCTGAGATTTTTTAATATCTTTTGCATTCAAATTTAGAAAAAGAAGGAAAAGGATGTTGCAGAAAAGCATTTATTGAGAAAGTCTTGATTAAAAATGCCTAAAGCCTAAATAAGTCACTGGTGGTCAAACACCAAACTTGATATAACCTGACAATTTTGAGTTAGGAGAAGGAGGTATGGCAATTGCCAAATTGCATTAGAGATTCTAAAGATGATTATTTGGGATTCATTTGCTATGATCTTTGTTAGTAGTTTGTGATGGGCATTTCCTCTTCCTTTGCTATACAGTGTGTTCTGAATCACAGTTAAGCTTTTGCTCTCTAAATCTGCACAGGTTCATCACACAGTGTGTGGATAGATAGATAGATAGATAGATAGATAGATAGATACATACATACATACATACATACGTATGTACATACATACATGGACCTGTTTCAATAAGACATGTGTCTTGCCATTTTTGATACAATTTAGAACAAAGAATATTTCATTTACAAATCTTTAAAATCTAGGATAATTTTTATAATTAAAAATACATATGAACTCACGATTAAAAAAATATGTTCTAACAGTTGTATAGCTTGGTCTGTTTAAGGGTCCCCTGGCAGTGGGGTCAGGATCTATCTCTGGTGCATGAGCTGCCTTTTTGGAACCCATTACCTATGGTGTAACATCATGCACAACCTTGATTGGGGGGAGGGGCTTGGTGCTGCCTCATCTGAAAGTACCCCATAGGAGGCCTTACCCTTTTAGAGGAGGGGATGGGGGTAGATTGGGGGAGAAGGCTGGATGGAGCAGGAGAAAGGGTGAGGGGGGATCTGTGGTTGGTATGTAAAATGAATTTAAATATTCTTCAATTAAAAAAGAAAAAATGTTCCAATTGAATTTTGAAACTAAAATTATACTTAAGCTAATATTATGAAGAACAATAAATAAAAGTAGTGATAACTATCTAGAATGCTCTTGTCCTAACCTCAGCAGTAAATGACCACATGGGCTCAGTTCCTGGTACCATGGTACCCAATTCAGAATTATGTGTTTATTTTTCTAAAATATATATATTTAATATTGCTAATAATGCCCTATTCTAGCCCTGCAGGGATTGTACAAATTATGTAAGATAACCTAAATCACATATTTTGCACAATAAATGTTGCTATAAAGTTAATAAGAAATAAAATCTAACTATTCTCTAGTATACTTCAAAAGTATTAAAAGAAAACATTTTAAATTTATTCTAAATTGAATAAAATGCTTTTGGCCTAGACAAAGTCTCAAATTACACACACATATTTTTTTTCTCAAATCCATAACTAAATTTTTCTCTTTTAAGCTTAAGAAAGTAAGAGTGTTGTTTTGTTTCCTGGTTTATGAGGCACATTGACTGACCAAGAAGTTACAACTTCAAAGATTCTTTTAATCAAAGAGTTTCTACTATTTTCTAGTACTAGATCTTGAACATATTTTCTCAAAATTATAATATATGTTATTTAGATGTTAGTAACCTTATCTCATCAAATTAGGTTTTTATAGTAAAATCTGTTAGAAAGAATAACTCATCAGAAGTCTCAAAGTTTCTTAATTTTTAATATATTTCTGCTATTCAAGGCAGAAAAGCAGAAGGGTAGCCATTTCTGAGACCCTGGTAACTCAGTTTTTCCTGTAGAAAAATTCCAGACGCAGACTAGACTGAGTCACTAGCTCTACATCTGTATTCTGGGCATCAACTGCTGGAGTGCTGGATGACAGGGAAGAAAGTAGGCAAGGTACTTGAGAAAGCTAGAAGTTTTGTTGATGGTGTTGGCTTCAAACTTTTAAAATTAAAGTGTAATTCCATCAAACCAGGCATGATACACACACACACACACACACACACACACACACACACACACATTTCCCTCCCATCTCATTTCGTCCAAAGCCTCCCGTGTCCCCCTCTCCTCTAATTTTTGACCTGTTTTCTTTATTATCACATATCTATGCAAAATTATATAATACAACCTGGTGAATCTGTTTGATGGTCCTTGTATGTACACAATTTTAGGGCTGACCAGTTTGGATTGGATGAGCAGTCAGGTGGCTCTCCCTTGGGGTAAACTTCCACTTCTGCTCCCAGAATCCCTCTGCTATCTATAGTTCTGTATCATGTGTAGAGCCCATGAGATCCATCCACTTCCATTTTGCATCTCTATTTGTGTTGTTCTTGTTTGGGCAGCCATGTTGCTAAAGTATCATCTCTGTTATTTTGAGGAGCGACAATCTCATAGTGGATTTCCTGGTCTTCTGGTCCTTACAATGATTCTCCCCCACCCCCTTTTGGCAATATTCCATGAGTCTTGGGTGGATGAGTTATGTTATAGATATATCCATTAGGGCTAGATTCTCTTCATTTTGACCAGTTGGGGTTTTTCTGTAATAGTTTCTGTTTCAAAGAGATGCTCCAGTGCTGAAGGTTTGGAGCTATACACATTTGTGGCGGTAAGGATAAGTATTTAGAATGAAGTTGAGAATTATGCTAATTTAGTAGAAAGCCACAGTTATCAAAACAGACAACAACAAAAACCAACTTCTGTTGAACTCCCCAGCACTGGGAAAATAGGGATCTAACTTGTCTGTTGCATGGTTTACTCCAAGGCCCAAGCATCACTGCCCCAGAAAGCTTTCCAATGGCCCTCAGCTGCTGTCACTCCCAACCCCACTTCCTGCTGTTTTCTTGATAACAACTATTACTCTATTAAACATCTCATTAATTTGTTCATGCATGAACCTTTAGCTCTCCCTTACTAGAATGTGAGCTCTCTGAGAACACCATTTTGCTCACTGCTGAGAGCAACCTCAGGCACATAGTAAAAAATCTAAGATACTGATAACAGTCCATCGGTTATAGTTATGGAAACAGTGGGCTCTTGTTTGCATTCTTGTGTAGTTAGAAATTTGGAAGCTGGATGTGGTAGACTTCTCTGGCTAGATTTCCACCACTGTTTTACAAGTACCTACCCTTGGATACTAACCATGAAGTGGTAATGACATGACACAAGAGCCCTATCATGAGTCTCCATATACACCGTAGGCACACACAGCAAAATCCATTAAACTGGTAATAGCATGCTCTAGCTCTTGGAATCTGATACTTGGCCATGCTACAGTGCCAAGTTTGACCCTGAATATCCACCCTGATAGGACACTTGCCTAGATTGCTAGCCAATGCTTTTGTATTGCTCATCCTGTGTCTCAATCAGATAAGAGAGAAGAGGTGTGGAGTGTTAGTGCAGGGGGAGGGTATGGTGGTGGTAGGGGTGTGGCAGAAGAGTCTGAGGGTAGCAGGTGGAGGTTCAACCAGATGCTTCCCATTCAAGGCTTTTCTTCTTTTAACTTTTCTGTCCCTCCCCTGCCACCACTTCCTTTCCCACCTTCTCCTCCCCTTCCCTCTTTTTTTTCCCTTCTCTTCCTTCTTCAATTCCTGACCGAGATGTGTAGTAATGTTTCTGACCCATTGGGCTGGTGGTCCAGACCCACAGACCCACAGAGACACAAATATGCTTACACTAACTTTATGCTGATCGGCCTAAGGCCCAGGCATATAACTTGCTAACTCGTCGTTACCCTTAAACTAACCCATGATTCTTACCCTGTTCAGCCATGCGGCTCGGTACCTTTTTGAGTAGCATTTCAACTTCTTTCCTCTGTGTCTGCTGGTGTGTGATGGGTGGTGTCTCCATGGTGTCTCTCTGGCATCTCTGCCCTGTTCTTCCTGTTCTCAGAGTTTTCTTAGCCTGGTGGTAGCCCTGCCCACACTTCCTGTCTGGCTCTGGCCAATTAGTATTTTATTAAACCAGTAGGAGGGACAAATATTTACAATATACCAGAACATACTCCAGCAGCAAAGAAGTTCCTTGGAAATTCTCACAGCATTTGCAGTGGCAGCGTGTAGCAGACACTCAGCTTCCTACAGTAAGAGACAGTGACTCACTAAATATGAGCCCACCAACTGAATGGACTGTGGAACTAATTAATTTCGTCATATTTTATATTTTGCCAACTTTCTATTTTATCACTGTCGATGTGTATCTTTTAAAGAGAGAACAGAATATATTTTATTTAACAATTTGCTCACTTCATTCATAATTTTAGGCATTCTAGCCATATGGTGTGTGGGCCCTCATTGGGATTCTTACTGTGGAGCCACAGTTTCTAAGAACAGGCCTAAAATGAAAAGAATGTGTTCTTCCTTGAACCTGTGGGCTGGTTACTTTTACTAAGACTTGTGAACTTGGAAGCTTGCAATAATTTATGAATAAAGGATTAAAAAAAATAATGAGTCAGAAATACAATGGCTTGTCTGGGAAATCCTCACTCAAGGTCTCATACATTTTCAGACAGATGTCAGCTGAGTGGGTCTAGGAAAATCAGCTCAGATGCAGGCAGTGGATGCTGGCTATCAGCCACTGCTGACCAAAGCACCCCCCCACACACACACACATGCCGCTTGAGCAGAGTGCTGGGTAATTTGACTTCTTGTGGGAAAGAAAGAGAGGACCCAGGAGAAGCAGGTTTTCAACTCCAGACTTCTATCGTCAAGTCTTGGATGTAAGTTGGTATCCGTTTAAATGCAGTCAGACTTAAAAGCAGCCAACCCAGACCCTGCCTTTGTTCGCAGTGTGCCTGACCTCATCATAATCCTCATCTGTCTGTGCATTCCTGCAGCAACCATCAGAGGTTTCCTCAGGGTAACACACACGCTGGTCAGAGATCCACCAGATGTATCAGAAGAGGCAAATTATTCATGTGTCTTCACAGAATTCCTGTTGCTAAAACCTTGGATCTAATATAGATCCAGGGAATGCTTTTAATTCCAGGAAGATGGAAGCCAAATAAACTTGATAAGAATCTGCTCCAAGTATCCGACTTGAGGCACAGCTGTTAGGACAAAAAGACAAAAGTCCTGTGACATGAACCTGAGGGGATTACTGTCAAGAGAGCTGACTGTGGGTGCTATCCAGGCGCACTCATCTGGAAGAGTTCATGCCAGGGGTTTCTGTTTGTATGTTTGTTGTTTTACATGTTATTCATGATTTTAGTTGCCACACAGAATAATGGGTTTCATTATAACATTTTCACTTATACAAACAGCTGTGTTTTTCATTTCCATCCCGTCATTATACCTCTGTCTACCAGCCCCTACTCTTCCAAATCGTCACCCATTTGCCTTCATCTGTGTATGTTCATCTGAGAGAACGTGATATTTTTGTCTCTCGTCTCCCCTATTACCTTGTTTTGTTCCCCTTCTTTCCCCCCTACAATCCTGCTTCTACTTTCATATTACAGTTATATACAGAGAAATTGGGGGGGGGGACAAGGGAGAGGGAGAGTCTAAATTTTTCATATGGAGCAAAACATAATATTTGTCTTTCTGAATGTGACTTACTGCACTTAACATAATGATCTCCAATTTCATGCATTTTTTCTGCACATGTACCTTTTTATAGATAAAGCGCCATTGTGTATATGCTACATTTTTAAATCCATTATATAGTGGATTAAATATATACTTCTAAACTTATACTTCTAAACTGATTCTGTATTTTGGCTGTTGTAAAGTAGTAATATGCAGCAGATATGAGTGCTTGAGCATCCCTGTTGTATGCTGACTTTGGGTGTTTGCCCAAGGGTGTTAGAGCTAAATCATGTAGTGGTTCTACATTAGTTTTTAGGCTCCTCAGAATGATTTAATAGTAGTTGTGCCAGTTTATATTCCACCACAAGCATTGAGAGAATGTCCATCATTTACTCACCAGCATTTCTTTTTTTAAAAATTTTCTTAATAATGGCCATCCTGAGTGATATGCATTAGAACTTCATTGAATTCTAATGAATAAGAATAAGTAAACTTTTTATATATGTCTTGGCCATTTGTATGTCTTCATTTGAGGGCTATCTATCCAATTCATTTGCCTGTTTGTTGATTGGGTGATTTGGGTTTGTGTTGCATATAATTCTCTGATCAGATGTAGAATTAATGAATATTTTATCACGTTAGTTTTGTATCCTACTTTGCTGAAAGTTTTTTTTAAATCAGATTGAAGATATTTTTCTGGATTGAAGATTTTTCTGGTTGAGCTGAATTTCTGGTGCTATATTGTTTACAAACAGAGATAATTTGGAATTTTCCTTTCCAGCTTGTGTTTTTCACTTTTATCTCTGCCCTGTTACTCTAGCTGTTATCAAATACTATACTGAATAGCAATGGAGAAAGTGGAAGCACTTCTATTATTCCTTATTTTAAAGGAAATGCCTTCCATCTATTCCCATTAGTATAGTGTTGGCTGTCATATAGAACCATTATTATGCTAAGATATGTTCTTTCTAGGTCCACTGTCTGCAGGGCTTTTATGATTGAATTTTACCAAAGGTTTTTCTGCATCTATTGAAATTATCATGTGATTTCTGTTCATGATTTTACTTGTGTGCTAAATTACACTTGTTGGTTTGCCTATGTTGAACCATCTCTGCATCTCTGGAATAAATTCAAGTTGGCCATGATGTGTGATCTTAATGTATTGGTAAACTTACTCTGCAAGCATTGTATTAATAATTTCATCATGGAAACTGGTCTACAATTGTTGCATTTGTTTCTTTGTTTTGTCCTTGTCTGGTTTTAGTATCAGGGCAATACTGGAAGCACAGGATGGATGACATTCTTTTATTCTGTCTAATGGATTCTTTAGAGGAACATTGGTATTACTTTTTTAAAAGTCTAATTCAACAGTGATTCTATCTGAATCTGTGCTTTCTTTGTTGGGAGATTACTAGTGCCTCAATCTCATTGCTCCTATATGTATTTAAATTGCTTATATCTCCTTTAATTTGGTAGTCATGAGACTGAGTAATAAAGGTTTCCCTCGTGGCCTTTTGGGTCTATTGATGTTGTTTAATTTCCCAAAGAACTAAGTCCTTGTTTCACTGACTCTTTGTAGTGTCTTTCAATCTTGATTCCATTAACTTTGTCCCTGACCTTTATTATATTTTACCCTCTACTGCTCTTAGGTTTGGCTTATTCTTATTTTTATAAGTCTTTGATATACATCATTAAGTTATTTGTATTAGATATCTCTGATTATTTTTAATGAGTGCACTAATAGCTAGAAACTTTCTTCTCAACACAGTCTCTGCCATATTCCAAAGGTTCCAATAAACTACATTTTCACTTGATTCCAGAAACTTTTAAATTCTCTCTTTGATTTGTTTATTCAATGATTCATTGGTCATGGAGGGTGTTTAATCTCCAACTATTCTATGCCTTCTTTTCCTATAAGTTTCTAATTAGCTGTATCCCATTATGATCTGATCAACTACATTACTAATTCATTTGCATTTCTGAACCCTCTAAGTGCCTCAGTACATTTGATCTATGGTGCAGACTAATTCTGAAATCTGTTGACTTACTCAGGATCCTTTATTCCTACTAGTGTTTATTTAGTGAATCTTCTTGTGAGTTGATACTTATAATCTGTATATCTTCTTGTTAAAGTATCTTTTCTAGTACTATGTGGTGTCTGTCTTTATTTCTCTGACTACTTTCTCTGGAAGTCCACTTGCTTCAGCTATCAAAAACTATGCTAACTTGTTTGGGCTTTTGTTTTCGTATGTTAACCTCTATTTTTCAACTCTCAATTTCTCTGTCTTTGCTTTATAAGCCACAAAAAGATGGAAAATACACAAAGACTTTGGGTATATGTTATTCTGTCTTTAATTTGACTGCAGAAAAAGGAGCAAGAGGTGCTATAAAAACATGTGATTAAAAATTCTTCTGGATTATATATTTTGAAAATGCCTCGACTTCAAAATTGAAATCAAAAGATATATTACTTTGGAAGGGAGGTTTTCTTTTTATTAACACAGAAAATGAGAGGTTGTAGATTTATTCTGAGTTAAAGAAAATAAGGTTTGATCGAGGAAGACCTTGAAAAATCTCTGATGGGAACAGATGACTCAGATGATCCAATGTTTCAGAGCATCTCTCTCGCAGTTTCTTTTGAGTTCTGCATCCAGAACAGCATAGGGTGCTGGCTGAGATGATCCATTTTCACTGACTACTCCTCTCTGGACTTGACCATAATCTTAAATTTGTCTTTGGGTCCCCATAAAAAGTGTCCCCAATCAGCAGGAAATAGTCTAGAGAACAGTGCCAACCTTCCCCCCACTAGATTATAGATATTTGTCTTTGTTTACAGTATTGTTTACAAGTTGTTATAGATCATGGTGGGAAAAAACTATACAAAGGAAATTAGATTTGGTGTTTTGTTTTGTTTACAGAAAAGGGGAAATGCTGTGGAATTATGCTCTTGCATTTTTTAAATATTTGTCCCTCCTACTGGTTGACTAGAAAGCTGATTGGCAGAAGGCAGACAGGAAATATGGGTGGGGTTATGAGACTAAGAAAACTCTGGGAAGAGGAAGAGCAGAGCAGAGATGCCAGGGAGATGCAGAGGAAAGAAGATGAGAATGCTGCTCTGAGGAAAGGTACTGAGCCACATGACTAAACAAAATAAGAGTCGTGGGTTAGTAAGAATTAACAAGTAATATGCCTGACCATAGGCCAAACAGCATGTATTTAATTTAGGACTTTGTGTGATTATTTGGGACTGCTGGTCCAGATTTTGGGGCTAGGCCAGGCCAGAAATTTCTTACTAAAAGTGTTATGTAGTATTTTGTTGAAAACAACAGTTAGATCGCATATTTTTTAAAGCAAGTAGCTTTTAAGTTAAGCCTGTTTGCATTTAGGGTTCTGATTGAGAGCCTTATAGTATGCCCAGGTTTTGTTGGTTGTGTATGGTTTTTGGATTATTGTCTGTTCTTTTTACTTTCTCCCTTTTCCCATGATGGCGATGGCTGATAATCTACTATGGGGCATGATGGGTTTTCTGAGTTTGCCTTTTCTCATTTCACCCATTTCCTGTGATCTCATGCCTGAAACCATTGTTCTTCCCCTGTGTTTGTGAATCTTTCTCTTCTGCATCACTGGTTTGGTGATCATGAATTGCTTTAGCATGTGCTTTAAAATGTCGCTATTTCTTTGTTAAGTTAAAACCTAACTTTGCTGGCTATAGTGATCTTTGTTGGCAGTTATTTATTTTCAGGGCTCCATGTTTGGGGGGCTTCTGTTGTGAGGTCTGTTATTACACAGTGTTTTCCAGTGTGAGCAGTAGTCCCAGGCATTTTAACTATAATGCATCACGGAAGTCTTCTCTGGTCATACATTTGAAAGGTTCTAAGTCACTCTTCAGCCTGAATGTCCATTTCTGTTCATGATTTCAGGAATTTTTCTCCTATAATTCCATTGAATTTATTTTCTATGCCTTTACTTTTGATCTCAACTCCTTTTGATACTCATAGGTTCTTAGGATAAGTCTCTTTATTATATCCCCGGTGTTTTGGGAAGGAACTGCCCTGCCACTTCTTTCTGTTTCTTTAATAACATCTGAATGTCATATTTCCTTAGTTTCTTATTCCCTCCATCATAGTTTTTCTCTTATTTTTTTCTAATCTGTTGGTGACGTTCTCCATTGTGATTTTATTTAACTCATTGGGTTTTTCACTTTTAATGTTTGTTTATTTTTCAGAATCTATTTTCCTACTTAATTTCCACTGATGCTGCTGACATTTTCCCCCTCTAGGTCCTGATTTAGCTTCCCCCTCAACTGCCTGGAAATATGAGATGAAATAAAATGTCTTTTCCCCAGTTGCTTTTGCCTTTTTATTACAACAAAGAAACCCTAACTAAGACAGGAGTTGGTACCAGGTACCGATACCAGGGATACTTCTGTGACAGTCCAGTGAGGTGGTAGGAAGTATGGTGGTCACATTTTAACTTGGGGCTAGGAAGGCCACTGAGTGAAGATCATGATTTCTAAGATCATGAGTGAGTGAAGCCTAGATGCTCAACACTCAACTTTCCACACTGTTGAACTTTGTTTTTTGTTTTGTTTGATTGTGACTGTGCCCTGATTGTCGTCTTTTAAAGTAAGAAAGCATATAACTTAATTTTGATTTTTACAAGCACAAGTACTTAAGAGACTTCAGAATTTTCCTGAGACTGGAGTTTTAAGAGACTTGGATATTTTAGAGAGACTAACTTTTAAAATGATTGATTTTTTACCAACCATTCAGATTGTACAAAAACAAGGCACAACAGCTGCTAGTCTTTTAAAGGCATCCACAGCGCTATCTTTAAAATGGTTAACAGACAAACTTGTATGGGTTCAGCAATGACCTTTACCAAAAAAATAAATTGCAGGCCTTAGAACAGCTGGTACAGGAACAGTTAAATGCTCAGCATACTGAATAATAAACCAGCCTTTGAAATTTTCCTGTATTTGTTGTCAAAAAGAAATCTGGGAAATGGATAATGGTAACAGGTCTAACAGTGGTAAACAAGGTGATCCAGGCAGTGGGCTTTCTACAGTCTGGGATTCCTTTGCCTTCTCTGTTACCTAAAAAAAATGGTCTATTATAGTTATTGATTTAAAGGATTGTTTCTTACTATACCTCTATAAGAACAGGACAAAAAGATTTGCCTTTACGGTGCCTACTTATAATAATTCTCTACCTGTAAAGAGATATCAATGGAGGGTTCTCCCCAGGGAATGTTAAATAGCCTCACTTTTGCCAAAATTTTGTACAATAGCCAGTAACAGTGATATGTACACAACTCCCACAATCTATCATTTACCACTGCATGGGTGATATCTTGTTGGCTAACACAAATATAGATACACTAGAAAAAAATGTTTGAAGAAGTGAAAAAAAATTTGCCTGCTTTGGGATTATAAATTGCTCCTGAAAAAAATACAAAGAAGATATTCCATTAGTTGTTTAGGATATGAAATAGGTCAACAAAAAATTAGACCCAGAAGGTGCAAGTCAGGAGAGATAAGTTGCGGACTCTTAATGATTTTCAAATATTGCTAGGAGACATTTCCAATTTAAGGACCACTATTGGAATAAAAAAAAATCATGAACTTAATAATTTGTTCAAAACCTTACATGGTAACAAGGACTTTGGTAGTCCAAAAGAATTGTCAATTGAAGTTGAGGAAAAATTGGCTTTGGTGTAAAGGAAATTACAGGATGTACATATGGATCATATGGATCCAGACTTTAATTGCATTCTGGTTATTTTACCCTCTAAACATTATCCTACAGAATGTTTACATTGGAAGGGATATTTCTACCACATCAATCACGTAAGAAATTAAAGACATATGCGGGAAAGATTTCTATTTGATTTTTAAAGGAAAATTAAGACTGTCAGTTGGCAGGAATGGACCCAGCAGAAATTGTTGTACTTTTAACTAATGAAGAAATTGACCAATTATGGGCAGGAAGTGAACCTTGGCAAAGAGTTTGTAGTTATTTGGGGGAGAAATTAACAACAGATATTGCCGAAGCAAAATAATTCAATTTATAAAGGAAAGTAATTGGATTCTTCCTCATATTGTATAGGGAAAGGCCAATTTCTGGAGGCCCTACATTTTATATTGATGCAAACAAATCAGTAAAGGCAGGTTACAAATCAGAAAATGTAAATAAAGTGGCTAAAGCCCTTACCATTCTGTTTAAAAGTCAAAATTATATGCTATCATGATGGTATTAATGAATTTTACAGAACATCTTAACATAGTCACTTAATCTCAGTATGCAGAAGGAGTTGTTTTACACATTGAAATTATTTCTTATGAGTCAGAACTAACTTTATTACTTAATGTTACAAGAAATAATCAGGAATAGGAATCATCCCTTCTATATAACACACATTTGATCTCATATAAGTTTTCCAGGCCCTTTAGCACAAGGTAATGATTAAATTGGTAAATTATTAGCAGAAAATGTGCTAGAGGCCTCAGAATTTCATTAAAAAAATCATATCAATAGCCAAAAAAAATTGCTTCATCACTTGGCAACAGGCCAAAGAAATTGTAAACCGGTGTCCCACCTGTTCCTTCTGTAACCAAACTCCATTACCAGCAGGAAGTAATCCTAAAGGTATACATAGAAAGGAAATCTGGCAGATGGATTATTTAATTTTACAAAATTTGGAAAATTAAAATAAGTACGTCATAACATATATATAGGATTTCAATGGGCAACTGCTTTGAGTTCAGAAAAGGCTCATTCAGTAATCACACATTTGCTAGAAATTATGGCCATCATGGGAATACCTGTATAAATTAAGACTGAAAATGCTCCAGCATATGTCTCCAGTAAAATCAAACAATTTTTTGTTTATTATAATTAAAGCATGTTACAGGAATACCACATAATCCTACAGGACAAGCAGTCATGGAGAGATCAAACCAAACCTTAAAGTATATGCTAAATAAACAGAAAGGAATACCAAAGACCCTAGAAATAGATTGCATAATGCTTTATTAACTTTGAATCATCTCAATGCTGATGAGAAAGGAACAACAGCCGTTGAAAGCTATTGGACCATAGAAAAAAATGACTAAGATAAATTAGCCTGTCTGCTTCAAAGATGTACTGACCTCTGAATGGAAGCCAGGATATGTGCTACATTGGGAAAGGGGTTTTGCTTTTATTTCCACAGGTGAAGAAAAGTTATGGATACCATCAGAATTAATAAAGACTTGATTTGAACCAGTGAAACTTCTTGATAAAGAGAAATGATGGCCCATCCACCCATCTGACAATTCTTTAAGTTGTAAGAAAAACTCGCCAAACAAGGGTTGTAGCAGGATTTTGTTTTTGTCTTTACAGAAAACTATAAATACCCATCTTCAAGAAGCCAAAAAACCTTGAACATCTAGACATCTAAAGCAGAAGGTAAGGCTATCCAGAAAAAATTTACAAGCAAAGGAATATCAGACCTATTGATACCAATATACTCTACAGAGTAAAATATCAGTGCCTAATATCAGTATCTCTCTAAAGAAAAGTTGAAGTACTAGTTAAATTATAAATTAAAGCTGGCTTTGGAATTGGAGTGTGGCTCTCTCCTTTTCTATGCCTTAGCATGCTTGTTAAAGGAAAATATAATATCCCTGTATCATATCTGAAGAGCCACCTGATATGGGACAGAAGAACAACCATAATTAAGGAACTATTCTATTGCTACTAATCTTATTTGCTATAAATTTTATTCAAAATATATCAGAATAGTATGTATATTTTAAATATTTTGTCATGATATTAACGATCAGACAGAGTACTAATAAGTTGTAGAAAAAAGGATTTATCTAGCTTTCTGTACATTGTTTTGGGTTTTAGTCTCTTACCAGTTTTTTGCAGGGAACTATGACAAGGCCTAATTGTGAACTTTGCAGTATCCAAAAGGAAGAGAGGCCGCACAGGATGATTTCACATAGACTCTGACAAAGCCACTAGGCTGACAAACACCAATCAAAGATCAGATTTGGACTGCAGATTGCTCAGGACATTTTCAAGGCAGCTCGCTGAGATGAACCAGCTTCACAGACAACTATAGCCAGGACTTGAGACAAGCTGTGCACTTTCCTGTTATGCAGAGACTGGACAACAAATGATACTTATTTCAGGACTTGACAATTAACAATTTTTTTTAGTTTCAGGATTCCCTAAAGATGCTGTTGGCCCTAGACAGCAAGAAATAAATTAAGAATACAACGTCCACATCCCCAAGAGGTGGAGTGGGTGGTTTTTGGTCTTTCAATGGACTATGAATGATTATCATTGTGTAGGTTAATTGGTTACAAATTGTTATTGGTTATGGTTAGAAAGGAAAGAACAAAGGAGATAAGCTAGCATATAGGGGTAGATTATTGAAACTACTTTTATAAAGCAATTACTAGTTTTAAATATTTTACATTAAATTGGATTTCTTGCATATTGTATTATATACCAAGTTGAGATTAATTTTGTTACTGTATATATATTTCTATGTTTGTTCAAGGTATCGTATCTATACAGTTCATCTAGCAATGTAAAACAAATTGCTAGTCCTTAAAGTTATTATTACCCACTAATTAGGATATAAAAATGCAAGTTAGTAGTTAGACATTACAATCAAACTATAGTCATAAGATATGTTTTTAAGGTCAAATAGAGATGTATTTTAGATAGATAATTTTCTAACACTTCAGAGATCTATAGAATATGGCATTTAAGATATTTTAATGACATAGGTTCTAACATTTTTATGACAATGAGACATCTGCTCCTGGCAGCACCACTCTACTTCAGAGATGATGGGCATCGAAGAAACTCCTCCATATGGAGTTGACCTTATTTGTCAAAAGAAGTTAGCCACTGGGCAAGAAAGTGCCTTTGCCTTGAATGCTGACAGTATGATGTCCAAAATGGAGAAGCAGGACACACAAAAAGAACTGCTGAATCTTTCCAGGACAGAGTTGGAAGGTTTTAAAGAATATCCTGCTTCACAGAGAAATCTGTCAAATATGCTAGGCTTATAGGCCGAAGAGCTGCAGAGGAACCTTCAGTGACCATCCAGGCAAACAGCTGTTTCTGTCATTTTTTACATTTTTTGGAAGTTGCTTGCTTGCACATCATATTTACTTAGTTAATATTATTTCCTTCTTGGGTATCTGAGAGAGTTGAAGATGAGATAGTTATAGTTTTTTAGCAACATTTTTGAAAAAGACACTCACTAAGATGTTAAAGTTTGAGAGACATGAAAAGATAGTTTTCAGTTGGTAATACAAGTAAGACGGAAAGTGAATTAGGTGCAATGCTTTGAACTCACCAAAATTGGATAAATAATGGAATATTTTCTTTGAATTTGTCAATTGTTCCTGGACTGGACATTACTGATATAATTATTGCTTGTATATATTGTATATAGTTATTGTATTTGGTTTTTTATATTAGTTATAACCTTTTTATTTTGACACAAAGGGGGACATGTAGTGATATATATTTAATAAAATTAATCTGAAATATCAGAGTCAACCACAGAACTAAGACAGGCCAGGGAGGGGTGACCCACACCTTTAGTCCTAGCTTTGGGAATGTGGAAATAGGAAGTTAATAAGCTGAGCAGAGCAAGAGAGGAGGGTCTGCCAGATTTTTCAGGCACTTTCTCTTCCTTTAGGTTGAGGATTCAGAGACATTCAGTTGGAGGATTCCTGGAGACAGGCTGAGGAGTTGGCTGGGCGGCTGTGGTCTGTTTCTGATATTTCAACTTTTCCCCAATATCTGGCTCTGGAGGTTTTCATTATATACTAACTGTTTGGAGAAATTTCACACTAACACTTTTGGGGGGTAATGAGTCATAATACTGATGATAAATTTTTTTTTTTCCAAGAGAGGGTTTCTCTGTGTAGCCCTGGCTATCATGGAACTCACTCTGTAGACCAGGCTGGCCTTGAACTCAGAGATTCACCTGCCTCTGCCTCCCAAGTGCTGTGATTACAGGTATGTGATACCACCACTTTTAAATTTTAAATGGCTCAGAGAAAATAAGATTTTTGCATAGTAGTTCCAAATTTTCTGTTGTGACTAGAAATACCCAAAACACACACACACACAGTTGAAGGATGCTAATTTTTTTTAAGTTTGATAGATATACAAAGGTAGTGTTTAACTTGGGAATTACTCAAATTCATCAGTAATTTCCACACATCTTAGACATTGTCCCATCTTGCCTTAACTGAAGAAAGTCACATGTCCAGCACATCCACAGGTGCTGTGTTGTTACCTCACAGCAAAAGCTCTGTTCATTCAAGAATCACAGCATTTGCCCAAATGCCCAGACACCCTAAGCTGTCGATAGATGTTTCTTGAAATGAACGGCAGAGGGGTGGATGCAGTCTGGGACAGAAGAGCAGAGGGTCTGTAGCATCGTGCAGAACAGGATGCCCCTTCTGTCCCTCTCAATTCTTAGTCTGTGTGCTCCAGACCTTATAAATGGACATCACAGCCCAGCTGAGGCCAGGGCCAGGTCTGTCATTGCCAATTCCTAGTCATGTGATCCTGGGCAAGTTACAGTTTCCTTACCTAGAAAATAGCGGTTTTAAATAGCTCATATATTTTAGAGGGATGTGTAGCAAGTTTTTGTTTATTACCTAGACTCAACTCTCTGATGAGACACTACCTGGGAGTGGTTTGGAAAATTAAAGGCCATTCAACAAATAAATATAAATCATACTGATCATGATTATCATAGTTTATAACAATAATTTCTATGGTCTGATTACATTTCATGAAGTAGTAAAAGTATCCATTTTATAAAAACAAAAGTCTAATGTGGCAAAAATCAATGGAGTGCTGTATTCAAAATGGAACAGTCCAAAACAGACAAAAGCACAAAATCTTTCCAGACCAAAGTTTAGGTCTTTCTCCCTCATGGGCAAGGCCTCCACAGATCACAAATGGCTTTTGATAAACAGAAAACACTTAGGTAAAGGTTGCCAGCTAAGCTTTATCCTTTTGATGAAATAAAGGCCTCTTACAACAGAGGCCCCAAAGTGTTAGTGCACAGCAGTCATGAGGAAGGTTTGTAAACTGCAGGTGTCTGCTCCCACCCCTAGGACTCTTGACCTTCAGAGTTTCCAGAGTGCAAGAGAACCATGAGAACCTGTTTGGAAAGCAAGGAAACAGTGGGAAGGAGATGGAATCCTCTGGTGAAACTAGAAAGTCAGGAAGGGATAGCTGTCAGCTGGGGCTTAGTAGAGCAGCACAGGATGCTCAATGGGAGAGAAAGACCAATCCGGACCTAAGCTCAGCTCTGAGAGGAACAAACCTCTACTGACCTTCTAAATCAGAAATGACCATGTGAGCTAGGCTACTTGAGCAGCTTAGTAACTATTTAAAAAGTAAATCTATAATTTAAAAATTCCCCCAAAAGAAAACCCCGTTCTCAGAGCTTCACTGGGGTGTCATAGGATTTTAAAGAACAGCAGAGCTACACAATGCTTCCAAATGCAGAATCCAGAATCCAGAAGGGAACACTTCCCAGATCTAAAACCAAACCAGACAACGCAGTTTAGAAAAAGAAGAGAAAAAAAAAAATGGCTGTGGCGATGTAAGTCTGTAAACACAACGCTTGAGCTGCTGAGGCAGGAGGATGGCTACAAGTTTGAGGCCAGTCTCTATCACAGAGAAAGTATCAATCTTAACTTCTGTGCATTTGGGAGGGACAACTAGCCTCTTGTAGTGGTTTAAATATGAAATCCCCCCCCCCAAAAGGCTCAGGTCTATGAACACTCGGTTCCGCATTTGGTGGCCCTGCTGGAGTAAGTATGTCACTGGAGGCGGGCTTTGAGAGTTTATAGCCTTGCTGTACTTCTGCATGTAGATGAAAATATGCTCTCTCAGCTGTCTGTCCCTGCTCCCATGACTGCTGCTCACTCCCCTTCCACCATGGACCCTTATGCCTCTGGAACTGGAAGTCTGGATACACTTAACTTCCATAAGTTGCTTTTGGCCCTGGTGTTTTCTCATAGCAAATGAAAAGTAACTAATATAGCTGTTAGAAGCTTGAATGTGCCTGTGAAACTCCTGAAAATCTTAATAAAGTTCTCCATCTGACTGGGGATGCCTGAGTGGAGGGCTCGGTTAAACATGTCTAAGTGGCACTGCTGATCTGGAGACCCCTTGGGCTGCTTCCACCAATGATCCTCCATTTTTCCACCACAGGAAACTGCTTGCTCTCAAATTCCTGTCTGGGAACCTGCTTCTGGGAGAATTCTTTTCTGTCCCTTCCTGAATTCCATATTCTTTACAGTAGAAACTGAGAAAGACACCCTTATCTCCAGAGTGAGGGATTTAGATATTTCCCACTCAAACATTCTAAAGTATCTCCTTTCTTGAGATTATGTAATATACAGCTCTCTACTTGGCGAGTTGTCTTGTTCTGTGCATAATCTTTAAAAATGGACTATCTCACTTTGGAAATCAGTATAGCAGTTTCTCAGAAGACTGGGAATCAATCTACCTCATGATCCAGCAACACCACTCTTGGGCATATGCCCAAAAGATGCACAATCACACCAAAAGGACATTTACTCATCCTTGTCCATAGTAACGTTATTTGTAATATCCAGAACCTGGAAACAACCCAGATGTCCCTCAAGTGAAGAATACATTTTTTAAGTGTAGTAATTTACATAACGGAGTATTATGCAGCAGTTAAAAAAATTGACATCTTAAAATTTGCAGACAAGTGGATGGAAGTAGGAAAAATCATCCTGAGTGAGGTAACCCAGACCCAGAAAGACAAATATGGTTTGTACTCACTCATAGTAGATATTATACACAAAACAAAGAAACTAGGCTACTGCCTACAACCCTAGAGAAGCTAGGTAACAAGGAGGACCCTAAGAGAGACATCCACAGATCCCACTTGGAAGAGGAAATAGATAAGCTCTCCGGAGTAAACTGGAAACATGAGGGAGGGCTAAGGGGAGGTGAAAGAATGTGAGGGAACAGGATGGTAGATTTGTGGGAGGGACAGAGCAGAAGAACAACAAAATAGATACCTTGATAGAGGAAGCCATTTTGTGGTTAGGAAGAAACCTGATGCTAGGGAAACTCCCAGGCATCCACAAACATGACCCTAGCTAAGACTCCGAGCAATAGTGGAAAGGGTGCCTGAACTGGCCTTCTCCTGTGATCAAAATGATGACCACCCTAATTGTCGTCATAGAACCTTCATCCAGCAACTGATGGAAGCAGAAGCAGAGATCCACAGTTAAGCATTGGGCTGAGCTCCCAATCCAGTTGAAGACGGGGAGGAGGGATTGTATGAGCAAAGGGGTCAAGATTAGGATGAAGAAACCCACAAAGATATCTGACCCAAGCTACTGGCAGCTCTCTGACTCTGGACTAACATCTGGGGAACCTGTATGGGACCAAACTAGGCCCTCTGAATGTGGAAGACAGTTGTGTGGCTTGAGCAGTTGCTTGGGGCCTCTGGAAGTGGAACCAGGATTTATCCCTAGGACAGGAACTGGCTCCATTCTCTATAGAGGGATACCTTGCTCAGCCTTGATGGGGGATCTTGGTCCTACCTCAATGTCAGACTTTGTTGACTCCCCAAGAAAGGCCTTACCCTCTTTGAGGAATGGGTGGGGGTGAGTGGGAGGAGGGGAGGGAAGGGGAACTGTAGTTGGTATGTAAAAAAAAAAAGTCAAAAAATGCTCTGTATCTGCATTCTATTCATTCCCAAAATAATATTTCACTATGAAAGGTAGAAAAAGACCATTCAGGAAAACAATGAGAGAGAGAGAGAGAGAGAGAGAGAGAGAGAGAGAGAGAGAGAGAGAGAGAGAGAGAGAGAGAGAGAGAGAGAGAGAGATTTAGGCTATTGAGAGGAAAATTAGTGTGAGTCAAGAAAAGAAATGAAGCTGTGGAATCTGTGGCCAAGCCACCCAAACAAGAAGCCAGAGAGATAAGGAAACACACAGTGAGTTTGAAGACTGTGTCTATTCCTTGGTGAAATGTCTCTAGATAGACATATACAAGCACATGTCCCATTTCAAATCACATCTTTGGAAAATGTTTCTTATACTCAAGCTTGAACATTTATGAAATGTTTAAAGTTGATTAAAAACTCAAATATGTGAAAAGGACACAATTCAATTTTGCCATTTTAGCTCTCACATTTATTCAAAGCAACACACCATGGGCCACAGATACTTTACTTCTTATACTTTCATAAATTTCCCTAAGTATTTACAAATAAAATCCCACTATGCTATTTCTGGGTAACCAATGAGCCCACATACCAGAGTGGCTACAACATAGGCAGTGATATCTCATTCATAAGTCTAATGTCTGCTCGTGGCTCTTTTTGCAAGGCTTTGGGGTTGGATCCCATCAGTAACATGACTAATCCGTGTGAATCCAGTCAGATGCCGACAGGCCATCGGTTGGGTGTAGAATCTCTTTATGGCATAAGTCAGATGTTCCTTGGAGTACAAGGTGAAACCTGGTACATTTTTACCTCTCTACTTTCCATTCCAAAGCAAGACACATGACCAAGTCAAACATCAGCTATCAGCAGATGAAGTGAATCCATGCTGAACAAGCATTGAATGCAATAATTCCTAAATGGTGATAATGGTCATTACAGAAGATATATAAAAAGCTATTAAGAACACTCCAGGCATTTTGCAAAGAGGATTACTACACATGATATGGACACAGTCACATTGCCATTGAATAACTGTGTGACAATGAAAAGGGATCATCTTGGATACAACGGCTTTAATTGGTTTAAAGTCACTTTAGGAGCCTGGGAGTGTGACTCATCTGGCATGATGTGAGGGGCCCTGGGTTCACTCTTCCAGTGCTTCATAAATAGGGAGCAGTGGAACATGCCTGTAATCTCATACTGAGGAGGCAAGGCAGGAAACTTCAAATCCAACATGGGCTATACAAGATTCTTAAAAAAAAAAAAAAAATATGCCTCTTCTGCCTCTTACAAAATCAAACTTAATATTTGCCAGCTGAAGAAATTCCACTTTTATTTATGCGCATAAAGTCTGAAACTGAACAGATACAAAAGCTCCTAAAGTCTGTCAAGCCAATGCCTCCCTCTCTCTTTGCTCACTAAGTATTAAAGCAGAAGCGAAATGCTCAGGCTCAGGGTGGGGTGGAGAGAGATCACTAGCCAACAGGTGGTTTGTGGGACATCTGCAATTCCAGCTCCAAGGTTATCCCATTCCTGCAGCCTAGAAGTTCCGAGGACCTGCACTCAGGTGTGCATACCCACACACATGCACATACACACACGTAATTTAAAATACTAAAAACGAAACCTTTAATGTCCCAGCTTCTCCTTCCGGATGCTCAGAGGCTGGGCTTGGTGGCCAGAGGCCTAACGCTCAAAGTGTAGTACCATTCCCTGGGGTCAGTGAGGTCCCAGGAAAGACAGGAGATCCTGGCTTCCAGCCAGCTGGTCCTGATGTCTTAGCTCCAGGGCAGCCATCCATGGATCCAGGGGCCACTGGAGGGGTTTGATGTCTCTGTTTCTCTGAATTGCTTTGTAAAGCCAGTGGCTCAGCTCTACAAAGCATAGCAGTTGTGGACCTCAAGTTCATATGTAGTGTCCTAGATTTGTCTGCCATGAGGAAGGCATCTTTGGGGATTTGTGGGAAACATTGGTAACAATGACACTTTCTGATCTTGTATATTCTAGATAAAACCCAAGAGTGTTGCTTTTTCTAGTTGGGTATTTCTGATGTACCTACGCACATCAGCTTCCCATGGCCTTTTGTTTTTCGTTTATTTGGCAGTGCAATCAATTCCCTAACAAAATGATTTGGGGAGCCAGTATACTGTCCTAAGTATTAGAAGATAGAGTTTGAACAAAGGCCTGAGCAGTAAGTGTTGCAATGGCTAGCAGGAAGAAAGGAAAAAAAATACAAAGGGCCAACTGCTAAACCGACCAGGCAACAAAGGCTCAGCCCTCCCTAGAGAGCATGCAATCCTTCTCAGGCGCCCTCCTCTGCCTAGGTCTTCAGAAGATGACACCACTGCCCTGCATTCTAGAGATCACCAGCGTCCCTGTTTGAGAGCTGGGGGGAGGGGGCGGGGGGAGGGCTTCCATTCTGTCCCGCGAGAGGCCAGCGTCCTCCCTCCTCGCTGCAGTCCCGGGGTGACTCGTGAGACCCTGACCTCTCACCTCCTATTCACCTGGCTGCCGGAGCGGGCGGTGCCCTTTGGAGCGGGGGCGGGCCCCGGGGGAGCGGGATGGCCTGGTGCTGGCACCGGGCGCTCGGCTCTCTCAGCCGGGACCATGGAACCGACGACGGTGGCGGTGGCATCTGGAGAAGTGCTCATGAGCCAGGCCATCCAGCCGGCGCACGCCGACTCCCGCGGCGAGCTGAGCGCAGGGCAGCTGCTGAAGTGGATGGACACCACCGCCTGCCTGGCGGGTAAGCCGGGGCACCGTCGGGGGTCGGAGGAGGGGTGCTGCTGCTGGGAACCACGGTGGCCAGGGCAGTGGTGGCTCTGGGGATCCTGAAAGGCAGGAGTGTCTTGAGCTGGGGATGCACCAGGCTGGTGTGGAAGCCCGAGAGAGCTTGGGAGAAGGAAGCGAAAGGCGAATGGCCAAGTTCCGGATTGCTGAGAGCAGGAGGGCCGCGGAGACAGTGACCTAGACAACGGACCTCTGGGATGTTACTTCACAGAACTCTCCTAACACACAAAATAGTGAAGACCCCCTAAAAGACTTTGTTATATAGATTGCTTGTATGTAGAGTAAACCGTATTTAAAATTCTAAAGACTGAGTTAATTGACTAAGAGCTGAGGCTAGGAAAAAATGTTCATACTGCAAGGATGAAGCCCCGGTTTTGCGCCCCACCCCCATACATGCACATATGCACATGTAAACTTATTTTCTTGACAAATAACTAGATTTGCAACAGCCAAAGAAAGTGTTCTTCCAGGACGGGTTACAGTTCATACTTTCATAAGTGAACTAAACGTTTCCTTGGTGAAAGATTGCTCCTTTGCCAGATTGCCTTCTCTGTTCCGTTTAGGGCCATCTGTTAGGCAGTCAGGGAGCACTTCTTGAGAGAGGCTGGGGGGGGGGGGCAGCAAAGAGAGGGCGAGTGTGGGTGGGGGTGGGGGGCGGGAGTGGGGTGTTAATAGTCCAGCTGTGAAGAGCTTGACCAGCTTGCAGTGGTGGTTGACATAAACATCTGTTTGGGACCTGATGATGTCTCCATGACACTCCCAAAGTTTGCATTTTGGAAGTGGCAATTGAGTAGGTGATAATCAACGTTAATGAGATGATAAGGCACATGCTGATCCCACAGGACCATGTAAGGCTAAAGGCAAGAGCCATGTGCAAATCAAGAAAAGAGCCACTGGCGGTCTAAGGAGGCAGCTGTGGACCCTACAGCTTCCAGAACTGTGAGAGCTGTCCAACCCACCCAGTTCACAGTGTTGTGTGATGGTCACCCCAGGAAAGGCGATCTCCCAGCATTGCTACACTTAGCATCTGACTTTGATTGGCTTACACTGAGGGGTAGAAGCTCTGCTTTGAAAACCGAGGGTTGTAGCAGAAATGGTTTTCTAATTGAGAGCCTGGGTTGGGCAGTACTTTTGAAACATGAATCTCCTTTATCAGTGCTGACTTCTCTCATCCTTAGACCAGTGATAGATGAGTCGGATCCGAGTAAGCCTTACCATACCTCCCTTCTGAAGAAATCCCTTTGGTTTCCTAGTACTATCTTGCTTCCCTGGGATCTGTTATCTACACACAGTGAACTTGAAGTACATGAATCATATCACCAACTCCCACTCCCCTCCCCCATCTTAGGACCTCTCCCTGTTTTCCCATCATCCTTGAAATAAAACCCAAAATTTCCTCATTGTTTGCAGGTGCTTTTGTAGCTGAAGACTCATTTTCTGAGGAGTCAGACTGACAGACAAGAGTTGATTCTGAACCTAGCTCAGGACATCAGACTGATTGGCTATAGGATGTTCCGCCAGAGGGAGTTAACATTAAGAACAAGTATCACATCATGTTTCCCATACAAACAATTTACCATGGCAACCGGTTCCCCTCCAGACTGCTACCAGCAATGATAGCCTTCTGATATTTTCTAGTATGTATAAAGCTTTTCTCCCTTAGGAACTTCACACCTGTCTTTCTTTTCTTGGCCATTTCCATGCCTTGTTCCTTAGCTTCAACATCCTTTTCCCATTTCCCCAGAGTCCCGAGAGACCCTTAAGTCCAGTCCCTGTGCTGAACCTCCAGTCCTACAGTTTAGCTCCAGCTCTGGGGAAAATGTATGCTCCAATGACAGAGTAGACCCAGGGCAGGGAGCTTTACATGCCTTGTGTTCTAGTCACATCCCTAATACTGCATGTGGCAGAAGTAAAGCTGAGAATATTATGGACCCGCTTTTCTTTTTAGATTAATACAATGCTAATTCCTGCATGTAAGCCCTCTGTAACATTCAGCTACATTTTCCGTGATAATCTATTTGTTTTATCTCTGTCTTCACAGTTTCTAACAAGATTTGAACTGGGTTACAACAATGTAACAAGGAATCAGAAATATAAAATTTACTCATATGTAAATAAAGGAAACAAGTATAGAATTGATTGACGTTGTGGATAATAATGATGCCTATTTCCAAGGCAACTGAATGCAATTGGCATAAAAGTTTCTAGTTTGACCTTTTGGAAACTTGGATCATAAGAACTGTAGATAATGTTTAGACACTATACTTTAATAATTAGATTGCTCTTGGTAACTTCATAACTGGTAATGATAATATCACAAGGAATTCATATGATAAAGTTGACTTGTGAAATACAGATAACGGCCATGTTTACACTCTATGGAAATAAGAGACACCACATAAGCAGGGGACATTTTCAGGTAAGTTAGGAATGACTCTGAAGACTAACACAAAGACCTACTTTTTAGCATTGTTTCAACCAGAGTTTCCTTGATCAGTGCTCGGTATAGTTAAAATATAGATACATCCTCAAGACACTGCTGTAACCCATGACCATAGCCATGTTCCCAAGACACTGCTGTAACCCATGACCATAGCCATGTTCCAAGACACTGCTGTGAACGATGACCATAGCCATGTTCCCAAGACACTGCTGTAACCCATGACCATAGCCATGTTCCCAAGACACTGTTGTAATTCTCAAGCTAATCTTGTCATGTCAGGTATTTTTTTTTTATCTTTACCCTTTATTTATTTACTAAAAGGTTAAAAGGGATGTTCTTCTAGCATGGTCAAATACTTCCTATCAAAAAAATCTGTCCCCGTAGATAACAACTATTTTAACTCTGAACAAAACAGCAGCAAATTAAAGTAAATAATGGAAACAGAGAAGTTAACAAAGGTGTTTGGAACACATGAAAGTTACACTTGGAAGAAAAGAAACAACTTTTTTTCTTAATTATTTTTAAATTTAGTTTAGTGTAGGGGGGTGGGAAGTTTAGTGCTGTTATAAATAAGACAGCATTCTACCAATTTTCTCCCAGTTAAATTTTTAATTAGAAATCTACAGGTTTGTAAGTTTGAACATCCGAAGGACACTATTTGAGGACAACACACTGTCTGGAATATGAAGAGAGGTGTTTTCAGAAAAGAGAAAGCCAGGGAGGCAAGACACCCTGCTTGAAATCCCTGATGAGGTGTCTGTACACTTTGATTCTATGTGCTTGGGTCAGACTCCAAAGCTCCTAGTGAAGACCAGAGAAAGGGAAGGAGCCGTGTCCATCTCTAAAATGACAGAGCTTATAGTTAGGACTTAGTACATGGAACCTGCTTGTTTTTCCAAGAAAACAACAAAAGAAGAACTGATCCGTTTCAAAGAGCTCATCAGAACCCACTGTTTCAACAACCAGTCAACAAAGGCTTAGAGATAATAGGAAACACTTAGATACAAATGAGCAGGCAGAGACGTTTCGTTCTTGGAGATTATCAGTAGGTGACATCTATAGTGACCCTGATGCTAGAGTTAAAATGCAAGGGTTTCAATGTGGTGATTGTAGTCATGCTCATGGAAACTGGTCATGTTACTGTAAGGAATGAAAAAAGCAGTGAACCTCAAAGGAGAAATAGAAAGTGCCGTATGAGGGGACAGCACAGAAACTCAACAGCTCAAAAGTATAACATCCAAATGTACCAGCTAGTCTTAACTACAGAATGACAATGGCTGGGGAAAAGTTAGCAAATGTAAAAAACGTATCAATATCATACATACACATTATAATCAGGTTTATATATGTCTATGTATGATATGTATCATATTAGATATGTCTATGTATGGTATTTTTAAACAATCTTGTTTAGTGTTCTATGGATTCTTGAATATAACTGTATGTATATACACATTGGTTTTCAAGACAGAGTTTCCCTGTGCAGCCTTGGAGTCTGTCCTGGAACTCACTCTGTAGACCAGGCTGGCCTTGGACTCACAGGGATTGCCTGCCTCTGAGAGAGAGCAGTGACAACTAAATTACCACCAATCTCAAGGGCAACAGCAGGGACCTGATTGGCTCAATTGCATTAGCATTTACAGCCGAGGGTCACAGCAGAGATCAAAAGACAATGAACAATATCTAATAGTAACAGTCCTAAAGCAATGACAAGCAGAAGTGTCCAGGCCCGTACACTGTCTGCTCTTGGCCTGGCCTTGAGATCAATCTGGCCTTCCTCACTGTCTCCACGCTAACCACAGAAGCCTTTCTCATGTTCGTTGGACTCACCCTTCTGTCCGTTCAGCAACCTTCCTTTCCACCCCTCTCTCATGTCTTTTTTCTTCCAGCTCATCCTTCAAACACCCTCTATGTGGACACCCTTGCTTATTACATAATCACTCAGCCAATCTGCTTCCAAATTTCCCTAGGCAATCAGTAATAGCTTGATGTTTTTCTACTGTATGAGTATATCAAGGGCAATCATAATGTAAGGATCGAGACAATCGATCCTTCTGAATTCATATCATCTAAGCAGCACACTTGTGAAATGAAGAAAAAGCTATATGTAATCATGTGCAAAAGCAAGGAACCTTGTGTTGACCTCTCATATTTTTATCTTTTCTTTCTTATTGGTTCCTACAAGTTAGTAGTAGAAAGTAGAAATACAGCATTTGTTGTATTAAGTTTCTGGGCTGGACTTTCCGGCCTAGATTCGAGGTTCAGACCTGCAGACACACAGAGATATACAGATGCTTATATTAATTTATGATGATGGACCTGGGGTCCAGGCATATAACTTGCTAACTCTTAAACTAACCCATGTCTCTTATCCTGTTCAGCCAAAGGCTCGGTACCTTTTCTCAGAGCAGCATAGTTGTCCTCTGCATCTGTGTCTTCTCTGGCACCTCTGTGGCATCTGTGTTGACCTCTCATATTTTTATCTTTATTGGTTCCTGGAAGTTTGTAGAAGAAAGTATGGCTGTTGGAGTCCACATTTAGTAAGGCACTCTCTGATAGCTTTCTGGGTTTCATCTACCCAGCTCTCTTCTAGATTTCCTATTTTATGTAGCCAAAAACCACTATAACAATCATTTGAATTTTCCTAGGATTGAGTGCCCTCATTTAAATATGGAGCCAACAATAGTTGTAGCCTCCTGTGGCTGACATGCATAGCTTGGTGCACACGGCCAATGAGAAAGGCTTAGTAATCTCCCTGGTCTCTCATACAGTCTAGCACTGTGCTCTGTCAGCACAGTAGTCAGCCAGAAAATGCAGCACAGCTCCACATTCTCATTGGTTATTACATTAAAATTATCTCAATCACTTAAAATTGGCAAATCACATTGGTGTACACAAATCGTTCTTTTTTAATACGAACGTTTTAGGGTACCAGCCTGTCCCTTCATAGACTGAGTAGTGACAAGCTACTCTTTTGTCAGTGTTTTATAGTTTGTTTTTGAGAACATTCAGTATTTCTCTGGAAAGTGTCAGCTCTAAGGATGGATCTGTAATGGCCCCTGAACAGACTGTTGAAAAGATGATAGCGGTCCTGTCCAACAGCTGGAAAATCAGCCAAGCATGCCTCATATTTGCCACACTGCCTTAAGCTGAGCCCACTCTGAACAGGCCTAGAGTTTGACACTTCCATAGCCCCGTCTTTTTTGCTGGATTGTTTTGTAACTAACAAGCCTCTTCCCTGGCCATTGCTCTCACAGAGTTCCAAAATGGTTAACTTCTCCCCTCTCTTTAACCAAGATGATCGATTAATACTTACATTATAATCCATTACAAGCAATGGGGGGGGGGGTTGGTTTAATTCACTGTCATGTCTTCATAATATGTTATCAGCTGTGAAGCCCTCAGATTTAAGAAGGAAGCTAAAAGTCCTTTAATTAAAGCCGGTGAGCCAAGCAAGGTGATGGTCACTGGAAAAACCTAGCTCTCTGCTTGTGTGGGGTTGGGGAAGATGGAAAGGGTTGTTGTATGGGATTATTAGGGTGGCAGAGATCAGCGCTGGAGGTCAGTTTGGACTGCAAAGTGAGGCCAACCTAGCCTATATAGAAAGACTTTGTCTCAAAACAAAGGTCAATGAAAATCTGTTCGGATTTTGACTAAATGCCTCTCCAGAACAAAGCTGGCAGATACATCAAAATCTTTTCCAAATTGCATAGATTCTGGTGTTTTTATGTTAAGCAAAATGAATCATCAAAACAATTCTGGACAAATTAAGTGCAGATATAGACCAGAGAAAATGTCAAGCACCTTTTCACTGCAGTCTCCCACCCCAGCCACAGTCTCCTTCTATAACATTGCTATGCATAACGAGTTGGTGTCAGTATGATAGTAATAAGTGATGAGTCCAGTCTGCCTGCCTCTGATTCCCAGGGACATTTCCCTCTGATATAGGAGGTGATCTCAGCGGCTTCTAGACTGCTCCATATTCACAATATTAGTGATTTAAATATATCCAGCTGTGAGGCAATGTGAGACAGTAGATGTAGTTTGATGTTTGTTTATAAAACAATAAAAGATAATACTTGATAGTCATGTAACAGTATTTAGAGTCATCAAAAACTTCTAAAATTGTTTCTTATAGTCAGCACATTTCCAGGGTATTGGGTTCAAAGTTCAAATTAGAAATTCCTAAAATAAAATCCAGGAGAATTCCAGTCATCATCACACAATCAAATCAGTGTACAAAGCAAAAGTTTGCTTGTAATTACAGATCATCCCGAGTGTGTGGGCACCAGGTGCTATCATGAATGAGCAGATGTCCTTTTCCCCTTAGCTAAAACTTCTAAACACAGCTGCTAACATGGCATACTTTCACCTGTTTTTTGAAGCTGAAAAGCATGCCGGGATTTCCTGCGTCACAGCCTCGATGGATGACATTCTGTTTGAGGACACAGCTAGGTAAGGGCTGCTACTCTTTCGACTCCCTGTGGATTTACTGGTTCATTTGCAGCACATGTTTATTGCACTTTGTTCATTTGGAATAAAGGATCCTGGTTCTTAGAAAACAAGAAGCACTGGACCCTTTCTAAATTAGCTTTAAAGAGACAGAGAGAGAGAGAGAGAGAGAGAGAGAGAGAGAGAGAGAGAGAGAGAGAGAGAGAGAGAGAGAGAGAGAGAGAGAGAGAGAGAGAACAAAACCCCCTGGCATCCACCTGTCATCTCATCACTGTTCCTGGTACAAATTTATCTCAGTTTTGTTAAAAGTTAATCTCAGCATTAGATGCACTGTAGAATCATGCATGGCAAGCTTTCTATCATTTCATCTGTAATGGCTCTTTTTCCTGCGTGACAAATGATAATAATAAGTACCTCTGCGTCAGTGTGGTGCGAACACTAACTTGTGTGTGTAAATAGAGTTAATTTTAAGAAACAGTGTTATTTGTGAGATGCTTAGATGCTTTAGCAGCCTATATAGGAGAGAGCTTCAAGTCACATGACAAAATTAGAAAAAATAGGATAGAGTGTCACAAGAACTCACTGCAAGAATGGTCAGCTCAGATGGTCTTTCCCATGTGTGAATTATTATAAAACAATTCCTGTCATAATCTGTAAATAATTCAATAAATACTTGTAAATACCAAGGTTTTTATGAAAAACATTACGTAGCCACAACCACTGCATTTGAAGTTACTCAAAGGACCTCCTTTCCAGGTGGGTTAAGCACCATGCGAACAGAATCCAGTTCAACTGCTTTCTGTGTTTTAAGATTGCATGTTATTTATGTTGTATCTGATTTACCTTTTAAAACATTTACAAGCAGGTGGCTCAAATGTGGAGAAAAACATTTCACTCTGGGAAGTTTAGTTTCCATTTCACTGTTTCCCTGGCTTCCTCCTTTCTCTTAAGTATTTACTGTTTTTAATCTGATAATTACCTCTTTACATTAAAATATAAGGGAGAATTGTTTCATATTTTTAAGAAAATAAATTCCAATATATGAATCACTTTCTCCACCTTTTCCGTGTGCCCAACACTAGCACAATGCACACAGCTGTTCACCGTGTTAACAGACACTTTCCTGTTCACTGTACAGCTTCCTAATTCATTGTCCTCTTCAGGAAACACTGAATTGCTTTTGCTATTACAGATAATACTGAAATATATGGATTTTTGTGGTGTGTGTTCATATGTTTGCTAGTGTATTTTGGGACTGGGTCTCTAAAAACAGAGCCACTTCAGCAAGATGCAAATACATTAGCCATTTTATTCACATTACCCAAGTCGTTTCTGTGAAAGTTTTGGGTTGACTTTTATCACTTCCTAAATTAGTTAGATTAATCTAAAACATTAAAAAATACATACTAAAATGCCAATTTAAGGTTTCCAACACAAGAATTACTTGTTTAAAGGTATATATCTATGCACATAATGTAAATACCTTCCTCTACTTCTGTTTTCATGCCTAGATTGTTACAGGTTACAAGAGACGTAGTGTATAGGGTCTCAATATGTGCACAAAGGCATTTAGTAGATAAAGGATCATTGTTCCAGGAAAACCGACTGATTGACCTCATAGACTGTCCTTAATATATCTGAACCAGCCTCTCCACTGTGATTAAAGTAGAGCTAATTGCTGTCCTTTCTAGGAGCCCACATACAACAATGTTTCCATGGCTTTGAACTCAGATAAGACCGGGGTTTGAACTGGTTATATCACCATTTAAGTCCAATTTCTGCTGAGGGTAAAATGGGAACCACGTGTTAACTCACAGGTTACTGCCCAGTGAGAGGCAGGCTATTCACTATGATTCAAAGCACTGGCATGCTGCCTCCCTCGGTTTGTGTACAGCAACCATAAAGCATTTATTTTGTCAATGATGTGGCCACACTGAGGAACAGTGCTTCATTTTGTGACAGAGGTCTCTACTGGCAGTGACTTTTCAGTTTTTTTCTGTGCCTTTAGACTGTGTGCCTTTATACCTGTGGCCTCAAGAAAACCTTGCTTTACTGAGCTCAGCAGCCCTGACTACACCTCAGTCTAACACCACCACCAGTCAAAACTCAGGGAGCCTCTGAATTAGCAGGGAAGTTTCCTTCTAGAGAAGTTGAATATGCAAATAAACTAGGATTGAAAGATTTTTGTTGTTGTTGTTTCTTTTAAGGAGAAACCTTAAATATTTTCACTACCTGAAGAAGTCAGGCAAAGCAGAGAAATGGAAACTGAGAGAGGAAAGGGCTGCCAACACAGCCTGGAAGGAGCCAACGTGTTGGAATGAGGGAAAGCACACAGATACAAGAGTACAGGGAGCCATGAGGAAGTGTTTCAAATGGAGTCAAGTGGGTGGGGAAATCAGAGGGACCCACATTGGGCAGTTCTTAATTCCTACTAAGATGTAGAGAGCAGTGATGCAAAGGCTTGCTCTCTGCCCTCAAAATTTGCTGACTTCTAACAGCAGTAGGGAGGGGTAGGCTGAGGAGCATCTCTAAGGGCCCATGTCCTCCTAGCAAGCTGACTGATGGCCTGGCTTGTTTCTTTATGTTTGCTTGCCTGTTTGCTTATTAGTTAATGTTTTAAAGTGAACATCAGTGGTACCTGTGTGCTTGTCTGAATTTCTATGGGGAGTAGAGGCTATACACAAAAAGTATCTATTGCAGATAGGGTCAGCTTGTACCCTGTCCTTGCAAAAGCTCTTTTATGATTAATACAGGGAGTCTATTAACATTATAAGCATGATTTAAATGATTAACATCTATCCTAAAGGCCTGTCTTTGCTATTAGCTTTAACCTGAGTTTTCCATATATGAGTATTATTAGCAGGTTAAGATGGGATTGCTTTCTGCCACACATGTCACTAAATCTCTAAGTCTAAAATGAGATGTGCTAGGATTGCTGAGCTCTTTCTTTATTTCTAAAAACAGAATTGGACAAATTATTACCATTCGAGCAAAAGTGACTAGAGCATTCAGCACAAGCATGGAGGTGAGTAGTATCCTTCCTTAGTGCTGCCCATTGGTGGACATGTCTTCACTGAAAGCTCAGAGGAGAATGCACAGAACGATGCTTACAGCTGATAGGATCCTAAATTTCAGAAAGCCTTAAATCTGTAGTCAGACACACAGATGAGCACTAAGGAGCTAATGCCCCCACTCAATGATGAAGCTCATATTCAGTGCGATATCATATAGTACAGAAGGATACAGGCAGAGTGAATATTCCAGAGGGGAGAGGATCCTTCTTGCACTCTGCAAAAGAGTCTATTTCTTACTTCTCCTTATGTTTACCCAAACGGTGAGTCTCCACCTCCTCACACCCTGTTCCTGCAATGCAAACTTAACAATAAAACTCCAGGAGGCAATTGGTGCCTCTTGCAGGGTAAAGTCATCCCTGGGTTGGGGAGGTATGCCTAGAGAGAACTCACAGGATTCCTAGCAGTGTGGGAGGTCTGGAGATACTCACCTCCCAGATCCCCAGCATGAGGCTGCTTCCTCCGAAGTTATTCTGCTTTGGCTCTGTGAAATTTTGCACGCTCAGATTGGTATCAAGCCAAAGATGTCCAGAGACCATACCTACAACTCCAGAAGTCTCTCTTTATGTAGGTATCTTTTTTCTGGTACCCTGCTCAACAAATTCCAGATCCTTGATATGTTTTATCTCTGCTTCTTCAACACAGCAGAGGTCACTTCCCTTCCGTTAGAGGAGAGGGAATGTTAGCTGTTTACTTCCTCTGCTTCTGTTCTCATGCCTGGATTGTTACAGTTACAAGAGACATAGGGTATAGGGCCTCAATGTGTGCACAAAGGCAGGCATTTAGTAGATAAAGGATCACTCTTTCAGACTGTCCTTGATATATCTGAACCAGCCTCTCCACTGTGATTAAAGTAGAGCTAATTGCTGTCCTTTCTAGGAGCCCACATACAACAATGTTTCCATGGCTTTGAACTCAGATAAGACCGGGGTTTGAACTCGGGCCCAGCTACCTGCTAGTTATATCACCATTTAAGCCCTGTTGAGGGTAAAATGGGACCCACATGTTAACCTCACAGGTACTGCCCAGTGGGTGGCAGGCTGTTCACTATGATTCAAAGCATTTGGCATGCTGTCTCAGTTTGTTTTCCTGTCCTGGGACATCACATATTTCACATTGTCACCTGTTTCTCACATGTAGAAATAATGGCTTCCTACCTTCTCTGGCTTTCTACTTCTTTTCATAGAGTATACTTCCAGTCTTACCTACTCATCCCTAACATAGTGAATTCCCCATGCTATGTCTCAGAGACACTTGTTCATAACTTGTCAACTGTCCCCATGGCTGATAGTGTCTGAACTTTAACACCCCAGAGTTGTAGCTAGGCCTTTTTTGTTGGATGTTTTATTTTATTCTTCTTTGTGTATTTAAAATCCATGTGAGTGAAGGTTGTTTATAGAGGTGAAGGATAATCAGTTTGTGTTTGGTTCGTTACCATCCAGTTAACTTAAAATTTACCATGCAAAATACAAATTTCTGTTTTTAAATTAAGTGACTTGAAGTGAGTCATGGATTATTGATTAGTTTTGTACATGGTGTTCCTAGCAAGGATGTAGAAATACATGTACTTTATCATTCATTACTCAGTGCTGAACAGGGCTACCCCAGGTTGCCCATTATTCTCAGGAGATAGTATTACTTACTCATCTGGGTGAGATATGGGAAGAGTGTTTATTAGTCCAAAGCTAAAGACCTTTTTACTTTCTGTAGTGTATAAGTCTGCAGAGCCAGCCAGCTTCAGGGCCCTTCACACAGGGGGAGAGCCACCCATTGCACAATCCTTACAAAATGCCTCAGTCACCTGCTGACTTCCCCAGAAAACAAAACAATAGAAAAGCAAATTGAAGAAACAAAGCTGCTAACAGCTATTGCCCCTGTTATTGTGGGATATAAAACATAACATGTAACGGCTGCAGGTTAAACATACTGGTCGTTTCCTTGGTAGGCGGTCTTGTTCTTGAGAGAAAATTTACTCATGATAGGATTTTAAGTGCTTACTGCAGCAAGGCAAACTTTTAAGAATTAGAATGTAGAACTTCAAATGCAACATGATAAATTTATAATGTATGTAAACATCAGTGTGCTTCTCATACATAACTTATAAAACATACATGCAACATTGATTGCATGCATACACATATGTATAGTATATGTGTAAAATGACATATGTGTAACTGGGAGAAAATTAACGTAAAAGTTAATAAGTATTTCCTCTGGGTGATGGGCTTGATATAACGTGTTTTAGATAGCAAGATCCCACATATTTTTCATGGCAAGTATATGTATTCTCGCATTCAGGAGAGTTCCATTTGTCATAGTGTAGAGATTATCACTGAAATGATAGTGTCATTGAAAGATAAATTAAAATGCTTATGTCGTTTAAAAACTGGAAGGCAGGACTGGAGAAGTGCATATCTGCATTTGGCCTGTTGAGGTTGAATCTGTTATCTGTGAGTAATGGTTTGTTTTTCTTTCCTTCAGATCAGTATCAAGGTCATAGTGCAGGACAAGTTCACAGGCGCCGAGAAGCTCCTCTGTGTGGCTTTCTCTACCTTTGTAGCTAAACCAATTGGAAAAGAAAAGGTAAATTTTCCATGTGAGCAGATATTCTTCTTGTAAGCCAGGGACATAGAAATGACGGCTTCAGAATTGTTTGTTTTTTCTTACCGAAAGACTCGCTCAAGATTTTTTCATTCATTGATATTTAGCATTATCCTGTGGCAGCATCATAGAACTGAATAGGAAGATCTTTTGAGAGGAATAGCTTAAAGGGGAAAAAGTACCAAATTTATGAAAGAGAAAAAAACAGTGTTTTAAATTATCTGAAAGTCATATCTACTTTTAAGAATATTACTTACTGGGTTAGTTCCTTTTTTGGTTATGGGGTTCAAAAACTTTTTTTTTAGTTGAAATTCTTAGTCCGATTATTTTTTAGACCTTCAGGAAAGCATCAAAGTTGCTGAGTTAGTAAACTTTAAAAATAAACTTCAGGGCATCTGGGCTGAAAACATCCTTGAAAGAAATACTGTGCCCTTGTATGTTGCTCAGCTCTACCCTTCAGAGCCCAGCTCTACCTCAATGTAGGATGCCAAGATTCCCTCATACTGCTTCTACTTAAAACTGCAGTTCTAGGCGGAAACAGCACATTTGAAAAATGTAACAATTCAAATTATAATGTAAAGTATTCCATTCAAGAATGATCAAAGACTAGGCAAATGTGGCTTCTCCTAATCACTTGCCAAGACAAGATCAATTGCTCACTCTGGCCGGCAGGCGATTTTCCTCACAGGGCCTCCTAACCCAACACAACTTAGACAAAGCCAATCTTCCCCTGCAGCCAGCAAAGGTGGCCACTGAACTGTGCTTTGCTAGGCAGATGGCACAGCTGGGCTAGATAGATCACCACCATGCTTGGCTGCCAGGTGACACCACAGAATTTTGCCACCTGGAGTACTTTCTGTAATATAGGCCTCATATTAAATGTGCTACATGTAAATTTCCATTGACAAAGGGTGCTGCTTTCCAAACTGAAGTGCACATCATACTATCTAGAAAATGAAAAGGCTGCTTCCTGGGATAGAAGTTGGGCTAGTAAATCTCCGACAAAGCCTCACAGAGATCTTGTGTCCATGAAAATCTAAGCAGTGAGAGAGATCTTGCTAATCTTTAGTTTCTTCTTGGTTCTCCCAAAAATGTTTAAACTTTTTAGAATGCGAATGTTGTGGGGGTGGATACAGAGTTCCCACACTTGACAGCAGATGATGGGATGAAGAATACATCGTCATCCTTTGCTTTATATGGAAGAAGAGGCTATTTTCCCCCCTCCAGCCTCATACTCATTCTGGATTTAGGAATAAGTGGAATAGGCACATATTGACACACCTTTGTCCCGCCTCTACAGAGACAGAAACTGGTTTCCAAGAGCCATTCTAGGAAACCAGCTACTTTATGATGTTATGAGAACTGGTGACTTCCATCAATGTAAGCTGTAAAGCACTTTTCCCAGATCAACTACTTTCCAGTTGGTACCTTCTCTTTTGGTAGCTCATCATGTGGAGAGGCATGAAAGGCTGAGTGGTTTGGTTTGAACCACAAGAAACACTAGGAGCTCTATCCAAAGTGAGTTCATCCCGGGATAAAACTGGCCAATGATTAACAAGGTTCGCTTCAGTAGTTGCACAGGCCAAGTAATTAGAAGCCCACAGGACTAGAGTGTGGAAGGAAGTGAGGCTCAGATGGATGGCCCAGAGACCTTTGGAGGACTTTAGTTTCCAGGCAGCACTGCTCTTTATTTTCAAGCACACAAAATGTACTCCATGGATTAGGAATCATCATGGTGGATGCAAGGTTCTCTTTGCAGAGGAGCCAAGGTACAAATTTCTCAGGCTACCTAACATAGTCTGCTGATCACACAAGCAAAATGTGACACTGCAAAGAGTCACTGTCAATCTACACATTTCTGACAAGTGAGACAAGGCAACTCAGGGCGTCCTGGACTTTAAACAGTACATTACAAGTCAACTAGATTTTTCACCCTTATCTGGGTAAAGGGTCAGGTTCAAACCCAAGGTATTCTGGAGCTGCCAAGACCTTTCACACACAGAACTAGCACGTGGGCAACTGTGGGGGAGCTGGAGCTAGGACACTGCAACCCAGATTTCTGGAGAGCAGCTTAAGCATTACACTGACATACTGATTCTTTCACTTTAACTACCAATCATTGTTTGACCGTGTGATGAAATTTTCAAATTATGAATATCTCTTAGCATAAGATAGTTTTCTCTAGATTGCCTTTATTACCTCCCCATGCTATCTTAATTTTGTAAAAGCTAGGAATAATTATCAATAAAATTTCAGGGGAATTTTAGTCCCATACCATATTCATTGATTTCATATTTTATAAAGTTTACATGTATACACATTATGTCTTATTAAAAATATATTCCTCTCTCATACAATGCATCCTGAGCACAGTTTCCCCTTCCTCCCTCCCCACATCTACCCTGCAGTCCATATCGTGTCTCATCCATTTTCTTCTGTTAGAAAAGAGCAGGCCTTCAAGAGACAGCAGCCAAGCAGGACCAAACTGATGCAATAGACAAGACAAAAGCCCTCACAGATTCTATAATTCCACAAAAAAAGTACAAAATGAGAAAAATAAACAAGAATGGCTTTCAAATGAGATATAACAATGCCTATTTTGATCTTTTAATTGAGAAAAAAATGGAAGAAATTTTTCCAGAATGTTTCCTGGAAACCTATAAGTCCTCTATTCACTTGAGTTAAAACCCATATGGTATGTCATTTGCTTTCGTAAAATTCGCATTGGGCACCTGTCATTTAAGGAGGCAGTGGATGACAAACCCAAAGATGAGCTTTCTTCCTCTAGGTCCATTTGAAGCCTGTCCTGCTTCAGACAGAGCAAGAACAAATGGAACATAATCTGGCTTCAGAGAGACGGAGAGTCCGGTTGCAGCATGAGAATACCTTCAACAACATCGTGAAGGAAAGCAGCAGGTTTGATGGTGAGTACGTCTACACACGGCACTTCCTGTGGCCACAGCACAGGAAGAGGACTTTTTTAGAGCACGGAGTCACAAAGCAGCTTGGGTGATCTGTTTTCTGACAGACTGAGGCATTCAGAGCATACACAGTGACCTAGGCCTTGAGGCTGTTCCTCTGGGGAAGGACATGGAAACAAGAGATGAGGTCTTGGCTATTAGCCAACAAGCCCTTAGTAGCATGGAGGATGAAGGGGTGGTGACCAGGGCACATTGATATGGAACTTGACAGTTCACTAAAAACCTTCTGATCCAGGACATCATAGGAGCCATATATACCTTCCCAACACGGAAGGAAATCTAAGCAGGAAGAAGCCTGCTGGAGGATCCCGTGATAAGAATGGAAGGAAAAGAGGTTATTAATATTTTCTAGTGCTTTCCACACCAACACTGAGTTTTACCACAGTGATTTTCTGAGCTTTTTGATGCCATAGTCCTTTCCAATTCTTCGGCCTTTCTCTTTGACTCTATCTCTAAAATCCCAAGTGAGAACAACATGTGAAAGAGGAGATGGAATAAGCCGGGGACCAGTGTGCCAGTGGGTCAGGTGGCCAGGGAGCCAGTGGGTCAGTGGGTCAGTGAGGTAATGAGCCAGGGGGCCGTGAGACAGGGGCCGTGAGACAGGGGCTGGGGAAGCCCACAGAAGTCCCAGCTCTCCTGATTCTCAAGGAAAGTCTGGAAAGGGGAGGGAAGAAGAAGACAGAAAAAGTCAGGTTAGAATGGAGAGAAGGGAGAAGACGAGGAGCACAGGCAAAGACCTGAGGTGAGGACAGGATGTAACATGTCAGAAGGATGGAGGCATTGCCAGGGTCATGGACAATCCCACAGAAGCCCACTGGGTAGGGAGAAATTTTCCAAGATTTCTGCCCTAAGAAGATGGTTCTAGCTTGGGCTTCAGGACCCTCAAGGTCAGAAGCATTATTTTGCAGGACAGAAAGCTTGATTCACGGTTCAAGGCTCCACCAGGATGACTGAAGTCGAGGTTGGCTGTAAGGGAAAGGGGCATTCACGTTGTTCTTCACACTCCCTGAATATCGGTAGTTTTGATGAGTTCATCAAGGGCAAAATCGACTGTCGGGTACAGAAGCAGAAACTTCATCATTAAATGTACAATGCTTAGAAGAATCTCCTTTAAAAAGATGGTCTTGGTTCCAAGATGCACTTCAGATGTATTTTTCCTAAGAACTGAAGTAGCTGAACCATATGAATATTCCTAAGGCAGACCAGACTGTGGGGATATGTTAAAGAAAAAGGGGATATGTTTCAAATATAATAAAAACAGTGGAGATATCAGAGGGATCTACCTACCCACAGTCAGTCTAGGAGGATCAGACAGTGGTAACTCACATCTTTAATCCCAGCACAGGGAATACCAGGGAGTGGTGACCTATGTCTTTAATCCCATCAAATCAGAGTTTGAGGTCATCTTGGTTTACAGAAGGAGTTCCAGGCTCCCAGGCAGGCAGTGGTGGTGCCATGCCTTAACTGAGCGAAGAAGGTATTTAAGGCAGACATAGAAATACAGAGAAGGCAGAAGAAGCCATGGCTCACACTGTTAGTCCCAGCACTTGGGAATCAGAGGCAAGAGAATCTCTGTGAGTTCAAAGCCAGCCTGGTCTTCAAAGCAAGTTCCAGGACAATTTCTCACTCTGTCTGAAAAAAAAAAAAAAAAAAGACAGGAGGAGGTGGATCTGATATCTCTGACTGTTTTTTTTATATTTGAAACATATCGCCACACCAGACAACCAAAAAAGGCAATCAGCCCAACTCTGCCTTGTCTTCTTACCACTAAAACTCCGGAAAGAAAGTGAGAAGACATAGACCCCCACACCTGCTTCAGTCCCAACTCAGACAAATGCCAGTAGGTGATATGGCTTTTAAAAAGTCTGTGCAGTCACTCTACCATCACTGGCCTTCCTTTCCACATAATTATTTCCTTAAAAGTAAAAAAATGCCTCTGTCTTCACTGTGGTTACACCACCTGAGCTTTTAAGGGGAATGTAGGAATAAGTGACCAAAGAGTCCCAAGGTTCTTTGGTAATTTCAGAAAGAAGTTCTGATGTCTGTGTGTATTTATCCAGACTCTTGCAAGAATTTCCTTCGGCCTCTCTGGTCATCATTCTTGCACCGATGTCTCATGGATCATTTCCCAGTGTTTTACCTTGAGGACTCTCATGAGGAAAAAGGCATCTCTGGGCTGAGCTAGGGGCTGGTGAGATGGTCTGTTACTTGCTGGAAGAATTGAATGTGTGATTGTGGATGTGATCGTATACTGTCCTGTGAATGTCTGTCTCCTTCCCTCTCAACACCAGGAAAGAAAGGGCACATCAACTGCTTAGTTCCATCTTGTACAAGTGTATTACACTCCTCTAACATGCAAGGAGCTTGCTTGACATAAGAGGCAAAAGAAGGAGGAGGATGTGAGGTCTTTGCACTTGACAAACTCATACCCAGGCTGAGTACATGAATACCTTCCCAAATAATGTTGACACTGATCAAAGAAGTTCAGGGTCCTGATTTCATGGGCCCCGGGGGGAGGGGGGACAGACCTGTGAGGAGGTCTGGAAAGGCCAGCTGAGGGAGGAAGTGCCTTAAGGGAGATGAGTTAAACAAATCTCATTGCCACTTCCTTTTTCTTTGGAGGAGATCAGAGCAGATCCATTTTTGTTTCAGTTTAGAATTACAGATTGTTTTAAAGCTTTTCTCACTGACTTAACTTAATCTGTCCTAACACAGATTATCCTATATCCTTTTCAATAAAGCAACTTTTAATCTAACTCTGTCATACCAATCTGATCTTCATTTTGGAAATATTAGTAACTTCCATGTCACTGATACCACAGAACGTTCTTAAAGAATGAACACTGGACTGTTATAGGGCATGTGGTCTGTCTACTCCCTGTCCCTCAGGTCACAGAGAGGCTGGTTTTGATTAGAAAACATTTTCTAAAAGAAGATTGACAGGTCATTATTAGTGACCTAAGGCAGAGGTTCTCAACCTGTGTGTTCTGGCCTCTTTGGCAGTCAAATGATCCTCTCACAGGGTCATATCAGATATCCTGCATATCAAATATTTGCATTACAATTCATAACAGTATCAAAATTGCAATTATGCATTAGCAACAAAAATAATTTTCTGTTTGAAGGTCAGCACAACATGAGGAACTGTGTTAAAGGATCACAGCGTTAGGAAGGTGGAGAAGCACTGAGCTTCTATGATATCACCAGACTGATTAAGCCGTCCTCACCCATTGAGGCGCTGGATGATAGAAGGGAGTATTGTTAGAATATTGAGAAAGATGATTCCAGACTCTATCTTTTCATAAGTGGAAAAATGAGATTAGGTTTTGTAAAAGAATGATTGGAATGTATTATTGTACCACTAAGAATCAGGGAGAACTAAAATTTGAGTATTTTAATTGCAGTTTGTCAGTGTAAAATCAGCACTTCAGAGCATTGTCCTGATCGAACCTTTCTGGATATGCAGAATGAAAACAAGAGTTATGTTAAAATGACCTGAATTCAGGTCAAAGTTTCTGACCTAAAATAATACAGAGCAAATGTCAAATCGACCAAGCAAAATGATGAAATAATACCTCCAAAACAGTCAACAGATACCTGTTGAAATTGATCCCTGGCTTACAGAATGAGGTCTGTTTACTATGTTCACTCAGCTCTCATCAGGTCTGTGATTGCCAATTGTTCTCTGGACCTGAGGATGCTCTATTTTTCCCCATTGATTAGCAATTATCTACAAGAAGTCACACTTCCACACAGAAGATTCTTATCTTCAGTTCACTTCTGCATGCATGCTGTGGCTGATGCTTGTATGCTTTTAACCTGACCAAGGAGTAATTCCCCAGGTTTCCTTGTGTATGCTACATACGTCTTCATAGAAGTCAGTGACCTTTTCTTTAATTGCCCCTCAGAAAAGAGGAAACTACCTAATTATGAGTAGTTTTATTTTTTACCACATTTCTCAGATTCTACAATCATCTATTAATTAATTATTATTTTGCTAATTATTTCATAATTTCATAGTACATGTGAAGGGTAAGGAATTTACACGTGAGGAGGTGTACAGTTAAAAATAAGTCTTCCTCCAATTTGTGTGAATTATAGTCATGCATATGCTCTGGAACTATAACAGTTAAATGCTGAGATTGTTACCATTTTATAATATAGTTTATAGATAGTTTCTAATAAACCAAGTTCATATTTTCTCCTGAATAAAAATATACCATTTGGACAAGCAATATTAAACTGAAAATAACTCAATCAGCACTAGCACATCATGTTTTTAAAATCTCATCTAATAAAATCAATTTTGCAATCAGTGGCATGCACCTGAATCCCAGATACTCTCAAGGCTGATGTAAAAAGATTATATGAACATGGGAGTTTCAAGCCAGCCAGTACAGCATAGCAAGATCCCATTTCAGAAAAATAGTTAGAAAATTGGAAACAAGCGTATGTTAGAAGGGATCAAGATTTTACGTGTCTTTAAAAATCAGCCAGAAAACAAAACCAGTTTTTCTTGTAACAATATGATATAGACTTGATATCTGGGGGAAATTTAGTTTGCCACAAAGTCAGAAGTCATAAAGAAGGAGAAAACAGTGATGTTAACAATCGCTTGAGAACACCAAAGAAGCAGAGAGAGGCTGTTCTCAAGGCGGCAGGCACCAAAAGCCACAGACTCAGGGAAGAGTCAGGCACTTGTCTTAGTGGAAGGGTGAACCAGGAAGTCATGGGGAGCTGCAGTCTCCTAAGGACCCTCCACAAATCCCTTAGAAAAGTGGAGTGCCCTTCTCCCTTGGCATTAGCTTTGGGTGCCATGGAGGAATTGTTCCCTTTGAGAATCCAGTTCCAAGTTTATCTCTATGCAGAGTTGGTACTAGAAATCCACAAGCTACCTGTGTAGAAGCAGATCATGTGACCTTTAGTGTACTCTGGGCTGTATTGTAGGCCCCCTACGAACAGCCACAACATACAGAATTCTAGAAGAGACTGACCCAGCTTTGGAGATTTCTACAATTCCCAGGCAATAGAGCTCCTCATGAAATACCACAAGAGACTGGAAAGTACCAAAGTCTGTAAGTAACTGGTCATGGTGGCTCATGCCTGGAACCCAGCATTTGGAAGGTTCAGTGGGAGAACTTCAGGTTTGAGGCTTGAAATTGGCAAGACATAAGATAGACTAAGACTATGTGTGAAGTTTAAAAGCAGCCTGGGATCCAGAGCTGAGACTCCATCTCAAAATAAAGAAGCCCCGCCTCACACATATCATACACACACACACACATACTATTTATAAATTGTGTGTGTGTGCGTGAGCGTGAGCGTGTGCGTGTGTGTGTGTGTGTGTGTGTGTGTGTGTGTGTGTGTGTGTGTGTGTGGTGAGAATCTAACATTTAACTGAAGTTCCAGAGATGGGGTAGAAGCTAATGGTATAGACAGACATTTAATTATGAGACAGCAAGAATATTTAACATACATGTGAAAAGATGTTGGGGCTCATTAGTACTTGTGAAATGCAAATTATAACCAACATGAGAGACTATTTCACACCCACTAGGTTGGAAAACTTGCCTGTTGATAATACTGTTTAAGCAGAAGAGGGATAGATGGTCTGTATTTAAAGTACCTAACTTGAGTTTGTGCATAGATATACAATAGTAAAACAATCTTTACCATCAAATACCCACTGCATATTCTTCTCCACCAAAGCTCCAGTTTAAACGGAGTCATTACATAAATCACAACTCTGGTGTATTTGCTTGACAGATGGGAGACTTTCTCTCTCTCTCTCTCTCTCTCTCTCTCTCTCTCTCTCTCTCTCTCTCTCTCTGTGTGTGTGTGTGTGTGTGTGTGTGTGTGTGTGTGTGTGTGTGTGTGTGATTTTTTGAGACAGGGTTTCTCTGTGTAGTCTTATCTGTCCTGGAACTTATACTCTGTAGACCAGGCTGGCGCCAAACTCATAGAGACCCACCTGCTTCTGCCTCCTGAGTGCTGGGATTAACACCAAGCCTGACTGGTTTACCTGTCTCTTGAAGGGCCCTCCTGGTCTGTTATTAACCCAAGACATGGAAGTCACTGCTTTTCAGAGGAAGGCCACTCTTTAGAACCCACTCATCCTTGATGAAAGGTTTTAAGGATGATGTCATTTTTTCTGAAAGTGTCAGAGTGGTGTTAGCTGCAGAGAAGGGAAAGTCCAGCGAAGGCCCCATGGCTGAGCCCACTGTCTCTGCTGTTACCTCACAGATCCCATTTACAATGATGAAGAAGGCACAGCCACCACCATGGGCACCTCTGTTCAGAGCATTGAACTTGTTCTTCCGCCTCATGCAAACCATCATGGAAACACATTCGGCGGGCAGATTATGGCATGGATGGAGACAGTAGCAACCATTTCTGCAAGGTTCTCAGTGTTGGCCTGGGGGTAGGGATACACAGGAAATGTGGTTTGAGGTGGTTTTCAATTTTATAAATTATGCAAAAACTGAAATGTATATTTTGTAGCCTTTCTCGCTCTGTGCACCAATCCAGGCATTTTTTTTCTTTGAAGGAATAATTTGGTCTTTAATCCATGGATAAACTCAGTGACTGGGGAAGCTAAGAGACAAGTATGACCATCATTGTCTGGCAGTTGTCATCAATTGTGTCTGACCCCAGTCTACAAGTCACAGTGTGCTGAGACCTCTGTCAGGAACTTTCAGAGCGAATGTGACACTCTAAAGACAACAGAAAGCATGGGTTTGCTTTTTGAGGGACTTCCATAGACGACAGAGCAGTGCCAAAGAACCACCCTCTTCAGGAAACGCCCACTTTGTTCTCCAAATGTGGGAGATTGCGTTCTGATCCTCTCCACACATGGAGACACCACACAAGGAGGTGTCTACATAGAAAACAACTTGCTGGATTGTCTAGAGCAGCCAGTCAGTGAATCAGTTTGTTTTGAGACCACCATGGAGGATGTTCACCCCTTTTCTCTCCACTTCGTTTCCTTAGCCGTCTGTGTCATGGGCATCCTTTTCTGAAGTCTGTAGATATGTTTAAGTTCCGGGGACCATCTACAGTTGGGGACCGCCTTGTCTTCAATGCCATAGTCAACAACACATTTCAGAACAGGTAAAGTGTGCTTCCTTGTATCAATCCAGAGCCATGCACAAGCAATGCTCTCATTTCAATAGAGAGATGAGTGTAGGAGCTACATCACAGTACTGTCCAGTGTAGGATGCTATGTCACATTACCATCTATTTTAAAACTTCCCTCTGTGTGGACACATCACAGTACCATCTAATTATTTTGAACCGTCACTCTGTATGGACACTACTTTGTCTTCTGCTCTGCCTGTGTTCTCCTCACATTCAGGAAATTGGAATGGAATGTTTCATCCCACAGGAACATCCAGCTGGCCCAGGATGGTTCCAATTTGTATCTGCATCCTAACACAGTTCTCCATTCTCTTCAGCATCCACAATGTTGTCTATGACAGCGAGTCCAGACTACATCTTAGTCATTCTTGCTATTCTCACAGCATAGTAAAAAGGTTTCACATAGTATTTTTTTACTTTAGATGTTAAGAGAAGGGGGAGGGTCTCTGTTTTCTGCAAACTTGAGCCTTTCATTCTTCTAAACTATTGTTTCTAAGGAATAAAACGTGCTTGAGCACAATTTAACTCACAGTCCCCATTAACTGAATGTCAGTGGTTGTGTGATCCGGTGGGAAAGGAAATGGAAACTCACTCAGACACTCTGTGATACCCGCAAAGTAGATTTTAGCAGTTACGCAGATTTGCTGACATCAAGGGAGACAACCCAGAGCCCTTGTCTCTTCTTGTTGGTGGGAGGGGAGGCTGGCCATGCCACAGTCCTCCTCGCCCACTACCCTGCACCCCCCTTGCAGTGTGGAAGTTGGAGTGCGTGTTGAGGCCTTTGACTGTCAGGAGTGGGCCGAGGGCCGAGGCCGCCACATCAACAGCGCTTTTCTCATTTACAATGCTGTTGATGATCAGGAGGAAGTCATCACCTTCCCCAGAATCCAACCCATATCAAAGGTCAGTTGTCACCATGTAAGCTTCAGTGACCTGTGGGCACAGAGCTCCATACAGCTGCCCATCTGCGAGAGGTTTGCTTTCATCTATGCTTGACTAAGCCCAATGGGCTTTTCCTGCCTTCTCTCCCTGCATCAATCTGATGATGTATCTCCCTCTACAGTCAGAGGCTGCCGTGGAGCTCATGCCTTTCTGTGCCTCCCTTCCAAGTCTGCCAGTATGTCTAGGGCATCCTGTTCTTGATGCTGCGACACATTTCTGGGAAACCTGTCTTCCCCATCCAGGAATCAACTTAGTGCTAATGCTCACCTCCTCTAAAAACTCTAGAGTGAAATCTGTGTGATTTTAGCAGCAGAAATTGAAAGGTCTCCACTTTGAAAAGGAAATGAAAATAGCTGTCAAGTCTCCGAGAAGCTCAGATCTCATGAGGAAGTGCCAGAGAGACACAAGCCCCAGCTAGTCTAGGGGAGGAATCTGCAAGGAGCCCAGTGCCAACATGTTAGACATTGATTGGTTGTACTCTCTTTTTAAAGGATGACGTTCGACGTTATCAGGGAGCTATCGCGAGAAGGAGAATTCGCCTAGGCAGGTAAAGAACACAAAGTGTGAGGATTTCATGGGCTTTTCTCCATCTGATAGGCCACATAACAAAAAGCCACTGCCTGGGGTCCCTGTTCCCATATAATGAGGAAGAACGGACCTAATGTTCCTTAAAAGTTAAAAATGGTTCCATCTGGAAATGGTTCTCCCTGATTCTCCCACTGAAGAGCACCTTTTTGAACAACTTCAAATGGACTTGAAATCAAGAAATCATTATAGGTCCTGTATTAAGTAAATTTTTTTCCAGGAAATACGTTATTTCCCAGAAAAAAGAAGTTCCACTCAGCACACAATGGGATATAAGCAAAAAGGTAACAGTTTGACAGTTTGAAATGCTTCATGTAAGCCTCACACCGTCATGGAAGCAGAACTGACCCCTCCCCCCCATGAGCCTTCTTTAACAGGCCCAGGTTGTATCTGCACAGATTAGGTGACAAGGTGAAACCAACCAAGCCATCAGCCACTGGTTAGCCTGCTGTCAGGTCTGAACTCTGAGCAGCTTCTCAATTCTGCCCCCAGGATAATATGCTACCCGCGGGCATGGAATATTTCAATCTGGAGTTTTGTCTTGATTTGCAGTGAGTGACATGCTTATAAACTTGAACTTTTATAGAGCAGGAAGTATTAGTTGTAGAAAGGGAGATGGTTCAGAGGTTAGGAGCACCGGAAGTTCTTCTGGGGGTCCTGGGTTTAATTCCCACACCCACACAGAGGCTCACAACCATTTGCGACTCCAGTTCCAGGAAACTGGATACCCTCTTCTGGCATCCTCAGGTACTGCACACACCTGCTGCACAGACATACATGCAGGCAAAAATAACCATATACATAAAATGAAAATAAACATTTTTTAAAGGGAGGATTAGTAATTTACACATTTTTTGACAATAAAATCTAATGTGGGATCCAATTTTACTTATCACACACCTTGTTATAAGTCACACTGAAGGGCGATTCTCCTGGCTCGGGATACCGATTAAAAGCATACACACAAGATGAGCTCATAGCTACCTTGTCTGGACATTGAGACAAAAGTTATATATTAGCAGTAGGTAGTTTAGTTTATACCCAACATTATCTATCACTTTGGCTCAGTATATACCTCCTCCAACACTGTCCATGACTGAAGTAGAAAACGATTGATTCCAAGCCTATATACTAAACACATGGCTTTAAATATTTGTGTGTGTGTATGTGTGTGTGTTTTAGGGATCCCTAAGTAATGCAAATGTGGAGGCTCTCAAAAGTCTGGCATCCAAAAGCGGTTGGGAGATCACCTCCACCTTGGGTAAGGTAAGTACCTAATGTTTGTACCACTCCTGCCCATAACAAATTAAAGCTAGCGTGATTATCATGATTCTCAGATGTAACTGTTGCTTTGCTCAAGGGGCAGCAGTTTTTTAGAGGTGGACTTCCTTCTAGCACTGGGCCTTCCCACTGGGTGACTTAGAGCACTGTGCATCTGTCCCCCACACTTCTGCCTCCTGGCAGGCCTGGGTTCTCACATCCCACCTCTCACAGCTCACTCCCTCTTCCACCTCTCCATAACCTGATGATCTTGATGAGTCAGGACAAATACTTCTCCATAAGTTCTCTTTTGACTTAAGGTACCTTTCTCTAGTAGTTCACTTTATCACAGCATCTCTAAAACTAATATGTCTTTGAAATCTTTTCTGTCTTGTGATGCTTCATCCACAGTTGCTGTGAGTTTATATTTAAATCTTACATACAATTTAGGTTTTCAGTTACCCTTTATCCAAACAGATAACAAACTTTTCAAGAAGGAGGCCTTGTTTTGATTTCTTTGTATCTCTCTCTTAGCATACAGTTCTGGCATATTATCAAGTTGAAGTAAGTGTGTATCATTTGGGCCTTAATTTTAGGATATTGGAGGACTCTTGGAAGCCAATACTGACATTTTCTAGATTCTAAGCTCTAGAAAACACTTGGTGTGACCACTATATGCTCATACCATGGTAGAAAGTAGTGCCTGACCCTTGGAAGATGGTGAGGATTGCCAGCTTTGGGGTGTGTCTGCTATGGACTACTGTTCACTGCCAGTGAAACATTACCCTAGAAAACAGGTAGATAAGTGTCCTGGTTGTACTGGAACAGCCCTCGTTTGCATCTGTTGTCCCATCATAACTTTATTCATGCCTCAGTGTCAATGTAGATAAGAGTCAAACCATCCTCTTACCTTGGAAGCTAAGGAAACTCAGAGGCCACTTCCTTTGCTATTTTGATTTCTTACTTTGACCTTTTCTGGGTGTTTCTTTTTTTGTTGTTTGTTTTAGTTATTTCTTTTCATACTGTGGACCCTGCCCCCCTCCAGGGTCTTCTGTGTGCCCTGTAGATCCAGCTAGGTTCCCGTGTCTGGGCTCAGCTACAGAAACAGGGCTAACAACTAAAGCGTTTGTTTCTCATAAAAGGTGCCTCAATACCTTCTTCTCTTTTCTTGATATGAAATCTGTCGCCCACTTGTTTGCTGGCTTCTGAGCATCACCAACAGGGTTTTACCCACCCATACCCCACAGTCTTACTCTGTATCTGGCCTTGAACTACATTTTTCTCCCATTGTGCAATTTCTTATTCTCACTTTCAGTATAATTGGATTTGAAGTCTTGTATTTATAATAAAATTGGACAGTCCTTAAGGTTTTAATGCACATTTAATTTTCTATATATAAGGGTAGAAATAACTAAAAGTATTGCAAGAAACCGAAGACAAATCTAGAAACATCATGCATGCACATATAACTGCTCAGGAATAACATAAGGATATTCACAAACAAGTAGATATTGTAATAATGTTTAACCTACATGGATTAAGTCTAACAGGCAACAGGCAACAGGCCCAGAAAGGTGTGATTCTCATCTCTCGGGTATCACGAGTGAAGGTGAAGAGAGCTATCTAGGCAGTGCTTAGCTTGAGTTGAGTCCTTCAGGGACTAAATGACCATGAGAGACCTATCAGGATATTGTGGATATTTTAAGGGATATCCAAAGTCTGAGGATATACTGAAAATATGTGAAAATAAAAATGGCCTAGATTAACCCAAAATCCTTTCCGGGAAAGAGCCCTGGAAGGAAGGAGCTAACCAGAGGGGATCTATTCTCAAAAAGCCAAAGGGGACAAATCAAACCCGAAGTGCCCCTGCCTTCCCTAGCCCTTGTCATCTATGGTAATCCCCTGGTGCCTCCACCAACTAGGCCTCTCTAGAAAGTAGTTCCCGCTGGGTGGTGGTGGCGCACACCTTTAATCCCAGCACTTGGGAGGCAGAGGCAGGTAGATCTCTGTGAGTTTGAGGCTAGCCTGCTCTACATAGTGAGTTTCAGGACAGCCAGAGAAGTTACACAGTGAAGCCCTCAAAAAAAGTAGTTTCCTCTTCCTGTCTATAATCCAATTTCAATAACATTTACCATGTGGTACAAAAAGTCTAAAATGTTTATTGGAATACTGGTTGAAATGCAAACAGAGATCTGAGCTGAGTGTAATTATAATGAAAACAGTTCCACTAATGAAGTCTGAACAGACTTGCTTCAGTGATACTCGTGTTAAGCATCATTTCAGAGAATAAACTATCCAATCACCCCAAGCATAGGAATTGACTGTGGATCCTGTCTACTTTCATTCCATGAGCAAAAGGAAACAATTTTCTTGGATAACAGTTCTTGGAGAGTCTCCCATGAAGCCAAAGTTTGCTGGATTGATTACTGCTCTACTACTACAGGCTGTCTACTGACAGACACCATGACCAAGGCAACTTATAAAAGAAAATGTTTTATTGAGCTTACATTCCAAAGGGCTAAAGTCCATGATGGGAGGCAGGAACACCAGAGTTCACATCTCAACCTCAAGCAGAAGGCAGAGAGCACACTGGAAATGACATGGGCTTTTAAGACCTTAATCCCACCCCCAGTGAAACACCTTCTCCAGCAAGACCACACCTCTTAATCCTTTCCAAACAGCCATCAACTGGAGGCCAAGTACTCAAATGCCAGAGACTTATGTGGAGCATCTCATTCAAACCTTCACAGTGGCTTTTCTCTGGTAAATGTAAAGAGAGTCAAAATGGACCACTGCCTTTCATTGTCTCTTTTGCATTCATGGTATTGGTTCAGGTAGCAGGTTAATAAGGACTCCCTGCTGCCTTCACTTTCTCAGGGAAGAAGTAGATATCATTGACTCACCCACTGTGGAAAAGTCAGTGAGCTCCATTTGTGGAGGTAGATTTTAATGATGGCTACTCCTTTTGGCTCACAGATAGAATGTGTTTGCAAGCTGGTGAGAAGCTCACTGGAAAACTACTGGTTTAGTTTCCTAAGTCTATCACAAAAAAGAACCACTCACTGGGTCACTTAAACAGTAGAAATCTATGGGATCTCTCTTCTGAAAGGAGGTATTCTGAGACTAAGTGTAGGCGGGCTGGTTCTGTGTGAGGAGGGAGCATTAGTGCCTTGCCTTTCACCTGTTCTAGGAGAGTTCAAGTCAGTCTTACTGAGCCTTGGCTTGTAGATGCATCACCCAGTCTCTGCCTTCATCTCCAAAGATGTCTTCCCTGTGTGCACGTCTGTATCTAGCTCACCTTTTCTATAAAGACATTAGTCATATTGGGCCTACCTTCCTGCAATATGATCTCATTTTAGTGAGTCTTACTGGCAAAGCCAGTATACCATTTCTATATAGTCACATGTCAAGTTACAAGAGGGTAGGGCTCTACCATATGAGTATGGGCAGAAGGGGACCATCATTCATCTCTAAGCAAGTGTTCAGCTCAATGGGATAGTCTCTCCCCACACCCTGATTCACCAAAGGAGACCATTACAATCTCAAAGCAAGTATGCACCAGCTCCATTCATTCTGCCGTGCAATGACAGCCAGGCCTAGAAATGCCTGGTACCAAGCTTCTCTGTGGATTTTCACCAGTGGACTTCTTTTGAGCTCTGTGCTGATGGCAGCCCTGAGGGACCCATGTGTGTAGTTGATGAGTGCTCACAGGCCTTTCTTGGCAGGCTGTAATTAAAGATACACGTGGTATGGAAGGGATGAGTTTTACCTGAGCAAGTGGTCACGTGTTTGCTGCCTAAGCTTCTTGTAGTTGGGTTCTCATCTTCATTCTCATAGTGGGATGATATTATTGTGTTTAGATACAGATATATATTTCAATAAAGGTCGGTTCTTCCCAGCTTGATTTCTTTCCATCTGCCTGATTCCTGTGGTTGAAGTCCTAACCTCGGTTTGTCTTCGCACAGCTTGTTGCCATGGGAATGATTCTAAGATGGAACATTTCAGCACTAACTTCAAAAACACTCTGAAAAGGATGGATAAGATAAACAGAGTAGAAATGTGCTCTTAGCTGAACACATAGACCTTATAATTATAAAAAAATAGGAAGAAAGCTCAAGCCATAGAAACGATATTAGTGTTTAAGTACATGCCAAATGGCTCCATCTTATCTAAGAAATACTACATATTAGAAACTGGCCTTGGGACCCGAAAAGCAAAGAATGCATTGTGGGGAAGGGTATTCCAGGGATCCTGTTGAAAAGCTGAATTTCTCCTAGAGACACTTGATTTGTGTCTGACATCGGGGAGAATGTTGTAATTCACAGTCTTGTCTCTAAAGCCTTAGGGTTGAGGGGATACTGACCTGTCTAGCACCCTGCTGACATTCTGTTTTTAGTGTCCAGAGGCAGGAAATATCACAAAGATTAAAACAGAAAAGCTTTTGTTCTTTATTTTTCATGAAAAAGTATAATGTCAGTTAACTCGCCCACATGTTATTTGGATGGCACAGAACTACAAACATCCTGAGCAGGCTTCTGGGCACTTGAGACTGAGGTGAATTGTTTGGCTTCCTTAGTACCAAAGTGAGCAGACAGAGGTCTTATCTGTTGTAGGCACTTATGATTGCATGCTCTTGTTTGTGCATGCTTGTGGATATGAGTGTCTTTTAAAGCAAAAATATATTTTTGTCTCATAATTTAATGTTTTTCATATCTTTTAGATAAAAATATATACCCTGGAAGAGCAAGATGCCATATCCGTTAAGGTCGAAAAGACTGTTGGCAGTCCAGCACACACGGCTTATCATCTCTTGTCCGACTTCACAAAGCGACCTTTGTGGGACCCCCATTACTTGTAAGAACAAATTTATTATTTTTCTTAATCAAACCTGACATGGTTGGAAAGATAAGTTCAGCTGTATTTCATCTCTAGTGCCCAATGATATATCTTTTCAGGAATTTAGAGAAGGTTTAGAGCTGCTTTGCCCAAACTTGCTTTTGCTCATCAGGTAAATACTGAGATGTGTGCAGTAACAGTGTTACACTCATGTTTGTCATTTGTACTGAGTAGGCACGTGTGACCCACATCTATTGTGATATTACTGACAATTTCAAAGCTGACTGTTCCTATGTCTGAGACCTGGCAAGGCTGCCTGGCAACTGTGTCAGGACCTGCACTGGAATCCAGCTCAACCAGGTTCTGTAGCCCACACTCTTTTCTTTACTATCCAACCTCATGGCATCTTGAGGTATGCAGTGTCTTTCCAGAATTCTTTTCCCGTGAAGCCACGAGTCTTAGTGAGAAGCTAGCAGTGACCCCTAGAAAAAGGGTCCGTCTATGCTCTCTGTTGATTCTCTTTTGATGGTCTCTGATCATGCCGTTCCCATCCACCCATGTCTCTCCTACTACTTTCTGTCTCTTCATTCCATTTTACCTTTGCTGGAATATGGTTGGTCATACCTACCCATAGCTCCAAATCTGCATATTTAAACACTTTGCATAAAAATAGTGAGTGTGTGTATGTGTGTGTGCATGCACATGTGTGTATGTGTGAGTGTTTATGTGTATGTATGTGTGTGTATGTGTGTGTATATGTGTGAATGTTTGTGTGTGTGCATGAGTATACGTGCATATGTATGTGTGCATGCGTGCGTGTGCATATATATATTTATGTGCGCGTGTATGTGTATGTGTGCATGCATGTATGTGTGTGTGTGTGTGTGTGTGTAGGGGGTTGTGTCACCATCAAACAGATTTCTTTTACTTCTTCTTTTAAATAGTATAGCAACTAACAACATACCGTTTACATTGCATAGCGATCTAGAGAATTCTAGTGAAGAATATACATATGTTATAATGAAAATACTGTGTTGTTGTACATAAGGGACCTGAGCATCAAAGGTTTTGGTGTTACCACAGATCTAGGGATGTCTATGGAGCTGTGAGCCTTGTCAGCTATCCTGCAGTGACAGATTACACTCTGGCCTAGCCTCCGAAGCTACAGAGCACTGCAGCATCTCAAAGACAACTTGTCTTTCAACAAATTATTTTAAATGATTCTTCTACAATTCTGTTTGGCTTGACATTCCATTGAAATTGAACATGAGTGAATGGAGAAGCCAGTAAATTCATTTAAATTCAGCCAACTTTTCTTGTTTATCTACTCAAGTGTTTGCTTCACTCTCTCTGAACTCCCTGGATACTATTATCTACATTATACAGGTGGGATAATAAAATGACTTGTCTAACACCGTACAGCCAGCAAGCAGTAGTCTGAGTCAAAAGCAAGTGACTTAGCTTCAAAGTTAGCATTCTTCCCAGCATAACACACCTCTACCTGAGTTCTGGACCAGCTTTATATCTCACTCATTCTTCAAAATGTTTTATTTGATCCTAGGAAAAGATAGTTTTTTGAGAAGCTTATTGCCTTCCTCTGGAGTTTTGAGGGAAGTGACCTTGGAGCCACACAGCTGACACCTTTCAATCACATGAAAAATCACTCCTTCTGAGCAAAGAGCTCGTTCCACAGTCAGCCTTCAAACAGTGGAGGGGGGGAAGTTAGCAGAACACGTGTATATAGATGTCAAGAAGGAGATCATACCAATAAATAGAATAAGTAAATGGATCATTCTATCAGGTAGGGGAGATATGTCTTTGAAAGACTGTTGTGTTCACACAGATCCTGTGAAGTCGTGGACCAGGTGAGTGAGGATGATGTGATATATTACATCACCTGTACTGTGGTAAATGGCGACAAACCCAAAGACTTCCTGGTGCTTGTTTCACGAAGAAAGCCTCTCAAAGCTGAGTGAGTACATACAGCTCCCACACTGTCCTAGCACCGTCTGCTAGAGCCTAGAAATGAAAGGCTATGAAAACAACAAGGCCACCATGGACATTTCTAGTCTTTAATCATATTCATTTGGTTTTCAAACCATAAATGCATCTGTGTACTGTCAGCTGTGTACAAAGGACCCACAAGCATTAGAAAACAGCCCCCTTCTACTCTATGTAGACTAAAATGAATATCTGAAAAGCCCTCAAGAACTCTCTACTTATCAGTGAAGTCAGCAAGAGGAGTTGACAACACCAGAAACTGTCTTGGAATTTGCATAGCCCATGCTATATTAGCCATCCAAACTGGCTTACTGGTGCTGGGCATGGGCTGGGGCTTGACCTTGACCTTCTCTTGTACGTTGGTCCATACAGAACTTGAATCAAAGGAGCAGTGGCCCAAATAATCCCCCTGCACATGTGTGCTAACATACATAAGTGTTCTCTGTAGCATCTTCCATTATAGCAAAAAATATGACAAATACATTATAAATCTTATAAATTATAATAAGTCTACAGTGCAGTGTGGTGAGCCACCTCCAAGGAAGATGAAGTAGTTGTAGGGGCACAAATATAAAAACATCCCTAAATATTGTTAGGTGGAAAATGAAGTTGTGGGTTGTAGTTGCAAAGTGACAGTATTTACAAAACAACCTAGGTGTGTGTTTGCTAATGCCACTTGTATATAGTAACAAATTCTAGAGAGCTCCATATGGAAGGTGAGAATAGTTGTCCATGTGGCAGGAAATAGCACTGCAGCTAGAGCACGCTGAAGGGCCACTATTTTCTAGCTGATAGAATCCTTTATTGTTTGAATATTGGTTTTCTTTTTAATTGAAAAATGATGGGACACTGAAACCATAACCCTTTAGGGCACACTAAAACTTTAGTGTTTCCAAGCTTATGCCTTGTGGAGTTACCTTATTTCCTATGTTTGAAGGTCACAATAGAAAAGGTTTCTTTCTTGTCTGTTTGTAATCAAGGGGAGTCTAGTTTTCAGAGCTGACTCCTGCCAGGACAATGAAGTTGCCCCATGAGCTGGGGATGAAGCCAGTGTTGGATAATTTACCTAGCATGCCCTGAATTTCATCCTTAGCACCATACAGCCATAATGAATGTCACTATAAATTTCTCTAGAAATGTACTAACAACTATTCTCATATGGAGTTAGAACATGTGCTCTTATCTTTCAGTAACACTTACACTGTGGCTGTGAAGTCTGTTTCCTTACCGTCTGTCCCACCATCTCCACAGTACATCAGAAGCGAGGTCATATGTGCTGGGTTCCTCATTCAGGCCGTGGACAGCAGTTCATGCACTGTATGTTTGATGAAATATTTGTGCCTTAATTCATTATCACAGATATGGGAAAGCCTCTTCCTTCCCCCACATCTCCTAATCAGCCACAGTCTTATAATGTGTGTCTTCACTGAAAAGGTCCCCTGGTTTCTCCCTCCAGAGTCATTAACCAACAGTTTCAATCTCTTGCTTGAAGATTCTCCAAGTCAACAAGAACTCAAAATGCTGTGTTTTCTCTTTGACACAGGTAGTGTACCTGAATCAGATGTCAGACAGCATCCTCCCTTACTTTGCTGGCAATATTGGTGGCTGGTCAAAATCCATTGAGGAAGCTGCAGCTGCTTGTATAAAATTCATAGAGAATGCTGCTCATGATGGACTTAAAAGTGTATTATAAATGGTCAACTCTCAATTACCTGTAATTTAATTTCTCAGGTTTAATTCCAAGTGTTCTTAGTCCTTTCACACAGAGAGCTTTGGGGCTCTACAATGATTTAATGGCAACCTAAGGAAAATAGAGTTATGAAGATATTAAAAACCAATGTATTCTTGTGACTTGGACCCAAACTACAAGACCTCTAAAGCCCCATTCTACAGACATTGGGAAACTGCCTGGATGCAATATTGCATGATCTGAAAAATTCACACGAAGTTAGTTAAAACTCTCACTGGCATCTCCAGATTACAGAAATTCAATGTGTATCTGAAATGATGAGTTTATAAAATATAAAATGATGGCAGTCTTTAAGCTGATGAGTGTGTAATATTGTTCTATGGGCAGCAGAGGCCTCTGTCAGGGGTCTCTGAGAAGATATATTCTGTGTTTTAGAACTTTAAATTAGGAAGCATTAAAACATAATGGAATTCAATAAATTTTGGTAATAGCAACTACTTTAGTCTTGTCATTTTACATATATTCCAGGTAGATGGCCAATTTAGTATCTATTTCTATATATATGCACACAAAGCACCTGTAAAGTGTGATATTCCAAAGAGAATATTAACTGAGATCTTTATAGCTCTCCCATTATCCCTTTATCCCCTAGACTCAAGCATTTATCATTCTACACTATGATGGGTTTTAACTCATAAGGCAAAACAGAATGTGTCAGGTTACCCCTCAAAGGATGACTTTCCCAATTGCAGGTCTCCATTAGAATTGAGAGCAAAAGACAAGCAAGGACCATCATCCTGCTGTGGGCTTGCCACTTCTCTGCCTCTGCTCTCCTGCCTCCTCCCTCTTGCCCATTTGCATAGTCTAGAGCTGATTACAATTATGCTTACTTACCTGTTTCAAGATTTTTCTGTATTTAAACATGAGGCTGTTTTCTAATTCTATAAATTACTATTTATATGTCAAAAGAATAGATACATGGAACAGTCTGACTTCTGGGACTATTTTCTATTCTAAAGGGATTAGTAATGAAGGGCTTATATTACTCTACAACTTATAGTGTTAAAATTTCAGAGTTCCGAAATGAAGATGCTTCTAAATGCTATGTGAGTAGGCTTGATCTTTGGATTTAGCTTTTGAAATGTTTCCCCAAATTCCCAAACATTAATATTGTGAGTATCTTTAGCGAACTGAGCCATGGAGACATTGTCCAGTTTTCAGGGTCCATGTTGGGGGCGGGAGTAATTACACAGGCACTGCCACCTATTCTAGGTTTGTTTCCATACCACTTATGTATGATGATGACTTTGGTCGGTAAGTTAGAGAGAAACTGTGAATATGAGTTCCCTCTCAAACTAAATATCTTGCCACATGAGCTTACCTTTCCCTCTTCCTGAGATGAGCAAAGATTACACAGTGTCTACAGGTACAGGTAAGCTAAGAAGAGGTGAATTTTGTAGACACTTACACAGCGTTAGCTGCTGTTGACCTTCTGTCTTAAACACAAGCAGTGTAGTATTATGACAGGAATATTGAGTGTCTAACAGACTGGCAAGGAAAACATTATAGATTCGCTGGATGGGAAGACAATGGTTCACTCTCCTGGTAAGACTAATTTCAACACACTACACAGAATGCTGCATAATACAGTCTACAAATTGCTTAATTTTAAAATTTTCCATTGAAAATTCCCAGACAATGAATGGCAGAGTGGCAGGCACACTGAGTTGGCTAGGTGACATGAGCATAGTCTATACTCATCCATATCCCCTGATGTGATTGTCATTAGCCACACACACTTTTTATAATAAATGACTGTTAAGCAATTCTTCAGCCACACCAGCTTCCTTTCATGTACTGCTGGTCACCCGAAGTTGGTGACAGCTTGCTTGGAAGGAGTGGGCATAAGACATGTCCATCTTTATGATCTATTCAGTTTGCCCAAGTCTAGTGACACAGGCAGGCCCTGATGTTTTCCCAATTTCAACCAACCTCCTGTCAAACAATTCCTTTAACCTACCTAAATTTTCTGTTCTATGCTTCTAAGCAGAGATATAGATGTTACAGTGTGGTTTCTTTGTCTCAGGCAGCCAAGAGGTCCAGACCCACAGGCCTGCCACGTCAGACCCCTTAGCCACCCACCACTGCTACTCAGGCCCCCAGAAGTGACTCAGACACTTATATTAACTTCATGCTGTTTGGCCTATGGCTCAGGAACATTGCTAGCTAGCTCTTTCATCTCAATTCAACCCATTTCTATTAATCTGTCTGCCACTTGGCCTGTGGCTCACCTGTGCTCCTTACATGTTGCTCCTTTGGGCTTCTGGCTCAGTCTCTCTGACTCCGTCCTGCTCCTTCTACCTATGCTCTGATTTCTCCTCCTAATTTTTCTATGGTGCCTGTCATGGGCCAAAACAGCTCCTTTATTTAAAGATTGATATTCACAGCATACAGAAAGGCATTCCCACATCATATAGAGCCCACCTACATGGATGTTTCAGGATCATCCATCACATCCTAAATTGAAGTGTACATTTTCAGGATCCCTTGTCTTTATAGACTTTGAAAGGACATGATACAGGAAAAGATGGTGGCATGTTGAGGTCTTCTTAGGCTATTTCAAAACCAAACCTACTCTCCAAAACAATGCGATAAAGCATTTGAGTTGTGAAGTACAATAGCCTTTGGTATTTGCTTTGTGTGTGTTCATCCGATTGGTGGGAGTGCACACATGCCACCACACCTGAGTGGAGGTCAGTGAACATCTTGGAGGAGTCGGTTTTCTCCTCCTACCATGTGGGTCCCAGGGCCATGTTTGGGGGTAAGCCCCTTTACCCAATGAGCTATCTTTGTGGGCTATGCATTTCCTCTTTCTGCTAAGCATTCTATGCTCTGTGGTTTCTTCAAGGAATTGGAATGTAGTTGTCATACCATAAAGAAAATGACCAAATAAAATGCAATGTTGGAAAGCCCACTATTTGGGAAAATAAATCAGGACAAGAGAGATCAGATGGGAAGATTAATTTTAGTATGACGAGAGACACTCAAGCATAAACCAAAGACACAGAGTGGCACAAAGACCCATTGCTGCAGGATCGACCCCACCAAAAGGTCACAGTCCTGGCCAACTTACAAGGACAATGCTTCTGGATCATTTTAGAAAAAGCAGAGAACCAAATGAGACTTCAGTAGAGAGATAACGAAAAACAGCTGCATCGAAGACATTATCTCTCTCCCCTCTAGGGCCCAGGCTCCAAGCAAATGTGAATGTTCTGAGGCAAGCAGTTGAGTGGTCCAGCACATGTCAGCTTGCTAGCGAATAAGGACAGGAAGTTACACTTTGGACAGGGAGGAGCTCACAGGTCCTATACTAAAGGAATATTGACACACAGCAGTTACTCAGGGAGGAAGAATTATTCTTGAGGGGTTTTTTTTTTGGGGGGGGGTGGGTGGCTACAGGAAAGTTGCCCGTGTTCCATGTTCCATACCCATGCACATATACATGGGCAGCAGAAATTGGACTTAGTGGGTTATTTAAATTAAACAAAAACAAAAACACATAAAACTGGGAGTGATGTTGGGGGCTCGGGGACCGGGTAGGGAAGATGCGGGGTTGGATACTATCACATTTTGTTGTATAATGTATGAAGTTCTCAAATAATACATTAAAAATAAAGTTTTAAAGATCATAAAAGGAAGTCATTGAAATGCAGACTTTATTAGAAACATGCTTTTACTTAGAGAAACATCATAGAAAATCATTCAATAGTCATTATTATTCAGATAGAAATATTAACAATTGAACAAGCACTTAATCATTTATTATTACATACAAGATTCATGCTCCAATGTCACTGTCCTGTCTTGATCCTCTTTATAAAGCCCATAACTGGCATGGTTAAAAAGAGAAGGGAATATGGTCAGTTTTCTTTGAGTGTTGTGGTATTTTTACAGTGATAAAGATTTTGTGGTTGTTCTGATGGTGTTTTCCAGGGCCTCTAACAAGCCTAAAAGTTTTTCTTATTTTAAAAGAAACCTCATTTCTACTTAATCTGCCTGGTTTCAATGCGGCTGAATTGCTGTCTGCCTCACTTTTGTTCACCTTTGTCAGTAAAAAAGAAATCTAGGGGAAGAAATGAGAAAATTGATCAGAATGTGAGTTCCCTGGAACTCACCTATAGGAAATAACTGATTTGAATACAATTAAAATCAACCAGAATTCATTTTTTAATACAGCATCACATTATTCTGTTCTATTTCCAAGCTGCTCCTGGTGTAGGTGAAGTGTCAGGACATCCTACTATGGTTGGGATTTGGTGGAGTTCAGTAAAAGCAGAGCTATAGGTGATTTCCAGGGAGTGACTATAAGGATCTTCCATGGAATCTCAGCAGGTGAGGAAAGAGGGGTGATTTTTTTTAGAAACAACTTAATAAATTTTTACTGGCATAGGTTAAGGTATAGTTTTGAAAATATGTATTAAAAGATACATGCAATAGATTAAGTTTTACAGCTTGGGATAAATTATTAAAGCAAGAAATATTAAATTTATTCATAGATTATTTCTTCCATTTGAAAATAACTGGAACCCTTGGGGCAGGTGGCTCATTCAGGGCCTCACTCTTGCTGAGTGTGTTGGATGTAGACATCTATATCCTGCTTCTGAGTCACAGGTCAAGATGAGCACTGTAGCCATCAGGTCAAGATGAGCACTGTAGCCATCAGGTCAACTGCTCAGCAGGTCAGCAGGAGAGAATCGCCCTTCTGCTGCTGTCCTCGGTGCTTGCTACTTACTTGTTCAGAAAGTTCTAGGTCCAGGGTCTCTCAGCTTTCTCTAGGTTCTGTTCTAGGTCTCAGTCAATCTCCTAGCCCAACCTTCCCCCCCCCCCCCCCCACGAAGTCTGTAGCATCCACTTCCGCATACTTTGTCATTCTTGTTAGACTTGAGGAGCCAAAGAAAGTAACACTGCTCCTGTCTTGCTGTGTCTCAAGCAAGATTGGCCTTTGTGTCTGAACAAAGAGTCTCAGGCCTTCTGCCAACAGCCACACATGACAGTCTCCCTCCCCCCCTTTTTGTGGCAATTCCTGGCACTAATTCATCCGACCTCTTCTCACAAATCAGAGAAATCTTAGATTAATATGTCCTTTCCCATTTTATACCCATGAAGCTGAAGCACCATTTAACAATCCACACATTTACACGAGGCCATCCTTCAGTTCCTGTTTTGTGATCTTTTAGAAACATCTAAAGGAGTTAAACAGACATTGTTTAAGAACACACATCTCCTGTCTGTGTTCTCCTCACCTGGTCTGATCCTGTGAAAGATTCTTGGATTCACTCTCTAATAATGACCTATGTCTTCTTTTCATTCAGCTTCAACAAAACCCAACTGTGGTAGAAACTATCGCAATTGTTCACCTCCGGTGTGATCAACTGGGAATTGTAGACTGGTCTCACTTCAGAGTTCTCATCACTGATATCAAAAGGCATTCATAACACTCTCACCGTGTTCCCTAATGCACATTGCCTCGAATGTCCTTGCCTCCTGCACCTAGAGCATAATTAGTTCTCTTCCCAGATTCTCATCTGTGCACCTCCCACCTGTTTCCTTCTGATCCTTAGGGTTGGCATCTCTCCATCATCAGCCAAGAGCAGTTTCTCCTGCCTTCTTCAGCATCTCACTTCCTTGGGCTGTCTGCTTCTTGACTGTATATTCTGCCTCATGCTCGGGCCACCATACCCTGCCTGCCAGGATGACTGTCTCCTCTCAAATGGTGAGACCAAATAAACTGTCTCCCAGGGGCAGCTTCTAGTCAGGCTCAGCACCAAGAGGAACAGCTGATTCATGGCCTCTAGTGTGAAGCACAGGCATCTGGGTTGCTCAGCTTTGGAAATATTCATTCCAACTGATGAACTTCTGCAATATGTTTTTCTCCTATTAATTTCATTCCATGTGTTATGTAGTATGTGTATGGGGGCATATGTGCTTGATGCACATATGAGGTAGTGCTATATGAAGTTTCTGGCCCAGCCTAGGCCCCAGCTGTTTTGCCCCCCAAATGGTTCAGATGCTTTTATTAATTACATTGTGCTTGACCTATGGCTCAGGCTTATTGCTAGCTAGCTCTTGCATCTTAACTCAACCCATGATTCTTATCCTATCTAGTCATGTGGCTTGGTACCTTTTCTCAGAGCAGCATTCTGGTCTTTTTTCCTCTGTGTCTGCTGCTGTCTCTGCCTCACTCCATTCTTCTTGCCATTTATCTATGCTCCAACTTCCCACCTACTTCTAAGATGCCTACCATAGGCCAAAACAGTTCCTTTATTATCCAATGATAATTTACAGCACACAGAAAGACATTCTACATCAAGGTAGATAGAAGCTTTCAGAACCCGGTTCTCCTTCCATCATATGGCTTTCATGCCAGCCCCCAGGACAGACTCTTGTCTCTCTTTGCATTGATTTGCACTCCATTCCTCACACAATCTCACTTCTACTCAAAGGGAAGCACTCAAGTTTTTTAATGAGGAGCTTTTGTTCTATTTTATTTGTTCTTTTTCTCTACAAATAATTTCAATAGGCATAGAGTTTAGACTGAAACCCCCCTTTACAGATGTCATAGACCGTATCCTGGAGTTCACTGTTACTATGAGGTGGTACATTTTTCTTTTGTAGGTGACATGTTTCTTCCCTAATATTTTAAAATTTTCTCTTGTGTGTGAGTGTGTGTGTGTGTGTGTGTGTGTGTGTGTATATATATACACATATATGTTATATACAAATATGTTGCCAAAATATATACACAAGTATATTACATAATATAATATTGTTCAAGCATGAGGACCTGAGGTTAGGTCCCCACTACCCTGTAAGTCAGGCATGGCTGTTTTCCCTAATTCAACTTCCCACTGACAGTAATGCAAACAACCACATTTATTCCTTACCACAATCCTGGTGCCTGAGAACAAGCAGAGCTCTGGGTAGACAAAGTCAATGCCAACCTTCTCTAGCATGCCCAGTTCAAAAACATCCAATTGCTCTGGCCTCCTATCATTCCTGGCTAGGATGTTCCTTGCAGCACCTGAGCACTCTTAAAATGTTGCTTTCAGCACCTGAAATTTCTTTTTACTGCTTTCTACCCCTGACAGACTAAAGCATTAACATAACACAAGTGATGTAAGGAAGACAAGGGTCACCAGCACAGCAGCAGTGAGCACTGTCCAGGAGCACACGCTGCTCTGCCCTCTGATCCCGCGAGGATGGAGGAGCCTGCATGCCAGCCTCTCCAGCAGTGGCGGCGGCAATTTATCCCATGTGCCTCTTTTCTCCCTTAGCTACGGGATGCTGAGCACTGCTTTGTCATCACATTTCCCCTCACTCAAAATAAAAGAACAGTTCCTATTAAGACTCGAACTGTTAAGCTGTGCAGACATGAAAACAGAGACAGTGCTTCTTTACTTATTTGGTAAATATTTAGCTTTTGAGCATCAGTAACTAATCACAGCTGCTTCCTTTAGTTACAAATGGATTCAATCAGGTAAAATTTCAAATGAAACTCGAAAACCACCAGTCACTCCATTATACCGCACAATGGCCATGCAGGGCTTGTGGAACATATGTATTAAATATGCATGTATTCATCAAATCAGACAAAGAAGCTAATGGGTCTCTGATTAGTGTTCTAACTCTATTATGGTGATACTTCCATCACACCCTGACTAAGCCACAGCATGTGAACACAACACGGGGAAGTCTAATTCACAATCTGTCATTCCGTCACTCATCACTCTGTCTGAATACTGCACACTGATTTTTTTTTTTTTTTTTTTTTTTGGCTAGAATTTCTCTCTTTAAACACTGAAGGCAAAACAGAGCTGTGAAGCTGGAGTACTCTTTAATTTTAATATTAGTAATTTATAAATTCTTTGTATCAAAACTAAAGAGATTTTTGTTCATCTCTAAGACTTACAATCTTGATTCCAAAGGGCTCTAGAGTGAGAACAGAAAACACTGGCTAGTTCAACACAGACAAACAGCTGATATATTTTATTCAGTACTAAACATTACAGATTTTTGTAACAATATATAAATAAATTTCTATTACAATAAATTGACACTCTGAATTAAGAATAACAAAATTTTACTTATTCACAAGCTTGAAGCTGTGTGCTTTGTTTAGGGGTGATCACCTTTGATGCTTAATTTAGATTTACAGAGGTAACAATCAAATGTACTGTCACCTAAGTATGTCTAAATTCCATGTGTAATTATGTTCTTAGGCACATGCCTGTAATCTCAGCACTCTGGTCACTGAGGCAGTGCTACTAGCTTGAAGCCAATGTGGGCTACATAGAATCTGTTTCAAATACACACACACACACACACACACACACACACACACACACACTCTCTCTCTCTCACACACACACACACAAACACATACATATGCACACACGCATGCATCAAGAGAGTACAATTAGTCACCCCGTACTCCTTGATAGACAAAATATAGGCAACTGACTCCACCAAGGTCAGAGTGATGTCTATAGCACAGGCTAGCCTCCAAAGGTACCGGCTCTAACTTTTAAAGGCCTATGTCAGAAAGTAACAATGAAGAAATGAAAGTAACAGTGAAGAGGTAATTAACAACAGTACCAATTCTTATTAAAAATTAACAACTTTGGGTACTTTTGTTTTAGGTTTCTGTGGTTTGGGCACATCCAGAACTTCTTCATAGTCTGCACTCATTCCTTTTGCCCAGCGACCAACTGTGACCACTCGATCTGTAGAGGGATTTAAAAAAAAAAAAAAAAAAAAAAAAAATCAAGATATAAAAACAACAGTAATCAAATCCACTTAGAGTGGTATCGGTTGAGCAAAAGAACTAGTTTTGACATGTGTAATCACAAGGAGAGAAGCCTCCATCACTGCAGAAAAGTGAGCAATTCTGTAATTGATTAGAACCCTTGATTTCCGAGTACCACAGGCAATTTCTCATCCAATTAGGGAAATGCAGCAGCTACTTTGCAATGCACAAACTGATGAGAAAGCTTCTTTATTCTTTCTCAGGGTTCATCACTGAAGAGTCAATGAATTCCAAGAGCCCGTGAACAGCAAGACTTAGGAGGCGTTAGTTTTAAATGCACAAGATTCCACCTGTGAAATTATACAACATCTGCTTGTCAGTTTTGTCGTTTGGGAAGTGGCAATCCTCCCAGGAGGGAGAATTCAAACCCCACTTCATCATTTCAATCTCACAGCCTACACCATAAAAAAACCATCTCCTTCTAGACAAGATTATAAACAAGAACTCTTGGTTTTTTGAATTTAAACATTAGGGTTAGAAAGTAAGAATGGGCCCTCAGTGATGAACCATGACTCTGAAGTAAGCTCTGGGGACTCACCTCTGTGCTTCCCCAGTGCTAAGATTAAAGCATGCAACCACTACGCTCAGCTTTTAGTCAGTTCTGGGGGCCGAACTCAGGTCCACGTGCTGTTGAGCACCTTCCTAGGCCTGATTTGCTTTCTTTAACACAAGATCATGTCTGCTCTAACCGTAAGGGACAAAGGGAACAATAACTGCTTAGAAGTCTGCTGCACGTAACAGTGAACATTTAGAAGTTTTTAATGATCAAGGCCAATATTTCACTAGGAGAAAGCACTAGGCTTTCTGTGTTGATAACACATTTTTAATAAGTTGACAGCTTTATAATCATTTTAGAAGCAAAGCACATGAGGATGCTCAGGCTTATGAATGTTGAAAATTAATTTTGCATTTGAGCTTTATCTTAGGAATCAATATTTTTTGCTAAGTAACAATGTAAGTTTTCATATGATTAATTCCATTTTTGAGCAAATACAAAACCTTGTAAGATGTTTTTCAAAATATAATCCTACAGCTTACTAGTTGTCTTCCCCTGAGAACAGATCTGAAGCATAGAGTCTGAAAGGGCAGAAGCAGCTGTGCGCAGTCCACAATGACTCTATGAGTTACTCTGGAACTCAGTGAGCACAGACAGGAATACCCTCATAGAGGGAGGTGCAGGAGCTCACCTGAATTCTTATTTTCAGGGCAGTCTTTCATAAAATGTTCCACAGAGCCACAGAGTTTACAGCCGCCACCTAGTAAAAGAACAGAGTCACTGAGTATGGTCCTGACACAGGGTCTGTAACAGCCATGCACAACTTCATGTTTTCACATCACATCGCTGATGACTGTGAAGGTGGCTAGAGTCAGGAAGCTGGGTGAGTACTACCACTCTCCTTTGGCACTCTCGAATTTCAGGAGCTGCTTCTTGTACTTGACCTTCGAGAGAGAATCGGAGGAGAGAAACATGACAGAAGCCACCTGTTCAGCAGCTACAGCACAGAGTTTACTCATGGACACAATCAAGGTGTGAAGCCTTCCTGGAAACAAACCTTGATTAGTGTAACATCTCTGCCCCCCCAGGAAGGTGCCTACCCTACAGTTTCTCAGCAAGCAGTGCCCCCCAAAAGTTTAGTAAGCACCATTGCTCTGCTAGGTGGGTCAAATGGGATGGTCATTACTTAGGAAAATCTGTTTCCATGCTTCCATCTGCCAGTCCTGCTAACCTGAAAAAAACACGTCTGTCTAATTAAAGCAACATTCCAGAATGGTGAGTTACAACATGTGGTTTCCACAATGGGGCTTTCACATAATTGTTTGAAGTGCCAAATCAGAAAATGTCCCCACAGGATACACACCTGTCTCGTGTGCATGGGATGTATTCCCCCTTGCTTTAAAACAACAACAAAAAGTAGCCAATCTGGCTCACCATGCAAAGCCATTTTCTCACAAGTCAACTTCCCAGGCCCAAGACCCTTCTTTATGCCACAGCGAAAACTTTGACTAATGCATCCATCTGCTCTAAAACATATAAAAGCCCTAACTGAGCAAACTTAAGACACCAACGATGCATTTACCAAAACTGTTCTAATATTAACAAAGAGTCAGATACTGGAGCAAAAATCCAACAGATCCGAAGAGCAGCAAAGGAATACCAGCTGACCCTACCTTTCCACACTTCCCAGATCAAAATGACCAGGTGAAACCTCCAAGTCCCTCCCTACTACTTTCTGAGTGTCACACTATCCAGCTCCCAGGGTCCTCCACACCTCTATGGTTAATTGTAGTTGGGTAGTTGCCGACTTCACCTTGATTCAAGGTTAACTTTATTAGCAGTCTTGGAGTGTCATTGTTAGTGCTAACAAATATACCACAACATATCACTGATTGTAAAGTGTGTCATTACTTTACACATTTTCCATAAAGTCAAAAAGATACGGTAGAATAGGACCCATCGATTGTATGCTACAGTTTTCAGATATAAAAATGAAAAGAATTGATCTCAGAACTGATGAAACCTAATGTTCTATTTCCATTGTACAAATGACAAACATTGCATGAATTCCATTTAGTATTATAATAAAAACCCAGAGCCAGATATTGGGGAAAAGCTGGAATATCAGAGAGAGGAAAGAGACCACAGCCAATTCTCACTCAGCCAGCTTCTCAGGCAGAACAGGGTAAATATTTTCTTCAAGAGCCCTCAGCCTGATTGGTTGCTCAGATAAAATGCTGAATTTCTGCCTTCTCCTGCCTTTTATTTCTTTCCCTGCCCAGCTGTTTTACTTTCTGTTTCAACTCTGTATCATAATCCTAGAGTTAGGATTAAAGGTGTGAGCTACTACTACTTGACTGTTAGGCCTTGAGCTCATAGAGATCCAACTATGAGTGCTGGGATTAAAGGTCACCGCTTCCTGACCTTCATGGCTTGGCTGTGGGCAATTCTGTCCTTTGAGAATCCAGACTATTTTTTTATTAAATATACAATATGTCACCACACAAACTGACATAGGACAGTTCAGAAACTTGGCTAAAGACCTGTGACTGTTGAGGTGAGACCTGACTCCAAAGGTCACATATTTTCTAGTTGACCTTGGTGAGGGAGATCTCAAGACAATGCACAGAAATTCCAAGGATCAATGGCACCAACCACTGTATTAGCACATTATGTCCTCCTGTGGGTCTTCAGACACAACAGTGTTTATTGATGTGGGAATGCGTTTATGTATGCTGTGAATCTCAATCTTTAAATAAAGGAGCTGTTTTGGGTCATGGCAGGCACCATAGAAGAAGTGGGAGGAGAATTCAGAGTTTAGGTAGGAGAAGCAGGGCGGAGTCAGAGGCAGATCAAGCCAGCCGCCCAAGGAGCAACATGTAAGGAGCACGGGTGAGCTACGGGCCACATGGCCAACAGATTAATAGAAATGGGTTGATTTAAGATATAAGAGCTAGCTAGCAATGTGCCTGAGCCATAGACCAAACAGCATGAAGTTAATATAAGCATCTGAGTCGTTTCTGGGGACCCGGGCGGCTGGGCGGCTAAGCGGTCTCGGGTGGCAGGTCTGTGGGTCTCTAGACCTCTGGCTGCCCGGGACCCGAGAACCCACTACTACAGTTTATGGCACTAAATGGGACAAAGGCAAGAAAGTTCTGTGAAGCCTAGGGTCATGCATAAGGAGAAACTTCAGAAACAAGTATCACAACAAAACAGAACAGTGCCTATCATGTACGCTAGAATAGCATGCCAGGATAACATTGATGCACTGCACAGTTTTTCAAATCTTTTACTAATTTGAGATATAATCTCTCCATCTTTGTTTTGCTTAAACACAACAGATATCTATTATACTCCCACAAACAATGCTGAATCAGGTAGTTTGAGAAATGTTCCAGAACTTTTCCCTGATTTATTAATAAATTAAACTATAGTACACAAATAGCCCAGGGCAGAATAGTAGTTGGTAAAGGCATGTAAGTTTTCACCTATTCAAGAATCTTCTTAAAAAATGTCAGATCATAATTCTAAGTGATGTGCACATGTTGGACACATGAGGGCAATGGTACTCACCATCAGCATAGACTCCTTTGGGATTATCAGGACAGGATCTAGACAGATGTCCCATTTCTCCACAGACAAAACATTTTGCAAAAGGAAATTCACCTGTAAGAATCAATATTCCCATTAAAGTATCGTGTATATGACAAGTCATATAATTCACATCACTTGAAAATCCTGCAAACAGAAAATCTATCTTTTTACCAAACTTGCTTGGTAAACCACAAGCACCAAGCTTACACTCCCACAACACCAAACAAGAACCTAAAAGGTAACATACCAAGAGCAGGGTCTATGCTAGCTCTGCACTTTGTGATCTCATGTTCTGTGGACCCACAGCGGTAACAAATGCCAGTGCCCATGTCCTGACTTTCCAATGCAGCCGGGCAATCAGCAACTCCATGGCCAGGTCTTCTGCAATGGAAACAAACCTGAGAAAACAAAATATGAGTTTCCACGTGGTAAAATTACTCTCCTGCTTTTACTAATTCTTTCATCAAAACTATATTTTACATTTTAAAGTTTAAAAATGGCATCAATATTATATGTGTAGAAGAAAGTATTTTTTATATCCCCAAATGGTCAGATGCCATTTTCTATTACAGCACCTTAAGAGCTTCTGATAACTAATTCCATAAATCCATTAGTCTCAGACACAACATTATAAATGGAACAAATATACATCTTTTACTAAGGATGCCTGCAACCAGAAAATAAAGTGTATATTTGAGAGAGGGCCACTGCAGAAGTTGCACAATGGTTATAATAAAGGATCACTCAAATTAATACTTGTATTTTTAAATTTTCACATAGTTGACTGAAGCTGGATTCAGTGTCTCCACTGTGATTCAGATTATAGGATATGAGTTATCAGGGTGGGTCAAGCAGGTGTGTTGTATTTGAATGGCTGAGTGAAGCTGGGCAGGAGCCAGGGTTCATTAGTACTGGGAGGCAAAGTATCATTAAGGTGTGGACATTTAAGAGATTATAACACACTCCATTCCACTGCTCTGTCTAGCTGGTCTAATGTCACCAATAAGAATGGGGAGATCAGGAAATCACTAGAAAAGTTTCCTGCTCACATAAACACAGCAGTTGGACAAACCTCACGAAAGAAAAACCCTGTCAGAAAGAAGAGGTCACATCATGCTCAATGGGCAAACCCTGTTATAGAAAGTCTCCCAAAAGTGGGGACTCAAAAAAAAAAAAAACAAAAAACAAAAATCAAAGTGAGAACTTTGACATGACCAACATGAACAGTTTTATGCAGGCCAACTGTGTCAAAAAATGAGACTATGATAATCCAGCATACTTGGTACCGCCTGATTCTGAAGGTCCATCAACATATGGTGGTGGGGGGTGGTTCCTGAGGTTCCTGAGTACAGTGAAGCAATGGCCCAAGTTTTGTTCATCAGGAGCATGGAACTGGATGGACAGAACGTATTAAGTGAAGTCACAGCTTTTTTGGCCAGGCCAGAAGACCCTGAACGGCAGGTAGACTGCACTCCTGTTATACAGCCAATAGTTCATAAGAGGAAAAGCAATATAACTCACCTAACTTGCTGTCTCAGGTAAAGAAACTAGCGGAAAGGAAATCTGAAGGACCACGTAACAATGATTAACATGATTCACACAGCAGTGAGTCTGAACCATCATCCAAAATGAGTAATAAATAGTGGAAATACAAAGATATTAAGAGCAATTAATTAAACTATGGGAAGAGGAAATCCACTCCACTTTGACTCAGGGCACGGCAGTAACACAGCAAAGGATATAGACACTCATTCACTACAGTTATACTGTCACATTTCATTGACTAAAAAGCATCTGGTTATTCAAAACATCGCCCAGACTACATGACTTCCAAAAATAGGTCTCTTCTGAGAACTGCAGACCATGGAAGAAATCTAAACCATTTCAAGTCACTTACAGGCCAGGTGTAGTGGAATATGTCTGCAACTCCAGGACATGGGAGACATGGACAAGGAGTCACTCTAAGGCCGAGGCCAGCCTGGTCTACATAGCTAGTGCCAGTTCAGCCAGGGCTACATAGAAAGCCTCTACCTCTAAACAAAAAGTACAACAAAACCCCAATGCCTCTAAAATTCCACCTCACGTTTAAGTGTAAAATGGTCCAAAGCAGCGAAGGGGTACTTAAAACAAGCAAGATGACTTAATCAGGAGCTACAACCCATCATCACTAATTTTAGTTGTGTTTTATTAAAAAACAACAAACAAAAACCAAATAAAAGCAACAGATTTCTTACATTGAAAATACTTTAAAAGTTTAAACACCATACTAACTAATATTGAAGTTCTTGTCTATGTGGTGAAGGGGTTACTCTCCCATGAATTTAGGTGTCTGTTCACTGAGAAGGGCAAACAGGTGTCTTTCCCATCAATTTAAATTCGGGGTCTTCCTTCAGTGTTTCCTTGGACCTTACAATGGGTGGTATGTATACAAAATATTCTAATTAGTATTATGATAACCAATGTCTCTTTAAAAAATTACAACCAACTATACATAATCAAAACTTGGAATTAGGCCTTAAGAGATGTTAAGAGCAGAGTTGATCTTCCAGGGACCCAGGTTTGATTTACCGTACCCGCAAGAGGGGGTCGGGGCTCACAGCTGTCTGTAACTTCAGTTCTAGGGAAACTGATGCCTTTTTCTGACTTTCCAGGCCACCAGGCACACAAATGGTTCATAGATATACATGTAGGCAATATACCCATAAATATAAAATAAAAATTTATTTGACTCATAGCCAAGAGAGTCTAAATTGGAGGTCTCCATCAGGTCCCTCCTCTCAGAGCTCAGGGAAGCCCACAGAAGATGGAGATTGAAAAACTGGAGCCAGAGGGGATGGAGGACACCGCGAGAACATGGCTACTGAATCAACTAAGCAGTGCTCATATGGGCTCAGAGACAGAAGCAGCAAAAGTGGAGCCTGCCGAGGTCTGTGCATATGTGAAGGCTGTTAGCTTCTGTTTCTATGGGACTCCTACAGTGGGTCTCTGACTCTTCTGCCTGCTCACAGAACTCTCTTTTCCCCCACTGGGTTGCCTTACCCAGCCTCAATGTGAGGGAGTTTGCTTTGTCTTACTGTGTCTTGTTTTGTTCTGTTAGAATGTTGTTTCTTAGAGGCCTACTCTTTTCTGAAGGGAGATGGAGGGGGGTGGGTTTGAGGGAGAGGAGAGGTGAGTAGGGAACTGGGAGGAGTGGGGGAGAGGAAACTGTGGTCAGGATGGATTGTATAAGAGAAGAATCTATTTTCAGTCATCACCATCATCAAACTAAATCAGAAATTTACACTCAGGTAAAATGTTTACACTTCCAGCATCTGAGTGGAAGAGGTATCCAGATCACTACTGTCTTTACAACCAGTGGTTCTACATAGACAGATCTAGGTCAGCCAAGGCTACAGAGTGATACCCTTTGTCAAAAAAGAAAACAAAAAACCAAAAAAACCAAATGTAAGGTGGAAAGTAAATGAAACACACTTTTGAAAATGTCCTTTAGGGCTGGAGAGATGGGCTTAGTTGGTAAAGTGCTTGCACACATGTGTAACAATCCATATTCAAGCCTCAGACATCATGTGAAAAAAGGCAAGTGTGGCAAAACACACTTACAATCCAATACTGGAGAGGCAAGTGGCCTGCTGGCCAGCCTGTAGACTTTAACTAGAAAGTTCCAGGACAGTGAGAGATAGCAAATGACCCTGTTTCAAAAATATGATGGATGTAACTGATGAATAACATCTGAAGTGTCTTCTGGCTTCCACACACATGCACTCGCTCACTTACACATGTGTCCTCCCTCCAAAAATGGCTTTTAGTGAGACATGATGGCCTAAACCTGTAATTCCAGCCACCTACACACCAACCACAGACACATACATGCATGAGCACAAATATACACACATAGACATGGCTTTTGGCTAGGCATGGCAGTGTACACCTATATTCCAATCCCACCAGGAGGATTGCTATGGGCGCTTGGAAGCCATAAATGCTGGCTATGAAGTCAAAGGACCTGACCTCTGCCAACCCGGGGAAGTTTACTGCCGTGGCTTCTGAAACCTATCATTGCCAAACACATTTCTTAGAGCCTCCTTAATTTCCATATAGAGAGAATTACAGGGACCCAACCTCTTTCTTGGGAATGACTATTCTATGAATGATAACAGAAGAATGCCATTCCTTCCAAGTATTGGGAACCATCTTTAATTTGTGGTATACAGTAGTTTTTTCGAACAGCTACTTAAAAATGTGTTACCATAAGACAGTGGAGAGTCAAATACAGGTTTTGAATTTGAATCTCACCTCTAGCACTGACCACGTGGCTTTCAGCAAGTCACTTAACCTGTAAATACTTGTGTTCTATGCCTGTAATAGGGAATATGGCCATCTGTGTAGTGTTGTTATGACAACCAAGAAGTATGTGTGTATATATACATATGCTAAAAAGCATAAGCCCTAAAAAGACGGACTAAGACATAATCAACTAGGCGCTGTTAAAATATGGATTGTGTGAGTAGATGAGTTTCCAGATCTACAAATAAACAGCACACAGACACAAGGACCTCACCATTGCATTCTTCTTTGCTGCCTGTCTTTTTAACCGTCTTCCTTCCCGACGACTGTCTTTCTTTAAGGCCACTGCAATCTCTTCTCGTACTTCCTGGCTGTCTGCTATCAACTGTCCATTGTGAAGCGTCCTCGAGTTCTGTTTCAGGTATTCCATAAATCCATTCACATCTTCATTTAAGTATTCTTTTTTCTTTTTATTCTTTTTATGTTTTGCTTGAGGTGCATCATTTCTAAGGGGCAGCCTACTACCGATCTGACGTTGTTTGGACTTTGGAAGGTTTTGGTATGTGCTCTCTGAAGAACCCTTCTTCATGTCCTCCCATGATGTCGCAGACAAGGGTCTCTTATTATTTGAAGTGGTCACTCTAGCCCACCTGGTCATGGTTTTGGCAGAGGCCCTTTACTGATCTTCAAGATAAGAACAAGTAGTATTCAGTTAATTAAACAGTGAAGACATACAAAAAGGTTGTTATCATCAAAGGTACTCATATCTCACATTTTAAAACATTAAAACTCTTCATTTTGTTATCTGTATCAGCGCATGGTATGCTGCAAAGATATTTCTCTAAAATAATCTTGGCACTGATCTGAGAAGTTCCATTCCAATGGAAGAAAAAGGCTTAAAACTAGAAAGTAGCTTGCCAAAATGTGGTTTTTAAATTAAAAATCGCATGCAAATACTGTGAATGATCTTCTCAGATCCTGCAATTTTCCTGACCATTTCTTTTCCCACCTTTATAAACTCCAGGCGACTTTCTCCCAATCTGCTTGCTTAGTTTGCCATTTCAACTTGACACACTGCAGAACACGTTAGTAAGAATACAGCAGCTTATGCTTTAAATTGGTTAGTTCTTCCTGGGAGATTTCTAAATTAAGGCAGTACATAAAGTGTTTGCAGTCACAGGACAGTCTTTTCTTATTTATGAGGGCAATTGCCATTTGCAGTCAATAGTTTTAAGTTTTTTTTTCAATGATTCAAAATTACAAAACAAACCTGATACCAAGAATTCTTGTTGTATACTATCAATAAATATGTTCAAATAGTCACAAACAGATCTCATTTAGAGCATATATATGCTTGTTCTTGAAAGTAGTTTTTTAAGACGAATTATTTGGCTCCAACATAAAACTGAATCGTTTACTTGAAATGCTACCTAGCAATTCCAAGAACGTTTCTCTTCAGTGAATGAGAACATGGACATACAATCAAAGACCGGGAGCTGCCACTGTGAGGGCAGCATCCTGTTTGCCAGGCAGCTTAAAGCTTGGCGCCAGCAGTCTGCAGCATGCCTCCAGGGCCGGCGAGTGACGCTGCGTGTCAGGTGACGCTGCGTGCCATTTACAGGGTGCACTGGTCCCCGTGACTGTCACAAGAGGACCGATCCTGCTCCTGACCCTGGATGGGAGGCTCGGAGTGTCAGGAGGGGGACCAGGACGGCTGGACAGGCCAGATGCTCCCGCTGGCGGCGGCTCTTTCCCCATCGGTCCCGGGGGCACGCTCGTCCTACTCCCAGGAGCAGAGCTGGGTGATCGGACCGGCCCCCAGTCTCTGTCCTCGCGCCTCCCGCACGAGTCTGGCTCCGGCCGGCCAGAGGCGGCACGTAAATCCGCACACCCCGGCCGGTGGCGCCCGCGTAACTCCTTACCCCGTGTGAATCCTCCAGAGCAGCTGAGACAGCAAGCCAGAGAAGCCCGGCCCCCGGACGAGAGACAGGAAGTACACCTTCCCCGACGGGTCACTTCCGGTGGGCCGGCCGGTTTGGAGCGGAGCAAGCGTGTGTGGGTGTTATAACACTGGAGGGTGATTGGTGTGGTACTGTCCTCCTGGGACACAAGATGAGGGCTCAGACCGTGCTGCCCGGGAAAGTTTAGAGGGAGAGACAGACGAAAGGACTGCTGGGAGGAAAGTCTTCTTTACAATGTCCTTTGAAATTTGGAGTTCGAAAATTCAAAATGCAGTGCAGTTGTCTGTGGGAGGGAGCCAAGGGCGTTGTAAGCCTAAGCTCAGTAAAGGAATAAGTGCTGCAGGAGTGTCACCGGGATACAGGTTTTAAAAAGACCTTTGGAGCACTTCGTGATTTCCCTTCCTGGAACATTCACACTTTGTGGCCAAAGTTCCTTTGTCAAGAAAAGTTTAGCCCTCCATCCTGTTAGTCTCTCCAGGAAAGCACCCTCAGCCAGGAGTGCTCAGAGACATCCATTTAGTTCTCCATCTTCAGGTTTGATCCATTTTGCCTCCTAAACATTTCTCTACTTCTGGCCTTTTTATCTCCGACTTTCTCTTCCCTTTTCTAGGCCTTCACTGTGTTGGCCTAAATTACTGCAGCCTATCTGGGCAGACACTTTTGCTCCTGGCTAAATTATTTTCCTCGAGTGAACTTTTGAAAATGTAAATTAGAGAGTCGAATCAAAATGGTGCCTTCCTGCTTACACCCTTTCATCGTTGCTCACTGTCGGGATGATACGCAAACTCTAGAGCGTGTGTTAAGTCCAGGCCAACTTCTGGTCTTGAGCTCTGTACAGAGATCCTAAACGTCTTCTCTCACTGGACTGTATGGCAGGCTGTGCTTTCTGATAACACTTTTCACAATGAATTGTGCCTTATTGTATCTGATTGCCTCTCACATAACTAGTTGTTATTCCTTTCTATATTTGTTACTAAAATGGCCCTATTTATGTAGTAAAAATATTGGGATTTGGTATGGCAAATGCCACAAATATACTAGAAAGTTTAAAAATGCAAAAACAATCCCCTAGCTGTTGGGTAGTGAGCTTCTTAAAAGATGTGTGAAAACTCTCCTCATACCTTCCTCAGCAAATTGGCTCCAGCTTACTGACATTTCAACTCTGTGAGGTACTTTTTGTGGGTGCCTGGCCTTCAACATAATGTATACCACTAGATGGCGCAGTCAATGAAAGTGTGTCCTTTTAATGCTGAATTTCCTTGCAGATCAATCCAGGAAGTTGTAGAGGAAGTCAGAGAGGTCCATGACTGAATATCCCCTTCAATACATGTTTGGGGAAGGGATGTTTGTGTCAGGATTGGGCTAAAGTCATAAATGGCAGAGCAGAACTGGATACACCTATAATAGAACCTAATTCACCATTGTACAGTCTGTAAAAGCAGCATCCAACAGGCCTACTTGAGTGAGTTGTAGAGCGTGGGGAACTAAGAAAAAACGAATCCCCTGTTTCTGTGTGTGAACCCACATAGGATTGAAAGACTGGCCCCTGAAACAACATGCACATGACAAACTCAGAGTCTTAAAAATGAACTGATATTGGAATTACTACTCACAAAATTCAAGACAAAGTTGACAGTACACATCAAAGCAAATTAGTTGTTTGCTTGTTTGTTTTTTATCTTGAATAAAACAGAACTTGAAGTATGTACAAAATAACACCCATTGTTTTCAGAATAAAGCAGTACGATACATAAATAATTAGAACAATGTGAAATGTTACCAGAAACAAACCCCCCCACACACACACACACACAATGCCACCTCCATTATTTAGGTCTCTAGAGGGACAATTCTAGAGAAAAAATACAGGGAAGTTTTTGGAGTGGCTTGTATGATTGAATGTCGGTTCAAACTTGATGTGTTGGGGAACCACAGAGCCTAGTAGCAGTAGAGCCAAATAGTTCACTCCAAGAAGCCAGAGCCTCATAATGCGGCATAATGTGGGCAGTGACAGCATAGTCAACACTGAAGTCTAGAAGCTTCCTAGAGACTCACTGGTATGAGTCTGCTATTCCCGGAGACAATGACAGTGACCCATTCAGTCAAGAAGGCAGCATGTGTAAGCTGTAAGCTGTCAGGATTTTTCTCCCACTTTTTCACCTGCCCCCCTAGCCTATTGAGTAGTGCTCCCCACATTCACAGGGGTCTTCTTCCTCTGTGTTCTCCCACCTCTCGGTCCTCTCAGGAGGTGCTCTCATATATATAACTGGAAGGGTGTTTTATTGACCCCTCAGAATCTCTCCATCCAGTTCAAAAATACAAGATTAACCATCATAGCTTTAAAGTGACCAAGATGCTGGAATTATCAGACAACTATGTTCAAGGAACTAAATAAATGCTATAATGATTTAAGCAATTTGAAAAAATACTGTAAATGGATTGTAAGATGGTCAGTCTCAGTCAGAAATTTTCATGTAAGTTCTAGGGATGGAAATGCAGATCCTGTTCCTTGCATAGGAAATGCTGGTGTCATCTTCCCAGCCCTATTCCTGTGTCTAACAATACTGAGGGTTCAATGTATATCTCAGCTGTGCAGCACTGGCCCAGCACACATGATCCTCTATACTTGATCCCAAAACACAGAAGTATACGCATTCCCATCTTGGTGGATACTGATTAAGCGTTCTTTAGAACCTTTGCCAGTTTATTCACTCAGAGCAATATATGAGAGCAGTGGATTCTCATCTTTCCCCGAAGAATATGTTGATGAACGTGAGTTGTTGCCAAGCAGTCCTAGGTGAACATGGCATATGTATGAATGTATGAGTTTCAGTTTATCAATTATGAAGGATGTTGAACTTGTTAGCAGTCTCTTGTATTTCCTTTTCTATAAACCAGCAGCTTATATTACTTGCCAATTGGGAGTTTCTTCATATATCATATATTGAACAAATACCATATATTGAATAAATATTAATCAATGAGTATGTGTTAAATTTAGAGTCCTTTTAAAGATTCTTAAGCCATGAGGTTTTGACCCAGAATATGAGAATTTGCAATAAAATACATACATAAACACATATACTTTTAATAGCCCACACCTTGTTCCACAGATCCACAGATCTCTGGAAAGTGATGCTAGAACCCACATTTTATTACCTGACAGCACCATATGGTCCTTATTTTCACCTGCATTGTTGCTTTTCTTCAATAACAAAAGTATAAAGCATCACTTCTTAATTTCAGAAGTGGGGGAAAGGGTACCTGAAGTGTCTGCAAGGAAGGACCTGTTAGTGGGCGTTATTTGAGGTTGCTAAGCAATAAACAGGGATGGGGGGCAGTTGCGCTGCTCCCAGAAAATGTCTAAACCTTCCCTATCCTTTGCTTTAAAATGACAAACACTAGGATCAAAGCACTGATCGCAAAATTGACGAGGCCTTCAACCATGCTCTCAGTCTCTTCTGGTGGCTCTCCAGCTCAAGTCCCTAATCACGATCCCAAGAAGTTAATGTGTAAGTGCTTCACAGAAGTGCTCACACCTACATTTTAAGGAATAGGCAAGATTGACAAGCTTTCTTGAATTATCTGAAGTGAGTACTTCCCCTTCTCCTGTGGCTAAGGAAATGATACTGGGTGTGAGCTTTCCTCTCACAGGGGATAATGGGACTCCATGGAGAAAAGGCACTTTTGATACCTACTGTTTTCCAGGGCCTTGTTAGGCTGTAAAGATAAATGACGGAGTCCTTGATTTTAAGCAGCCTGCAGACTGTGAAGGTGAGCAATGCAGACTCACAAGCCACAAATATGTTATAAATGCTGCATAACACCTAATGAAAAAATGCTATAGATTCCACACACATTGATATTATTCTTGGAAGGTCTTTAAGAAACCTAAATACAGCAGCAAAAGATTGAGATTAGAGAAATACCAAGGCAGAGCCCATTTCATAAGATAACTACCCTGTGTTTCTATTCTCCCCAGCAAGCCACACATACACACACACACACACACACACACACACACACACACACACACACACACACACACACACACGGAAGGGGGAAGGGAAGGAGAAAGAGAGAGAATGAATTGTGTTGTTACTTTATAAGAAGTGAACACAAAGTGGCCAGAATGGTATAGATTTAGGAACTATTAAATAGCCTACCTAATCTAAAAACTCTGAGTAAAAACATCAGATTATGATTTAGGATATAATAATTTAAGAGGGCTGTAAAGCAGAATAAACATAATCTCCCAAAATCTCCTGCATAACAAAAATGATTACGGGAAAAGAGACTCATGAATATCTTAAACACAGACCAGGAAAATGTACAAAATTGTGTTTGGATATATTCTGAAAGTGTGCTGGTAAGGTGTGTGAAGAATGGCCCATTGGCCTCAGAGGAACCTGTGTTCTAGTGGAGAAGGCTGACAGAGATGCTGATGGGCATGTGAGGAGAAAATGAGGTGGGGAAATGTGAGGCTCTGCACAGTGTGGCCATGACGGCTTAACAGGGAGTCCAGCAGGTGGCACATCAAGACACCAGCTACATCGTGTATGCGTGGCCTTCATCCAGACAATGCGCCCTGGAGAAGAGCAAAGCAGACCTTATCAACATCCGGCCCAAAGGCACAGCATTCAGCCTCTATGTATTGCTGCTTTTCTATGGTCGATATTGTTTTTAAAGCTGACATTTAAGATGGCGGTAGACATGCTCAGTGGTGCTGAACTATATGTATAAAATGGCCAGAGTGACAAATTTGTTGTTACATGTTAACCTGACATTTAACATTTTGAAGGCTTTTAAAAAGAATGATTGCCAGGAAAAACATTTTGCATGTGTATTTAAAATCTATTCTTAAATTTATGAATTAAGGTTTATTTGTATATAATTTCTTTCCTGTCACAAAATCCATTAGTGTGAATGTAGCACATGCTCTTACAAAACGGGGCATTTTAAACACTTATAATGCCCGCTGTTTATTGAGCATCTTGTGTTCTAGAACCTTCTGAATTATGAATAGTAAGACTTTATACTAGTGCATGAACAGAGACACTCATTTGAGGAAGTGAAAGAAGTGGAGACTTAACTAACATTAAATTTGTCAAACCTGCATTCAGCACTTAAAGTGTGTGATTCCAGAAGTCTGGCCACGCACCCTCCTGGGCTGTCCTTGCTTTTCATTTATGTTTCAGTTTATTATTTTCCAAGAAAACATGAAAGTACATACTAGCAGCTGACAAATACCATATTTCCTTCTCAAGTTAATATGCTGCTGAATATCTTGAGGGTGACTGGGTTTCTACCTCAAAATTTTGATGAACTTCAAGAGAAAAAATATAGCAATGTAGTGAGAAAATTTGGACCACAGAGATTGGCTAAATATTTATTTTCTGTTTTTTTTTTTTTAAATAAAAAGGTTAGCAAAATGCATATAAGTTAGTGTCTGTTTTCATGAAACTAATTTGACAGGCCCTGCCAGAGAACTTTTTACAGATGCACCAGGAACAGTTAGAGTATGTGTTGTTTCAACAAAATCTTAAGAACTAAAAGTGTTCGCCTGTCTACCAAAGAGAGATGTGATTGCACTGCTAACCAATTTGTTTCCAAATGAACAAAATGCATTTAAAAGACCCTTCAAAACCAACCCTCTTTTATTCATTAAAGTCTTCCTGTGCCTCGTTAATTTTAATGGTATAATCTAGCTCTGATTGAAGTGCACCTGAATGCAGCTAGTGCCTCGTCAGAACTGATGTGCTTCTATAATTCAGGCCATACCCAGAGAACTCACACATCCTGAATTTCTCCTGTGTGTCTGTATTGGTTGCAGTACAGCTTCTGCATCTTAGGAGCCCTGTCTTCTTGTCTGCCCTTACTTATGCTACCTGAAGTCATCACAAACTGCTTTTATACTGAGTTTTGATTTAAAAAAAAAATGATTTTTTTTTGTGATGATACCAAGATTTGACATTTCTTCCCCCTCAAATGATCAGAAGCCATGGACATCACTCCAGACTGACCACTGCAGGGCCCTGAGCCCAGACCATGACTATGTAGCAGCCCTGGCCCAATGATACCGTGGCCCCAGGTGCACAGTCCTAGCCACTCAAATTGGCTTGGCCTCTGGAAGGACAATCCTAAACACCAACATTGTCATAGGTTATGGCCTAGACTCTGGGCATCTGTGTGGCCTCTCTCTCTCCCATTTCCACACCCTGTACTTGTTCACCACAATGGTGCCTGACTGTCCAGCACCAGAGATCTTGGTTGGGTTACAGGTGATGTTTGGTTGAGTCCTGCTCACCACAGCCACAAGGCACTTCTTTCAAGTGCCTGGGTCTAGAAACCTCGGGCAGCGCTTGGTGTGAGGGTGTCAGACTGTCTGATGCCTCTGGCTCCTGGTTGATTGTGCTCTGCTGAGACCTAGGAGTCTGCGGAAGGGCTGGGGTGTGGGTGGGAAGAGGCATCTGAGTCCTCTGTCAGCTCAGGCCTGGTAAGAGCTGAGCTACTCCTGGCTGATTGTCCAAATAACATGTTTTATTCTTCCTGCTTCCCAACATTCCGTGTGAATCCCTTCTTGCGTTCTGGCTTCTATAAGTACTCATTCCAACTTAGATACATGCATCTAAACATTGGAATTTCAAAGTAGGGATTGTTATGAGTTGTCTTGTTTATTTGTTTGTCTGCCACCCTCAGGAACTTCTAGTGATGAAATTGCTTCTAAAAAGACTAATACAATCATAGTTTGGATGCCAGGAATTATATTTGACAAATGTCTACCTACCAAGTAGCTGACCCAAGAAAAAGATTCTAGCTAGATGTGCCTGGCCCTGTGCACAGATAAAAGGCAGTACTTCCTGGAGAAGCCTGCATGGTGACCATCAATAAAGGTGACCTTTCCACAGATAAGAAGGCCTACACAGAAGAGGATCTTAATTACACTGAAGGACACTTCATTCAGGAGTACCACCTTGGAGACCAAAGTATATCCCTGGCCTGAAAATCAATTAAAGCTGTGAGATAGAACAGGCAGAGGATGTCATCAAGAAACTTCAAGTGGAAAAGCCTCAATCATAAGGATCTTTAAAAGTCCACAATATAATTAATATTTAGACAGCTGATACACAAGTGGTCACCCGTGACTGACCATATTGATCTTGTGTGTCTTTAGTCTCTCTGTGATCTTAAATGAGTTCTGGTTCTGCTCTTCCACAACCATGTGCCCTCTGATGCTGAGGGATTGGCTTATGCTGAAATCTGGCCCTGAACTCTTCAAATGTCCAAACCAAGATCAAAATTGCAGTGTGGGAAGAAAAATCCTTAATTTGATTTAAAAGTTCTATGGCTTTGAATTATTACTTCAAAACTTAAAATCAGAAAAATTATGTGACTCACAAAGGTTGTTTCAAGGGTAAGAAACAGTTCATTGAATCACTGAAGTGATACCTGATTTCTCAGGCAGAGGTTCACATAGCAACACAAGAACTAACTAGGGACCTGTAATTGATGAGATCATTGGTTCTTTCCTGCTCCTGGTACTCTGTTGGTGAGGCTCACTACTGAAATATGTATTTGACTTTCTTGTAAGTGGGACTGTGTTCTCGTACATTGTAAATATTTGTCTCTCCTACTGATTTAATAAAAAGCTGATTGGCCAGGGGCAGACAGGAAGTGTGGGCAGGACTACTAGACTCAGAAAACTCTGGGAACAAGAAGAGCAGAGCTGAGATGCCAGAAAGACACCAAGGAAAGAAGTTGAAATGCTGCTCTGAGAAAAGGTACCAAGCCACATGGTTGAACAGGATAAGAAACATGGCTTAGTTTAAAAGCAAGAGCTAGCTAGCAATATGCCAGAGCCACAGGCTGATCAGCATAAAATTAATACAAGAATCTATATGTTTCTGTGGGTCAGCTGGTCAGAACCTCAGGGCTAGGCCAGAAAGGCTGGGCCAGAAACTTAATACTACACTTCCTACATTTTTTTAAAAAAATTCATTCCATGTCTTGGAGCATTTCCATCATTTCGTTTTACTCTTTCTTTGTGTTTTCACAGACTTCATTAGGAATGCTGGTTTCACGTGTGAGATCACACTAGAGCGCCACACTAGAGTTTATTCAGGAGAATTGCCAGGTGAGTACAAGGGCAGAGAAGCAGAAGAGAAAAAAAGATCTTCTTTCATGTGGTGACTCCTTTTAAGAGAATGGGTGGGCAATGATTTACACAGCCATGCCCTCTGTACACAGCATATTCTGCCAGTGTCATGTTGGGTTTACCAAGTGGCCACTACATGCCAGGGATTATTATCTCACCTGGCACCATCTTGGGTTATCGGACTAGCATGTTTACCATGTAGCTGATAACATGTCAGGAATCAGGGACTTATTATATCCTCTTTAAGGTCCTTGAGCATATTCATAATAGCTATTTACACTCCTTGCCTTATACTTCAGCTACATTACATTCTTCAGGGCCTACTATAGTAGAATTGCTGGGTTCTGGTGGAGCCATATTATCTTGGGTGCTAATGATTGTATTTTACACTGGTGTCTGGACAACTGGGTTTTGGGTGGTTGTGATTCTAGGTGTGGATATGTAGTCTGTGTTGGGTGAGTGTTCCATTCCTTGGTTTCTCTTGCTGTCTGTGGATCTTAGGAACGTTTGGTGGTTGGTGTGGGTTGCCTATTAGGAAATGCTTATTAGTCCCTGCTTCACGTGGTCACCTGGTTTCTAAGTATTGGGAGTTGACACAAAGAATGGGCATGTGCTAGAAAAGGGAAGTAAGTGGGTCCACAGTAAGAAGGAAGGCTGGATCTGCTGTGAGTTTTAGAGGAGTCCCAACAAATGGAGATGAAGAGTGAGTAGTCTGTGACATCTGGGAATGAGATTGGGCTTTGTATTGGAGGACAGGAAGGGAAGTGAAAATTACCTACCCAATTTCCAAGCTGGCGTGGTTCCCAGGCAGAGGGTGCCTCCTGAATACAGAGTGCCTCTGGGTACTGGCAGCTGGTACAAGGGATGGGGTGAAGGAAAAGGAGAGGTGCTCTAGAGGATCTCCCGTGTCTTTTCCAGATAAGTTAGTTCTATAGACAAGGAATCATAAGGTTTAGAAAGCTTCCCCTCTAGTTGGATGCTCTCTGCCTTTTAAATTGAGAGTTAAACATCTTCCCCCTGACACACATCACACACACACACACACACACACACACACACACACACACACACACACACACATACACACATACAGCTGTGTCATATGGTTTCTGCTGGAATTAATCTGCTATTATGAGAAAAGGCAGCTATAGGCAATTGGTCAATGAGCATGTGGCTGAGCACCACTAAAAGTTCTTTCAAAATAAGTGTGTGGTCAGACTGTGGCCAGTCGTTGGTACTATTTATATTTAATGTGATTGTGACTGTGCTGGGTTCTGATCTTTAATTTTGCTTTTTGTTTTATTTTGTCTTACATGGTCCTGTCTTTTCTTTCATGATATTTGCAATTGAATGAGTGTTTTTCTCTGTAGCCCCCTGCTATGTCTTGTTGCTTATAATAAGAGGTTTCTGGCCCCTCTGGCTGGTGGTCCAGATCCCCAGACCTGCAGTTCCAGACCGACTACCCCAAATAATCGTACAAGGGCTTATCCTAATTTCATGCTGTTTGGTCTAAGGCTCAGGCATAGACAGCTCCTGCATCTTAATTAAACCCAGTTCCATTAATCTGTCATGCCATGTGGCCCATGGCTCACCTGTGTTACTTTACATGTTGATTCTTGGGCAGCTGGATGGTGTCTCTTTTGACTCCACCCTCTTTCCCCTATCTATGTTCTGATTTCCATGCCTACTTCTAAGATGCCTGTCATAGGCCAAGACAGTTTCTTTATTAAAGAAGGATATTCACAGAATATGGAAAGACATCCCACATGCTGTTGCTGGTTTGTTTTTCTTGGTTGCTCAGTTTATAATTTCATGTCATGAGAAACTTCATTTCTCAAAATCCTCAGTGTATTATACCAACCCATGTATAATGTGAGACCCTTAGGACACTGCTCATGCATCTTCTTTCTTCAGTGAAGTTTTCTGTTGCCATGACTTCTCATCTGTGTGTGTTATAAACATTCTTTTGTGTTGTTATTGATTTTACTTTAACATCTTTGCCACTCTGCACACTTCATCCCTTCCCATAGATAGCAGCATCTGCCCGCTGGCCTCCTGTGTGATGACATCTTCCTCTTCTGGGAGCATCCTTTGCAGTTAGCCTCCCTCCCTGCCTCCAGCTTCAACCAGAGCACACCTCACACCCTGTCTCTTGACCACAAAGATCCCCATGCCTTCTTACAGGACTGGAGAGACTGTTCAGTGATTAAGAGCATTTGCTTCTCTTACAAAGGACCCAGGTTCATTTCCCATCACCCACATGGCAGCTCACAACCATCTGTAACTCCAGATCTGGAGAGTTTAGCACCCTTGTCTGGTCTCTTTGGGTACTCAGAATGCATTCGTTACACAGTCATATGTAGGCAGATGCTCAAATACATAATTAAATAATTAAGTATTAATTTGTTTAAATATTAAAGTTTAATGTATCTTTTTTCAACACTCAGAAAAAAATGTCATTCCATTGTCTTTGGCTGGCTTGTCGCGGGACTAAAGTAATACTTTCCTGCGCATATAATATGCATTTTTCTGCATTTAGCATAGTCTCTTTATTGAAGTCTTTCTACCTTTATTGTGACATATTTTCCTGTGCTTTCTCTATTTAATATTTCTAGAATATTAAATGTATATAGTAGATGTATAATATAATCAGATATATAGATTGTAACATTTATGAAATTTTAGAGAATTTTAGCCTTTTTCATAATCAAACATAAGATATAAACTAACTGTAGATATAATCATATCTCTCTTAAACATACTAGCTAAGTGGCAAATTGGTTATCTTTCGGTCCTTATCAAAGCTAACAATTTATAGTTTTATGCTAGAAACTGCTGGGATGATAAATTATAAAACCATCTAGACTCTCCTACCTGGCTGTGAGAGCATTTAGTTTTCACTCTGAGATTGTTTCCTGGCGGAAGTTTGCATAGCTTCGTTGACAGGCTTGTTTGGGTTTTCCCTACTTACAAACACAATTCTTTCTTCTAGGCTATGGTTTTTCTGAAGCATAACTGAAATCCCAGAACAGTCAACAAAATCTTTCCATTCAAGGTGTGTCTGAACCTCAGCATTTCTCAGTAGCGGGCCACCTTGGACATGTCTCCTGTTTCCCATGTCCCAGGGCTTGCTCTCTGTTAGCCTCCAGGTTCTTCCACACACAAGAACAAGTCAGTCCAGGGTCTGAGAGGAAAGCAGACGTTTAGGCGCCTTTCCTGCCCCTCTCAACTTCTTTGCCTCAGACCTATTCTCCCTACCCAGGAAGTCAAATCAGAGCTGTCAGGGGAAATAACACTTCACAGACACACACACACACACACACACACACACACACACACACACACACACACACACACACACACACACACACACACACACACACGGAACAACTGTGTGCCTAACCAGAGAATTTTCATCACAATACACGAACTTGAGAAAGCAGTGGAAGGAAAGGCTTAAAGAGTTAAAGAAAGGAAAACAGAGAATGTAATGTTTATTGAGCCAAGTAATTAGGTTTATGCTTTCCAAGCTGTGACTTCCGTCTCTTTAATATATTCCAAATCAAGAGTGGGTTACATTTAGATTTTTATTGGAGGGAGGCAGCAGGCATTGAACACAGTCTTGTGGGCATACTAAGTACATTCTCCTGCACTGAGCTATAGCCACAGCCTCTGAGGAGTTTCCAAAACTAGAAGAGAATGAAACAGTATTATCTAGAAAGCCGACAGAGCACCTCAAATGCTAAGGTAAATATAGTTGACAAGAACTTGTATTTACAAACTCATGTGTGTGTGTAAAATGTTTCTTCCCATAGGTTATAACTTTTTAAAAGCAAAAGTTGTAGTTACTGCCTTACTATGCTTAGCACCATAAAAATTTTGTAAGGCAGGAATTCTCTCTGCATAACAAAGAAAGCAAAGATTAAGTTAAAAAAATTTGGTTTTGAGCATTTATCGGAAATCTTGCCTGGCACATAAAAGTGACCAAATGCCAATCAGTGCCTTGTGCTAACCAATACAAAATTACAGCAACTCTGTGATGTAGACTTCATTGGTTATATTTATTTATTTATTTGTTTGTTTGTTTGTTTGTTTGTTTGTTTGTTTATTTTAGGGTGTAATAATAAGGACCCTTGGAAGTATTTTGGGAAGCACTGACTGGAGGTGGCTCAAGTTTCTTCTCTCCAAGGATATTCTTTATATTGGCTTGAATAAACTCTCATCCTCAAACTCAATGAGCTTTCACTTGCCTCTGAGTGGCCCTCTCAAACTAAATTCTTTTGACTGTGGTATTTAACCTGTGTGAAGAAGAGCCTGTTTCCAAAGGGAGGGCTGCAGCAGCACAGTAGAGAGGAGATGAAATTTTCTTTCCCAGCACTGAGGTGATTTCTGGCGAAAGCCTGCACTCGCTGCTTCAGAGTCAGACACTTTTTAAAAAGCCCAGTGGCACATTCCTTTAATCCTAGCATGAAAGGCAGAGGCTGATGGGTTTCTGAGTTCCATGTCAGCCTGGTCTACAGAGTGAATTCCAGGATAGCCAGGCTGTTACACAGAGAAGCCCTGTCTCAAAAACAAAACAACCCTCCCCCCAAAGACCCAAGGTTCAGAAATGAGCTCAACCACACACTGCTGACGTGAGTACTGATTGCATAGGACAGTTGTTAAAGACCGGTTGCATGGTTGTTACATTGGCCAGAAGACAAGACGTCCAGTTAAGAATTCAATTATTAATTATAAGTCCTTCTACCTCATCTTTCCCATACAACGTCTTTCACTTCTACCATAACAGACGTTGCCTCTTGTGCTTGCTTCTCGTATCGAAAAGTATAACTTATCAAAACTTTCATAAACAGGACCCTACTACTCAAATGCTTGGCAACTTTTGAGAGGATTGGATATTCTTATATGCAGTGTAAGTGTGTAGTCTATAAATTGTGCAGAGAGTTGCCAGAAAAAAATATATTAGATAAAAGGAAAAGTTATAAAGAAAACCGAGGTGACAGACAAAATATTCAGGAGTACAAAGTAAACCTTGTTTTCCTGGCTCCTTACTAATGGGAGTTTTGTTCTTAGGAGTAAAGCTACACATGACCCCATGGTCACGTGGCCATGTGACTGAGGGGGAGATGTAGGTAAGTTAAAGATTAAGTACTAATGGTCTGCAAACAAATGAACATTTAGTGTTAATGTCCGTTTAGCTTGATGGTCAAGAGAGAAAAGAATTATAAACAAAATGGAGCAACAAAAAAGTAGAGTGTTGTTATCTGGGGTTCTGCATGGCCAGTAGTCAGCTTGTTCTTGCTGAGGATGTTTCTTGAGATATGCAGATTAAAGGCTTGCTTTCTTCTCTGATTCACAAGCACATATTTCATGCCAATGTTTGTTTTTCAGCCTTTTCTTTTAAAAAGAAGAAATATATATATATATATATATATATATATATATATATATATATATATATATATATATATATATATATAATCTCTTTGGATTCTTCATGCCTATGTGCCTTTAGCTATATGATTTTGCCTTCCCTTATCAGTTAGGTCATAAACCTTTCAGAATAGGACCACCATTGTTGCTGAATTACCCTAATGAAAGGTTAGTATTCAGGTATAAGTAATAATAATGATAATAGTAATTTCTTTGTCTTAATTTTATTCAGCAAATACTTAAATGATGCTTGCTATGAATTGAGTATTTCTGAGTAAACTTTTCAAATACTGAATTTTTATCTCCCTAACGACCCTATGAAATAGCTACGGCTATTTTTAATATCCAGAGGAAACTGAAGAAACTGGAGATTAAATTATTCACTGTTGTGTGTGGAAAAATCTGGACTCGGACCCCAACAATACAGCTGTAGGGCCAATGTGCTTCCCAGACCATTATCTTTACCGTCTGCACTCACAGAGCACTAGTCACTGCCCGAGGTAGGGATCCCTCTTTTTCCTTCAACTGTGAGTTCAAACTGCCACATCTCATTGAGAGTCCTTGGCTTGATGTCTCAAATGCTATTAGTGCGCTTCGCCCTTTGGAACTTCTCCCACACTGTCATTTGTCACTCCAAAGTCAGAGTAGGGCCCCTTAGCACTGGCACCATTGTCTCCTTTTTGTCTTGTCCACAGGGAGCATAGGGGGAAGCAGGAGGTCGCATTGCAGCGCCAGTGTTTTAAGTGTAGTGCTTGCAATGTTCACTTAATATAGACTGTCGCTTGACCCTTCTCCTGTGCTTCAAGCTAACATTTGTCTCTTGTGTGTGAAGCGCTGACTCATGACTTGTTGCTGATCTCCTTCAGGTTCCAGGCATTGCAGCTCAGAAGGAAAAGAATAATGATACTCAAGGTAAGCGTGCACTAGCTGAGGGAATATAGGGCTTGACTGGATGTCAATTATAGTCAACTCAGTAACAAAAGCATTCTGGACTAATTTGGCTGTATGTTCTTTGACTTTCAAATCACACTAAAACCACTAAAAACAGTTTTAGGATTTCAGGTATCAAATTTTGAATTGGTTTGAGAGATTTATTGTATAAATAGACAATGGCCAGGCCACACTGTCAATAGTATTCTCACCCACAATTTTTAAAGTATCCAATTTGCAGCCTCTGGAGCCATCAGTCCAGAATGACCAGAATGTGGTCTATGATTGACAGATCGCTTGCTCAAACTCAGCACCAACAGACAAAGCTAAATGTTTTTCACAGACTTAAGCTTTGGGTGCCTTCCTTGTTAGCCTGCCTCCATGTCTCCAGGTGCAACTAGAACACACCTGTACCAGTTTTCTTAACCACAAAGCATTTCCATGCCTCTGCTTGCTTGAGTTTCTACTAGACACAATAAACATGGCTGATTATTGCTGCAGCATGCTCTGAACTGCTGCATAGCCGCTGCTTGTCTTCATTAAATAGTATTATACTAAGTTTCCTCTTTTCAAAGAAAAAAGTTTCCTCTTGCCTTCAATACCTAGAAAATTAATTACGTATCTGAGCCTTGCTGCCCAATGTGTCCTTGGGCATTCGAACAGGGCTGCCTGTGTTAAGATCTGAAGAATTGAACAGTTATCTAGATGTATCTCTATGTGGCCTTAAAACGTCAACCCCAGTGTTGTAGAGTATTATTTTTAAGCTGTGTTACTTTTGTTTATATTATGTTTGTTTAACTCTTTGAAGCTGTGTTACTTTGCCTGTTTAAAACACCCGATGGACAAATAACTGAACAGCCAATAGCAAGGCAGGAGAAAGGATAGGCAGGGCTGGCAGACAGAGAGGATATGCAGAAGGAAAAATCTGGGAAAGAGAAGGATGAGAATGCAAGGCACTAGCCACCCAGCTACACAACCAGCAACAGAGTACAGAAGAAAGATAAACAGAAATAGATAAGGGTAAAAGCCCAGAGGCAAAAGGTAGATAGAATAATTTAAGGCTAAACAAGCCAAGCTAAGGTCAGGCTTTTATAATTAAAAGTAAGCCTCTGTGTGTGATTTATTTGGGAGCTGGGTGGTAGCTCTGTAGAGGAAAGAGCAAAAACAGCCAACAACACCCTAGTGTTTTCAAATGCCTTTCCTTCTTGCTGCTTACAGTTGGGCATATTGACCTTCTTAGTATTATTAAAAATCAGAGATACAACCCAATGATATTAAGGAGAGTTTTATTGTAAAGATAGCAGTATCCACAATTTTACATGTTTTCAAGTCTACAAAAACTCTCAGAGCAGAGACTTCTTTGTGTCTGTCATACCAGCAGACCGGTTATTCCAACCTGGGAGGGAAATTCACTTTCTGCTAAACTGAGGCAGAGGAGGGGGCACTTTAATGTCTTGGCCTCTCTCCAGCTTCTTCTCACAGTCTACCAGGTAGTTGACTCCATCGATCACGATCTGGACCAGTTCCACCTTGAGAGACAGAAAGGGATGAGCACAGGAGGAGGCATGAGGAGGAAATGGTTAATTCGAGCAGGCAATGCCTGCACACACACACATCCTACCCCCAGAATGTCAGCTTTCTGTTTAGCAGGACATTATCACGATCAGGGCACTTGTGTGAGGTGGGGACCGGCTTAAGGTTTTCTCTCAAGCCTTCCTTAGGGTGGGCCTGCTGGGAGAATTTTATACTTGAAAATCATTAATTTTCATCTCCTGTACTTTTCCTTTCTTTAAAATAAAATGTGTGTGTGTGAGAGAGAGAGAGGGAGAGAGAGAGAGAGAGGGAGAGAGAGAGAGAGAGATGGAGAGGGAGAGGGGGAGAGAGAGGGAGAGAGAGAGGGAGGAAGAGAGAGAGAGGGAGAGAGGAGTTAGAAGATAATTTGCAGTCCATTCTCTCATTTTACCATGTGTTCCAAAAGTGAACTTGGGTCATCAGGTTCATGCACAAACACCTGCCTGCTTAGCTATCTCCCTGGCCCATGCACTTTTTTTTTTCTTTTAAGGATTTGTTATTGTTTTGCTTAATATGTATATGTGTGTGCCTGCATAAGAGTTTATGTGTATTACATACATGAGGATGCCCATGGAGGCCAAAGGACAGTAGATTCCCCAGAGCTAGACTTACAGAAGGTTGTGAGCCACCATGTAGGAACTGGGAACTGAAGTCAGGTCTTCTGTGAGTGAAGCAAATATTCCTAACCACTTAGCCATCTCTCCAGACCACATGCACTTTTTCTTCACCAGTCTCGTGTATGTAAGACTATATGATGATATCTGTTTGCTATTCTTTGGATATGAATTCTGAGTAGCTGCTTAACCCTCTGAGCACTGAATATGCTCATGATACAGATATATATAGTGACACAGTGGATGTCTTTCTGAAAAATTGTTGTAACTCTATAGACCATGCTTTCTCTGCACCAGGAAAATGGACTACATAAAGTGAATTTTATAAATTACAACAGACTATACTTTTGAAATTTCCTGACTTAAATATGTTAGAACTTCAGTGTTCAGATATTTGTTAAAGGCTGTTCACTTATGATTATTTTGGGGGAGATCACCTCTACACAAAGCACACTGCTGCTCAGAAGACCAACTAAGACATCAAGAAAGAGATTGTTCCATGAAGCAAAACAGTCAACAACCTCAGAGTGAAGAGCACGCTGGAAAGGACCATGAGTGCAGGAGGCAGAACAGGCCTTAGGAGGATGGAGCTCCTTCTCTAATAGGCCTGTCCTGTGTCAGACAGGGTGGGGTGGCTCCTCATTCACCTGTGGTGGGACTCTGTCTTAATATAAACTTCCGGAGGGAACTTCGTCATGCATAGCTTTCCCGATTTCTTCCCTAGATTTGTGATTTGAGTTATACATAGTTGGTCAAAAATATCAATCAGAAAATGTTGAAGATGCACTGGAAAGTCTTTACCATACAGCCACCAAAAGTCATGTGTTCGGATAGCAAAGTATTTTACTGTTTTGATTTCAGTTTTTGTCTGTTTCACAACGCTGGGATCAGATCCAGGGCCTCGCACCTGCCTAGCAGAGAGGCGGCTCAGCAGTTGGGAGCCTCAGAACCCACATGACTCCAGTTCCAGGGGCCACTGATACCTGCTTTTCAATTTCTCTCTACATATATTTATACAAATATCATATCTATTTGTAATATTATATATAGTTTTCAAAAACATGTATTTTTCAAATATGATAAATATTTTCTTAAAAACAAGAACAAAGTAAGTACTTTTTAAAAGGCATTTCCTACCCCTAGTCAGGTTATTGAATAATGTTTATTATTATAGTAAAACATTCATTAATTGTAAAAGGTGTTATAATACAAAATATATGCTATAATATTTTTCAAGTTTTTGAACAATTATTAAAAAGAAATTTCAGAAGCTATTTAAAATGATAATGAGAGCTGCTGAATTAAATATATTTTAAAAATACCTTTAGACATTTTACTAGCTTTTATAATAGTCCCCTAGGAGATTCCAATAAAACACTACATTAGTTTGATAGTTACTGTGTAGTGGCCCTTCATTTTTATCCTTCTCACCATTAGGGGCATCCTGGGATGAAATGACTCACCATGAAACTTGCCATCAGCATTTCTTAGGAGTCAGTTGTGAGGTCCAGATTCATATCACTCACAACTTCTACTACAGTGAGCCCTGCTGTTCCCAAGTGGACAGGACTCCCTCAGCATTGGCTCCCAGGCACATGTTTAGAAATATCACACACCTCTTGGCTATCTAAACTCTACAGCTAAAGCATTAGAAACCATTAAGTCTCTAAGATGCCCAAATGAAGATGATGGCATGTTGTCTTCTGTGGGGATATAATAAGACATTTGGAGATGTCAGAGGACAGATCCACCTCTAGTCTGTTTGTTTGTTTTTTGTTTTTTTCAGACAGAGCTTTCTATGTAACAGTCCTGGCTGTCCTGGAGCTTGCTTTGAAGACCAGGCTGGCTTTGAACTCACAGAGATTCTCTTGCCTCTGCTTCCCAAGTTCTGGGACTAGTAGTGTGAGCCATGGCTTCTTCTGCCTGCTCTGTCTTTCTATGCCTGCCTTAAATACTTTCTCTGCTCAGTTAAGGTGTGGCCTCACCACTGCCTGCCTGGGAGCCTGGAACTCCTTCTGTAAACTAAGATGACCTCAAACTCAGATTGGATTAAGGGCGTAAATTACCACTCCTGGATACTCCCTGTGCTGGGATTAAAGGTGTAGGTTACCACTCTCTGATCCTCCTAGACTGACTGTGGGTAGATCCCTCTGATATCACCAACTCTTTTATTATATCCCCACAGTCTTCAGCAAGCGAAAGGGGGATTTTCACGTTTTCTCACTCTCACAGGGACAGCATGTGCGCCCCTTCTCTGAGTCTATGGGGATAAAACACTGTTCCTTTAGCATAAGGGAGCGCCTGTGACTGAAGGTGGCAGCAAAGCTCCTAGGGGGCTGTGCCATAACAACAGTTCCACTGTGCCTACAAGTGCTCAGAAGGGACTGCCCGTTTGTCTTGCCTTATTTTCCACGGGAGAGAAACACTGAAGCCTGAAAGGCTAACTCGGGACTGTGGGGAAGAGGAAGTGTGTGGATGAGACCAGGCTTTTTCTCCATGCCCTCTTTCTGTTAGGCCAAATGTATTAGTCCATGCTAGAGTGAGAGACCTTACCTCTGATCTACCGATGCGATCGATGTTGGAAATATCATATATGTCCGCCACTGCAGCTGTGTCCACACCACCTGTGCCCCGCTTCTGGAGCCTCAGGTTCTCCAAGATCTTTGAAAAGCGTGGATCCTAGGAGAAGTAACATTGTTATAGTCCTTGAGCAAAGATGTAGTAAGACAGAGTAACTTAAGTACTTACAACTTATGTGGGCACTAGCTGGAACTTCTAAGCCTTCCAACAATCTAATGAAGGAGGTAATAATTTCACCCCATTAAAGCCCATTTTCTGGCACTGGAAAAAAGCACCTGATCCAGAGGATGGTGGTGCTCGCCTTTAATCCCAATATTCTGGAGGCAGAAACAGGTGGATCTCTATGATACTGAGGCCAGCATGGTCTACAAATCGTGTTCCAGATCAGCCAAGACTACATATTATCTTGAGGAGAAAAAGAACAAAGTACCAGACACCAGGCCACTTATAAATACCAGAAGCACTTTGGCTCACAGTTAGGTGGGAAGTCCAAGAACAGGGAGGCAGAACTTGTGACACCTGGTGAGGACATCTTTGCTGCATCATGACATTGCAGAGGGCATTACACAGTGAGAGAGAGCATGTGCGCTAGCTTGGAACCTCCTTCTTGTACAGTCACTAACACCACCTTGGAGGCCAAAACTATGATCCAGCGATCCTTATTACCTCCTGAGTTTACATATGCCATTGACATGCATTTGGGGGTTAAGTCTCTAACATATAAGCTTGTAGGGGACAAGTGAAACTATACCAACCCCATCCTTCAGATGGGCAAAGTGCGTGGGAGGAGTTAATTTGCCCAAAGTCAGACAGCCAGAAGTCAGCAGAGCAGCAATGAAATGTGGGACATTTGACACCATGTTCATATACATGTGATATATACATATATTTGCATATGGGTGCCACATTTATATGTTTGCTGCTCACCTGTACACCAGTTTCATTGTTATAATTTAAATCATGAAGTTAAATCACTTTCCATAATTTTCTCAGCATTGAAATTTTGAATAACGTAACAACAAAAATAACATAATTGTATTTTGGTGGGCAGCACATTTTTCTAAACTTGTTTAAAATTTCTTGGTGTATTTTGAATTCTGTGGTGGAAATGGCTAGAAATGGCTAGCTCCCAGTAATGACACTTTACCTCTCTGTCCAGCAATGGAGCTGAAGATATAACTGCGTTGTGTAAGCTCTTGCCAACAGAATGAGGAAAAGTCCTGGGTGCTGCTTCCTTTCTTACACCTTAAATATCATCATGGACATGCCTGCATGCTCTCTCCTACACCTTAGACCTTGTCATGGACATGTCTGCATGCCCTCTCCTATACCTTAGACCTCGTCACAGACATGCCTGCATGCTCTCTCCTACACCTTAGATCTCATCACAGACATGCCTGCATACTCTCTCCCACACCTTAGACCTCGTCACGGACATGCGTGCATGCTCTCTCCTACACCTTATGGACATGTCTGCATGCTCTCTCCTATACCTTAGACCTCGTCACGGACATGTCTGCATGCTCTCTCCTACACCTTAGACCTTGTCACAGACATGCCTGCATGCTCTCTCCTTTTCTCACATTGTAGAACATGGAGAATGACTGTGATAATACAAATGTAAAATCACCCTAAGTGGTCCTCCAAACAATACTCCCTACCAGCAGCCTCAGAGTCACTCAAAAACTTGCAAGAAATAAATTCTTAGACCAGTGTCATACTTGCTGCCTACTCTGATGACCTGACTTCAATCACTGGACCCTGGAAATCATCCTCCAGCCACCCCTGTGTATCCACATACACCCCCAAACTGCATAAAACACAAATACATAAATCCAGATACAAAATGTAAAAAAAGAAAACTTCACAAGCATGGTTTTAACAGCCTGTGCTACCTAAGCCTTCCTTCCAGGTGATTCTCACACAGGCTCAGCTGTTAGGACAAGAAAGGGACCCTAAGGAGCAGGGCAGGGCAACCTCATACCTATCCTGATTTGTTACATGGTGGAAACTAAAAAGCATTATTCTTGTAGCATCTTCCTCTTCTCACAGGCCCTGAACCTTTTATTCTTACAAATGCCAATGACTTTAAGCCAGACTTCTGATGTGAGATGTCTTTCTGTATGCTGGGAATTACTACTGGATAACAAAGAAACTGTTTTGGCCTATGGCAAAGCAGCTTGTAGGCAGGCAGGAAATCCAAGCATAGACAAAGGGGAAGGAGGGTGGAGTCAGACAGGGCTGCTGCAAGCTGCCACCCAAAACAACAAGATGTCATGGAACACAGGTAAAGCTACTAGCCACGTGGCAAGACATAGACTAATAGAAATGGGCTGAGTTAAGTTGTAAGAGCTGGTTGATGATGAGCATAAGCCATAAGACAAACATTTTGTAATTAATAAAAGTCTTTATGTTATTATTTGGGGCTAAGCCATTGTGGGGACTGCAGGTCTGGGCCTCGGGCTGGACAGGCCAGAAACTTCAGGCTACAGACTTTATCCTCTTTCCTCATTTTTCCGTTACAGGTAGCAAAGGTCCAGAGTTAGGAGTGAACACTTCTGCAAATCTGTCACATCTGGAGCTGATCGTCTTGGAACCCAACAAAGCTTCTGGTCCCATGCCATTACCTTGCTGAGCTTTGGGATCTTAACGTGGACACCAGCTCGCAATCCAGTGCCAAGGTTTGAGGGGCAAGTCAAAATGTATCCTAGCCGCTCATTCCACATGAACTCCCAGCCTCGTTCTTGGATTAAGCGTTCCACCTATAAATGGGACAATAGTGAACACACACACAGACTTCTCTAGTAACTATTCCTCCGTGGCATCCCAAATGACAGGGAGAGAGACCAGTAGAACACATGAATGAAACTGTAGAGGGTCTGTGGTACCTGTACTTTATAGCTCTTCTATAAAATATATAAATGATCTTATTAAATTTGGTGACCATGTAAAACATTTAGCATGATCTGTGGAAGATTCTAAGCTCTCAATAAATACCAGTTGATACTTTCTCATGCGAAGACACACAGGAATCCTTGGCAGATCAGCTGGTGAGAATCTATTCTGTCCCATCCCATCTAGTCCTACATCCTAGCTCACCCACTTCCACCCTGTTCTACCTCTTCAATTTTATCCCCCCACCCACTCCCATCTTAACTATTCCCTCTCCATGTTCAGAAAAGAAGGGGGAAATAGCCAGAGATTCATAGACTTCCTCAAGGAGAAAAGTCACCACTTCTTGGAAGCACCCTGGAAGATTTGATTCCTAGGAGGAAAAGTCACACTTTGGAAGTTACCAAGGTATCTTTTTAAAAATGGTAAATAGCAGCTGGGGAGATGGCTCTGGTCCTAAGAGCACTGGCAGCTCTTCCAGAAGACCCTGTTGGATCCCAACACCCACGTTAGCTCACAGCCATGTGCTTCCCGAGTGCTTCAGCACTCTCTTCTGGCCATCAAGGGTGCTGCATGCATGTGGTGCACATAACAGTGCAGGCAAAACACTCATCCATGTAAAATGAAATAATAATAATTTAAAATACATTGTAGAAATGTAAACTAGAGAGATTTTATTTTTACAAATATCTATAAACCTCTAATGGAATCTTACTTCCTTTAGTCCACGACAGAATCTCTCAAATACTCGTTTCATATTGCCTCCCTTTTCCATTGAGATTACCCTGGTGTGGTCTTCTTCATTTATCCAGATGAGAAATGTCTTGTCATAATTATGCCTAATGATGACAGAAATGTGGTGCTGACTGTTAATTGCATTTATTTCAACACATGAAAATTCTCATTACCTCTGCAGCTGATTACTTCATTTCACCTTCCCCATTCCCTAGATGGCCCTTATCGCTTAATTGTGCCTGAACAAGTACCACAAAGTAATGATTCCTCCCAGAATGGAGAAGACGACTAAACCCAGACATCAACGAAGCTGCACACAGTTCTATCCCCCACAAGAATATAATCCGTCCTCTTGCCCCTACAAAATGACAGCAGCTCACCTACAATACACAGCATTTAACTCTGACACTAGGAATGTTTAATCTCACTTAAAAGATTCAAGCAAAAGCTTGTGGTTCTTAAAAATATGGAAGGCAAGGATGGAGGAACTTTACCTACACACATTTGCTATATAAGCCCTGACTGTCTACCCTCTGGTGAGCTACCTTCCTCAGCTCCTTTTGGGAAGCTCTGGAATGAGCAAGCCAAGGCAGGCTGGGGACTGTCAGAAGGACGTGCACACACTAGGTAGCAATCCTCCTTTTCAAAAATGGCTTATATCACATTATCAATTATCAAGGTAATAAAATTATCAATGTTAATTTTCGTTTCATGATCATTTGACCTAAGTTCATGAGCAAATTCTCTAACTAATATGAAGTATCTTTCTTTTGAATAGTCTCTCCCAAGCATAATTCATGCAACCCAGCTCACACTCTATGTCTCTTCTAAAACAAATCTCACACTACACACACACACACACACACACACACACACACACACACACACACACACACACACTGTTTTCCAGCAGACTTGGCTTCCCCATTTAGCTCAAGCTGGGCATGCTGTCAACTGCAGTTCACAGAAAACTCAGGTTAGAAGAAGCAGACGAGCTGAGATTCTCCACACATAGGGAAAATGTGAAAACTACATCCATACCAGATTCCTCTGGCATCAGGCCAGTCACGGGCCATCCCAGCACAAGTTAGTAAAGGGGACACTGGCTTATCAAACAGAAAGTGGTCCTGTGGGCCAAAAGGGACAAAGCAGAGAGTCTGTGAGACTAGGCATGGGCCAGGTGATTGGTTTCAACTTACAGATAAAGAAGCCTCTCAGGCACTGTTTTTCAAATTCACTGTGAGCGGGAACACCTTGAGAACTTTTCAAAATAAAAACACCAATGCCCAGAACTCACATTTAGGAAAGATACAAAGTAGATGTGAGCAATCATTCTAGAATCTCTTAATAAGTGGGAGATCTTGGAGACTAGGCCAGAAGAGATTGGAGAAATATCTCCAGAGCCACTTTCCAAGCAGCCCCTGGGTGATTTATCACCTACTCACATCGATAAGCCGTTGCTGATCCTGCTCAGTCATCTCAGACAGCTTGTAGTAACGACCAGCCAGGTCCCCCTTAAGGCCCTCCAGGGCAGTGATGGCCACGTTCTCCACCTCCCTTCTCTCCGCCCGGGAGCAGGCAGGAGGCAGGCTCAGCCCACGGATGCTGCGGCCAGTGCGCACCCGGGAAGACAACACATAGCGCTCATCAAACTGCCCGTGAGTGATCTGCCAGGTAGAGCAGAGTGAAGAGTCACCGTGGCAGCCATGGAGCACTGTCCCATGATCCACAGCCTGTCTGGAAATCTCCAGGCACTGTATTACAGAGAGCATTACATGACTGTATTATGTGACTAACTGCTGGGTGTATCTACAGCTCTGGGCCAGCCACTGTAGTGAAGTAAGGTGAAGTCTGGAGTAGATGGTTTTGGTTGGGATAAAAATGCTACAGGAAAGTTTAAAGTTCCCATCGGTTAATTGTCCTTTAGAGGCATCTTTAAAGGACCTTCTTAACCTCTCCTATCCCTCAGTGGGATATGCTGAAGGCTGGCCATCTTAGACCTTCCAGGGACATCTCGCCAGGGTAGAGCTCTTGGGTTCTCTCCTCTGCCTATGGAGTCAGGAAATCCTGCACCACGGGGAAAAGACATGAAGGCTGGAGCCTACCTTGGATGCATCCAGGTCCGTAGGGTGCTTCATCACCCGAGGGTCATAACCATTGTGCCTTAGTTTGATGACAGGATCAAAAAGGTCAGCGAACACCTGTAGGCAAGAATATCCTTCTGTAACTGGCTCGCCTAATAGCAAAGGGCTTTTGTTTAAACTTGCCCCCTTCCTCCTTACGGACCAGGGCTGATGGCCTTCCCTGGAAGTCTCCATGCTACCACAGAGGACATCTGACTAAGAACAGACTACTAGGCAAGAGTGAGAAGAACAAGTGCGTACCAGAGAGAACCATTCCGAATCACCTTGCCCCGAGAGACCCCAGGGATGCTGCAGGGATGCAGGGATGCAGGGATGCTGGACTCCGCAACCTCCCCCCGCCCAAGGATTCTGCCAAGCTCTCTATTACCACACTGGATAAGAACCATCTGGTGATTACAATCAGTTTTGTGAGCTAACAGAAGCCACCAGCTTGGGGTCTAAGCATGTTTTGCGTTCAAAGGGACCGGGTTCTAAGGTTCTAGGAGACAGAACTAGGGACCCTTACCTTGTGAGCCTCTCCATCCCAAGACAAAACAACCAAATGAACCAAACAGGCATGGTAGCCTTTAGATAAAGTAAAGCCAACAGAAGTTATGTATATAGCAGAGTATTCTACAGCCTAGGTAGTATGTAAAGTGCAAACAGGACTTTGAGGCCAGAGACAACTTTAGTCTGAGTTCCTGTTTTAAGCTAACTAGTCACCGTTTGGGTTTTTTTTAGGATGGTTCCTATTGTCTGTTGATGGGAACTTTTCTGAGAAGCTGCCTTTGGTTCTATGACAGAAGAATAAGGACAGAGTGTGTGAGGGAGTCAGGCTGCAGGCTTTTGTCATGGTAAAGAGGCTGCTACATCGAGACAGAGGTGTGGTACTGACTTTTGCTAGAAGCAGACACTATACCTCTGCACCAAGCATGAGGCCAGATCCAAGAAACCTGGTGAGACCAGGAGTTTGTGCTATATTATAGGAAAATAAGTTTCAAGTCACAGACACACAGTCCTACACCACCCAATAAACAGAGACACAAACACTTGAATGTCTTCTGATGAATACATACCATTCAATTTAATTGCTTATACTAACAAAGCTTTTCACAAGCTCAGAGAGCTCCATCATGAACTAACCTCTCTTTGAGGAGGGACACTGGTGCAGTAGCAAAGAAAGCCTTGTCTCTAGATATACATCTCATAATCCCAGAAAGAATTCTTAAGGGTTCTATGAGAGTTCTCGTTATTGGAATCCTGCCTGAGAATGCAAACAGCTGCCTCCAAAGAAAAATAAAGACCCCACAATAGCGCACATGCAGGGTAGCCCCCACCTCTGGAGCCCACCGCCCTTGGTTTTACCTCATAGGATTCCTCATCACCAGCCACCATGCCCACAGTCTTTATGAAGGGGTGGCCGGGGTTGTCCACTCCGGTTTGGATGCACTGGTCCAGGGTGTAGCCGTTGGGAGTCATCTTGTTTCGGAGTTTGGCATAGATGGTGGGGGTAAGACATTCAGCCATACAATTGTTATGTTTCCTTAGGTCAGGGTAGTCTGCGCTGTGGGGGGAGAGATGCTGTGGACCAAGAGCCTCCCCCCCAGGTAGAGGCTACCAAAGATTCAGTTTCTCTGTGACCCTCAGCTGGGCTCCCTTTGCCCAGTGGGCACAGGGAAATTGGATAGAGATGCCTCTAGAAATCAAATAGAGCCAGAGGCTGCTAGAGAAAAGGACACGACCCACCTACCAGGAAAACCATCATGCTACAGAAGCATCAGAGAGAAAGAGGGAAGGAAGTGAGAAAAAGATGAATTGAAATCATATGCAGATCTCTCTTTCACCCAGAAGTGTCAGAAAAATTAAATGTATTTGGTTTATTAGGTCTGTAATGGGGAGAGAGACAGAGATAGAGCTATCTAGAATGTTCTTTACTTCTCTGTTCTTTGCCTACAGTACAGAGCTTTATGAAAATAGAATCCTGTCCTGTATCAGAATAGTGACCAGCCATGGACCCAAGCATTTTAAAGTATTTGTTGGGATAACACACAGGACACCATATCGGATGCTGTCCTGGCTATTTCCTGTTTGAAGAATATATACTGAGGAGCCCTATGGACTCACACACAGGTGATTCCTGGGGTACATGGTTGCTCTGGTTCCCTCAGAGATGTCCATCTGCCAGAGAGTAATTGTCTCCCAGAGACGTCTTAGTTGTTTTCTTCTACGTCCTGCCTACATGGAATCCTAGGGCATAATCACATAGCTCAAACTGCTCTGTGTGTTGGTGTGTTGGACTGTGAGGTGCTGGGGCTGCAGAATATCTGACTTCATCTTGGGTGTGACCCTCCTCCACTTCCCATTTGCAATGTCCTTTAATGCTCATAGGTAAAGTCAATACCATGATCGCATTTCCTAGAATACAGTAAAGCAATGAGTGAAGCATGGTCTGATATCAAGGATCCTGAGTTTGCATTTAGCTGCACTAAATACATTGAGTGTGAACTATTTCTAAGTTATTTCATTACTAAAGGGTGCTAAAATAAATCATGTCCCTTGTGAAGGAGCCTAGCATACATGCTAGCAGTCTCATAATGCAAGTGCTTAATACATGTTTACTGTCACTGTTACTACCATTTAACTGGATGGCAAGCTTTGGGCAAGAATGATGACATGTTCTTATATTTGTCACAGGTCACTAGGCTTGCTGAGTTTCAAAAATGATTGTTACATTTGACTCAGTCATTTAGAAAGACAAAGAGAAGAATTCTCAGGGACTGGTCTAGAGCACTGACTGCTCTTCCAGAGGATCCAAGATCAATTCCCAGGGTTCACATGGCAGCTCACAACTGTCTTCAGTTCCAGAAGATCCAACACTGTCTTCTGACCTTTGTCTGCTTGTGGCACACAGACATACACCCAGGCAAAACTTCCAAACAGATAACATTGGAATTAAATAAACAAACACAAAGGAAGATTCTCACCAACCATTTCCAGCAGGAGAAAAGTTGTGAACATGCGTCTGGTTGACACTCCAGTTATTTAAAAGCCAGGAGGACTCACCTCGCGGGAAAGAGCTTGTGCTGTTCCCGGGCATCTGCAGACACCTTCTGCCTGTTCATCAGGTAGCCAGTGGTCAGGGCACTGGTTCCCAGAGTAGTAAACAGCAGAGATGCATTACGGCCAGTTAGCAGCTTAGAGAAGGCACTGGCCATCCTTCTTGGTAGAGTGTCTGCAAGGAAAGGAACTCTGTCAGACAGCATCATAAGAAGTTGCCGAGGAGCCACATGGACAGGAACAGGTAAGAAAATGTTCTGCAGGGGCCATGGACCTCCTGCTTGTTTTGTTTATCTATTTCTTTCTTTATCCTTCTTTATATTAATTGTGAAAATGAGTGTTTATATTTTGTGGATGTGCATATCATTTTATCCAGTGATTACAGAGGAAAATAAAGTAAAGTTATCTATTTCTATATATTAGACAAACTGAGTGCCATTGGGACTTTTTGACCGCACAATTGGACTCTGAATAGAATGGCTTTCTGAATTTCCAAGAGGTACTGAAATTCTCTGGACCATTGTCCCACTTCACACCCTGAACAAACTTGTGGCAGAGCTCAAAGGAACAAGCAAGCACATTTGAGCTATCTTAAGAGCAGGTGCCCTTCTGACTCGAAAGATTGAGGAGCCAGCAGTATGGGGGTGAGGTATCGCAAACTTCCACTCTGATTTAGGAGCCTTGGAAGGAGATAAAGTTGTTCAGAGTTAACAAAATTCCATCCCTTGGCTTCTAGCAAAAGCATATTCAAAATCTTTCTTTTAAAAACATTTAGTTTAGATCTTGGATTCTTGCAAATTAAGACTAAGCAACAAACTCCCAACCAAAGATCGCAAAGCCCAGCAAAAGATACAGATAAGGAGATAGAAGAGAAAAAATAACAACAGAGCTAGGCCTCCAGTGACTGAAGACTGTAGGGTACCAGGCAAGAGCACTATGGACAATACCTGGATGTCTAAATGACAAAGTTATCTACAAATAACTAAATTATTTAAAATTTATAATTAGAATATAATTGCAACCAAGCAACAAGAGACTATTAAGAATGGCCAAGATATCCAAGCATGGTGGTTCATATATATAAAATTCCAGTACTTGAAAGTAAAAGGCAGGAGAATTGTATGATGCTTGAGACCAACTGGTCTGAATAGTGAGTTTGAGGCTAGCTAGGGCTATGCAGTGAGACCCTGTCTAAACAAACAAACCAAATAATAAAAAGAAAACAAATTAAAGATTAATAGAATTGAACTGTTGCATATGACAGCTAAAGGAAAAAAATAAATGAGCTGGGGGGTATACCTCAGGAAAATACCCAAAATGTAGCACAGAGAAGCAGAAAAATGAAAACTCTGAAACATAGGTTAGGAAATATGACTGATAATTACAGTGGGAAAGTTGGATACAAACTGGATTAAGTCACAGAAAGAGACACCTGAGGAAGCAGAAGTGATATCTCAAAGGAAATGGCTAAGAATTATCCAGAACTGATAAAGTCCATGGGGCATAATGTAATAGAATCAAATTGTGAAGAAAGTAATCCCTAAGCAAATTCTTTTGACCAGACACAAAGATATTAGAAGCAGAAAAAATACAGTTCACCTACAAGGAAATTATGAATAACAGCTAATTTTGCAATAAACCTGGGAAAATAATATTTTAGAAATAAAGAGGAAATGAACTCATTTCACACAAGAATGAAAAAATACAGCTAAAAACAAATCAATAACAAAGAAATTACTACAATAAATACTTAAGAAAGAATATGACAGTGAACATCAGGTTGAAATGCAGGTAATAAGGAAAACATGTAAATCTTAATCTGTACTTATATAATTCTCAACAAATCCAGGTGGTCAGTATTAAATATGTAAAACTGTGCTAGACCTGGTGCCACTGGCCATGAGGTCCAGTTGAGCCTTGCAGTGTCACCGGGCAAGAGCTACTTAGTGTGGAAATAAGAAAGTCATTGATCAGGAGTTTCCCACTGTTTGGTATCCACAGTGTCCAAATGAGGAAATCATGGGTTCATTTAATTTTGGTGTGTTTCTGGGTCTAAGATGCCACAAGCTTAGATGGGTCAGTTTGCTTGTTTGTATGTATCATTATGGCTGAAAGCCTGAGTCACTCAAAGAAGATTGACCTTCATGGAGGGTATGGATGGCAATGTGTATCTATCCATCTGACATCACCTTTTTTCCATGATTGAATTATGGAAAGTGTTGAGCATCTAAATTCCAGGATTCTCCAAAGAAATTTCTGCTAAATTCTAATATGTTGACTAAACATCAAAGGCTTTAAACATTTATGAAGTTGTTTCTCTGCATTACCTAGGAAGTCAGTTTATCAGACACCATATCTTCTTTTTTACAATTCTCTCCATCCTAATGACGGCCTACATCTTCAAAATTGTCTTGACGAATTAGCTATTTCTTGAAGTTGTCCTAGGGACTTGTAATGACTGAACAATAACCTTTGCTCTCTACAGAGCTTCAATGTTGCCAGTATCCTTTAAGAACTTCAAGAATATGGAGATGTGCTAAGGTGTCCTGGCCCTTATATGTAACGGGCAGTACCAAAACAGACCTTTGTATGGTCACAGTCTCAATTCTGCTTCCTAAGCAGAGAGACAATGCTGTCACACTGAAGTTTACTATAAATCCAGCAAAGTAAAATAAGGTCTAACTAAATGCCTTCTAGGCAGTAGAAGCCCAAACATAAGGCAGAGCATGCTGTCCCTAAGCTAACAGGAAGTGTGTTCACTTAGTCTTCAGCTGAGGCAAATTCCTTTACCTCAGGCTTCTTCCTTTAGCTGTATATGCACTTACTGGTAAGAGGGTTTTTGAGAAGGAGGCTCTGAAGAAGCAGTGTTAGGAACATAGGGATAGAAAGATCTTCATGAAGAACTTGATGGCCACTGGTAATCACAGGCCTTCCTTTCTAAGATGCTGGCTCAAAATACTACTGTTTGATATGTCATTATATCCAAACTTTAGTTTTCAAAAATAGTAGGATTAACTTACTGATAAGAGTTCCAATACTACATCAACAATGTTGTGTGATCTGAGTCACTAAAGCGGGTGTGCGTGTGTTGGGGGGGAGGGGCAGGTGAGCAGTGGAGCCCTGAAGGAAATCTAAGATCCCATTCTTCAGTTTCATGTACACTTATCACAGAGTTCAAGCCTTGGTGAAATTAATAATTCCTGATTTCCTGATTTCGTTTTGTGACTCCTGATGGCCTAGCTCTGGGTTCTAGTTCCAACATGAAATTCATTCGGGAACTGGCTCTTGACTGGGAGGCTTAAGTGCCAGGCACCACAGTATATGAGGCAAGATAACACAGTAAATAAATGCTGTGCCTTCTTCAGGGGCTCTGAATTTATAAAGGAAAATGGGTTAAAAAACAGAACAAATGAAATAATTATAGATGGAGATAGATGCAGGAAGCAAGTAAGATACTATTCCAGGGATCTTTCAGGGTGCCCACTTCAAATAAGGTTGCTCAAGCAAAGAGAACCAAAGGACCAAGGCTTTGAGACCTGATTGGAACAGAAAGGGTTGGTGGCATTGCAGCCAGGCACCATCAGAACATCTCCATCTGCAAAGACCAGGGAAGACTCACAAGTACTTATGATTTCCTTGGCATGTTACATTGGGTAACATCATCTCATTTTGTTTCGACTTTTGTTAGTAAAAAGTGGCCTGCTGGCCTTTGCTGTGGAAGAGAAGATGCAGGAAACCCCATTAGCACCGACAGAGGCTCATCTATCTCCCCCAAGATCTCAATCCACTCAGACTGTGAAATATGACAAAAGGTTGGCAGGAAGAGCTAAATATTAACTGAACAAGATGGATTTTGCAATTTCAAAAAATCACATACAATTCATGCATACATCATTTAGGGCTGTCACAGGAGACTGTCACTAAGGAACTCATTTGCCAGGCTGACATTCAGATAGACATTTGTGATCTTAAAGTTTTGATATTACTTTTAAATTTGATTCATTGTTTGTATTCTTGTGTCTGTGCAGGGAACTAGGCTGTTATCTTCGGTTTGGTTGCTTGCCACTCTTCCAATTAGGACTTCAGTGTCTATTATATTCCTGGTTTCATGGGGCCACAGCTTGTTGTCTCAGCCTCCATGACAGGTCCAATGGGTTGGTTTACTCTCTCAGTCCCCATAGCACTTGCAGCCTGCCCATTCTTTTGTATTTGGGATTCATTGTGTTTTTCATCCTGTTAGCGAACTCAGCTCTCACGAGTCTCCCCTCATTAGGGAATCCCTGCTCTTTGATGGGTATGTTCTTCAAGGCAAGGAAGTATTCTCTGTTAGCTACCATTCTTGAACATGGTTAGATGATCAGTGAGCATCACTTCCTTAACTTTATAGAATTCCAGTCATGCCCCACATAAGGATGCTTTGGTCAACAGTGGTTGACAAGATGGTGGCCCATTGCCCAGTGCTGTAGTATTTATCATAATATCACAACATAGTGTGACACATTATGGACATATTTGTGGTGATTCTTGTATGTACAAACTTAGGCTGCTACAAATATAAAAGCATAGCAATACACAATGATTGACAGGATGGAATACTTGATAATAAATGATTTTGGTACTGGTTTTTATTTACAATTATGTATTTTATCAGTTTTTTGACCATAAAGAAACCTGTAATGTTGCCAGGTGATAGTTTCGTTTAATCTCATGTTTTCTGTCTTTTGATTACATCAAAAAGCCAAATGAAGTCTTCAACCTCTAGCATCTCGTCTTGTGAAAGTACTGAATGATGCTTGCACAATGACCAAGTCATCTAAGGATGCAGCTGTCGACACTAATCTTATTATATGCTTACATTTGGCACAGTCTGCCTAATTTCAAAAGGCAGATGCCTCCCCAGCCTCCTAGGTGTCTCCTGCTCAGGTGTCACTCATAGCAGTAAGGACAGATTCTTTGCCGCATTTATTCCCATGAGTGCTTCTGTCTCTGGCCAGAAATCCTTTGCTTTGAGAATTTCTCATTTTTAAATATCTTACCTCTCAAACCAAGGCCCAGATTCCAAACTAATTTGCATCCCTTTCACCACAGATTTTGAGGCACTGCCCATAACAACAAATCAAAGAGGTGGCAAGCTTGTTCTTGATGATTCCCTGCTCAAGTTTATGTGTCTAGGAGCTGCTCACCAATCCAGGATGGCCAGTACAGATTCTCAACCATCAGCCACAACAGGCTTTCAGCTTCCTGGGTACCACCACAGGCATCCTCGGGAGTTTCTATGGTGATGCTGCAAAGACTACTCCATAGAAAATGGACCTCTAGGAGAGCAGAGCATAAGTGTGTATCTTTCCCTTTTTTCCTTCTTTTTCTCATCATCATTTGTTTCTTTCCAACATTGAGCAGGAGATAGTGTTGCAGTCAAGTGAGTGACAAGTATTAAGTGTTGAGGATGTAGTACTTAAATCTCCTCCCTCCCCAGAAATTGTCTTCCACAAAATGTAGGAAAGGAAATTAAAGCATTATTACTGAATGTGTATTTAACCAGTAATGCATGTCTCTGGGCATCCACTGAAGAGATTCCAAGCAGAAAGGGAATCTTATCCTTCACACAGCTTAACTGACAGAATCCATTATACACATGTGCCAAGGAAACACAAGGAAAGGAACATGGGGGTACCATTGTCCTACAGAGGTCATCCAAAGATCACTTCAGGATTGGGATGCCATGTGTGCTAGTTACTTGTTTTAATCCAAAGAATAGGTAAATCTCCTTGGTTCTGTATTCATCAGGTACATCTAAAGAGCCAAGCACCTACATAAGACAATTATCTTCCCACTGAGAAAAGGAACTGTACTGGCCATGGTTTTTCCTGAGGTTGACATTTAAAGCAATGGCTTCTGAGTCACAAAATCAGCTCGTGCCTTACTTGGTTTTGTTGTGTCTTTTTGAGGCAGGGTCTTGTCATGTATCTTAGGTTGGTCTTGAATTTACAATTATCTTGCCTCTGCCTTCAGAGAGTCTGATATGTGTGTATCTACTCTAACTTATTTACAGAACATTTACAATACATTCCAAAGAGACAAAGACATAGTTGACAAAGACACATTTCCCAAAGGAAATGCTCTAAGGAAAAAATTGGGCTCTTTCTCTACGCTCTAGAGAAGCTTAATATACTTCCCCCACTCTACTGTGTGTTAGAGAGTATGAGGTATATGAGCAATGTGAGAGTGCCAGTCAGGATGAGGAATCATGCAGAACCCGTCCAACAATCTCAAGTGAGGGCTTGTCTGGGAGGCAGCTTTCTTGGCTCTCACACCCACTGACACACAATTATTAAGTGTCTGAGTGGAAGTGAGTCCATGGGAGATGGGGGAGGCTGTTCAGGCCAGTTAGCTTCTTTGCTGTATAGAAATGTTTTCTTCTTCAGCCCTCCTTAAACACCAGCAGCTCTGTGGATCTCTCCACTCCCTGGAGAAACACACTCCGTATTACATTACAGTAATTATAACATTTTTCATTTGTCTGTAACATCGAAAAGCAGAGCTAGAGAATACTTTCAAGAGCCTGTTTCCACAGCAGCCTCCAAGAACAGGCAGATTATACCATGGCACAGAATGGGGAACTTGGAGATTTTCACAAGTGAAGGTCACACAACTAAGATGAAAACAGTTGGTCCAAGTGTCTATTCTGTACCAGACACTCAAGTGAAATTCTGCTCTCGCTGGCAAGTTTTTACAGTAAAATCTATGATGGTGTTCTTGGGTGGAGATGATGCCCTTGGCTCCCAAGAACCAGAGCTGCTGGGTGCCTGACTGTTCTCTGTCTTCCCTGGTCACTTGGGAATATGGGGAGCTTTTTCTCAACCAGGATTTCCACAGTAGATAACAGGGGAGGATGAGAAAATGTCCACAAGTTCCTCAACATGGTTCTGGGCAGTCTGAGGGGAAACAGAGTCTGAGGGTAGCCCCAGATGCTCCCCCCACAAGAAAACCATTATCCACAGACTAAGATGGTCAGCAGACTGTGAGGTTCAAGATCAAGTGGATCAAATGACATTGGTATGACATGGTGGGGGTACAATGTACACAGTGAGAGGGAGGGGACAATAATACAGGTGAACATGACTTTAAAAAAACTATTCATTTGGAAAATTTTAACATCCATGGTATGGCAGTTTCTACAGAGGTTTTAAGTTGGAGGAGGAAACTTTTATGTATCCCTTACTATACGCTGAGCCCGTGGACCTAAGGCTTGATGGGTACCATCCCATTTCACAATCTCTAACAATCCCATAAGATACCCTATTACTTCTGTTTTACAGGTCAGAGAAGGGAACCTAAGAGATGCGAAGTGAGAGACCACACGGCCTACAGGAAGCAGTGCTGGATTCATGACAGCAGTCTGCCTTCACCATACTCTAAGCAGGTGCCCTTTCCTGGGGATTGTGTGGTAAGGGACCAGAGTGTCCAGAAGCTCTGAGATGGCATGGCCTGGTGTGCTGTGTAAGGGACCTTGTAAACCTTAACCATGGTAGTCCTTGCCTCCTCTTCCAATAGACTAGTACCATGACATACACTGCTGGAAAAATAGAATGCAAACTGTGAGTAGGCACGCCCACAAACATGAGCAGAAGCAGAAGACCAGAGCGTCAATTTAGACATCTGCTTTCTAGGTAGAGGAGTGGCCATTGCCTTCAGAAACATCAAACTCAATCTACCTCTGAGTGCTATAGAAATGAAGAAAAGACTAAATATGTCCCTTGTTCTGTGTCCAGGCCCAGAATCTTAAGGATAAGGTTACAACATCCAGGGCCATAGTTACCTGTTGTCTTCAGAAAGGCCCTTAAAGGCTGTGCTTCCCGTGTCTTAGTGTTCTCAGACATTAGTGACAAATAGAGACAGTAAGACTGGAGAAAGGGTATGGTCCACAGCATGTCTTCAACTCTCTTGGGACTAAGCCAGGGTGAGTGCCTGCTGTTATCCCCTTGCACTATTTCTGAGAGGCTACTTCTAGATGCTTCTTGGAGAGTGAGAACATTCTTCCAGGACCTCAGCAGACACCTAAGCTCAGAAAGTGGACTTTGTTCCAGGGAAGGGTCTACATATCCTTCACTTAAAACAGATGCAAGTTGCTGACCCAGACTTCCCAGAGACATGGCAAGATCATAGCTGGGCAACTGTGACACTTTGCTAGAGCCACATCAAGTTCTTCACAGGGATACTTTAGTCTGGTACCCTACTATTCATGGGGTCACCTAGCCACTTCTGAGTTTTACTCAGAAAGATGAAGCTTTGGGTTTCAGTTCCTTTCTCTCTGAGGACACAAGTTTCCTTGGCCCTGGATGTGACAACTGTCCAGGCAGGAACACTTGGTCCTCTAGGTACATCCATCCAGACTCTAGCACTTTCATGTCTGCACCTTGCCACTGAAAGCCTTCTCGCCCTGAATCCCTGTATCTTCCCAGTCAGTCCAGGGGAACTTTTCTGGTCTGCTCCCTGCCTCCTTGAGCACCCAGACCTGGAGAGCTCGGAGCCTTCTGCAGGCCAGGGCAAACTTAACAGGCTCAATTCACCTCTGTGGAAAGGGAATTGAGTAGAATATAGGCCAGAGGGCAGGGTAGCACCTTCCTTTGGTACTAAAAGGATCCTTCTGAGTAGATGAGGTTCATGTGGGTAGCCAAAAGTTACAAATGGGTGCTCTTTTTACAGGGACCCCTGTTTGCCTCTGACTGTGGGCTGACTGGCTGGGTTTAGAATCACTTGGACAGTTCCAGGAAGTGCCGTGAACAGTCTGGAAAAGGAAAATAGCCACCAACACAAAAACTCGCAGGGCTCATTGTCCTGGCATCATCCTTTGGGGGAGAAATCGAGCTCCCAGGACATAAGGACAGAGGTGATGGATCCTCAGCACAAGTCGCCAGGAGCAACCAGCCCGGCAGAGGGAGAAGGGTCAGAGCATGTGTTAGGAGACACTCTGCAGCTGTCCCTTCTATTTACCTAGACACATGTTTTATGACTCACTTCTAGACAAAAAGAAAAAAAGCATCTTGCAGTAATGAGTGAAAGTAGTTTTGATTTTGTAACAGCAATATATCATATACACACACATACATACACACATACACACATGCACACACATACACACATACACACACACCCCATACATGCACACACACATACACACATGCACGAGCACACACACACACAAGCATATATTTTTGCTTTGTATCAGCATCAAGAATGTTTTTGAAGGTTGTCCATGAAGTTAGCCCACAGCAATGTATCTGGAGGAGGCACGTCATTCATTTTTCTCCCAATGGAGCCCTGGGAAAAATTACTCCAGAACGTCTACATTTGTGATTTCAAAAGGAAAGTGATAAGCATAAAATAGTTTGCAGGTATCTATTTGTTGACTTTTAAATGCATGGTCCCTCCTTAGGCATGTCCTGTCTGGGCTGCCCAAGTCCCACTAAGTGAAGGAAAACAGATGCCACCCAGGGAGGCTCAGCATCTCCTTTCCTATGATTGGTGCAGCAAAGGGGAAGGGTCAGGCCACAGCAGGCGTCAAGCAAGCACCTAACACCTCAGGGTGGATCTTCTTCACTTCCTCCCTGAGACTACCTCAGTGACCTCAGATACCTGGCCAGCCTTGGATGCTCCCTCTGAAAGCCTAATCATTTCAACTTAAAAACAAAATTATCTTAAGCTTTCTATTTGTTTTATTTCATTCACTTCTCTAAGGACAAGATGTCACCCCAGGACATGCTTACTAATGCTTTAAGATGTGTTGATTGTCCTTAGAATATCAACATGAGGCTCATGAAATGAGTTTAACCACATACATGGGCTCACTCATCCCAAAGCCTGGTGCTGGCAGTGTCTACAACAGCTTCCTGGCACTGTGGCTTAGGGCATCTTCTTTCCTACCTCTGATCCACTGCTGGGGTTCCTCGCTTCTATTTAGAAATAGCTTCCCAGCCCTGCCCACCCCACCCAAACTTCTTCTTTTTTTCCCCACTAACATTTAGTGAGTTCTTACCTGAGCCCAGTGGTGACAGGGCCTTGGACACATCTTTAGACTTCGCAGCAATCCTGGCAAGCAGGCTTTATTTGGCTGAAGGGAAATCAAATGGCCTCTCCTCTCTCTATAGCTAGTACTGGCCCCAGTTCTGACCTAGGTTCATGTGGACCCCAGCACCCCCTCTACAGTCTTGTCTTGGCTCCAAGAGAAGTACTCTTGTAAGTTCAGGACCTAGGCACACCCTACGTCACTCCAACAGTCCAGAAACACTTTCATCACAACCGTGCCAAGGTCCAGGATTGTCACCTTGGAGCATGTGACTCCTCACTGAGTCCCAGAACATTTGAATCTCGTTCTCTTTCCTTTCTCAGGCTTCTGCAGAAGTGTCCAGGATTCCAGGCATTTCTGCACACACTCCACTCTGACACGGGGCACTCCGTGTGCCTGCCAAGCCTAGCTAGGGACTTTCTTAGAGGGTGCAAGGACATACTTTCTGTTCCCATCCTCTCTCCCTTCATATGGGCTTAAATGTAAGTGAATGAAAGGGGAGTCTGTCTACAGCTCTTACCAGGAGAGGCTGCCTATCCATTCACCTAACCTGGAATAGCTCTATGGCTCTTGGCTTGAAAAGCATGTTTTAAAATAGCATTTGGGTAAAATTCGATCAAAATTTGGGGCTCTAAGCCAGAAAAATTATATATGTGTGGTGCAATGTACAATATGTTGTCTAGATCAAAGAAAGGGCACCACAGTGAGCACTTTAGACAGAGTGCCCAGAGCTGTGACTATTTTTCTGTCCCTGTTGAAGGGCTCGGTCCCAGATTCCAGACTTTCTTTCTGGCTCTGTAATGTCATGAACTACCCCAACCCTGAAGGTTCTGCTTGCTCTGGTTACTCTGGAGGTGAAAGCCCATGTGTGTCTTTATGCTGATTCAGAGTTATTTCTGGTCCTGCTGTTCACCACACCCATTCGTCTGAGCTTTGCCAGGCTAGAAAGACAAGTGGGAGAACCACATGACAGCTGTCAATAGTCACCCCAAAACAGAAGGATGTCCTTGAGGTTATCCCAACACCACAGAATTTTCTGAGCAAATTTTCATGATGCCAATCATGTAGGCAAGCAGAAAATGGCCATAACTTCCTTGTTGTAAGACAGCAAAGAGGTCCAGTTACCTTACAGGACAGGATGGAAGGTCAACCTTCGTGGGTACCCTTGGGCTTCTCTGTCTGACTCAGCAAATAGGAAGTCATGAGAACATAGGGTTCTCCCTGAGAGACAGGCCTTTGCCAGCCCTGCTTATAAAGATGGTCTGAGATTGTTTTAGGATTGTCTGTCAAGAGAAAACATTTCCAAGAGAATGGGGACCTAAATGTCACCCTGTTCTCTGAGCAGCTGTAAAAAAAGTGAGATGTTATTTTCTCGGACTCTTCAGGCAGGAGTGAATGTGACCTTCACAGTTGTCTCTGTGTGAGGCACCTGGCTCAACAGATAAAAACTCCCAGAATCCCAGACAGATTACCCATGTGACCTCAGAGCAGACAAATGGGTCTTCCTCTCTACCGTGACAGAGATGGAGACTGGGGGCCTCTGAAGTGGGGACTCAGTCAGTCCCAGACTCGGCTCCATCCTACCTCTGACAGCCCATACCTTCTCATTCCAAACCCCAACTCCTGATTTCTGACTCTGCCTCTGCTACCGTTTTAGAGAGTCTGCCCAGGTCCCTAGTCCGTGCCCTGAAGCTGGCAGAGCCTACCCTTGGGCATACCTTGGCCCACAGGTATGATCGACTCTAAGCACAAGGGATTTTAAAATGGTGCTTCCCAATGAGAGAGGAATGTAAAGATACAAAGATTGTCGATGGTTAGCTAGTCCAGGAAGAGGCATCTCTGATGCCATGGTCTCCATGACAGATCAGAGGATAGAAGGACATAGAAGCAACAGAAAGTAAACATGTCAATGGAGAAAGCACCCTCCTGGATAGTACAGAGTTTAACCCATTGTTCTGAGCATACTGACTGCCACCTCAGAGCTCCCAGACAGCACTGCACTGGCCACAGAACCCGGCGATGCCTTTGGAAGGTGGCTTTTCATATTCAAAAGCAGAGCTTCCAAAGTCATGGGCTTTACACATAAGGACAAGGGCAGGACTGGACTGGCAATGACCCCCGAGAGCCGAGTACGCAGGGACAGGGTTGCCCCTTGGCCGTTTTAAGCTTCTTTTTCCTTCTAAAAATGAGGCTTCATGTTCAGTCTCTGGCAGGAGCATTAACTATTACGTAGAATCTGGACCATTAGTAACTGTTTTGCTCTCTGGAAGAGCCTCAAGGAGCCTGTCTTTTAGCTCGCTCATTCCAAGTCACCAGCTGATGAGAAACACTCCCAGGGATGAGTGGACTGGTCTCTGAAAATTATTACAGAATGTAACATCTAAAGCTACCCCAATTCATGGTCAAAATTCCACATTTAGTTTGGTTTTGTTTTCCTCACAGAAGTTCCCGACTCACTATGAAACAGAGGCACAGAAAGCTAAGGTTCTGGGTTCTCTTTTTGAGCTGCCAATGCTCATGGCAAAGGTGATTCCCAGCAAGGGCGACCCTACTGGTACATTCAGTTCTCATTTTCTCTGGCCCACATGCAGTTTCCCAGTAAGTATTTTTCTCCATAGCTGGGGGTCCCCTGAACTAAAATTCACCACATTGGTTCCAGGACTGTCTTCCCTGGGAGAAATCAAGCATTTTGATCATCTCACTGACCTTGAAGCTGGAGAAGACTGTCCAATCCAGATCCTGCTGCGCTCACACAGCCAAGAAGTGTAACAGGAGCTATGGGACCTAGGCTAGAAAAGGCCACGGTGCTGGGTGGGGCTGGAGAGTCCTCTACCAATCCAGCTTCAGACCTCCAGCTACGCTGGCTCTCTCAGCTGTGTCCTTGAAAGCCGGCTTCTGACTCTTCTGCTAATGGCCAGGTGTCCTTTCTAGAACCTGCCATTTCTGTGAAATGTTTGCCTTTTCCTTGAATAGGCAGACCTTTGGCTTGGTCTGCTAACTGGGTCTGCAGACAGTTCTTGCTCTGAGAGGAGGCTTGGTCCTGCAGCTCACATGGAGGTCAGTCCTAGCTTGGGAAATTAGGGCCAGTAGAGAAAATGAATAAAGTCTGAAAGGAAGTCTCAGATGGCCTCTTTCCAACTGAGAGAGAACCAGAAGCGATCAGGAAAGCCCTTACAACTTGTTGTCTGAGATTAGGTTCAGGGACAATGATTATTAGCATCATGTTCATGATCAGGTACTCTGAAGTAAACACTAGACTTTCTCACTTTCTATCCACACCAGCTTACATGACCATCAGACAGCCCAACAGACCTTATCCCTGCTAAAAATAGCCTCTCAGCACATCCGCCACTGAAAGGTGCCTATGAATAGCAACAAACCACCCAGGTTTTGGACAGCAGCCCTGCCAGTTGAAAGAGCTTGCCTAGACTTCTCCTGGCCATCACGTACACAGGCAGCCACATCCATGTCACCCGCTCACTCTTCTTGGGGGCACAGCCAGCCTCAGAGACTTGCTGGACAGGAAATGCCACTTCCCTAAGTGGGCCAGTGCCCTTCCTGGTCAAAATTTCCTTAAACTTGACCCTCAGAAAACCTACTGCTGTTTAACCTTTGTATGAGATGATACACGAGATGAGGATTGGGAGAGCACAGGAGGGGTCTCCTGGTGGCTGGAAAAAGTCTTGGTTTGAGTGTGCACTCATATATTCAGTCTCCTGCTGTGTGCTTAGGGGTCGAGCATCATGTGCTTCTTACAGCCCAGTTGATTTGTGTACTCACTGTCCCTAAGACACAGCTTACACTGAACAGGAAGTTTTTACAAACTGATTCCCTTTCAATGTGTGATATACTCAAAAAAAAAATTTTTTTTTAGACTTTTCTGTTGTCTCATTAAAGCAGTCTGATTGGTGCCAACCACAAGAACTTCATTATCCTTCAGAGTCTTAGTCCCAACTGGAATACTCTGTCATCTTGGGTCCCAGTTCTTGGGCTCCATTGATACCACAAGCATCAAGCTACGGGGCACTGGCTTGAAGGGTGGGACTCTGTGCTGGGATGGGGCAGAGGGGAAGTGGAGACTTCTTAAAATAGCTCTTGTGCACCCACATATTTGTTTTAAAGTCATTTCCAGTGCTGGCCCCAAGATACAGAAAACCAAGAGGCTTTGCAGAGGATGGCAATGTAGATTTCTAAAAGAATGATAGTCTCTCTCTCTCTCTCTCTCTCTCTCTCTCTCTCTCTCTCTCTCTCTCTCTCACACACACACACACACACACACACACACACACACACACACACAAATTTCCTCTTCATTTTTTGATAATCACCATTCGGGGCTCCCTTTATGCCCTCTTGCTTATATTTTACAGATTAAGTTTATTTGAGTTGGGCCAGATGCTGTGGGACTTGAGAAAAGTGTCTGCTCCTTTCTAAGCCCGTGATAAAGAAACTGTAACAGGGTCAGGAAATCCGGCAGGAGTATTACAAGTACCTGATCGCTCATCTCACACGGTTCCTGCACATTCTTTCATCCCTTTCTCATCAATGCCAACCCCAAGCTCATGTCAGCCTGGCCTGTGAGCTCTGCCACAGGGAAAAGAAGGGAAGGGAGTCTGCAACTGCTGTGTCACTTGCTTTAAAGAGATGCAGAAATCTGTTCTGGCATTATTTCCTTAGCTATTCCTCAGTCTACCTGGTATGTGGTAGATGAGGTCCCAGATGAGGCCTTACACGCACTCGGAGAAACAGTCTTGTGAGGTGGCCTAACAGGAAGGTGTGTGTCACCTGTGTCCTTGCATCCCTCCACCTTGGGTGGCTCACATTACAACTGGAAAAGGAAGGTAAGGGTCTCTTTCTACAGTTTGTTCTTGTGCTCAAGTGCTATTTCCCAGCTCAACTCTAGATGTCAAGACAATTTCTTCTGAGTATTTTCATAGTATTAGCCCATGTAAGCACTGCAGTCATTCTAGAAACGGCCATGACTTCTCATTTTTAAGAAGATGCAACCTGAGATGTCTCAGAAGAGCAGGTAGGTCAGAGCTAGTGATAGCTGGGTGAACATCTACCCCTGTGTGACACAGCCAGACATGTACTGTAGATGTCATTGGAACAGACGTAAGAACCAGAACCAGTGTAGGACAAGATGATCCTTTATGTCTTTTTGGAGGTCCTTCCCCTCCAACTTTCTGCTTAGTGACTTAGTCTTCAAAATAAATTCTTCTAATTGTTCTTTATACCTGAGCTTAGAAGCAAAAGAAGATATAAATGAGCCAATTGACATAAAGGACAGTTGTCAAAATGGGAAAAGAGATAAATAAAGAGACCATGAGACCTTTGAGCACTGAAGAAAGGCGAAGTTTAATTGCATATCAGCATAACTACGCCTCACTTGGCAAGTGCTAACAGGCCGCAGCACAAATTCCTCATTAGAGTTACAAATGACAGCAGATGTGCAAAGTGACCAGACACATGTGTTTCTCTAACATGTGTTTGCACACATAAACACACACAGACATACAAATAAGAAGTACATTTAATTCCTCTTCAAAAGTGAGCTGAGAATGGTCATCAGTTACTTCGGAATTGTACAGCACTTTAAAGTTTACATTCTGACCTCTTTGGTCCTCAGGACAGCCCAGTGAGGTAGACAGCACGGGAATTATGATTAATCCCATTTTGTAGATAAGGAAACTGAGACTCAGGGTGGCCTACATTTCCTTGGCTGGGCAATGCAGAGCTGGGCTGAGACTCAGGTCAGGCCCAGGGCTCTTTCACAGCCAGCTTTCTGCTGAGATCTGAAGCAGATAGAAAGACCATGGTTCAGCGTTGGGAAGGAGGGGATTATTTTCCTCAAGCATATCTGATCAGCAATGGTTAACCCTAATCCTAATGTCACCCTCCAAGCAGCTGAAATGGAAACTTTGCTAGGTCACTCGTGTCTGCCCCTACCATAAAAACTACATCTTTTCCACTCTACCCTGCTTTAAGTGACATTGGCCTCCGAAAGGACGCTGGTTACATCTCTCCAGCTACAGTCTTATTTCCAGGACATCTTTTTAAAAGTCCCTAAACTTACAATCCTATTCCACAGAAATGAAAATGAGTTCCATTCATTGATTTCCTGCATCTGTGGACATTAGCCTGGATAAAAATAGTATGTCATCTTTGATGCCATCTCAACCATAGTAAAGGTGATAAATTTTGCAAGTTTGCAAATTTTAAAAGAAACATTTAAAATTAAAGATCTTTTTATAGGGGAATAACTATATATTGAAACAAAAAGCCAAATAAAATTATTTTTTAGAAATATGGAAGTTGACAGTTTTAGGAGGGCCTACTTTATTGCATTACTCTTCTGGTAAGACACAATCACTGGTGGCCTACAGTCCTCTCTCACAAGAGAAGACAGGACGGCCCCTGGTCACATTGATTTAGAGTGGGTTTTTCTCTTCTGAATGACCCAGCCTTTATGAGTTTCATCTGTTTATATGTAGGACTTTGAGATGCTCTGATATACAGACAGTAAAGGAGACTCTGTGTTAGTCACTCTAAAATATTGTCATGCATTTTAAAATTCCCCCTTTAAATTCCTCTGGGGAAATTGCTGGAGCAAAGCAATAACATTATACTTCAAGCCTGAAACTAGTCTTAGCTAGGCATCACCCTGAAGTCCTCAGGTTAACTCCACCCACAGGACAAAACGTGCTCACGTGAAAGCCTGAAACTGGGTTGATTTCCTGTTAGTCTGCAGCACACAGGCTCACTACTTGACCTTTAGAAGATGACCTCCCAAGGTCTCTTAGAAATGTGTCTCATAAAGTAGGCTGTTGGCAGACACAGACAAGGAGTTCATGTGTTATGCCCCACGAATACATATAAAGCTTCAAAGAATCAGCACTTCAAGAATTATGATGCTCTGGTAAATTTTAAACACGACCAAGTTGAGGCATTTTGTTTTTAAATATGCATCCCTACCTTGGCTAACCCACAAGCCTCTTTAGCTCTAAAAAGCCAAAGAAAATCTGAGCAAAGGAATGGCAGTGCCCACAAATGACCACAGGTGGCGCTCCAGAGCTTCGTCGCTGGCTGAGGAAAAGCTGCACTTCAACAGGTGAAGAGAATTAGAAATCACTCTTTTCTTTAATAAAAACAGCTGTAGTGGCTTCTGAAATATAACATTGTAGAAGCAAACTCCCAAGGAAAGTGAACTCAAAGCCATCCCCTGAAGGGGTGATGGGATGGCCTGGGGATGGGGCGGGGCTGGAGCAGGTGTACTCCTTCCCTGTAGTGATTTGCATGAAACTAGTACACTGTGGTGCTCTCAGGAATGCTAGCCTTTACTTTTTCTCTGTAAGATCGTGCAGTGCTTGGTGTTAGTAACAAATTATTTCAAACGTTCAGCTCCTGAACACAGAGAAGTATGTCACAATGTGTGCACAGTTTAGGATTCAACAGCGCATGCTTTCATCATGCATCAGTATGCATCAACCTCTTATTTGAAACTGATGAGAACAGACAAGCAACTCAGAAAATAAATAAATAAAAAGGAAAAAGCATTCCTAAGTGACCTTTGGTGGGGGGTCTTAGTGCTACACTGTTGGCTAAAATAAATGAGTGAAAATAGTTTTGGAGTGAGGTTCATATAATATTTTTTTTTTACTTAGCTTATATTTCTTTATGTAGTTATGTACATGGATGACCCTTACTGTGCAGAAAATGTACCTTCTCTAGTTCTGTGGTACATTACCAACACTAGCTCTTCTACTGGGCCTTTGCAATGCATTAGGTAGCTGTTAGCTCTATCACACAATTAAAATGCAAAGGAAGAGGGGAAATTGTGAGGCAGACCAATCTTCATGGTCAGGGTCAGCATCAATAAGCATCATGCCTCTAAGAGAAAAAGCTAGGTGTGCTAGGCTCAAGATAACAACAGTCTCTCTTCCTCCTGTCAAAGCGGTTGTCTCCCTGAGAATAGGAGAGGACAGTAGACAAGGAGAGCCCGACTTCTTGAATAACTGACCATTGTGTGGCTCATGGGGTCACTACCTGCATTTGGTTTTTTGCTCTAAGAGCCGTGGGGTGATCATCTCCCATGCACTAGAATACTCTTACTCTGAATGACTTTCAAAGCCATTTTAAACAAAGAAGGCTGAAATAGAAGACTGTCTACAATAGTCAGAAGAAGACCCCACAACATGTTTTTTAAAGTATAGCCAATGTTCATAATGAGCCCAAATAAGTTTGTGTACATGAGAAAAATTGTCTAGAGCACTAAAGGGGGGGAAAGAAAATATGTGGAATCAGGTACAAAGATGATTTTTAAGCTTCCATTTTTGCTTAGTGAAAGTCATCATTCTCTGCAACATTTGGTGGCCTTATTATCACATCCTACAGTTTTGCCAGTTAACTGTCATGGGCATGCACCTTACTGCAGCCTCCACAGCTGTCTGAGGGCCAACCTCTCAATGAAGTCCCCAATCATGCCTGTGGGACACTGCTTATTTCTAAGTAAGGAAATGCTAACAAATCCACATGGTTTTTAATGGTTTATTTCCTGTCCCATTGCCTAAAGGCTAGAAGGCTTTTTTCAGAGCACACCACTCCTCCCATGCATGTAGAATGCACTGAGAACCATGCACATGCTGCATACTGAAACTGCTTTAGTACTGGGCCTAGAGAGGAAGCTTCAGCCTGCTTGTGATGCTTGGCATAAAGGAAATGGAATAGAAGCAATTAAGTCCTAGAAGGTTGGTGAAGGTGTGCCCAGGCTACTAAATGCCAAAGAAATATTATAAGTCTTCTCTGTGGGACTTTGCCCCCAAGTTCTAATAGAACATGGGACAGGGGAAATTTACCTTCCTTCCACTTCCTTATAATGGTTACCAGCATCTCCTACATACCATCCTTCATACAATTGTACCACCAGCCTCACTAAGCTTTGTGGTTTACACCTTCCCACCCAAGGCTGGAGCATCAGTCATTGACCCATGCAGCTGGGCTTCACTCTGGCTGGAGACAGGATGGCAGTCTGGTTCCATCTTCATTGGTGAACAGAGGCAGGTGATATCTCTCTGGATCCCCACTGTGCCATGTGTGACCCACTTTACATGAAATCCCCATGTTCTAAGGGACAAGGCCAGATCTTCAAGCAGGGAGTCGGGGTTCAATTTTGAGTGACAGATCATACAGTGTCTCTTCATCTATGATGAGGGCTTTGTCAAGCAGGTACTGTATGACCTGAAAAGAGAGAGAGAGAGAGAGACCAGATGATGTTTCTCTCAGAATATCAACTGTACATTTTCTGAATGAATCTGATGCAATCCAGCATTTTCCCTGAGACATTGGGCATTTTTGTAAAACAGAAACTAATGAATGTATTGTTATTCTAAAAGTAATCCTCTCCTAGCTTCTAGCCCTAGCCAGCACTGAGGGCCATTTCATTTAGTGTATGTGATCTCAGATGTGTCACTGTGCACTTATATGCATTTTCACATACTTAGGATACTGAGCTTAACCTTATGGTGATAAAGAGAATCATATCAACTATCAAGGTTTACTTTCCTCTCTGAAACACAGGCACATGGCACTCTCACCTATCAGTGGCTTTAATCATCACACATTGATACATGTAGAGTTGTGGTCAGTATTTTACAACCCATGGTCAGGGTGAAATCCTTGTCAGCTTGCTTCCTGGTGCTCATGTGTGCATGTTCTGATGACAGATACCAGGAAGAAGGGTAAACAAAACAAGCACATGGAGTACTTCCAGGAAAACATGTCCTCCTTATTAAAGAATAATGCTTGTAAGTCATATGAGTATACTCCTGAAAAACACATACACTCTCAGTTCTAGGCTCATTTCTGTCGCTATCGTAAACACCACGACCAAAAGCAACTTTGGGAGCAAAGGATTCATTTCATCTTTATAGTCCATCATTGAAAGAAGAAAGTGAAGGAAGAAATGGGATGAAGTTTCTGGAAACAGAAGGAAGGGAGTCGGATCCCAAGAAACATGAATAAAGCTTGATGAACTGATATTTTCAGTTTCCCTTTTCCTGGTCAGACTTGTGAATCATTTCTAGCTTAGGCCCTTACCGTAAGTCAGCCTTTGGTATTATTGCTCAGCTGTGCAGATTTATGGCCTACTAATTCCCACATCTGTCTTTTTAAGTTCTCACTAGCACACAGTGTTACCTTTGGCTGCTGCTCTATGCGGTAAGCAGTCTGCTGGAACTGACGTATCTCTCGAATAATGTGTGATATCTAACAGGGGGGAAAAAAGAGCAATTCAGAAGCATCCCTCTGCATTGCAGTGCATTCTGCCATGGTGACATCACTGAGTCATGCCCTTCATGGGGTATGAGGAACTTTGCCAGATCACTCCCTATACCTTCAAGGAGCCAAGGGTGAAGCCAACAAAAAGGTCTCAAATTCATGATCCACTGATGCTGGATGGCCTCAGGGTGGCTGCAGCAACAGGGGCAGGGAGATGCTCTGGGTGTTTCTTCTCATGGGTTTCTAGCCTCTAATTTGGTGTTCATAATATGGATGTTTAGCAAGGAGACATGTGCATTTGCCTGCTGGTCAGTCTTAGAAAATCATTTTTGAAGCTTTATTCCCCACATCCTGGACCCAGACTTTAAGAGGTCATTGCAAAAAATCATTTTAAGTTGACTTACAACAGGTGTCTCCACCCTCTTTTCTACCTCAAGATTTAAAAGCGAACACCACCCACATTACCTAGCCTTTTCTCACTAAGCCATGAAGTCACCAACACAGCCAGTCACAAAATAATCACCTACCATTCGCATTTTGGAGAAATTGACAAGGCCTTCCTCCGTAAAGTTCGGGGTTCCTTCTTCAATGAAGGCCAGGTCTGTCAAGTACATCCCCAGGTAGGGGACAGCAGGGGGATTGCAGCTGCAAGGCCAGGAAGAGTGGTTCTTATTCCTGCACACACACAGGTAGAACTTGCACCATAAGAAACACACTGTCCATTTAGCTAGTTTGGAAACTCTTTAGAAGACTTGCATTTAATAGCTATCACAGCTACACACTGAAGCCAGGAAAAGAGAGTGTTGTGAGATATTCACACAGTATGTGAAGATGTATTGCTGTGGTTTGTGTAATAGAAAGTTGAATGGCAAATATCTAGGCAGGAGAGGATGGACAAGATTTCCAGGGAGGAGGAGGAGAAGGAGGAATCTAGGTGCAGTGCAAGGGAGACGTGCCTACTGAGGAGAGGGAATGGAGCCACATGGCATAATGTAGATTAAAATTATATGTTAACTGAGTTATAAGAGTTAGTTGTGGACAGACCTAAGCTAAAGGCCAAGCTTTCATAATTGATAATGTCTCCATGTCATAATTTGCAGCCTGGTGGTCCCGACAAGGAAATGCAACCACAAGAGACACTGTTCAAGCAAACTTCTTTGTTTTCTTAGGGAGGCCTGGAGCTAAGGATATGACTTCTGGTGCAGAGAAAACAGAGTTCAAATCCCAGTTTGACCAGCAGTTGCTCAGGGATACTGAGCAGGATGCTCCCTGGTCCACACTTTCCTCACTGGTGATGGAGACAGAAAAGCTGACCTCTGAAGTTTATTGTAAGGCTTAAGAAATACATGTGAAGCTCCTAACATCTAATGTATAAATAGTTAGCAAGTACTTACTATGCTATTATTGCTTTTACTGCTATGATAGCAACATATAGATAACTGTGACTAATCTTTTACTAGTGCGACACAAGACAAATGCTCTCCAGAGTGAAGCCAGGTTCAAGTGTTAACCCACTGAAAACCAATGGTAAATAGAGTTCTTATTCTCTCCACTCCCCGTGTGTGTGTGTGTGTGTGTGTGTGTGTGTGTGTGTGTGTGTGTGTGTAAAAATGATGAAGATATAAAAGATCAGAAGTAAACGCAGTAATAACAGTAATCAACTGCTTCTGGAATATTTACATTAAAAGGTCACAATTGATCATTGTGTTTAAATGAAGAAATACTACATAAGCAAATTTATTCTAAGAGGGATTTGACTTATGGTGATATTTTCCTATTTGGAATACACTGCATAGATCTCTAACATACTTACTAGATGCACAGTATCCATAAGATGCTCACTATGTGTCACCATCTGTACATACCATGGTACATCCATAATATGCTCACTATATGCACAGTGTCCTTACACACCATGGTACAGCCATAAGATGCTCACTTTATGCACAGAATTCCAAGTAAAAAGTAAAATCCCCAAACACTGCAATGATAGTAGCTCCTTCCTATTTCTTCTTTTCCAGCAGTGAGGGGAAAGAGGTGGATCACTATTTGCATGCCATGTAAATTATTTGATAATATCCTTGAATTGTGAAGCGCTTAATGATGAAGATAAACATACATACTTTTTAAGAGTTTCTCTGAGGTTTTTAAATCTCCCTTCGGATGAAACAGTCTTCTGAAGTTTGTCCATCAGAGCCTTTGTCTTAAAAGGAAAGAGACAACTTAGTCAAGAAAACAAATTTGTAATTTGATGAGAGTGAGTAGCTGCAGGGCACTTGGCAGGAGCTGATGCCATCAACGTTTAAAGGACAAAGGAAGGAGCACACTAAAGACGCGCTATATCCAGGCCCTCACCACAGGATGAGGAAACATGTAAAGACAAGAAAAAGTGCAGAGCAAAGAAGACTTAGGAACTTAATGCACACGTTGAATGAGCTCTTAAAGGGGTGCAGTCTCCTGAAAGGACCAACCTTGTTCTTTTGCTGAAGTGCTGGGAAGCTGACTTAGGATCTTGCATATGTTGGACAAGTGCTCCACCTCTGAGCTACATGGCCAGCCCTTGGTGATTTTTTTTTTTTTCAGTATGACCCTCCAAACCATCAAAACACAAATTTGGCTGCTTTGATGTAAACTAAATAATATTCTCCACTCCAATTTTTTTCTTTAGTGATCATGCTCATCAATATGCTAGAGAATTTTAATTCTAGACTCTACAAAGACCTAACACTGCTGTTGACAGTGGTCTGGAGTTTTGTTCCAATGGCAGTGTGGCCCTGGGGGATGGAGTGAGGACTTATTCCTGGTGGGTTACCCACACAGAGATCTTGGTGGGGTCTGATGTTCCAGGACCAAGTGTGAGAAGCCCTTGGCATGTCTAGGTTGAAGATCATGTAACCCTGAGTTGAGCTAGAGAAGAGTTATATAGTTTCCTATCAGTTTCCACACAATCCAAGTTGCCATCATCCCAATTCAAATTTCTGAGATCTCGGAAGGGCCCCTTTTCTGATCTGGAACTGGCCATGGTCCTAAGAAGCTTCAGAAGTACCATCTCCCAGAGAGTCACAGATCTCACCACAAGCCTTCTGGGCATCTTCCAGACTGATCTCAGACCTGCTGTGGGGAAGACAGTATTGCTAAAATTTTCAGAGGCAGACACCTCAGCGACCAGGCCCTTCTAACTGTGACTGGAGTGAGGTACTTGGACTACAGATACCACCACTCTAGTGAACAATCCAACCACCCATGCTACAGCCCCTGCCAGTGACCTATACATTGACTGAAACAATATAATCTATTTGATGTCATTACAGCTTGTACCACAAAACTTGAAACAGCAATTTTAATGTGATAACATAGTTATCATTATGCTGTATCCTCTCAAAGTCAAGAATACTGCTGAAGTCAGTTATAGAGAAGGCCTGGGGGTCCTGGCACAGTGCTTCAGTTTTAACCAACTAAAAAACAATTGCTCGCTTATTTCCTGACTGGGATCATGTGTATATGTATGTGTCAGGCTTCTGTAGTGAGAAGGGGTCTGTATAAGGGGATAGGAATCTTCATTACATCATTTTTATGGGTGTCTGTGAATCTATGGTTGACTTAAATGGAGTTTTTATTTACGAAATAACACCTTTTAAAGATATATGGCTTTTACTCACCATTCTAGGCTTTGTTGGCCGTATATTTCTAAGGATCCAAGTTCAGGTTCCCAGCACTACCCTTTTACAAAGGAATAGAGCAGGAGGGATGCTGTGAGGGCCCTACTCCCTGTCTACATGGAAAACCTCTCTAGAGAGACAAGTGAAATATAGAAGAAATGGTGAATTCACCTGAGGGTATCTTAAGCCATCAGGGTCAATAGTACAAAAACCTGAAGAAATGGTAGCAGGGTAAATTTATGCTCTTTTGGTCTCTCCCTGAGAGACAAGCATTGTGGGATACCCCTCTCCAATTTCATTGGGTACCTCAAGGTGCACAGCAAAGTCCAGCTAGAGGTTAGGCTAAGAGTGCATGGCACAGATCTCCTCCCAAGAGACATTAAGGAGTATGGAGAATCCTGGTAGATTCCCCAAGACTCTTTGTGAGGACCTAGGTAGTAATCCAATAATGAAGAGTTCATATGCCCTGTAGGATCTCCAAGGGCAAACTGTGGTATAGGTGAGACACACCCTAGGCTCAGAACATTAGCAGAGCCAATGGAGTGAGCAAGACAAGACTAGCCCAGCTCTCTTGGAACATTCATGGACTATTGCCCATCTTGCTCCAGGTAGGGTAAACCTACTGAAATTATCTGAGTGGAAATACCACTGAAATTATCTGAGTGTAAATAAACAGGCAAGCTAAATCTAATAGAAGAAAACCAACAATCACATGTCTACACGACTAAGTCCCCAGGCCAAAACTAGAAAGCTGCTTCAGAAAGACAAGAAATACTGAACATTACAGTCTGTAGTGGCTCCTAAGAGGCCTGGAGACCAGCCTAGCCTCAGCCAGTGCAAACTGGTGATAACTAGTGTCTTGAAGCAAGTGCTCCTAAGCACTTTGGAATAAGCCAACCTGGGGTTGGCCTGGGCCTTGATGTGGGTGGAGTCCAGATATAACATTCTAGACCAGCCAGAGACCACTGTCTGCACCTACAGATGCCAACAAACCAAAGGCTTTTCCTCTAGCTGGGGAGAGAGTCTGGGGAAAAATATTTTAAGGTTTTACCCTCCATAATAAAATTGAACTTGCTTGTTTCACAATGTTCCCAGAGGCGGAGATGTTGCTTCTGGGCCATCTTGGCCCCTCCCAAAGGGGAGATGCAGGACCCTGAGCATAAAGGCAACCCCAACTTTTGAGCCCAAGCCAGACACTGCCAACAGAGGTGTCTGGGGACAAAGGCTTTGGAGGAGAAGGGGGATGGGAAAAATCCATTGGGCAGTTGTGGGTTTGCTCGTTTGCCCTCCGGAAAGAATTCAGAAAACAAGTCATGATTGACAGCCACATTGTTTAAGGTTGTCCCCCCCAAATGTTTTAATGAGTGTTTTGGAGACACACAGGAGGGGAATTAATTAAGTGGTAAGAGCAGGGTAATTATCCACTGGCACCTTCCTTTGGCAACTGTACTGCTCATTTCAGCTAATGATTTCCTAATTGGCAGGATTCATCTTGACTCTCTCTCTCCACCTCTCAGTAGCAAGATGTGTCGCACATTGAAGCTCACCTGCTTGGACACCTTGGCCCAGGTTTTCTTCAGCCTGTAGATGGCACTTCTGTTTAAGGCTGCGGTTATCTCCAGTACACCATTGTAGTTGTGTAGACATCGGCAAATGTCCGCTACAGCAACCCACTTCTCAATGGCATTGGCTCGGGAGCTGATATCAGCATAATTCATTATCTGGGAGGCCACCAGGTTACTCATCTAAGACAATGAAAAAGACCGGAAAGCCGTCTAAGAGCCAGCACAATGCATCCAGGCCAACGGCCAAGTAGCCACGGGCACAGAAGAAAAGCAGATTATTAGGTAGCATAAAGCCCCAGTCCATCCTCAGACACCAGCTTCCAAAGAGACTGGAATCTGTAACAGCAACAGCAACAAATCACACACGTCTGTTCATCCTGAGAGCAGGGCGGAGGCTCTCAGGAACCCAGCTTGTTGGAGGAAAAGTGGACCTTTTTAGGTTAGCAGATTTGATGGAAGAATCCTTGCCAAGAAAGGAAATGAAACGGGATGACCTAACTACCCAGGAAAGGATATATTGAGACCAGGGTGTCACTCCCTGGGGACACATATTTCCCTCCACTGTACTTAGATAACATACTCTGGGAGACTTCAGTTTTCACAGAGAAAAACCACGGGTTTCCATTAATCTGAATTCTTGTGTTTTTTGGTTGTGGGCCTTTAATGGCTGAGCCATCTCTCCAATTGAATTGTAAATTGGTCATCTCTCAAGTAAGAAAATCACTTAGCATAGGAAAAGAAAAGCACACTTTCTTATAAAATTTCACTGGCAAAACACATAATCTTTAAAGCCAAGAACTGTAATTCTACTAACAAGCAGGTCAACTTTCAAAATATAGAAAAGGGCGAAATATAATCATTATAAAGGGGTGTGGGGCAGGTGTGATTTTTTTGTATACACTCATTAAATCTGATGAGCACCCCACTCATAAGACACATAAGCTCTTACAAACCTTTGAGTGTCACTTAGAAGGTCACTAAGACACATACTAAGTTTAGTCACTTCAACTTTAATGTGGAGAATGACATGGAATCCAGTTTGTTAGGAAAAGGTGATGCTGCTGACCAATAATTTTGATAAGGACATTACATTTGTCTTAGGTGCTAGAAACAGAAGGAGAAAGAACTCTCTGTCACTGACTGGGGCAGTTTGGATGATGAATGTTTGCCATAGTCAATGGCCTGGTCCCTAGAATGGTACTATTGGAAAATGCCATGTTGGTCCTTAGACCAGAGAGACATGCTGAAGGGGATTGTGGTAACTACACCACTTTCTCTTCTGCTCCTTTGCTTCCTGTCTGTGATCTGAGCAGTTTTCTCTTCTAGTAAACCTTTCCTTCTCTATAAATCAATCATCTTAGGCATTTCATCATAAGGGAAAGCTGACTAGATGCTGCCCTTAAGGTATTATGAACTCAGCTAAGGATGAGGAGCAGAGGGAAATATGTAAATACATACAAAGCATATGATGAAATGCCAAGCTATATCTGGTCTCAGGCTGGAGAGATGGCTCAGTGGATAAAGAACTGGTTGTTGTGAGCATGAGGTCCTGAGTTTACATTCTCAGCACTCAGCTGGGCATGGCAGGATGCACTTGTAACTCTAGTGCTGGAGGAAGACAGGCAGATCCAGGAGCTCACTACCTGGCCAGTGTAGCCACCCCACTGCCTTGACCCCATGCTGCATAAGGTGTCAATCTAATTATGGTACTCCCTGATAAAAAAAGGATCTGTACTTTTCTTCATCTTTAGGATGCAGCACAGTTGTTTAGCTGTTCAACTGAGCATGTAGGGGCCCTAACTATCTGTCATCCTTTTCTCTAGAGGTTCCTGTCTCCTCATCAGGATATGAGGTCCCGGCTCGCCTGGACCCCTATACCTGTGCTCTTCTGCTGAGACAGGAAGTAGTGAGTAGGGGACAGGAAGGAAGTACGGGTGACTTGTAGATTCCATAGCTGGCTGAAGACATGGTGATGCCAGTACCCGCATCAGAAGCGACAGGAGCAGGCTCAGCATTGCTACTGGATTGTTTAGAGCACAAGGCTATCCTAGTGTGGGAGATGTATGGGTCTGGAGCCTGGGCTTGAATCTTCTGTTGGAGTGCCCATTTGTAGTTCATTCCATACATTAGACCTTCACTTAGCATCTGTGTATTCTGAGTGAACTCTGTACTGCTGTTTCGGAACCATGGTTTTAGATCACCTTCTGGCTTGTCAGTGCAGTTCCTTTGCTCATAGTAGCATCATCCCTGTTCCTTGTACTACACTGCACTGAATCTGGACAGGAAACTTCTTTATCCTGGCTAGCCTCAAAGCCACCTCCATGGTTGTAACTTTTCTTCCACATGACTAAGTCTATTACAACAAAACCAATGAAGACCTGAATATAAAATAGATTCATCTTACTGCTGAAGTGTGACAGTGGTTACCACTGTGTTACAGCTTGTGCTCTAAAGTCCTGTCCAAGGACAGCCTGTAACTTAGGAAGTCACACTGATACAATCTTATTGCCACCACCAGGGGTCAGTACACACACTACTCATTCAGTCTGTATATGAGTTTATAGTGATTATGATAAAAAACAACAACATATTATACATGATTGAGTACCCAGAGGACCTGAGAATCACCAAAATGGGGCCTCTTATGTCTTGAAATCATCCCCTCCCTTGAGAACGTGAGGAGATTGAAGCTTTCCCTTACTATTCAATCAGTTCTGTTTAAATAGTGGGGACAGAGTCTATTATTTCTGTTCTGGGGATCAAACCCAGGGTTTTATGCATCCTTAGACAGACAAGTTCTCCTCCATTGAGCTACATCCACAGTCCCAGAGTTGCTTTATTCTAGAGAAGTCTAAACCCCACAGCACCCACCCTTCCTTATGCACCCAGAGCTCTCTGTCAGCTACTCACTTCATTGAAGTGCTGGCTGGTTTTCATGATGTAAGGTGTCCTTTCATTTTTATCCAGCTTCATCCAGCCCTGCCCAAGAAACTCTCTGAAAGTTGAAAATAAAAGAAAAAAACAGAGAAATCTGTAAGAAATGGTGGCAAGACCCTGCGCAGTTATGCATATTAGATGGGCACATTTAACTTTACAATCATGAAATATTATCTCCCCAGTCCCCATTTTTACTGATCACCTCTAAAAAGTCATAGCTCAAGCCCAACATCCCATCGCTTACTGCCAAAATGAAAAAGGTGTTTTAGTCTTTAGTGTGTGGAATTATGTTTCAACAAAAACTTCTCTGATAGTGAGAGATCAAAGTGGGAACTAACATTGCAGCCAAGGTGGCCATTTTCTCTGGGCTGATTGCTCTGAATGCGTCTTTTGAGACTCCAGATGATCTACTCTGACCCAAAACTTCTCATTAGAGCCCAATTCTTCCTTCTACTCTGCTTTTCTCTGGAGAATGGACGTTTTCAAAGTCGGGGAGCTGACCTTGTGGGAGGAGTGTCCTCTAATGTCCCCCCAATCAGTCCTGTCGGTCATGAGCAGGTCACTAGACCTCAGTACTCATGGGGCAATTGAGATACATGAAGGGAAATATTTTGGGTGAGCATTTAGACAGCACGTGAAATGAAACCATTCTAATGCAGAATTAGACTTAGAGCTACTACAGAATGCTGGCTGAGTCCTCCTGCAGGGTTTATTGACCCTTGCTACTGTTGGTGCTGCTGTTGGCTCCTTTTGGGCAGGTAGGCATAGAAGTGTGGACACAGTTCCACAGCTGGGATAACCAGTAGATGTTTTGGGCATACAGGGCACAGGGAGAAATGGGAACCCCAGGAAGATTCTACAGCAAGAGTCACCACTAAGTTCTCTCTTGGCTCTTTCTCCTCTTGGAGAGAAGACAAGGGCCGGCCTTCAAAGCTCTAGGTGGTAGTGAGAGGGCAGGGGTGGAAGGAATATTGTGTCTCCTAACCTAAGTCTTCAAAATGTCACTTGGTTTATTTGAATGGCCAGTGAGCAAGATTCCTATTTCAACTCTGTTCTATGTGTATGGATAAGTCTGCAAATGCAGGGAAGCCAGGAAGAAGGGAAGATGAAATACAAGTCTACTTGGGTGTTCCTGGGTTCTTCCCCCATGCTTCTCTGACATCACTACAGGTCTAACTGTCTTGCCTATCTGTTCTGACCTCACTCCTCCATAACCAGGGATGTCCAATGTATGACAAGGATCCCATTCCTGTGTCTTTCCCAGTCCCCCCATTACCCTCAGTGTGGTTACCAGTTCATGGATACTGTGTGCTAAGAGTTGCCATTTGTCTAAACAAAGATATGTTTAAGGATCTTCCAAGTCAGTGTGATTGCTGGAGGCATTGTATACAGGAGAAAATGAAGAAGAAGTACAAGCAGGCCCCAGCCTCTGAGCCCAGCAGAATGTGCTAGCTTGCAGGAGTGAAGACCTGTAGCTGACATTATAGCATTAACTGTGGGTCACGGCCTCTCGGAGTGAAGCTTTGGGTCCCTGCAAACTGTTTGGGGTTCTCAGGAAAATACAGTTTTATAGACCCCACCAAACCTACTAAAATCAGAAGTTCACAGGAATGTTATCTCTGAGAGTACATTTTCTATAAGATTCCCATATGATGTTAGATATACTCAGGGTTAAGAACCATCTTTGTAGCTGTAACTCGAAGATGAGAAAATACAGAGAAATACCCACTCTTGGTATAGAAGAAACACAAAACCAAGACCATCTCTCAATGATCTCCAAGTCAATGTTCCCCACATGAATTGGGACCAAGAGACACTGACAAATGTTAAAGATGGAAACCCAATATTGCTGAGCATGGGTGAGTGCATGCGCACATCTGCCTGCCTTAGCTGTAACGGCAGCTTCTAGGCCATTACTTCCTGCCAGAGGACAGGACACTCACTCGTAGGGGATGCTTCTGAAGACAATGTGGTCCAGGAGAGTGATCTGTTCGGCCAGCTCCATGGCTGACAGTGTCTCAAAGCACTCGGCCTTTGGACAGTCTGTCTGCAAGAGATGATGGAGTAAGACAGTGCATCTGTAGAGCATAAAGTCCTTCACTAGAGTCTAGGTCTGAAAGGAAATGCAGCAAATTCCAAACTATAAAAGCCAATATTAGCATCACCAACCAGCTGCTAGATCCTGTGTTGAACGAGTCCTTTCTCATACAGCTCCATAGACAGACACATCAACCATGGAGTTGGTCACATGAGTTTGCTCACCTTAAGGATCCTGTGGTTGAACTTACCATTTGAATTATATCCTCTAATTTTAGGTGGATTTCATCTTGATCATCTTGTGAAAGAGCCCTATAAGAAAATGCATAAAACATTTTCCATGAATAAGAGAAAATGGACACGCCAGGAAGCTACAGCATGAGGTTCTTTTTCTCTTGTTTGGGAAGTGTGAGGGTTCAGGTGTGTGAGGCTGTGAGGTCCAACAGACTGATGTGCTCTACACATTCAAAATAGAAAAAGCACATGTGCTGGAGTGATGGCTTAGAAGAGCTAGCTCAATACATGCGATCCAAGGTTGTAAATAAAACGGCAACTATCACAGTGAACCTGAGAATTGCTGGGGTCTGCTCCCAGAAGATCCATTCAGGGCAGCGCTCTGGAAATCTCCATTAACATCTTATCTGTGAGCTGTAGCTATAGACCTGCCATCCACTCATGTTCTTTTAGCCCCTCCCACTCATGCTTTTCTAACCCCTCCCCTTCCTGCTCCTCCAGCCCCTCCCACTCCTGCTCCTCTAGCCCCCCATTTCTGCTCCTCCAGCCCCGCCCACTCCTGCTCATCCAGCCCCTCCTAGTCCTGCTCCTCTAGCCCCTCCCACTCCTGCTCCTCTAGCCCCTCCCACTCCTGCTTCTCCAGCCCCTCCCACTCCTGTTCCTCTAACTCCCTGTCCACATTGTCCACCAAAGCTGAGACACCTGGTGCACCCTATTCTAAGCTTGTGGGCAAAACTCGGAAGAACTTAGAGCAGGAACAACTAGGTAATCATCTTGTTTTTTGAGTGTATATCCCAAACCCATTTTATTCAGCTTTTGAAGGGTTAATCTTTCAGTCTTTAGATGAATGAATGATACAAAGAGTTAATTAATATCCAAGACACCATTTTCAAGTAGGAAGATGTTTTATATATTCTACAGAAATCCTGAGTGAGTGGGAATTCCATTTTATTATACCTTGCTATCTCGGTCAAGGATTCTAAGTGTTTAGCACACACTGATCCTTACAATATTTAAGCAGTTCCAAGTTGGATAGCCTGTCCCAGGGGAGGGCTAAGTTCAGATTTCTTTGTTTGTTTATTGCTGAGCAGGATAATTAAAAGTATAGAAATTGTTAATGACTCTGGTGGAAGCAGGTAGACTAACTGCAGATCTCTCTAACCCTCCTATCTTCCACATCTAGTCCCCCATCCCATCCTCCGCTGTGTAGCAGACCTCCTGAAGCAGCCTCCATGCCCAGTGGATCAGTCTCACAGATCTTCCCCTATAGCCTTCCCCTCACTCATCCTGTTATATCAACCCCCAAATCCAGCAGGCATCCCCTGGGAACCCACCAGCTAAGCCTGCCAAAGAAGCAAGTAGGCCAGCAGAGCAGGTAGGCTTCAGACCTTCCCTCTCCCCCTCCCCTCCATATTCAGTCCCCCATCCCAGCTCCGTAACAGACAACCTGTTATGATCTCTATTCAGTCTTTGCCTGTATCCCCAAGGGACTAAGCAGATCTGGGTGGGACACCTGCTTCCCTCCATCTTGTGGAAAAACCCTCAGGCCTCTCACGAGCCCATTCCTATTCCTCGGTATCAGCTCCCAATACCTAGAATCAAATCTTAAGTGGAAACCCCAGTAGCCACACCTATCAGAATCCTTAAAGAATGTCTATCAGGCAACATACAGTTACTACACTCTCCTAAGGACCAGAGGGGAAACAGAAATCAAGGAACAAGACACCCATCCAACAAAAACAAGACCAGGTATCAGTACCTAGAATCGCAGTCTTCCTATACCCAGATGCCTAGTTCCCAATGTAAAAACGCAATCAGTAACAGCCAGGACATTATGTCTTCACTAGAGCCCAGCAGCCATACCACAGTAAGCCATAAGTCCTGAAACACAGGGAATCACAGCACAAAGACCTAAAGAGCCTTTATGGATATGATAGAGGTTTTAAAATAGGAAATGAAAGAAAAATCCCTTAAAGATCAGTGTCTAGCCCAAATGTCACACAATGGGAGCAGATGCAGTCCAGCTGATCCAGCCATGGCCATCTGGAAAGAGAAAAGTCTAAGATCCAGGAGTTGCTCAGTCCCCAAGGCTGGACATCTTGACTGGTCTTCAGTATATGCTGGAATCCTGGAGAAGTGGGACCAACGCCAGTGAAGAAATGAATGTACTATCAAGTCAAGGGCAAGCAGGCAAAGAGCAAAAGCTGTCCTCCTCCATGTCCCTTTGTGGATTCAAGTAGGAGATGTGGCCCACATTAAAGGTGTGCCTTTCTGCCTCACAATCAAAGGTGTGTGCCCTCCTACCTTAAAGGTCAGACTAGAAGTGGATTCATCCACTTCAAATCAGCAAAAATAATTTTTCAAGGTGTGCTCTCCATTTCTGTATTGTAGATCATTCCAAATACAGTCAAGCTGGCAACCAAAAAATGCTATCAGAAGGGGTACGTGTACCTGTGAGTGCAGGGGCCTGCAGAGGTCAGAGGAGTGTGTTGGATCTGGAGTTCCAGGTTGCCATGAACCACGTGGAGTACACATTTGGGTCTTAACTACTGAGCCATCTCTTTAGACATACCTTTTTGCTTTATTATATTAATGCATATAGGCTTAAGCATATGCTTTGTATTTATATTTTTATATTATATTTTACTGATAAATATATATATGCATATATATATATATATATAATGTGTTAAAATTTATCCCCCACAATATTTCCCATTCCTTATCAGATGTGGAGGCCTCTGGCCTCTGGTCCAGTCCCCCACTAAAGCAAGGTTTGCTTTTCACCTCCCAACTCCTGGCTTCTGGTTTTGGTGAACATGCAGGATCCTTCCCATCACATCAATCATCAGGATAATTAATTGAATGATGTGCATTTAATATGATATGCCGATATACTTAGAAGGAAAGAGTGAGGTTACATTCTATCAATGGAAAATTCTTACTTCAACTATAGAAATAAAAGATTGTCTACATACAGAGCTAGGAGCCATTGTTTTCTGCTCTGACATTGGTCCCCACTTTCTCTGTGTAGGAAAGGTGGCAAGAAAGTCCCAAGAAAGTGGAGAATCCCGCACAGTCCCAGAGGTTTCATTCAAGCCACATCACCCTGATAGCAAGAACTGTTTTTCCCAATAGTTCCCAGAGCATCTAAGAAGAATAGCAGTCACTGTAATATGTGTAACTATGGCACAGGCCTTATCGCACAGGCATTCTGTTAACCTCTTTCTGCCATATTAAATCATAAAGTACTCACAGCAGCCCGAGTGATAAATGAGAAAACTAAAGTTCAGATTGGTTAAGAGCCTTGAAGGTTATCAGTGATTAAAGACAGGATTGGACCCCATGGCAACCTGCAAAGGTTAGAATGGGTCTCTGTCCAGTGGTATTGTCCCAAGTTATTCACCAACATATCTACTCCTCACCATCTTAGTGTTTTTATGGGTTGGATCATTAATCAACAAAGAGAATTCACATCCTCATAAGTAATAAAAACATGGGAAGGTAAATATGGCTTACTACATACCAACTCCAATTAACTGGTTTCTCAGGCCCCCTCTTGCAATAGGCAGAAACCTCTACCTGGCAGACAGTCTTGAGGCATTCTCAGCATAAAGGCCTCCTATTGGCCAGTCCTGACAGCTTTTTCCTAATGTGAACATCAGCATTTCCCTGGCAGTCATTTTCCCAAGTCCCTAGGGACATGGAGTTTCCAAATGCAGCTTTACAATGTCAATGGTTTTAAATACAAAGAGCCTGACAAACTATGTGACAGGAAAATAAGTAACAATAACTACTGGGCACAAGCACTCATTCAGTGAAACTGAGCTTCACCTGACACATAGTTATAATTCTGAAATCAGGAAATAGAATAGTTAGTGGACTACCTCAGCCTACTTAGATACTTTTTATATAACAGGAAATATAGAGAAGGCCTCTAAAAGTTTTCTAGGCTGCTCTTGCAAAATAGCACAAAGTAGGCAACCAAGAGCAATAGAATTCTAGACCAGAAGTTGTAGTGGAGCAGTTTCTGGGTCCTGGGTGGCCAGAGATCCAGACCCTGTCACACCAGACTTCTTGGTCGCCCAGCCGCCCACTCAGGCCCCCAGAAATGACTCAGACGCTTATATTAACTTCATGCTGTTTGGCCTATGGCTCAGGCACATTGCTAGCTAGCTCTTACATCATAAATCAAACCATTTTTATTAATCTGTCTGTCACGTGGCCCGTGGCTCACCTGTGTTCCTTACATGTTGCTTCTTTTGCAGCTTGCTTGATCTGCCTCTGACTCCGCCCTTTTTTTCCTATCTATTTTGATTCTTTCTCCTACTTCTTTTATGGTGCCTGTCATGGCCCAAAACAGCTCCTTTATTTAAAGATTGAGATTCACAGCATACAGAAAGGCATTCTCACATCAAGAAGTCTGTGGTCAAATGTCAGCAGGGGTGTGTGTCTCTAATGTTGCCAAGAAAATACTTGCTTGCTTTTATAGAGCTTTGGGTGCTCTACCAGAAGTTCTTGGTGTTCCTTGTCTTGTGTCTCCATAATTGCCATTTCCATCCCATCCCCACATGATATTTTGCATATCTTTGCCTTCCATAGTCATCTTCTTAAAATGACACCAGTCATATTAGACTAGAGCTTCACCTTCCAGGATGTCCCCAGCCTAGCTGATTATATCTGTAACAGGGATGTGATTCACAAATAGGGTCATATTTTGAGGTAGGAGATGTCAGGACTTGAACATGTCAGTGTTTCAGTGGAGAACATGATTAGATTTCTAGCTGCTTCTAGGTCACAATGGTCTGGCTTTGGGGACTTACTGGGGGATAAGAATGACTTGTGGTACAATTGCTAAAGTACCACAGTCTTAAGTTGGCATTGTAGAGACAACTTCTAACAGCACAGTAGACTGAGCTGAATGGATTCCTATCCACACATGCTTTCTATATAATCGATCACACCAAGACACAATGCAAACAAGCTTGGGGGTAACAAAGATCACTTCTATGTTGTAAGTGAAGGAAAAATTGAAAACCAAAATGATGAGGCAGTAATAGGTCTTAGCAGACAGATGTCAGGCTGCCCACTCTCAAGGAGGGCCAGAAGATATACCCATGGGTGAGCTGAGAAGCTGTAACTGACGCATTCACATAAAACAATTGACAGAGTAGAAAAAATATACCCCCATTAGTTCAATAACCATAGAACAGTACGTTGTCTGTGTGAATGCTGAGTGTTATGACTATGGACAAATACAACTTTCCAGTAGGGTCTGCCAAATCCAAGCCTTCACGGCACAGATTGCCAGATTCATGTTTTACCCAATCCCATATGAGTACCTGATACAGAGAGCTTAAGAGAAGTGGATGGAAAAGCTGGCCAGGACCAGAGCGACAAGCCAACGATCATGTATAACTACTTTACAGGCATGTGACCACTCTCATAGAAACTCTACCATCCTGCCGCAGAGGTGAGCCGGTGATCCACACTTAGTACTCACAAACAGAATAAAAAACCTCTCCATGCTTCTGGCTTGCTGGATTCAACGTAGCAACCCCCCAAAGTTCTCTCTTTTACAGAAACTGTTTCCATACAAGTTATGACTACAGTTCCGTTTCTCTTGCACAGCAAACCTCAAACTGTTCTCATAAAGCAGGTGACAGACAATGCCTTTCTGCTGAGCATATAACCTCTGCTGCCCAGAAAAGTCTAAAAGGCACCCTGGTCTGATGAAACCTATAGCCCAGTGTACACAACTCCATGAGCAGTGTGGATGGGCCTTTACCTCAGAATGTTTGCTGTGGCTTTCCTTTCTTGAGGAAGAAGGTCCGGGTCTCGTAGAACTTCTTCTAGTAAGTTTAGAACGTTCATTTTGAGTTCATTGTTGAGTTCAAAGTCCTATAAAATAAAATGAATCTTTTAAGATCTTCATTTCAGGGTTTATCTCTGTGTCCCGTTATACCCTTGTTCATGAAGGCTTCCCCAGAAGCCAAGTATCAAACTGAAATGTGTGGTCCCATAGCTCCTAACTGCATGTTCCTAGTGGTCCCTACTTGAGTAGTCTGGGCTGGGGCTGACAGACCCCCCCTTACCTGCCCAGGAGATGAGAGTATGTAGCCAAGGTTGAATACTGTTGCTCATGGGATTCCAGTCTGACCCAGTCTCTAGCAGCCGTTACAAGGCTCCAGCAACCCCTTACCCAGCCTCTTGTTCCTTTACTTCCCTCCCTCATCATATCCTACCTCCAACATGTGCTTGGTCACACTGCCTAGACTTATACACTAGTTCAGTTCCCCAAAGGAGACACATATTTCCTTGGCCTGAAACATTGGACTCCTTCCCCAGGTGGATTCTCATTTATCTCTCCAGACCTAGGAGTTGGTAACACTCACACTCCTTGGAGTCCTTAATTGATACAGTGGGGTTGAGGGCTATTCTCTTACTCCATGGAGCACATAACTTGCTATTATCATAATTTATTTTGGCATATTTTGAAGACCAGCACAGTTGCCAGGTTTCCTACTGGACCATGAGTAATATTAGAAACAGGGACATAGCAATAACTTTAAAAAATGCTTTAAGAATAAAACATGTTGGTGTTAACTTGAGTGACAATGTGCTAAGTTACAAATATCAATGTACTTATGCTTGAATCCACATAGATATACTAAAGGATAAAGAATAAACACTACTCGGAAACAGATGTGGCCATGCAGACAAGAGTGGCGTTGATGGGCCAGATTATGAGAAGGGTTAGGAAAGCTGGAACATAGAAATGATAAAGTGAGAGTAACAAGTATAAGTCAATAGAAAGAACTTGTGAGCCATTGCTGTTACAAAGAGATAGTTGGATGGATGACTGGATGAATGGATACATGGCTGGCTGGCTCGATGGTTAGATGTGGTAGATAAATGAATGGATGGATGGAGATGTTGGATGACTAGATGGATGGATATGGTGGAGAGATAGATGGGATGGGTAGGTGGATGGGTGGGTGGGTGGATAGATGTGGTAAACAGATGGATGCATGGGTGGGTGGATGGACAGATGGATTAGATCTGGGCCAAGGGACATAGCCCACTGACTATAGGAATACACACCAGTGATAAACTGTCCTGAATGGATAGCAAAGCAGCTCAGGGTAGAGGTCACTGCTGCCAAGGCTAATCATCTAAGTTTTATTCCTGGGCCCTACATAGTAGAGAGATTCAAGTTGTCCTTCAGCTTTCACACACATGCACATGTGCACACACATGTGATAAAGTTTTCCCTAAATTTGATCATTTTACTACTGGCTTGTTCTTGGGCTGTAAAGGGTGAGGAGGAGGTAAAATTGAAGAACTATAAATACATGGTAAACATGTATTTACAGATGTGCATTACCACACTTTTTTATACAATAAGTATGGAGGGAAACTTTTAAAATTAGCGACTGATTTGGAAGGGTGGGGCCACTCCAGGACAGGTGGTCTTCAATTCTAAAAGAAAGCAAACTGAGTAAGCTACGAGGAACAAGCCAGTAAGCAGACCCTCCATGGTCCTCTGCACCAGCTCCTGCCTCCAGGTTCCTGCTCTGATTTCCTTTGATGATGAAGAGTGATGTGGAAGAGCAAGTGAAATCAAATATTTTCCCTGGAATAAACCCAACTTTGGCCATGATGTTTCATCACAGCAACGGTAGCTCTAACTAAGACTGTATCTCTTATCAATATTAAATAATATTTTCATAAAATACCACCTACTTAGTGTCCAACACTTCTCATTATGCATTTTCCTTTTAAACTGTGAGCAGGGATAAGCTAGCTATATCTTGCTGCTGCTCTCTCTCCATTCCATTCACCTCCCATCTCAAGGTAGAGGCATTTGTATTTTCAAATAATTAATGACCTTGTCTACTTCAGTCTCTGTGAACTACCAAAGGATCTCACAACTATCAGGAGTCTATTTTCTTAATGAATATTTGATATATATTAGTGGGTCTTCACACAGCTATGTTGAGACTCTAATGATGCAAATAATCTGCTTATCATATACAGCATGGTTAGTGTGAAGGACACTAGCCTTCTGTTCAGGCCTTGCTGGGAGCTAATTAGTAATTAGCTAGCATCCTTAAGCAGCTCTGGGCTCCATCCTGGGCGCAATATGGAAGGTCTCCAAGATTCGTGTTGCATTTGATACTGAGAAATGATGATGAGGATGTGGTCCTAAACAAGTCACTTATGCAACTTGTGGAACACAGCAGTAGGAGCTGGAAAATAGAGCGGACAGTGCCGTTCTGTCCTCTAGACACAATACGTCAGAATAATCAGGAACTTACATCAGCTGCAGTTATTTTCACAAGACAGGCAGTTTTACAGTCATGGATGGGCAGGGACCCTATTCCCTTTCTGCTGAACTAAAGGTAATAAGTATGGGCTGGGAACAGAAGGAGGGACTATTTTCTTCAGTTATGTTCCAATACCAAAGCCACCCAGAAGGCCCAAGTCAATCCCAGAGGCACACACACAAACAAGAACATGAACATGGGAAAGAGATTGGTAGGGCACGGATAGGCAAGGGAGTAAGAGTAGTCCATATACATGCATGAAATTGTCTAAGAATAAACTGAATTAATATGCACGATCCTCACACATTACTTGTATGAAGAGAACTAATTTTAGATTTTTAATAACTAGTGCAAAGATGATTATATAAACAATATTTATTATTGAGCTACTACTGGTAAGTGGTAAAATAAACCTAGCATTCTTTAATAAAAATATTTTAAGTGTAATTTTATCCCTCTGAACTTTGAGGAAACTGGTCTGAACAGCCCGTTAAGACAAGGAGTGATCAATCTGCTGATGACCATCTGACGAATGGTTATATTTTAATATCTGTTATGATGCAAACAGATTCTCTGACACCTCATAAATGGTGAGCTTTCCTCTCCATCTGCTTACATCTGTGCAGGGTTGTTACTATGAGGCACCCTATACATTAAATCCTCCCTCCCCAGCTAGGCTGTGGAGAAGACAGGGGGCAGGGGCCATGTTCTCCACATCCCTCCTAACACCTGGACCACCGAGGCTCAGAGAAGGTGATCACATGAGCAAGAACACAGGGTTTCTCCTCACCTGTTTTGCTTCAACTCTCTTGCATGAAGAAATCGCCAGGGCTGTGACTCACCCCGGTTCAGCCATTTGCAGAGGTATTGAGATTCTCAGGAGTTGTTCTAGATTATTTTATGTGTGTGAATATTTGACCCACATGTATGTATGTGCACCATAGGTCTAGTGATCATTGAATCCCAAATGGTTGTGGATCCACCAAATGTCAGCCACCAAGATGGGTGTGGGGAATGAAACCCCCGTCCTCTGAAAGAGCAGCAGGTGCTCTTAACCACTGAGCCATCTCTCCAGCTCCAAGACTCTCCTCGTAACAAACTCTATAGTGATCATGTTTTAGCATCAGGACGTTGTGCTACTTTTATTTTTCTTTTAAGACTTAAACATTTGGTGTTATTCATAAACGAATGCAAAAATACACAATTGGTCATTGAACAGTTTCGTTTTAAAGTATAGAATGCTATTTTCAATTAAAGAGAAATATAAGTCAGGAAAGGAAGACATTTAATCCCATTTAAATCCAGAGATAGGATATTTATAAGTCTGGCTGACTGCATTTTATAATAGAATGTAATTTTGACGGCTCAGTGGAGCTCATTGTCCACGAGATGGCGCTGCTGGGCCGCTGCACTCCTGGGAGGTGGTAGCCCTGCTTTTGTCCAGTGTCTGGTGAACAGCAAGGGAACAGACAGAGTCTCAGTCAATGGAAGTCACTGGCTGAGGCTATCACAGCAGTAATCACTTCCACGTGATTCTCACGCCCCTTTGCTCCAAATTAATGAATCGGCGTGGAGACAGAAAACCAGTGTGTGTTGGGGGGTGGGGGGATGAAGGCCCAGGATGTGAGAGGTGTTTACTCCTCAATCTGTCTCTTATTCTTCTGAGTTGAGCAAGTCACTATTACAGGTACTGGGGAAGCCGGAGCACAAGTCCAGGTGAATGGACAGATTGAGGCAAAATTAGCCAAGGACACCTATAGCACAGGCTTGAGAAGGCAGATGGGAGAGAAGAGGGGCTGGATACAGTCTAAGAACCAGAAGAGAGGCAGCAGCTAGAGGGAGCTGATCAGAAGGCTCTAGGTGGGTCAGCTAATGGTCTTGTGACCCTCAGAAGAGAGAAACCGAGGCTAACAGTAACTGTGACTCTGACTTTGTGACAGATTGCCCAGCACTAGGTATTAGTTACTGCTCCACCCTTCAGAGACTGGTATTCTCATTTCAAGTGAGGAAAATCCAGATGCACAGAGCTTAGCATTCATCCAAAGCACAGCATTCAATAAGAAACAGACCCAGATATGGACTCCTGGTGTCCTGGTCAAAGCCTGAATCTTCAATTGCCATACACACAGTCCCTCAGAACAAAGCAGCTATGTCCCCACAGTGTGGCTGGCCTGGGGGACAGCTGGCTATAATTCGAATACTGGTTGAATCTGAAGCTGTTTTTCTCTTGTACCCAGGGATCGTCAGACATCAGTTCCAGTCCAAACACAGTGGTTTGCATTAGTAAGATCTAACTACACAAGGCTGTGATCTCAGTGACTGAAACAGTAGGGTTGCCCATTCAAAGTCAGACTCAGTGAATTCAAGGCCAACCTGGCAACTTAGACCCTACTTCAAAATAGAAAGGACCTAGAGGGCTAGGATGGAGCTCAGTGGGAGAGCGTTAGCTTAGGATGTGACAAGGCCCTAGGTTCAAGCCCCAGTGCTGGAGAAAGGAGGTGAAGAAAGTGAAATCTGGGAATCAGTATGTTCACATCTAGTCAAACAATTGTCATGCTCCCAGAGTGGAAAGCATGGTTGGCTTCAAGTGTGTTCATCATCAAGTTTGTCCAATGCCTGCATCCTGAGCTGACCACATGCCATCTTTCCCTATTTCCCTACTTACAAAATAGCCCATATCTAACGCCAGTACAGCACAATTTAAATTCTTCACTTTGTGTAAAACTAACCTGTTCTGATTGCTTGAGCATTCTGAAAGTCACACACGTTCTTTGCAGAGAGCAGGGTAACAATTAACTACATGCAGCCTAGGGGACTCCAGGGAACAGGGGGGACTCTTAATCAGTGAACACAATTCAGGGGGAAGAAGAATTAGGAGAGTGATTTTTCTCTGTAATCAGCACAGTGTACTCCAACAGTGGCCAGAGATTTTGAAAGTGGGGACCATGCAGAGTAGAGCAGATCTGCATGAAGAAGTTTAAACGTCCATAAGGCAAGTGGTTAGGATGTGGTGGATCCTAAACTTAGAGGCTGGGGCTCAGGTTTACATTCAAGAAAATGAAAAGTATTCTTTGGCTTTCTGCCTTCCTGAATTACACTAAAGGCAACAGCCCTGTAAGGCAGTCATGCTTTTCACTCACTGCCCGCCTCATGGCCTGTGGGCTGCATGCTGTGAATGGGACCCTGACCAGCATCCCAAACTCATTTCACATATTATGACTTGTTGCCATCTTTGCTGTTATTGTTTGAGACTTGGGCATAAATTTTGCAGATGACAGCATTGTGTCATAAGTCAAAAGCTAGGCATGCCTGGTACAACTTTAAAATTGAAAGCCATCCCTTGGAGGGGTTGTTCTGGCTAAAAGTTGTGATGGGAGCCCTTGAAGGGTATATGCTCACCTCATACCACACCTATCACCCTCTAGCTTGCCTGTGTTCATATCTCTGAGCAGCACTGACTCTGTGTCAACCTCTCCCTTTGGAAACACTGTCAAGTGGAGGGAATTGCAGTGTTCCCCATTACCCAAGTACAGAGGAATGTAACAGTGTCTCCATTTGCATAATGGGTATGAAATGCTAATACAAAGAGAAACTGAAGTTTAAAAGACCCTGCAAAGCAATATCACTTCCAAAATAGTGCTCCTACACTCAGCCACAGGAGTCACAGGGCTCCTACACTCAGCCACAGGAGACACAGGGCTCCTACACTCAGCCACAGGAGTCACAGAGCTCCTACACTCAGCCACAGGGCTCCTACACTCAGCCACAGGAGTCACAGAGCTCCTACACTCAGCCACAGGAGTCACAGAGCTCCTACACTCAGCCACAGGGCTCCTACACTCAGCCACAGGAGTCACAGGGCTCCTACACTCAGCCACAGGAGTCACAGAGCTCCTACACTCAGCCACAGGAGTCACAGAGCTCCTACACTCAGCCACAGGGCTCCTACACTCAGCAATACATTTTCAGTACTTACTATTCACTTCCTAACTGTGCTCTTGAAACTAAGAAGAGGATCAGCATGGAGGGACCTTGCTTGACTGTCCCCAAGGGGTCTACCTACAGTCCAGGTTTTAGTCTCTAGACTGAGGTTTAACCCTCAGACCTGCTAAGCACAGTGCCTTGCTCTCGGCTAGCCCACAACAGTCTAAAACCAAAATGCTGGCTACAGGCAAATGTAACACTGATGGTAACTCACTGAAAGGAAGGCACCACTCAGAAACCTCTTTGTTCAACTTTCTTATGATGAACGACTCTGCATTTTAAAGACTTACAAAGCCTCAGTCCTCAACAGTTGAACAAAGAATTTGGGAATATTGCCCGATAATTCTGAAATTAGGTAGTTCCCAAGCTTACTTTTTTAAGCCAAAATAAATAAATAAATAAATAAAATTAAAAAGCCTGGATAAAATCATGTATCAGGGAGAGAAGTTCAGAGAGAAGTTGTTTAGAGTGAATGTTTTCACAATTAGGATTCTGGTTAGCTGATTAATGTAAATGGACCAGAGCTTTCAAGACAGTAGCAAAGACAGGAGGGTGAAAGAAAAGTCTAGAAGGGCTTGCTTTTAATTTCAATATTTATAATTGTTTAGTTGAATAATGCCAACCATCACTGCAATGATCTTTGAGCTTACGTCCAATATAAACTTTAGGAAAGAACCAGGAGAGGATATGGTAAACCTTGTAAAGGTTGTTGCAAAGAGTTGGGAACAAATGTGCATCTCTCTCACTCACAGAGGAGATGCTCCATTGACAGGAATATGCTATATGAAGCATTGTTGATGCTGATCCAAGACGATGCAGAGCGACTAGTTGAGACAAGCCAGGGGCTGAGCAAGCCAGGGGATGCATGAGTGTGTGACTGGCTTCTGGTGTTAGCAGCAGGATGCTCTGCAGTGGCAAGAGTCCTGGTTCAGGCCTGAACCATGAAATAAGGACCGATGTCCTCCCAGTGCGTGTCTGGCCATCATTCCCCTGATGAGGATGTCGTTGTACCTCACAGTCTCGAGTCATGCTTCCAAGGTTCATGGGAAGATGGGAGCAGGGAGATACCAAGGAGGAACAGTAAGCCCCATGACATTTCTTCAGAAAATAAGGATAAGAATCTATCAAGACAGTCAGATTCAATGTGCTAATTCTTACTGATTTCTTAGTCAGCAAGATCCATTGTCAAAAGGTGAAGGGGTCTTAACCAATTTGTAGCAGTTTTAGTAGTATTTAAAGCCACAAAAGAGAAGAGAAGGTCTCTCAAGGACATTGGCATTTTAACTGCTTGATCTGGTTCTCACAGGCTAATAAATCCTATTGTGACTTCCTACGCTAACAAAAGCCTGCAGAGCTTACGGGACTTCACAAGGCAAATGTAGACACGGGTAAAGAGACAACATGGCAAGTAATTAACAAACTAGGATTAAAACAAAACAAAAACAAAACCCAGCATCTAAAACCAAACCCGCTGCAAACAGCAGCCAAAACAACAAACCCCAGAGAATCTCCAGGATTCACACACAAAGGGTAAAGATACTTTTCACTTCATATTTTGAGTCTGAAAAGTAATTCAGTTGTGCGTGAGAATCCCATGCAGAGCCAGGTGGTAGTGGCACACATCTTTAATTCCAGCACTCTGGATGCAAGGCAGGTTGGTGATCTGAGAGTTTTAGGCCAGCCTGGTTTACAAAGAGAGTTCGAGGACAGCCAGGCATACACAGAGAAACCCTTTCTTGAAACACCCGACCTCCCCAAAAAAGAGAACCACATGCAGATCATTCATGAGAAATCTGGCATGCCCACACTGGAACACACCTCTGCTCAGTGGCCCAAGTTCTTCCTTCAGAAGGATGAGAGAGGTCAAAAGAGGGCTACAGCAGGGCCAAATGTTGTGAGAATCAAGGTCTCGAAATCCCGGGACCGGAGAAGAGGAAAGAGAAAATTCCTGTTAGGGGCTGAGGGGAGATTAGATGTGTGGATGGAAAAGTACTGACAACAAATTGGGCAGAAGCAGGGATGACGACAGACAGGAGCGGCTGAGCCCTGGGATAGGACAGAGCTGGCAGTCGGCCAAGAGCTGTCAGTAGAGGTGACAGCAGCTGCCTGTTCAGTAGTGAGTTGTTTCTTACAAGTTGCATCCTCCCACCCACACCAAAAACTGTGCAGAGCGCTTGTCCTGGCTCAACCTCTACTTCAGATCTAGAACAGAAGATACGTCTGAACTGCCAAGCTCCGCTGTGACACTGAGTCCTGGGTTTTGCAGAGTGGTGCCAAGAAATAAAAATTAAAAAGAGCCTTCTACAACTGTCAAGATAACCAGAAGTTGACAGGGAGTGAATGTACTTGCATCTTAGGCCCCTCTGATCCCACACATCCACGAGGAAGCTCCTATGGGCTATCCCACCAGCACCCATGTTCCTGATCTCCAGGAGTCACTCAGGCATGCTACTACTTCTAGTCCTAAGAAGAGGAAGGTATGCTGCCTTTCCTTCCGGGGAGGGAGGAGCCACCATGCTCTAGCGTGTTCAGTGCAACAGTGGAATTATGTAAAGGTTTTGTTGTTCCCTCCTTGGGTATGGGTCCTGAAGCTGTTCCTGCTTCTCAGCTTCCTATCACAGCAGTGGTGGAGACCATGTGTCTGAATCTCAAAATTCTGGACTTAGTGCTGGGTCCGGTTTCCTGCCCAATCTCTGGTTTATACTTGTAGTGATTTCATTGCATTAAGTGATAACACCTCAACGCTTCCATCATACTAGCTACCCTGGATATCAATGAGCCACTGGGCAGGGCACCAGTCTCATAAAGTTTAAGGGGATAGCCTCACACACCTCAGCTGAGAATTCAGCAGTTCCTGTGTCAAGTGCAGGGATGAGACTCTGCCTAGCTGAGGTCAGGGTTTAGACGAGACAGTGCCCAGCCTCACTACATGGGTCTCCTCATGTAATCATCCCCATGGCTCACAGGAGGAAGTAGCTTCAGCCCAATTTTTCTAGAGGAAGAAATATACGATGTGAGGCAAGAAGAATTACCTGAGCCACATGGCAGAACATGAGTTTCAGCCTTTACCCCATACTCCGCCCTGTCTCTGGGATACCTACCCATGATGCCCTCAGTGATGGGATCCTTGTTAATGCAAACTCAAACATGCCTCCCACTAGAGTATCACCTCAGCTGTTAGGGGCTGGGAGCTGTGCCTCTGCCCTGTCTCTGTCTCCCTGTCTCTGTCATATCTCTTTCTGTCCCCTTGTCTCTCCCCTCCGTTTATAAAACAAAGTTATGCAAAGAGATACCCATTCCTTTTCTGACTGTAGTCATAGAATACCTGGCAGAAACCACATATGGGGTTGACTCTGGCTCATGGTTCAGGGGATGCCTGGCTCGAAGACCAGGTGATTATGGCATTGTGACACATGGCTCCATCATGGCGGGGAAGGCATCTAACTGATCATAATTAATCAGACTTAACAATTTAGTCAGAACTAATCATCACGAAAGTCCTAGTACAATAGGAAGAGGGCATGTGTTTGTTATATATATATATATATATATATATATATATATATATATATATATGTGTGTGTGTGTGTGTGTGTGTGTATATATCATACATATATATGGTATACACACACACACATACACACATGCAACAATGTTCAAAGCAAGAATAAAACAGGAAATGAACACAACTGGGCAGATAAAGGACTTATCCTGAATATATTAAAATTTACATTATATTAAAGGAAAGCTAACAGGAGAGATAGTTTACAGGGAGGGTCCCTCTTATGGACTAGACACAACCTATGTTTTGACCAGGGTGACATTTCAGGGAGTTGGTTACTATAGAGGTCACCACATTATACACTTGTGCTCAGTGTCATCTATATGAAATCTATCACAGTTCAATAAAAAGGGAGAAACCATATAGCTGAATACAAACTCAAAAGTGCTTCATTTTCAGATAAATATGTCTTTCTGAGCTTGCCATAAAATTTATGTAAGCAGACTGAGTGGTTTTTGAATTCAGCCTGTAAAGTGGGCTCCCAAGAGAGGCCATACTTCGGATGACATCATCAAGCAGCATCATTGCTCTTTAATCCTCCACTGTCCTATGCAACTTCTGGACAGGTGTCACTTTCCAGGACCTCTCAGTTACAACAGCCCCATTGGAACAGTCGGAATATGCAGTCCATACTAGTAGCATGTGTGAGCCTGTCTACACCTGGTCTGTTCTAAAGCTGGAGGGTGACACAGAGGGTTCTGGATGCTCCCTTCATTTGACCCCACATATTTGCTGTGGCTGCAGATGCTCAAAGGGAAGAACAGAGTCAGTTGTGATATGCAAGTGGAACCTGACTTTGGTTCCTTCTCGGTTTAGCAAAAGGACAGTGATTAGCTTGCCCGTGGAACTACTCTGTTGGACTTCAGAACAGCTCACTGTGACCCAGGTAATGTCTGGTCTCCTGTAAGTCATTCTCAATAACCCTTGGTTGTGGGCTTCCAATATCCCACTTCACCCAGACTCTCCCAGTGGGGTTATGTAAACTCAAGGCAGTTGCTTGGGCAGGGGGTAGGACCAAACTTAAGGTTCACTTGCTCATTATGTAGAGAAGGCCCCCTGTGTGTGCATACACAGTCCCTCACCTGGTCCCAGCAAACACCTTGTACAAGGTTGTGCAGGCATTACACCAAGACTAAGGCTCACAGTGGCCACCTGTTCTCATGACTGGAAACTCCCTGAGGTCAGAGACCATGTGGATCTTAGTTGCTTTCACGCCCAACCCAGTGCACAGCTCTTATTAGTGAATCAATAAAGAGAGAAAGCAGGAGAGGAGCAGCAGGGATTCTCAGTGCATAAGTTCTTTGGGGAAGGAAGTTGTTTCACGTGATTAGGTCATTTGTCTGATCTTATGATTTTAGAGGCTTTCCCTGAACCTCTGGTGATTAAAATCCAAACAGTTCCTTCAGTGCTGTACAGACATTCCCAAGATGGAAAAAGAAACCAGTGATCCCAAGTCACAGCTGCATTTTCTTTTCAAAGTTATTCTGTGTTTGTGACATTTCTTAAGTGGACAGAGTCTCTTAAGAATGACCGATCAATAGACAACTCCGGAAAAATACAGAATTGCCCTGAAGTGTATCAAGTCTGTGACAGACACACAAGTGAGCAACAGGTCTTAGTGGATTTGTCAGCCTGGAAGTTCCTCAGAAGACAGCAGTGACCAAAAAGCCAAGAGCAGCATTGCCTCAGTGCCTTCAGAGACCTGGAAACTGTATAAATGATGTGCAGGGCTTTGCAGCAGATCTGAGTGTGCATGCATGTGTGCATGTGTGTATGCGAACTTCATGAAAAGCGCATCCTTTTCACAGCAATGGCGATACACACTGTTGTATAGAACCCAGATTGTGGGTCGGTTGGCAGACACAGCCCATGTTTTGGCTCCCTTTGGAAACTAAAGGGCAGAAAATGACCTCACAGAGAAATGGAACAGTGACAGCATTAAAATGTAAGCTCAGCTAAAAATAACCAAGCAGAAGTGTGTCAGGACCCAACACCATAGGACTAATAGAATGAAGACAGATTGCCCACCTCTACAGGGCAAACATGTCTGCAAAGCCTGCTACAGAAAGGACATCTCTCTCACCTTAGCAGGATGGGTCTGAATCACAAATGTCCCTGCTGTACTTTATACTTAATGCGAAATGGTCTTTAAGCTTTGACACATCTTTGATCTGAGCCAATCAGGGCTCTGGTCTTTCTACCCAGCCCTCGTATAGACCACCAACCAACATCTGGTCCAGGAAGGTCTGACATGGAGTCAGTGTGCATACTCAGAACAAACAAGGTAAAGAGGGGCCTGCCTTTATTTTTCAAAAGAGAATACATTCTATAGACTTTTTGAATAGAAAACTGTGAGTTTTCTTTCAACGTAAAAAAAAAAAAAACCAAAAAACAAACAACAACAAAAAAAAACCACAATGTAAAAGGACACAAAGTAAGATTTTGTGAATTTTGTAAATTTTGTGAATTGGTCTAAAAATGCCCTCCCTGGCCCAATAAAATTTATTTTTGGCCCTTATGGGGCACTGTGATGCTTGCCTTCAGGTCCTCTGGGTGCCACTGAAGATGGAAGCCCCTCTAGCTCTGCTTTCAGGAGAACCTCAAGGAATATAACCACAGGGCACTCTAGTACAGTTGGCGACTTTGGCTGTACTGTGGGAGGTGGCACCACCTCAAAAATGGGGGAGAGGGAAGCCCCAGTTTACCAGCGCACTTTGAATTATCTGTAGATATGAAATAGCAATGTTGGAAATAGTGTGGCTTTTTCTTTGTACCTTCCCTTCTCAGCTTCTAAATCCCAAGGCTTCTAACAACAGTATGTCAGGAGATAGTTTATATGTGTAAAGACTTACAAACTTAAACATAAAATCCTTGGGAGCAGTTGCTGGAATGCCTGCGTTACCTGTGCATGCTTGGAGACCCAGTGACGGAGGACATTCAGGACTCGGTTGGTGGCTGTTCTCCGTATGATAAACTCCTTGTCACATGTTCTCTCAGTATTGTTAAATCCTTTGGAGGAAAAGAAAAGAAAACCACACGTTGTAGTTAGGGCCAGTCCCCAGGGACTTAGAAAAGGTCACTTATTTTAGGATTCCTGTTAATGAAACTCGCTAATGTTGCATCTTGGCAGGAAGGGAAAAGGTTTTAGATGTGTGGATTCTGCTTACTTATTATACACTCACAGCCAGCCCACCGCAGTTACAGGTACAATTACATGAATAATTCATTAAAGGCCACCGAGGAAAGCTAGCAATCCACTGAAGACACTTCTCTTTATGCCTCCCATAGTCTACAATACAAAGCCAAGAGGAGACTATAACAAAAGGAGTGAGCCAGTGTGGATTTATTTATACCTTTGCAACAACGTGATTGTGTAGCCAACATTATTTAAAGATGGATGTGGGCTTGCAGGAGAGACACATGTACTATTGTTCATCTGTGGACAAGCAGCATGGCCAATGTTTGAAAAGTTGCTAAAAATACAGATTAAATTTTTTCACCTGAGAAAACTTGCAAGTACATGAAATGAAAGGTTTGTTGATAAGTTGTAATCACCACACAATATAAACATATAAGCATTTCTTTTTATGTTCCATAAGTATATAATATTTATGCAATTAGTATTTGTTAATGGAAAATAGAATAATTCAAAACCAAAAGACTGTCCAAATCGGAGCTTCTGTCCTTGAGTTCTGATAAATCACATCAATCTCTGACATCCCTTATAGAACTATTGCAGAATTCTGCTCGTTAACTGATGAACGTTAAGCATTTATCACAGTACCTGCAAGAGCTCATGTGTCAGCCATTGCTTTAATTCAGTATTTGTCTGGCAGTTTTTGGTGGGCAGGTGTAGTAGCCTTGGGTTTTAAGTTTTCTCCCACCAAGTTCGAGTCCAGTGTCTTTGATATCTCTGTGCAGCTATATCACTGCCTTAGCCACCTTTTATTGTCAATAAAACACAATACTTCACATTGACTCCATTTAAAACAATACCCTGTGAGCCAATAATAATTAAGCAATCTATTTCCTTTAAAAATGAATGCATCATGGGCTGGCTGAAGCTTATGGTGAACCACTTGCCTAATATGTTTCATACCCAGGGACCCAGAATGCAATAGCAATAACTCTCTTCAAAGAGCCATCTATACTCCCTGATTCTATTTCCTTGTCTCTTGATGTCTCCACTTCTCACACCAAGCTTCTCACACCCTCTCACCCACCAGCAAGACAGACTCTGCTAAGGGCATCAACAGCCTTCGTGGATATATATCCAAGGATGGTCCACAATGACTCTCTCAGGAATGGATCTTTCAAGTAGCTACCTATAACATGCTACTCACTTATTTACATCTCCTGGTCTCCTCTCTGAGTTCCAGATCCAGGTGTCCAACCCCTTTTCATACTTTTCCTCTTAGATATTTCAAACATACCACAAGCTCAGAGTGCTCAAAAAGAAAGAGCCCCCCCCCATCCTGCCCTTGTTGGTGTCATTATCCCAGTAAAACAAAACAAAACAAAACAAAACAAAAAACCACTATTCATCCTGGTAGATTAGCCTAGAACTTGTCTGTCTCTCCCTAGATAATAACAGCAACTCTCCCTGGTCAAGTTTTGTCTCCTTAGGTCTGGAAACGTAGGACCCAAAAAGACTTTTTCAAAGGACACATTGGACGTGCCAAACTAGTGTTAAGGTCTTCCAACAGTTCTCACGAGAAATTCAAAACTTCTCTGCAGGAACTACATGGTTCCTAGGGTTTGATCTGCTTGGTCTTTTCTGAAACCGCATGTTTCTGTTCTGTTTCATCTTTTCATTCTTTAGTTCATCACGATCCCCAGGGCTTTGCACCCACTGTTCCATACTGAAATAAGCAGTCCACCCCATTCCAATCAGAGCAAGCCACCCACTCCTTCTCAAATGAGGCCTCTGGCCTGAGCAGGAGAAAATTCCCGTTACATCTCATGATAACACAAACATTCACGGTCTGGCACCTATCACATATCAAGAGACTTACCTGTATGATTTTCCGTAAATATTTTTGTTCTTCATGAAAACAAGGCTTCAGGATCTTTTTGCTGAGCCCAAGCATTTCTCTAGTGTCTGGCATATACTTTACTTCATATGCATTACTTATTTTTACTTTTTGTGACTGGAGTGTGTATGTATGTGTGAATTTATGCATTTGTGTACAGAGCCCAGAGGTGGCCTTGGAGTTCTTCTCTATTAATCCTCACCTTGGTTCAGAGTATCATGGTGAACCTGGAGCACAAAGTTTGTCTAGATCATCAGTGACTAGTTACCCTCCCAGACCTAGTGGTGACATTACAGATGTGCACCATCATAGCTGGCTATGACATGGGTTCTGCAGATCTAAACTCAGCTGAAATATATATATTCAATGACTAAGCGAAATTCTAAGTACTAAAAAACTGTGCTAAATACTTACTGAATGAGATATGAATTAAGAGCAATTGACTGAATGATTGAAAGAATAGTCTTCAAAACAGGAATAATTGGGTGAGGGTGACTGCAGATTTGTAAAGAGACCCTTCTTCCTCTTCTTTATTTAAATATGTACAGGAACTTTTATAGTTCCTGTACAGTTCCACAGGCAGACATTTACAGTTCTTTAAGGGGAAGGTGATAATGAGCTAGTTCTTGGCAACCTAGATATACTAAAAAGCTTTTAACCCCAGCACTTGGGAAACTGAGGCAGGTGATTTCTGAGCCTAGTCTACAAAATGGGTTCTAGAACAGCCAGAGCTACACAGAGAAACGAGAGAGAGAGAGAGAGAGAGAGAGAGAGAGAGAGAGAGAGAGAGAGAGAGAAAGAGAGAGAGATTACAAGACAGTAAGATAAGAGATTCTCCAGAGTCAAATACACAAGAGCATTTGTGAAAATCAGAGCCAAGTCCCTGACAGAGGACTTGAGAGAAGGAGAGAGCTTTCCAGTTCTGGCCTCATGGGATTTGAATTACAGCATCTAAGTTGTTCAAAGCAAGAAGCACCAGGGCCTACATGAAGTGCGAAGGCATGGTGAGAACTGAGACTCCCACATAAAGATGGGGCTCTCAGAGGTCCGATCCCTGTGAGAGTGTAGACCAGGACATGGTCTTTGAGCAAAGCAGACAGTTTAGAAACTTGCCCGAAGCTGGGGCTATAATTTATTGCAGAGACTTCTGGGATCTTTGACCTAAAAGAAAGAAATTTGCTTTCTCAGTGTGGCTTCTAGTGGAGACTGGGGAAAGTATCTCTGGAAATAGATAGGCACAGGCCCAGGACATCTTTACTATGTTTCTTCCTTGACAGGAAGTTAAAGTAAAGGTGGCTGAGGCTCTTGATAACCCTGCGAACTCCAACAACAGTGCTCAAGGCCTCTGTGGAGGATCACATTCTCATCCCAGCTGGGATACCACCAGCCAAGACCCAGAAGAAAAACTCACAACCCCAAGTGACAAATCACAAATTCTGTGGGTCAGGAACCCGCCATGCAGAACTCCTTGCTTCCACTTCTGACCCGTTGCAGTGGGAAAACACCCCAATGCAAGTAACTTAGGGGAGAAAGGTTCTGTTTTAGGTCCCAATTCTGAGTCACAGCCCATCATTACAGGGATGTCAAGGTTGCAGGGAAGACAAAGCAACTGGTCCCATCACACCCACAGTCAGAGCAGACAAGTGAACATATGCATGGATGCTTGAATAATCTCATTGTTCCCTTTTTCATAAAGCTCAGGACCCAAACCCAGGAGACAGTGCCACCTACAGTAAGCATGTCTTTCCATTTTGATTGATAAAATGAACATAATCCCCACAAATATACCTGGAGTCCAGCCTAGACAGTCCCTCACTGAGACTCACACACTGGAGGATTCTACATTGTGACACATTGATGGTGAAAACTGACACACACATGAATTGGACATTAATATTTAGCTGTGTAGTCCTTCCCCCCCGACATGCTGTAGATCATGTGATGTAGCCAAACTGTAGTTTAGATCATCCATTCTTTTGTTAAGCTTTTTTTAGTTCCAACTTCTTTACATCTTTCAAATCCGTATGTAATAGATTGTGGGGATATGTTTCAAATCTAACAAAATGGGGGTTCAAATTTAATAAAAACCAGTCTGGAATATCAGAGGACAGAGCCATTTCTTCCAGTCTTTGTTTTTTTTTTTGTTTGTTTGTTTGTTTTTTTTTGAGACAGAGTTTTCTGTGTAACAGTCTGGGCTGTCCTGGAACTTTCTTTGAAGATCAGGCTGGCTTTGAACTCACAGAGATTCTCTTGCCTCTGCTTCCCAAGTTCTGGGACTAACAGTGTGTGCCATGGCTTCTTCTGCCTCTCTGCCTTTCTATGAGTGCTTTAAATACCTTCTTCACTCAGGTATTTCACATCCATGTTATGATTAAAGGCGTGGGCTACTACTATTTGGTAGTTAGCCTTGAACTCACAGGAACACAGGAAGATCTCCTCTGTGGAGTTATGGGATTAAAGGCGTGGTACTACCACTGCCTGCCTGGGAGCCCGAGACTCCTGTAAACTAAGGTGACCTCAAACTCAGATTTGCTGGGATTAAGGGGACAGGTCACCACTCCTGGATATTCCCTGTGCTAGGATTAAAGGCATGCGTTACCACTGTCTGATCCTCCTGACTGGCTGTGAGTAGATCCCTTTGATATCTCAGACTGGTTTTTATTACATTTGAAACATAGCTCCACAGTAGATAGATGCTCAATTGTATTTATCGTTTAAAAATTGCATCATTAAAAATAAACCTCATCTAAATGTTTTTGCAGATCCTATATATCAGAATAAAGTCCACAAAGGGCTCTATAGTAGACTGTAAAGAACAAACATGGTGAGGTAATCTTACCCTCTCCATTTCCTTCTTCCTTGCTAAACTGTTAGATTGTTTCTAAAGCGAGTCACCAAGCTCTATTCCCTTATCTGGCCACTTTCCTATGCCTAGCTCATCCCTGAGGCTGAACATTAAGGTTCAGCTATCAAAACACCAAGGTCCGTCAATCAAAATCTATTATTTGGTTACACTGCATGACATGTCCAGTTAGGACTTACCAACTCATCCTAACACAGACTTCCCCCTTTTCTCCTTAAAAACCTCTCCAGTGGAGACACTAGCTGCTGTCTTTGCCTGATTCACTGGCAGTTCTCCCCCCCCCCCCCCCCCCCCCCCGCCCGCTTGTCCCCTCCGGAGAAATGAAATCTCCTTTGTGATGAAAGTTTGGTGTCAGGGTATGTTCTCTGTGGACTCTGAGGCCCCTTTCAATCTACCTTTTCATTACATTGCCGTAATGACTACTTACTATGATGAATACAGGAAAGCAAGCGAAAGAGAGGCTAGGAAGAAGGCAGACATAGACATATGTCTTACTCTTTGAATGATATGATATGCAGGCAGCTTCCCACCCCACTTTGTAAGAGGTGAGCAGAAACAAAATGGCGGTATGGAAATCAAACCATACATAGGCAGGTTACAGTGAATCCTGTTACTGTCATCCTGAGGCTGCCTGAGAAAAGTGGGTGTGAAAGGATCACGGTGATATGCTGCAGCATCAGCTGTGGGTCACCAAATAGGGCTCTGCAGAACTGTCAACACCAACAAAGGATTTTAAAGCCACCTTTGAACTTCATAGGAAAGTTAGGCAGAGTCAAGAAGAGCTAATGATCTTGGTATCTGTGGCCACGTGGTGGTCACCCCTGAGGAGAGGAAGTCAGAACTCTTAGTTAACTTCTGCTATTCTTTTAGAACAGGTTCTGATGAACGGTTGGAAATGGGGTAAATGGGAGCCCTAGGATCACCTCAATGACCCTATGTGGGAATGGCTCTCAATGAACTAGCAAAACATCATTCCGCAAGGCGTCACTGTCCACTTCACACAAATGGACGGAATCTATCAGGCATGACTCTGTTCTTTACTCAGAATCCTCTTAATTGTGTGTCTGCATATACATATATACAAGTGTGCCTCTGGTTACCACAGACAGACGCTAATATTATTATTGCTTTAAGTCAGGCATTGTTCCACGAATTTCATGCAGGGCCTGCAACTTAACCCTAACCTACAAGGACATAATAATGGCTGACCATATGATCAAGCTCCACGTGTATTTATTTATCCTAAGTCATCTTTTTAATAAGAACCCTGCATAGAGGAGATGTTATCTCCACTTAAGGAAATGACAGGAACAGAGATATCACAGATTAAAACGGCCAGAACCAGGCTCTGAGCTTAACAAACACAAAATAAACAAACAAAAAACAAAACAAAACAAGTCTGGAATATCAGAGGACAGAGCCATCTTTCCAGCCCTTTTTTCTCCTTTCCTTCCTTCCTTCCTTCTTCCTTTATTCTTTCCTTACTTCTTTCTGTCTTTTACTTTTTTGATTTGTTTTGTTTTTGCTTTTGTTTCAAGACAGGGTTTTCTGTGTAACAGTCCTGGCTGTCCTGGAACTTGCTTTGTAGAGCAAGCTGGCCTCGAACTCACAGAGATCCTTCTGGCATGGGTCTCCACTTTGTCATCCTGAGTGATGGGATTAAAGGTGTGAGTCACCACTCTCTGACCCTCATGGCTTGATTGTGGGTGATTCTGTTCTCTGATATGCTAGGCTGATTTTATTAAATATACAATATATCACCATACATATCCTTATATTTTGCTAAAAATCCACATTGTCCATCTTTGATGAGGTCACATTATAATGCAGGCCTGGGGGGGAAGCAAGGTGTCAGTCAGATCACAAGCTCAGAACATGAAGAAGTAGTTTCTAGATGTCTGTTGAGCTCATACTAATGGGACAATAAACGGGTAGCAGAGAAGGTTTTTCATCTGTATTTTTTCTTTGCATAAGTCTACTCTTACGCTTCAGTTTTATAATTCTTATTTGGGTTAGTCTGAGATGATTTTTACTAGGTGTCATTAACTGTAGCAATGTCAGAGCATGGTTCAAGAATGGAGTTGTGTGAGAAGAATTTTCAGTGATTTTGAGAAAACTCCAAGAAAACAAGACAAGAGTCTTGTGACCTCAGTTTCTTCAAAACACAGAATTGTTCTTGGAAGATGTTTTTATGCCCTTATAGGTGAAGCAGACAGGAGTGAGTTAATCTCTAATTATTCATTATAACTGGCTACTGTTACTTGTTTACATGCCTCTGTAGAAAGCATGTTTTTGCCACATGTGGCTTGTCCTTGTGATTGTACACCTTACTCATGAGATTCTTCTTACCCCCAGGATATAAATTGTCTGATGCTCTGAAGAAAGTTGGCTATTGTGTGAGACTTTAGTCTGCCTTAGTTATGGGGTCCTGTTCCCAGCTCCCACTGCCTCTTAAGCAGTATTCACAGCAAGAGATAAAAGCACATCCTCACAAATTGGGCAAAGAAGCTCTGAGCAGGTCTGCCACTATTTGAGATTCAAAACACACGGAGAATAAAGAAATCAATGTGTTGTTGCTTTCATCTCTCAAAAAAATTCAGTAACAAAAACTGCCATCTGAATTGCTTTTATAGACTTTAAAAAAAAAACATGCTTTAAGATCCCCAAAGGTGTTTAAAACATGAATTTAAAAATGGATTAAGAATCTTTTAGTATTATACATACATTTTACTTTTCATGATTTCACAAATGTATTCCTCATTCATTATTGGTAAGGAAACAGCTTTACTGGAGCCCATTAGCCACCTAAGGTGACAGTCAGTAGATCTAGAACCAAGATTTATGTCCAGATTGCCTACTCTATGACACGGGTTCCTCCCACAGACACATCCCACCTCAGTGCCTGTATGTGAGGAGCAGCTGACAGTGGTTCCCAGTGGCTCCTGGTGTTGGTTTCAGGCCTCCAATGTACCTGCTGTGCTTGTGTGGACATGTAACAAAATCTCACCACAATGTGGAGGGTGTGGGAAGTTCTTCCAAAGTAGAATGAGCTTTTGAGAGGATGCTGAGATGTGAACTCATAATGTGAGCAAGTTCACATGACTTCAAGAAGGAGAAGGTGGGCCAGAAGAGTATAAGGTAACACAGGTTTGGGGAAAACAATAGCAAGAAGCATCTGGAAAACTGAAGGTCAGCAATCTTTTTTTTTTTTTTAATTAAGCTTATTTTGTTATAAATTTCTTAAGAACAAAATTCACACAACCTGAGCACCATTTAAAACCCAATAAAGGCTCCAGAATCAGTTAATATGCAGAATACCAGGAAAGAGCAAACTTTATCCTTTATCATTACTTCATTTTCCTGCCTCACTTTAGAACTAGCTATGGTTGTTATGAACTAATTATAAACTCATAAAGTAAAGAAAGAATGGGAGGAGGTTTTTTTTCTGCACAACTGTTTGAATTCCTGGAGCTACTAGCTGCTGATTGTAGGAAAATGTTCACACCCTTGGCATTAGGTAATCTTGACTCACAATTCAAAATAATAATGATTTATAAAGCCTTTCTACAAGACCCTTTCTATGCATATAGAAAAGTTGCTGTCCCTGGGGATGGGATAGAAGGTGTGAGTGACAGTTGTACTCAAGGGCTGTAAGGGTGTGTGAGAGATGCTGCAGTCACTGCAGAAAACACTTTGTTTCACAAAAAGGTAAAAACATGATTCCTATGTGATTCAGCAATACCACACCACGATGTACAACCATCAGAAGTGGTAATAGGGACTCAAGAAGAGCCTATACACTGGTGTTGGTTGTGGCCAAAAAACAAACAAACAAAAACAAAACAAACGTCAGGAAAGCTTTGGGGATGCAGTCAAAGGTGTTTCAGATATAAAATGATGAGGCTCTGGCATACTGTTACAACATGGCTGGATCTTGAAAACACTAAGCTAGGCAAAATTAATTGGACATGAATGAAAAACTGCTGGGCAATTCCACTTACATGAAGTACTTAGAATAGGCAAACTCCAAGAGGCAGAAAGTAGGTAAAAGTTAATCCAAGAGTTTAAGGAAAGAAGACAAGGGAGGCATCCTCACTCTAATGGCAGCAGAACTTCTATAAAGAGCACTTGAAAATAAATCCTAAAAATAGTTATTGTGGATATTAGTTAAAGATGGATTACACTCTTTTATGCTGTGCGATATTTGTTAGTGATAAAAATATGTGTTCCATTCCTTTATGCTGCATTTTAACATTGTTTAACTCTGTGAAGCTGTGTTACTTTGCCTGCCTAAATTACCTGATTGGTCTAGTAAAGAGCTGAATAGTCAAAGCTAGGCAGAAGAGAGATGGGCGGGGCTGGCGCACAGAGAGAATAAATAGAGGGAAAAATAGAAGAGGAGCAAGAAAATGGGAAGGAGAGGAGAACACCAATGCCAGCCACCCAGAAACACAGCCAGCTGTAGAGTAAAAGGTAAAAGAGAGAGAGAGATACAGAGTGGAGAAATGTAAAAGCCCAGAGGCCAAAGGCAGTTAGGATAATTTAAGAAAAGCTGGCTAGTAATAAGTCAAGCGAAGGGTGGGCATTATTGAGTAAGAATAATCCTCCATGTATTTACTTGGGAGCTGGGTGGTGAGCCCCCAAAGAGTGAAAAAAATCCCATCTACAACAAAAAGATTTTACTGTCCCAAAGCGGTGGGGCTGACGTTAGAATGAAACACACCCTTGGAAGGGGAAGTAGCAGCTACAAAGCACCAAGATGGCAGCCTGTCTTAGTCTGACACAAAGTATTTATTAAGCATGCTTGTGCCAGTGACTCTTCTGGGACCACTAGGGGTGCATCATTGAACAAAGACAATTAGTAATGTGTTCATAGGAATCTACGTCCTACCACAAAGGGACAGAAATAGTAAATTAAGCCAGTGATAGGATTATCTATATGGCAACAAGTAAAGAAGGTAAACTGAGATGCTGGAAGACACACCAAAAGGATCTACTGAAACTCAGATAATGGACAAAAAGGGTCAACAAGCTATCATGAGTGAGAAGGCAGTTGTGAGATGGGGTTGGTGAAAGTCTTCCTAAGAGGAGTTCATGGGCTGGGGCATGAGTGACAGAAAAGAGGTGGTTACGTGAAGGCCAATCAAAGTTTCAAGCCCAGGGTAGCAACACTTGGTGAACACAGAGTCGGAAGAAGAGAAATGGAGTTGGTAATTATCAAAACTGAGAGTAAACAGGGAGCTGAGTTAAAGAGCTGGGTGCTGTTTGCTGGTGTCGAGGTTACCTGAAGGCTTGACTAGGAGAGTATAGAATCTGATTTACACTTTGGAAATATTACCTATCACAGTAGTGTGGCTTGGAGAGATCATGACCTGAGAAAAATAGCAACTGAGGATCTGGTATGAAGTGCTGGGGGCTGAGGGGTAGAATTTGCTGAAGGATAGTACTAGGGCATGTCTGTATGCTGACTGAAATGGCTAACCATTGAGAAAAGAGGTTTGTAGAGAGAACATGGGGACTGAAGATCTTTCCTCCTCTTGAGGAGGAAGAAAGGTGTAAAATAAGGGTAAAGTTCAGGAGCTGATTCAAGAGCAGTTTAGAGAAGACCCTTCCAGATTCCTTTGGAGAAGTAGCGAGTGGACCACATGCAGGGCCAGCTCACTTCAGCAGAAGACAAAAGACATTCCTGGCCAGTCATTTTTGTTTTCACTGACAAATTCAGGCTCATTAGCAGAGCCTGAAGAGGGAGGTAGGAATCTGTGACAAGGAACCAATGGGAAATGGCCATCCTGGGAGAAAGAGCCAATGGGAAGTGGTCATCCTGGGAAGAGGAGCCAATGGGAAGTGGTCATCTTGGGGCAGGGAAACTTTATGGGGATTGTCTGACACAGTCATTGGACTTTAGTAATGAAGTTAATGTAGGAAGAACTCCCAAAGTTTCTCCGGAGGATAGCTCCACTCTGGATGAATCCCAAGATGATCTGAGGCTATTAAGTTCGGTAGTAGCCTGGCCTGGCCATAACTGCCTCATATGCCTGTGGTCTTCTCTCTAGAAGTTGAAATTGTTGTATTAGACTTCTGCTTCTCTTGATGTGGCCTGAAAGCTGAATGTCTGATTGAAGATATTCATATTCAGAAATCTACCTGCCTCTGCCTCCCAAGAGCTGGGATTAAAGGCTGCACCACCACCACCCAGCGTTAATTCTCCTTTTCTAAATGTCTGCAAATTTATCCTCACTCTTGTCCCTCACCTCTGGACACTGCTGACATGTCACTGCTGGACAACTCAGAAGAGGGGCTTCTGGTGCCTGCGTCTCAGGGGAAAGTCTTTTTCTCTCCTAGCAACTCAGTTTTCTCTTTGATCTTTAGAAGAACTATCCGGACGCCTCTGATGTCTTTTCCTTCATGTCTCCTCCCACCATGAGTCTACTCTACTTTCCTTTGCATCGAGCCACGTTCTTGTACCACCTCAGCCTCCACAGGTCTTTTGCATCTGCTCACAGAGGCCTCCACTTACTGTGACTCCCTCATGGGTCACAGTAGAGCTTGTGTATTTCTTGCTTGTCCCAGATCTTTCTAAAGAATCAGTAAGTAGACAAGGAGTTTGTGCAGAAAAACCAAATGTACCAATCATGCACTTAGGCAGTGGGTACATCTTAGGCAAGCAACCCTACACACATCCAGCTGCACCCACAGGAATATATAGCATCCCTGCATAGAAATAGACCCAAACCACATTTCTTGTGCGTAAAGTTCAAAGACAATGAGATTTACAGTACAGTATCAGGTCCTATAAAAGGCAGGATCATGGGACCCCTGAGGGTCAACACAAGATGCAAAGTAGAAACTGGCTTTTTGGATAAGATCCAGAGATGGGGAAGTGCTTTCTCACATGGCTCCAGTGAGTTAACAGAAGTCCACTCTATCCATGTAAAAAGTGAGCTTCATAAGGGCATCTCTAGACATTGACTTGGGACTCTGTGATACAGTTATATCTCCTTTCACACAGATAGCCTTACACACTATAGATAGTCTATTCAATTGCTTTATTTTTTTGAGCCTTAAGGATTTTTTTTTTATTAAGTTGGCTCATTCTATTTATTGGAAGACCTTGGCATTTCCTGAGTCCAGAGGTGCCTGAACCTCCCTGCTTCGGAATTTAGCACACTTCTCCTTCCATTCCCTCCCCAGGCTCTGTAACCATGATACTGTGAAGGATTTCAGGCTTGCAGCTGAGAACTCTGAAGAGATGCTTGTACCCAGCTCAGAAGCCTGTAACCCTAGAAAAGCACTCTCAGTGCAAGGCCAGTGTTACCCTGGCCCCATTGTCAGGCTGTTTCCCACCCCATTTAGCCAGGGATTGGCTGTGACCATCTTCCCTATATCCACAGAGTACTACACATGGTTGACTTGTATCATTTCAATGACACATGGCTGCTCAATGTTCTGTGCTGAAAACCCTCAACATTGATTGCTAGAAATACTTAAACACGGTTAATTGAAAACTTCACACTCCTCCTTTATGCTTACCAGACACCCTTGCCTCATTTACGGAGTACTGTACCTCCTATCATTCCTCCCAGAACGTATGCCCTGTGCTGAGTCAGCCCAGCACTTGCTGTGTGTAAATGCCAGGAGGCTGCAGAAGTGCCCCTAGAATTCTACTAAGTCTGTGTTGCTGTTGTTATTCATGAGATTAGAGAGCCCTTCCTATAAACCACAAATTCTGAAAGTATTTTCTATTTAACTTCCCAAGAAATTATTTAACCATCTAAAAATGATTTGACAGTCCAGCATACATTTTTATAATTTTTTTCCTACCAAACCATTGATTTATATAAGTATGAATTAATGAATTATATTCATTTAAAAACTTTTCAGTTCTAAAACATGCTGATTCCTAATTTAAATCAGTTTTAAGGACAGAGACTTTTAGTAATTGTAGTGAATGGGTGTCATTTGGTTAGAAAAATAACATTTCAATGGCAAGCTAGCCTCTTGGACTGGAGGTCCTCTGAAATGTCTGTAAAATACTGCAGTGACCCTGGGGAGGGACTGGGGGTCTGTAAAATGAGGTGTCACCTAGGGAAGGAGATGTTGGTGAGAGAGGCTCAGTCCTGAAAAGCCTTCCATACCCTTCTCTCAAGTTCAAGCCTGCAACTCTGCCTTTGTTTTGAGGGCAGGAGGCCTGTGGGCTAAAGGGTCTTAGGCAGAGACCACACTGAAGGCACACTCCTAAGAGTTTCAATATTACAATTATGTTCATCTTATAGCAGCATTATCTGATCCTTACTTCTGCCAGAATCTCAGCTTATGTGCGGTTTACAGTAACCCTGTAGGTCACAGGGAAGCTCCTTTTAAAGAACTTAGTCACACAGCACTAGTTACAATGCCGTGTGATTAGTGTGTGTAACACACTAGGTACTGTTTTCTAAGCACTTACTATGTCTTCAGTTATTTAAACCCTATAACAGCCTCATGGGAGAGCAGAGCTGGGGCTACAGTCATCAACACCTTTCACATGAGCTATGGATCGATTGCTGCAGCCACACATTCCAACTTCCTCTCTTACACATGTTCTCAAATGAGCAAACACCTACTTGTGTGGTATGTGACCATCCAGCCTAGAGCTCTGATAAAGCTCTATACTTTCCCCAGGTCATTAGTCTAAACACAGGCCAAGAGCCCTCTAATCACAGGGGTTTTTTGTTAATTTTTTATAGCTATGCCATATATTGCACGAGACATTTATTTATTTTTGCCTGAAGACATTCTAAGTTTACGAGTTTAGTAGTGAACCAAGTTGCATTAGATCTGTGAAGAAACTGATTTGACCATCTCACCTTTGCATAGTAGCCCAGTCTATTTCCATCTGCCTTACAATGAAGGTAGCATTAAGAAGTGGATACTTTCGCACCACAACTGATGATGTGTACTCTGGGCCTTGGGGACTCATAGCTAAAATTTGTGTTTCTCAGGCCTTCCTCCAACTTGGGTTCTGAATGAGATACTGAATTAGTATGATGGGGCTATTTTCCATCACAGCAGCCATGGTGACCAGCAGGGATAGTCACAGAGAGCAGGACCCTCCTGTGGCAGCTGTTGTGGAAGTCACAGGGCAGAGGTGGTGGTGGCTGAGTCAATGTCATCATGATGTCAACAGTTCTCTTTATGTAGTGACACCCAGGTTCCCAGCCACCCCCTTCCCTCAGCCCCCACCCCTTCTTGTCCTGAGCAGAGGTGGCTAGCTCTGCACGGTGATCAGAAGTTACTAAGGAAGACTCCTCCATCTGAACTTTCTTCTGTGAAACCAAACTTTATAGGCATCAGTAAGCAACTGTGCAGTATCAGCTCCTAGTAACCAGCCTGTAACACAGTATTTGAACTTTAAAACCTAGGGACGCTGTTACTGTCAGATGCAGAGGCAGATGAGGAAGACAGTGTGTGGAAAGCCTTGGCTTTCATTAGAATAGCACATTCTATCCAGATGTACTAGCCATGGAAGTCTCTTCAGTTGTGTTGTATAGAAGGAAAGCTTCCTTTTAAAAAGCTGTCTAATTTCCATTTAAATATTCAGATTTATAATTCACCAACATCACCCACTCCTGTCTTAGTTAGAGTTCCTATTGCTTTGTTGAAACACCATGACCAAAGTAAGTTGGGGAGGAAAGGGTTTATTTGACTTATATTTCCACATTGTGGTCCATTATTAAAGAAAGTCAGGACAGGAACTCAAACAGGGCAGAAACCTGGAGGCAGGAGCTGATGCAGAGGCCATGGAGGGTGCTGATTGTTGGCCTGCTCCTCATGGCTTACTCGGCCTGCTTTCTTATAGAACTCAGGACTATTTGCCCAGGGATGGTACCACCAGCAATGGGCTGGATCCTCCCACCATCAATCACTAACTGAGAAAATGTCCTATAGGCTTGCCCAATCTTATGGAGGCATTTTCTCAGTTATCTTCTCTCAGATGAGCACAGCTTTGTCAGTTGACATAAAACAGTACAGTTCCTAAGAAAAATAAAGGAAGCCCAATAGAGGTGAGGAGTTGTTGCATAAGCTTTTCTCTTGGCTTGAGAACAGTCGTTGGTAAATTAAACATTCATGAACCCATCTCTAGAGGAAGATAGCCTAAGAGCTTTAAAATGCCTCCTTTATTTGCTTGTATATGGCAGAATCTAACCTCTCAATTAAATGAGAAATAACCACTGCAAAAATTATTCTATAGATTCAGCTAAAAATTGGCCAATGTAAAGAATTGAAGTAGAAAAGGACAGTGAACTAAGAACCTAGCAGTGAGATCATGGGCACTACCTCTGTTTACAGGAACACATGAATGTGACAATCATAAGCATCAAATTGTTTGCATGTTAATCCTCATCCTTGAACACCCTACTATATGGTGGAATGAGGCAAAACAGGGGACAGAAGAATCTGTGTAAGTTGTCTAAGAGATCCTCTCCAGCTATGAAGTGATCAGGAAACTTAGCAAACAATTAACCTCTAAGACTGGTCAATAGCATGTCCTCTTGAGGGGTCTGTTGATGCTCGCATGCTGGAATTACAAGACATGGCTCTTGTCCTTGGATCTGAGAATGTGGGTTAACATTATTACACACTGAGGCCACTCACTGAAGCTTATTGTATATCATGAATTAGATGATGATAAAGGTTCTTTTCTGACCATGCCTCTGAAATTCTCTCTGATAAAGAAATCAAATCAAATCCACAGATCTATGCACCAGCCATGACAAGAGCCCCATTTTCTCAATGTGACCAATTCTTTCACCAGCAAGATAATTTTCAACTCTATGGGAGCTCTTCTTGGAATCAGAAATGGCAATCGTTCTATGCTTTCTAATTGATTCCCTCAGTAAAATACACTGGACAATTATGGAATGATCCCAAGATGGAATTGGATTGGTACTTAACCCATCTAAGGCTTGGATGACATCTCTGAATGATGACAACTTGATACATCAATACCCCCTCAGCATAAAATGATTCTCCAAATGCATGGACAGTTCCTTAGGCATTGGATACATTAGCCTAGTCTAGGTTGTAAATAACAAAACCTCTAACTGAAGTCAGAAAAACACACACTTTCTTTCTTATCCACCCCCCAAACACAAGCCTTGCCCACTCCATTGGAAATACTGCAGCATTAAGCATCTATAAAGTGTCTTTCAGAGTTCTAGCTAGGGTTTTCCTTCTAGTCATATCCCTGAGAAAGAACTCGCTTACTTGTTACAACCTCTTTGAAGAAAACATCAACATTCTAAACACTTAGAATGTTCTAATTAACACTCAACCCAGACACAACAGTCACTGAAAATGGGTTTTTAAATGAAGATAAAAGTGACAAAGGTAATAATATTACTGTTCTCTCAGCCTGAGAAACAATAATAGGAATAAGTAAATATGGGTTTAGTGGGGCATCACTTACAGTCGATGATATTCACCCACCACCAGTGTGTATTTTGTTCACGATGAATAAATTATTGCAATTGTATTAACAAGCCAATCAATCAAGCATAGACCTTTTATTCCCATCCCCAAGTATTCTTAGTGCCAACTTTTGGTCCACCTCTGCTCCTAAGTGCCAGTCAAGACAATCAGTTATTGGATTTGTGTTTTATAGAGTTATTCTTTATGGACAATTCATATAGAGACATTTCATCATATTTATTTCCATTGTTCATTTCTAAAGTAATACCACAGTGTTATCAAAACAGAACATAATTTTAGCCCTTCTTTACATTTTACTTATTTATTCACTGTGTGTGTTTGGTATGATATACACATGAAAGTGGGCGACTTGCAGGAGTTAGTTCTCTCTGTAAGTGGGCCCAAGCTTGGTGGTGAGTGCCTTCACCCTCTGAACCATCTCACTGGCACTGTGATTTCAGTGAAATCCACTAAAAGGGAAGCTCTTCCTTAAAGCCCTTCTTTTATTGAGTGAAATACCCTTTAAATTCCTAGTATGTTGAGTTAGTTGAGAGTGTTGTCCAAGACTTTCATATTCTGGTCTTTTTCTGTGTAGTTGAATATTTCATCAATTATTAGAGGATGGTACAAAGTTTTATATTCCTTATCCAAAAATCTAGTCTGAAATCCAACAATATCAGAAAATAAATGAATGTCAACATGATATTTTAAAAGTTTCCAACTTTTTAGTACTTCAGATTGTAATTTCCTTTTTAAGGTATAGATGGTCAGCTGGGAATGTGTGTGTAAATATCCCCAATGCTGAAATATTGGAAGTATCTCTGGCCTCAAGTATATTGGCTGAGGGCCACTCAACATATTAAAATTAGTATTCAGTATTGCTAAATTATCTACATGTCCTTCCAACGGTCAGTCTGGGGTTCTTTGTTGTTAGAAGAGATGATCACACATGTATCTTCCTGAGGATTTTTTTATGTTTCATGATAAGACACCCCCTTTGCCTTTGGTAACTTGGAGAGTCTTAAACTCTGCCCAGTTAGAGCCATTTTAGTCCATTATGATATTTGCATAAAAAACTTTCTCCTTATTTTACTTTCAATGTATTTCTTTGAATTGAAACTCTCATATACAACAATGTTTGCATATTTTTAACACTCTTACAATTTCTACCTTTATGTTTTCATGTTTCATCATTTAATATTTAATGGAATTTAGTAGGATTGGGCTTATATTTTAGCTCACTGTTTTTTCCTGGGTTTTTGTTGTTGTTGCTGCTGAAAAGGACATGCAAATATTCCCCAGTCTAGAAAATCTGAACTCTTTCTTGTCCCAGATACATTAAGTGGGAGATGAGGGAGAAGAGCCTTTAATTTTTACCCACTAGGAACCTCGTAAGTTACAATATTAACTACTCCAGTAAGATATAATCATTGTTACAATAGTGGCAGAAAGACCATGAGAGTAACCAACAATTTTCTGATTAGACTCAAGGCTCTTTACACAAGAAGGAGCTCACAGCTGAGACAGTTAGCTTTGACAAGAACAGGTAGATGGGGAGGCCATACACTCTAGGAGAGAATCTACCAAATGGGCATAATATCACACTATCTTTTGAAGACTCACACTAATACCTACAGGTTAGGGACTGTGATTGCCCCTCATCAGAAAAACTTCCTTTTGTAGTCGACAGAGGCTAATAGAGAGACCAGTGACTATTCAAACTGCTGAGAATAAGTGACTGTTATGCTCAGGGACATCCATATCACATTCTCTTTTTTACCTTTTCCATAAAGCTCAGGAAACACTGCACTATAGGGTCAGGAGAGTGTAAGAGCCAGGAGCAGGAGAGGTCTACTGTAAATAGTGTCCTCTGGACAAGGTGGGGCCATTGACCCATGACCTACATTAGCTGTGTTTGCTTGCACAGACCAGCTCAAGATCAGGTCTGACAATATTCTATCATGATGGGGCTCATGAGGCTCTACTCTTAGCTTAGGAGCTTGTTTATAGCTACTTCGGGGGAGTGGTTCCTTGTAGGTTGTCCATGTGGATGGCCTTATACTCATGTTCACCTAAGAAGTACTAATTTGACTCATTAGATTATTAAAGCAAAAACAACAAATAAGAGGATATGGAATTGGAAGGGGAGATGAGAGGAAGAGGGGGCAGGGAGTGTGAAATGGATATGACTGTACCATCAATCATTCATCACCATCATTATTGACAAATCGTCACAATCCAGAGTCATCCAGGAAGAGGGAACTTCAAATGATAAAATTCCTCCCTTAGCTTAACTCATAGGCAAATCTGTGAGACATTTTATCAATGAATGATTGATGTAGGAGGGCCTGCCCACTGTGGGTGGTGTCATCCCTGGGCAGGCTGTTTAGGGTTGTACCATAAAGCTGAGAAAACCATGAGAAGCAAGCCCGTTATTAGTGCTCCTCTGTAGTTCTTTTCAGTTCCTGTCTCCAGGTTCCTCCCTTGAGTTCCTGCCTTGGCGTTCCTGATGATGGACAGCAGCTTGTAAGTCAAATAAACTCTTTCCTCTCACTTTGCTTTTGGTCATGGTGTTTATCACAGTGTCAGAAATCTCAGGCAATCATCGAAATACACTTTATACAAATATATTTCTTAAAAAAATGAATAAAAATTTAATAATGAACAATCAACATTGGCAAAAATATGTCTGCCCTTTCAGCAAATTTAGAAGCTTAAAGTTATCCCATAAGTATTAGCAGTCAAAGTCTGGTACAGGCCTCATTGGGCTGAAAGCAAGATTCAGGAAATGTTGCACAGTTTTTTGTAAACTGTTAGGGACAACCCACTTCTTCACCCTTTCTTGTTTCTGAGTGGTAGTCTCATTCCTAGGCTCCAAGTCCCTTCCAAACCATCTGTGCCTGGTTAAATCCTATTTCCTTAGGGGACCCTGACACTAACCCAGCTGTGGCTAGAGTGCTTGTGAGTATATCGGGCTTACCTGGTTTGGCAATGGTTCTACACACTCTCGACTATGAAAAACTCAGTGTGTTCAGAACTGCAACAAAAATGAATGATACAACTGTGCATAAAAAGAACAAGAACAAAACTATCACCAGCTGAGGAGAACCACAAAGCAGTGGAAATAATCCCCAAACACATACAGAACTGTAAGAACATGACCGGGTCCAGCCCTGGATACTCTCCAAGGTGAGTTTAAAAAGATCAGCCCAAGGAAATATCAGTCCACACTCTGGTCCCTTGACACTCTGGCAAGCCTGGAAAATCTCCAAGGAAGTCTCAAGGCATCCTCAGGTAAGAAAGTACCAGAAATGACTACAGTCAGTGACATTAAGCTGCCAGGAGCTACTGAGGCAGCCTAGAGAGGCTTTCCTTGGGGTCCATACCTTCCATCCTTTGTATTCCCAGATCCCAACAGAAAAGGTTGGTACAGGCCGGGCAGACTGTAAGAAAGTGCTGGTGTGTGTAACTCAACCATGAGTAAGTTAAGTCCTAGGCACCAATAACTGAATCATAGCCCATTTACATCCTGAAACTCAGGCTAAAACTTGTCCTTATTTGAGACCTGCCTATCCTAAGATAGACAATTCCTGTGTGTGCAGTGGGGAAGGAGGGTGAGAAAAAGTGGTGTCCAAAAAGCCTAGCAATTGTCTTAACCTCACATTTGATGCTGAATTCAGGAGACACCCAAACTGGTCCCTGGATCCACTGAAAATCTAAACTAGTGCATCTAAGCCCAAACCATTCCAGATGATTTACCCTTTGGCAACTACAACAATGTATAAGATATGTTCACTAAGGCGTGTAACCTTTTTCATACCGAAGGTGAAAAACATATTTTTAAAACTATTAAGATGTTGGTTTATGAACGGACCTTCATAAACTAAGAATTCCATATTTTCCTCTGATCTCTGTCCAGAATAGAGCCCAGACAATGTCTTCTGACTTACATCTCGGTCAGGGATCTACCATAAGCCATTTCCTAAATGATGAGAGGCACAAACACCCTTGAGTTTGCTTTGCCAGAAGTGAGAGAATTCTATCAGCTCATCTTCAAAGAACGTGTAGTTCCCTGGCCTTGTTTCTTCCCACTTCCTACTAGCACTTCACACGTAGCTAATTGTGAACTGAGATCATTGTCATATTATTATTCTCCTCTTTCTGGCTTTGATCTAATTCACTCTTGTTGATGCTGTTCTATTTATATAGTCCATTAAAAATGCCTACATTAACACTTCTCAAACTTCTTCCTTTCCTAAATAGTTCTGATATTTTCCACCATTATTACCACATATACCTACCAACATGCCTGATGGCTACTTTCTCTCCAATTATCTGTCATTCACAGAGAGTCAATTGTAGTGAATATCATTGTATAACACAGATTCAGTTAACAAAGTGATTTCTGAGTGTCTTGATTATGCTCAGAATTTACATTGACTATGCTTCCACTGGATTGCCATTGTGATAACAACTTAGATAACCATCCTCATGTTTTAATTAATTGCCTATGTAAAATCAGAGTGTAGTGTGTGTGTGTGTGTGTGTGTGTGTGTGTGTGTGTGTGTGTAGGGGGATTAGGTTGTTCCATTGTAAATAATTGTCCCCGCCTATGAGTTTAATAAAAAGTGCTGATTGGCCAAAGGCAGACAGGAAGTGTGGACGGGGCTACCAGACTAAGAAAACTCTGGGAACAGGAAGAACAGAGCAGATGCCAGAGAGAAGCCAAAGAAAGCAGAGGACAACTATGCTGCTCTGAGAAAAGGTACCGAGCCACATGGCTGAACAGGATAAGAGACATGAGTTAGATTAAGGGTAGAGAGTTAGCAAGTTATATGCCTGGGCCTTAGGCTGATCAGCCTAAAACTATTGTAAGCATCTGTGGGCCTTTGCAGGTCTGTGGGTCTGCTGGCCTAAACCTTGAGGCTAGGCCTGAAAGTCTGAGCCAGAAACAACCTACTACAATGGCAGCCCAACGTGGGTAAAATATACCACATAAAGCCATAGAAAGCTTAAAAAATGGTCTAGAGCCCAAAGCAGCTTCTGAGTTGTGTCTCTCACGTGAGCTGTGGTATAGAGACACCCTGGTAAGGCATGTGGGCTTGGGCTACAATGTTGGGCTTTTGGAGTGCAGTTTAAGGTGTAAAATGGTTTGTTCCTGAAGTCTCACAGGACTCTCGATATAAGAAAAAGTTGTAAATGATGTATTTAAGGTTTCTGTTCATAAGGACAAAAAGGGAACAGAATCAAAGATGGCTTTCTAGTGGCCATGTTTTCTTGGATAAGCCCTGTTTGCTGGAAGTAAGCAGAGTCTTGGCTTTAAAAGAAGCTTCCTGATTCAGCCTTAGAGGCAAAACACTTGTGAGTCTTTTAAGAGGCCCTGCTGCCAAATACTTAAATGGAGTTAATGAGCAGCAGATGGCAAAGCTTTACTTGGTGATTATATGGACCCCAAAATTCCCCAGAGTACCTGGGCTAAGAAGATAAATTCTATGAAATTAGACTAGGAGCTGGGTGGAGTCATCCATCCACCCTACCAATCTTTAATCCTCAGCCAAGGACCTTTGCAGATTAAAGGTGTGTTCAGAAACACAACGCCTCCATTCAGCAGGAAGTAGCCTAGAGAACGATGCCACATTCCCAAAAGATGGGTTATGGACGTTTGTGTTTATTTACAGTGTTGTTTATAAGTTGTTATAGATAATGGGGGAAAAGGATATTAGATTTGGAGTTCTTTTTGTTTTAAAAAGAGAAAAGGGGATATGTAAGGTGATTAGGTTGTTCCATTGTAAATAATTGTCTTTGCCTATGAGTTTAATAAAAAGTGCTGATTGGCCAAAGGCAGACAGGAAGTGTGGATGGGGCTACCAGACTAAGAAGACTCTAGGAACAGGCAGAACAGAGCAGAATGCCAGAGAAGCCAGAGGAAGCAGAGGATAACTATGCTGCTCTGAGAAAAGGTACCGAGCTGCATGGCTGAACAGGATAAGATTAGGGGCAAAGAGTTAGCAAGTTATATGGCTGGGCCTTAGGCTAATCAGCCTAAAACTATTGTAAGCATCTGTGCCTCTGTGGATCTGTGGGTCTGCGGGGCCTAAACCTTGAGGCTAGGCCCAAAAGTCCAAGCCAGAAACCACCTACTATGTGAGTGTATGTGCGTGCGTGTGTGTGTGTGTGTGTGTGTGTGTGTGTGCTCGCGCATGCGCAAGCATGCATAAACACATGCTTATACACTCATGCATGCACCCAACTGAGTCATAAGGATATACAAAGAGTGAGTTATGAGGAAACACATTGATTTTGTCCAGCATCTTTTTCTGCCAGAAAGATGGAGTCTAGAGGTCAATAGAGAACACAGCAGTCTCCATTCTGAAGAAACGTATAAACTGAGAGGAGAAAAAAAAATCAGCAATAACTATAGTATATATTCACTCAGCATTTAGATGGTGATGCACATTGAGTAAAGAGTGATACATGTGTCATCTCTCTTAATCCTTATGGAAACCTGTGACTTAAGTGTTGTCACTACTGCCTCAAAGCTAGATGCCAAAAGACTTAGCAAGGCTTTTGGAGAGTCATGTGACTAGTGACATTTGATACCAAAATGTGCTTGCATGCCCACTCTTTAATCCTAACTCCTTGATAGTTATTCTTAACTCTGCTGGTAAATACCACACTCTCCCTAAGGCCCTCCTGGTCCATATCCCCTATGAACCTTTTCCCTAACCAGATCACAGGTCACCATAAATGACAGACATGATAAGGAAGATACACATCATGTGGCTTACACCATTCCATGGACTGAGGGACCCATGGAGTCTTGGGCTGAATGAAAAGGAGTGAGTGAGCTAAGCATGAGCCCAGATGCAGGGCGATCCATCACTTCAGGTTCCCATGGAGGTGACTCACTTGCCATCATGTGCTGAGACCCATGAACTTGATTGGATTCGTTTGTCAGAGCAAGAGCTAATGAAAGCAGCATCCACTCCTCCAGCAAAAGCATCTCCTAGAAGAGGTGCATGGTGTCTTTTCCAAATGCAGTGAGAACAGACACACAAATCTTCAGGATGAGAATGGAAAGTCTTAAGGGAAGGGGAATTATGACCATGCCTCCACCTGCCCTACAGTTTTAACAGTAGGCGCACAGGTCCTGAGTACATCACAGGGTCCAACTTCATTGGTTTTCACAGGAGATGGTCAAGACTCAAATTTCAAGCTCAGTAAAACAGGGAAGCCCAGTTAACAGCACACTTTCAACTAGGGAATCCTAGGGTACATGAAATCTATCCTCATGAATCTGTTTGAAAATACAGCCTAAGATATGGTTCAAGGTCCTGGGCTCAACCTCCAACAGCAAAATTCTGTTTAAAAATGATAATATGACAAAGATAATACTGATCATTGAAAATGAAGACCTTCTGTCTTTGGGCCACTGGTCAAAAGATGCTGAATGGGCAGGATATATTCCAAAGAATTGACGGTAGGTATGTTCTACAATGACAAAATGAGTGAATAAAACTGATTGGCGAGTTCTACTTGCTATGGTAACTCATCTGTTCATTTATCTGAAGAGAAGTTTATAACCATATCTTCTCAAAAGACTTGGGAAGTGGGCACTGGGACAAACTGGAAATTAAATCCAGATTACAGAACACACACACACACACACACACACACACACACACACACACACACACACACACACACACACTAAGAAATAAAAAGAAGTGTTTGTGACTTCCCACTAGGAAGTGACTGAAGCTGAGAGAGAAGGGAGGTGATATTCACCTCTGAGACATATCAGTCATGAGCATCATCATCTAGAAGTACACACCAAGTAAACACACAACTGTCTTTGGGACTGCCCGATGGACTGTGTTTTCAAACACACTTAACAAGGTAACCAAGACCTCTAGACTAGGATTCAGGCTGCAACTACTAGGATCCACATAGACAGGGTTCTTACCTCCCCAGAAGAGGAAGATTACATCTACTTCCCACTTCCTGGTGTTGTGATGATGGACAACTGTGCTACCACCACTTGTGAGAGGCCTTCAAAATGGTAAGGTAGTTTATAAATGTGAAGTGTGGGACCATGTCTCTCTATGTCCACAATGCTGGTACAGCAAAGGAAAAGAGAAAATGATGGGCCAACCTTTACTGCCGCCGTAGTGAGGATGCAGGAGACTGCAGGAGCTATGGCTGCTGCCTTCGGTGCCTTCCCTAAAGGAGACTGACATGTTTTGTACACCAGTTGTTGGAATTGAGGCCACTGATTTTGGCAGTGTGATTCTGTCTGCCAGATGAAGTTCAGCCTGACTCAGATGTTCTACTGTGTTTTAATTAATTCTGAATTGTGGATTGGATATTGAGAATTAGAGGCAAGTACAAAGAAAATTCTGCAAAGAGGGAGCAGATCATAAGCAGGGTACATCTGGGCTAAGGCCACTTGATTGTTACATGTAATTAAGCATCTAGTCTGTACAGTGCACGATCTAATAACATTAGAAAAATAAGAACTCGGTCCCATGTAGCAATTTGCTGCACTTACTAAACACTTGCAACACTATAATTTTACTCTATTTCAATTGATCTATTTTGGGTTTCTGTGGGTTCATAACTCCTGATTTTCTAAGCCAGTGAGATACAACTTGCTTCAGTCTTTCGTAACTTCTCATTACTGTGCATGTGCCAAAACCTGAACAACACTGGTTTAGTTCAGTCTGGAAGACAGTGCCTCCCTTCACCTAAACCAGCTAAATTCCTTAAACTGTTGCCTGAGCTAGGTTGTCTTTTTCTGCAAAAAGCAATGGAAATATCCAGAGGATAAAGTATTTCAAAGTTTAAGAAACTGCTGCCAGAGAAAGCTGACTAATTGGAAGCGTGTCTGAGATGCTCTGAGACCAGATTGACCTTTTCCTTCGGGGATATGCACTGCAGCTTTATTATTTTACTAATATGACATTCTATTTTGATTTTTCTAGTCCAGAGTTTAACAACATGGCCCATAATGGCACAGATTATAACCAGCATCCTGGAATTTGCATTGTGAACAGTGTTTACTTTATGCCTGTTTAAGCTCCTCAGCTGCAATGTCATATTTTAAAGGGTAGAAGCGGTTTTGTAAGGAGGGATGGTAGTGGTGTAACGGAGCCCTTACATGTTAGGGAGGCAGTCTTCCTTCGAACTGTACCATCGCACACACCCCTCAGATTTCAGATTTCTCTTTTCATAGTCCCTAGAATGATGCTGGCAGCAGACAAGAGATTTAAACAATAGACAAAGAGGGAACAAAACCAAGGAAACATATGCCATTCAGTCAGTATGGTATGAAGGAATTTCATGCAAAAATCTGAATCTTCATGACGGCCTGTGATGAACATCTCTAATTTAGACTGTGTTAAAACTTCTCTTAGCCTGGGAATGTTAGTATACTCCCAGGAGGAGGAAGCAGCAGAACTCTGAGACTTGCCTGGGATACACAGCCACTTCAAGGCCAGCCTGAGCTACGTAGTGAGACTACATCCCCACACCCCCAAGCATGTGGGAAGCAGTCAGGTGAACACTTGCACGGTATGTGTGTGTACCTATGAGTTCAGTCCCAGTGATAGGAGAAGAAAGGTAGGATCCTCAGAAGCGGTTGTTTCTGGGAGCCTTCCCAGCAAAGGATCTTATCTCCACAGCCTCTCCTGTCAAGTCATTGCATGACAGGGGCCAGGGCTTGAGGCTCAGGGTCTCAAATAACTGCATGGTGAATGCAAAACTGCTTTACTAGCAAGGAGAATTCCATTAGTCTTTTCTTTTTTTCTCTCAGAAAAAGATTTTGTCTTGAGCTTTGTCCTAAGACTTCTAAATATCTTATAATTTTAAAAGTTCATCTTTTTCACAAAGGGTCTTCAAACTAAACCAATGCAAACTCCTGGAAAATCAAGATGCCAGGCCAACTGTAACACAGAGGGCAACTTCAAGTTTATCTTAAAATGATAATTACAGAGACTCAACATCACAGCCAGACAATGGCTACACAGGGGGGGCCTCTCCGTCTGCAGAGGAGAGTGGGGCCAGAAGTGCCTTCCTATTGCTAAGCAACAGCAGAGCTAAGATCAAGCTGCTGTCAGCTCTCAAACAGTACAAAGATGAGTTGATTCAGTTCAGAACAGTATAGGTGATGCAGGAGGAGCAGGTCTGAGCAGAGACTTGGGATATGAGGTGGATGCATGCTATGTAGTGATGTCACACACACCATTTCAATTTCAAAGCATCTGCTAGGACATACTTCTCTATATTCCACAGTGAAGAACACAAACATGCATTCCTCTCCAAAAGTGAAAATACATTTATTAAACTCGATTTGATTAAGAATAATCTGAATTAAATCTCTGGGAATGTATCACACTATCTGTTTTAGTTATTCAGCGCTGTATTATAAATTCCCTTAAACTTAAAGGCAAAGCAATATGTATTATCTCACAGTTTCTTGGCAACACATTACTAGGGCTTATTAGCTCTGGTTTCAAATGAGTTCTTAAGCCTAGCTGTGTGGCAGGCCTATCATCACCTGGGTGCTCTCCTGAGGCTAGAGAGTATATTTCCAAGCTCATTCACACACAGCTGATAGGCACATGTATTTACTCTCTTTCTTCATTGACCACTCCTGATGACAGGAGACTGGCTCCTTCCATAGCAGGTGAGTCAGGAGAGCAGTGGACCAAGAAGGAACACACTATGCTTAGTCAGATTTCAATCTCTGTGACAAAATTTCTGAGAAAACAACTTACAGAGGATGACTTAGTTTGGGTTCCTGACTTTAATGGTTTTGTTCTATGGTCATTTAGACTGTCATAGGCTTGTTCCAAAGCAGCTAGGAAACATCCATAAACAGAGGAAATGCCCAGAGAAAGATACACCCATCAAAATTCCACCCACTAGACAATAGATAGTGCCTATTATCAATTTGAGGGGACCTGAAATAACCTAGAGGCATCTTACTGGGGGTGGCATCATACCATGGCTGGGGCCCAGGCTGGATGAAGAGGAAAGTGTAGTGGGATTGTGTTCTGTTCCATTGTAAATAATTGTCCTGCCTATTGGTTTAATAAAAACACTGATTGGCTGAAGGCAGTGAGGAAGTATGGGCAGGGCTACCATTCTAAGAAACTTAGAACAAGAAGAGCAAGGCAGAGACGCCAGAGAAGCCAACGATGCAGAGGACAACTATGCTGCTCTGAGAAAAGGTACCGAGCCATGTGGCTAAACAAGAAAATAATCATGGGTTAGTTTAAAAGAAAGAGCTAGAAAGTTATATGCCTGGACCCTAGACCAATCAGCATAAAATTAATGTAAGTGTCTGTGTATTTCTGCAGAACAGCTGGTCAGAACCTCAGGGCTAGGCCAGAAAGGCCTGGCCAGAAACTTACTACTACAGGAAAGCTGAGTGCAGATATTCACCTTCCTGCCTCCTGGCAGTACATGCAGTATGACCAGCACCTGGAGCTCCTGCTACGATGACTTTCCTGTCATGGAGGGCTGTACCTTCAAACCCTGAGCCAAATGAGCCCCTCCTCCCTGGATTTGCTCTTTGATGGACAGTTTGTCATGACAAGTATTTAATACAGTGACCTACTTTCTTCAACCAGGTTTCACCCCCCAATAGTTATTCATGTATAAATTTGTCAGTCAATTAATCCACAGATAGTTATAACCCTTGGGATCTAATCTTCCCTCACAATATAGCAGCTGGTAAACAAGCCTCCAACACCTGAGCCTCTGAGTGCTTTTGTTAGAGTCAGACCACAATAATGCCCTATAGGCTGCCAGGTTCCACTGGCCTTTCTACTTCATCTTACATATGGGAGTAAATGACTAAGCTCCTCCTAGAGGAATGGTTATCAACCCGTGGGTCCCAACTCCTTGGAATTGAATGGCCCTTTCACAGAGGTTGCCTAAGACAATCAAAAACCATGGTGATATTTACATAATTCATAATAGAGGCAAAATTATAGCTATGAGATATCAATGAAATAATTTTATGGTTGAGAGTCATCACAACATGAAGGACTAATTAAAGGGTCATAGCATTGGGAAGGCTGAGAAGCACTGTTCTATAGAAAGTGAAAATCATTACATGTTCTTTACATATATATCACATGCATACACCATGTATTCCTGTGCCTCCTGAGTGCTAGAGTTAAAGGCATGTGCCACTACCTCCTGGCTGTGTGCATATTTTTAAAACCCAAGACCACTCAACAGAAATGCTCATGTCCTTTTCTAAATAGAAGTGGCTGCATTACAGATGTCCAAAAGACAAAGTTCAAGCTGTGTCTGCCCCATGTATATAAAACCAAGTTTGATATTGGCAGTATCCTGCAGGTCCTTTCCTTGTGTTTAACTATCAAGGGCCCATGGTGCCAAGTTAATGAAGTGCTGGTGAAATCCAGCCAAGGTAGGCCAGTGGTTAGGAGAAGAGCCAACTAACAGGATTCCAATTTGCTATTTATTGTAATTGTAATTTGCTTAATTCTGTATCTCAATATTTTCTACTTGAAAGTGAGTGTAATAATAATAGCAGTAATAATGATAACTCCCCAAATGAGCTAAAACTACTTGATATTAAGTATAATTGGAATATATGACTCCAAATAATTGTATTTTGTTTACAGTACTGCCACTCAATTTATATACAGAAATATTCAACTGGGCAGAGTGGGACAAAGGTTTACAAGATGTGTGGCACTTTGAGAGACCATTAACAAACTGTAACCACCATTACTATATATCCACACTCAATAGAACAAGCTGATTAGTTTTATCAAGTTGCTTTCTGTGGATTGCCAGCACCTGGGAAAGTCAAGAGTGTACAAGCTGTGCCAGTACGTATAGGACTGACACAGAACCCAGTCTAAGGGGATGCTTCCTGACAGATGAAAGTGCAGTTCCCCATGACCATGGCCACGGAAGTGTCAAGGCTCAGGTGCCCTGGGCTGTCATCTGCCAGGCAACAGTAACAGGTTTGTGTCATTTCTGCTCCACCTTTACTCTTCAGTGTGCTCACCTCTAAAGGTTTAATAAATGGGGCTAATGAAATGCTATAAAGTTACAATATTATCATTGATTATTTATCCAAATGAAGATTTGCTTTTTATTAAACATTATAGAAGCTTTTATAACCTCTAATTCTGTTATTGCAGAATAACAATATTCAGTTTGTGGCAGTATTGATATTATTATTTGCTTTGACATACTTATTAAAGTTCAAGTCCCCAGGAAAACAGAAGTTTCTAAGTATAATAAGATAATAACTTTTGTTTTGTGATTCTGCTGCATCATTATTAGACAGTGAGAACATTTCTGACTCAATGGAGGTTGCACTCAACATCATATCTTTGGTGAAATATTATCTTGTATGTTAATTTCTAAGAACTCATATTCTCTTCATGACCATGGATCCCTATGTTTACATGTTGTTTTACATTTTCTAACTCATATTGTTCAGACTAAAATTTTCACATCATTAAATAGCGGGCTTATCATCTGTTAATATATTTTCATCACAGAATTGTTCTACAGACTGAAGATCAAATTTCAAAGAGCAGAACTAAAAGCAGTGTCCTTAGTGGATTCAGAAAAATGCACCAGGGAAGTATAAAGCTCTGCTCAAACCACAGAAAGCCAGTATTATGAGGTGCAACTGGTGTCATCAAGAGCCCCATACCCAAAAGGACACACCCTTGGTTTTAATAACAAATTTAAAAACATGTCAGGAATGGGTCACTTTTTTGAGAGTTTTTGGCCAGTGAGATCCTATGGATTCCCAAACATTATAACTACTTACCAAGCTCTCGTTTACCTTCCAGAACATGACAGTAAGACCCTATTGCTAAGATATCACACACTATAGAAATTAAACTGGCTAGCTTCCATAGTGCTGGAAGGTAGTCCATGTACTACCAGAGGAAACAGTAATTACTGGCCTTCCCAGTTGTGAGCCCCGAGAGCTACAATAATGACCTTTCTGGCAAGACGTGCCCACTGGTGCAAAGTGGCATAGATGTCATAGGGGTAACCAATAACTTTGTAATGGGATTTAAGGCCCACTTCCTAACCAAAGCCTATCCCTCGCACAATTATCAAGGCCAAGACCCAGGGGAGAACCTACTACTACTGTTCTGACAAAAGGCCATATTGGTCAGTTCCTAGACTTCTCATTATATCCATAGAGTGGGGGCATTTCTCACCCTCATCAGAGAAGCTTCTTTTTGTAGTAGACTCAATTTAACATAGAGGCCCACAACTAGTCAAGGCCCAGAGAATAAGCTACTGTAGCATGCTTGGTCCTAAATGGGTCATCTATATCACATCCTCTCCTTCTGAGGCTTAGAGATTATTCTAGAAACTGTGAAAAAATTCCAAGAGCCAGAGTCAGTGGATGGACTACAAGGAAATCACGTGTTAGAGATGGTAGACAGCTGTGCATATGGATTTATAGCAGTTGATACAGCATACACAAGAACTGGTCAAGTTCAAGTCAGATAAAATCCTGAGGAGGGGAGATGTGCATGGCATCCTACTTCTAGATGGGGAACCATTGGCAATTGGCAGCTGTCGGAAGAGGGAGATTTAGTTTTAAGAGAGAAATTATCTGGCCAGTTGACCATGCAGGAGGTGGGTATTCTGTCCATATACCTCTTAATGATAGCAAGAAAACAGGTTAGATTCTCAGCTTATTTTCCTCTGTGCCCTAACCACCCAGTGGAGAGAGAATTGGATGGAGAAGACTAGTCTCTGCAGGTGTTGGAACCATGTTTCTTAGCCTCTCTGTGATTTCTCACCGTCACTTTTCCAGCAGCATCCCCCTCCTTCCTTGTTTGAATGCTTGCCTCTAGCAGGCTTCTCGGAGCCCCAGGAGGCAGGTGTATTTAGGAATCCCTAGCTGTTCTTTTCCTATGCTATTCATGTTCTGCTGGGATGTGCTACAGTAAAATGTCTACATGATGTTGAGCCTGATTCTGAGACAGAAAATCAACATGTGATTCTTGCCAGAAGTTTCCATTTTAGCTTGTAAACATTGGCAAAAAATCAGCTTCTTTGCCTTTCCTACAGCTTTATTGGTGTAGATAAGCCGTTTAAAAGATGGCTGAATGTCCTCACAGATCCTGAAAGCGTATCAGGATACATGTGTGGCATTAACTTAATTGACAGAAATCAATATCTTACTGTAAATGTCACCCTATTCTCAATTCAGATGTAAATGCTTCCCCTGACTAGATTCTGTCATTGCAACAAGGCCCTGGTTTCTGCCTACAAAAGAAATCACCGGTCCTTCAAGGCCAACTTCTGACCAACTAAAGATCAACCCCTTGATCAGTCCTTTCCCTGAGCCCACCTCTCTTTCCTCCCCACACCCTTTATCTGCCATTTAGGAGAATGCTGCAGGTTCCTGCAGAGATGAGAAGAGAGAAGATGAGTATGTTGTGCACAGACACAGATATGAGAGTGGATACAAATTACACATCCCAGGTTCCCTGAACTCTTGCTCGTTGGCAGTTAATAAATTAGCGACAACATTAGAGCAAGGGGACAGCAATTAGGTCATGTAACTGAGTCAGCATCTCAGCAACTGAGAATCTGGATGAAACCTTTGCCCCTCCTTTGCATTTCAGCATCATCTGTAAAACAGAGATGCTGCCCATGATGCAGTAACAATGAGACATCTCCCAAACCTTTGAGTGTGGGTTATTGTCCTAACAGTGGGAAAGTAGAGATAATTCACTGGAAACAGGCCAGCAAACTGCACTAAAAAGCTGGGAAAGGAAGGGGTGTAATGAAAAGGCAGGAATCTCCTAAATGACACCTGGGGGATAACTCAGCAAATCTAAGCACCAACAATCCTCAACTCCAGCTGTAAGTCATTATAGTAAATCCAAGGTCAAACCACCAATGGCTTACAGCTAAGTGTGGCACATGGGAGGATTTTGTTTGGCTAGAACTGTGTTTATAAAGAATATATATTCATTTTCAATGTCTAAAAAACAGAAGATCTCTCAAAAATATCTGCATATCTGTCTTTTCTTTTTAAAAAGGACATAGAACAAAGAGAGAAGGAACATCTGACCCTTGTAATGTTTCAATTTTTTATTTTTTATTTTTAGAGAAATGCATAGCAGAGGCTGAGCTGTGGCTGTCCCTGTAGATGTGAGCCAGCTTCTGATGCCTGCTCAGGCTACCTTCCTGGCCCTGAACAGATGGGATGGTGAGGTAATCAAACAGTGACTAAGCATGGTGAGACACAATCAACTTGCTTTGTGGATTTTGAAGCAACATCAGCAAGAATCTGTGTAGAGCATGGGAGAGGTCTGCACACAGAAAGAGGACTTGGCAATGCAGCTCAGCCAGGAATGAGGGTGCCCAGGCTTCTGCAGAATGGCTGTGTGTTTGCTTGGTAGGTGCAGAGAAGACATATGATCAGCAACATCAGGCACCATGTATGATCAAGTGTGTTCTATGACTGCTTTTCAGAAAGGCAATGTAAATGCCACCTGGCAGGAGCGTTCTTAGCTGGTCTTTAGTCTCAGGGTTGTAATCAAACTAGTGAAAGATGAAGCTTTTCAATTCCACAATTCTAATTCCAGGAGGGTATGTGTGTACATGTAAGCCTAAAATAAGACTTGAGATCATGATTAATTTAAGCTTGGTTTGCTAATGCTCTGTGTTTTCCCTTAACAGCAATGATAATATTTTTATTTAAAGCTGTGCATTAAAGAATCTAATCTCTTATCCCCCAAATTTCAACTTATTGTCTTAGATAAATAAGAGTTTTTAAACATTTTGAAAGTAAGTAGAAATTATGTCCCAAACAAGAGTTCGTTAGCAGAACTAAAGTTAATGTCTTTACTAAAGAGACATTCTGAACCCATCCATGAGTGGATGAAAGAGTATAAATGAAAAAAAAAAATTCATTCTGGATGCTTTCAATTCACACTTATGCGATGAATAACAGACTTCTGCAGATGCAAGTCATCTAGTTTCAGAATCTGAATGATAATGGGCTGTATGTGTACCTAAATAGCTCGTTGGGCTATTATTTTGTTGGGTGGATTTCATGGGCCAGTCATATGTTTGTACAATCACTGTAAAAACATAAGCATCATCAATATCACCACTATTGTCCAGATTTCATGTCCAACAAAAACCTGAAGGAGCCTTTTCAGTTCACACAGTGGCTGAAACCAGATGTGTTTACTTGTGTATTAGTTCCAGCTACTTGGACAACTAAGGTAGGAAAATCACTTGAGTCCAGTTATTCAAATCTAGACAATACAGGAAGCCCCATCTTCTGATTTTCTTTCTTCTCTTGCCATAAGAAAACTTTGACCAAAAAGCAACTTAGGTGAAAGGTGGGCTTATTATTTCAGCATACAAGCTACAGTTCACTGTTGAAGGTAATCAGGGCACTAACTGGAGGTAGGAACCACAGAGGAACACCCCTTTTGGCTTGGTCTATGGCTCATTTATACATGCTCAGCTGGCTTCCTTTATTGTGTGGGACTATCTACCCAGGGAATTATGCTGTCCACAGTGATCTGGGTTTTCAAACATCAACAGTCAAGACTGTCCCTCACTGACATGCCCACAGACAAAGCTAGGAAAGAAAATTACTTGATTGACATTTTTTTTTTACAGGTTCTGTCAAATTGATGGCTAATTTGGGTAAATCACTCCCAACTTAGAAATCAATCACAGAAATAAACAATCAATCAAACAAGAAGTCCAAAAGTTAATATTGGTTTCAGAGAACGCAATAAAGCAAGACAAAGAGAAATCATCCAAATTATACTGGAAGAAGTAAAGCTGATTTTATTCATGGATGAACTAATATGTAGAGAATTCTAAAGAAGATAAAAATACTAGTATAACTTAAACCAATAAAGAAAAGAAGATATAAATAAGTAAAGAGTTATTCCAAATTTGTGGACTGAAAAACTGAATATTGTTTCCTAAGACTGACACATGGAATCAACAGAATCATTATAAACATCCCACCACATGGAAACTTAAGTTCCAGCTTCAACATGTAATCAACTTGGAATTTATCACATTCCTGCTTGCTACAAGAAAAAGCCAGGCAGAGAAAAAGTAGGTAACATTAGACATACACACCAGAAAATGAAGCTGCAGGGCAAATGGCTGCCCCAAGTTGGAATAAACAGATATATCCAGAGAGATGAGGCAAGATGTGTCTAGATAGAGCAGGTCACTGGAACCATTTAGTGGTAGCATTTGCTTACTGACTGAAGTATATGAAAGCACCTCATAAATAAACTTGATGAGCTCTGAAGATCTACATTCTTAGAAATACCCCACATTTCTGTGGGATTTACTTCCAAGAACTACTTGTGTCCTCACAGGAGAGAAATTGATGTGGAAATGTCTTTCTATATGCTGTGACTATCAATCTTTAAATTAAGGAGTTGTTTTGGCCCATGATAGGCACCGTAGAAAAAGTAGGTAAGGAAACCAGAATAGGTAGTAGGAGGGCAGAGACACAGACAGATCGAGCCAGATGCTCAAAGAAGAAACATGTATGGAGCACAGGAGAGCCGCGGGCCATGTGGCAGACAGAGTAATGAAAATGAGTTGAGTTAAGATGAAGGAGCAAGCTAGCAATGTGCCTGAGCCATGGGCAAAACAACACGAACTTAATATAAGTGTCTGTAGGGAATTGTGCTGTTTCATGGTAAATAATTGTGCCACCCACTGGTTTAATAAAAAGAGCTGATTGGCCAAAGGCAGGCAGGAAGTATGGGCGGGGCTACCAGACTAAAAACTCTGAGAACAGAATGCCAGATCAGAACACCAGACAGAATTCCAGAGAGAGGCCCAGAAGAAGCAGAGGACAACTATGCTGCCCTAAGAAAAGGTACCGAACCACATGGCTGAACAGGATAAGAGACATGGGTTAGGTGAAGGGTAGAGAGCTAGCAAGTGATATGCCTGGGCCTGAGGCTCATCAGCCTAAAACTAATGAAAGTGTGTGTCTCTGTAGGACTGTGGGACTGTGGGACTGTGGGTCTGTGGGCCTAGACCTTGAGGTAAGGCCCGAAAGTCAAGGCCAGAAACCTCATACTACAAGTGTCTGAGTCATTTTGGGGGCCTGAGCAGCAGCAGGTGGCTAAGGGGTCTGGGATGGCAGATCTGTGGGTCTGGACCTCTGGCCGGCTGGGGAAAGACACCTCTTTGTAACAGATGATGTCCCAACATGGGCCAAACACCCACATAAAGGCTGAGAAAGATTAGAACAGGTTCTAGAGCATAGAAACTGAGCCAAAGCAGCTTCTAAATTGTGTATCTGAAGTGGGTCATTGTACAGAGATAACATGGCATTCGGGCCACGTTCAAAATGGCATGGACTGGTGGCAGGGAGCATAAGCTACAACCAGGCAGGTTAACAAAGTCTCACAGAAGACTCAGTAGCATGTGCTTGATTTAAGGTTTCTGTTTATATTGAACAAAAGGGAAACAGAGTCAAACACGGTTTCCTAGTAGCAGCATTTCTTGGGTCTGCTGTTTGCTGGTAGTGAACAGCGATATGAACCCTTTAAAGGAACTTACTGATTCAGCTTTATCTGCAAAAACTATGTTGCTCTTTAAGAGAGTGCTACTATTTTAAAAGCTATTCTGGTTAGAAAATGATTAAGTATTCACAATGAAACAGATTCAAACAGAAAAAAAAACCTGTAAATGGGTTACAATATGTGTAAAATGTACATAGGCTTCAGAGAGAAAAGAAAGAGGATAGAGTAAGTCCCTAAAAAATAGAAATGGAGTAATAAAAATATAATAAGTCACACAAAGATGGAAAATAGACACAGAATCTGGATTATGGTTATTATTGTGTTTTATTTTAATTTTTTAACTGATAATGAGCTAACTGCATAAAGACAATGGATTGCAAAGACTGCTAAGTTAAACAAGAATATATATTTTAAAGATATCTTGATTCTGAAATTTGTGTCAAAGGATTTATTAATAGCTTTGGAAAAGAGGTTCTACTATTGTTTCTACAGAAGATGAGAACCTGTGGATTGCTTCCAGGCAAATATGGTTTCATCAACTAAGACCACCTGAAAATTCTCTGATGGGAAGAGATGTTCACATCAGTTTCAGGGCTGCAGACTAAGATGATCCAGTCTCAAGAACCTGAAAGATTGCCAATGCCCCTTAATCAACAGGAAGTAGTAATGGAAAACTATGCCCAAATTCCCAAAATATTGTTTATAAATGCTTATTTTCATTATAAATAGTTATTGGTCATAATTAATCTCTTTCTAAGAAGACAATGGGGATATGGTATATGATGATTTTTAAAAAATTAGATTATTGAATTTACTTTAATCTAAAAATCAGCTGTTAATCTCAAAATGTTTTGAATTGGTATGGATTTTGGTTTGGTGATACAGGCTTAGGGTCAATTTTGTTATGCTGTATGAATTTTTCTACTCTTGTTTAAGGTATGATACTTATGTAGCTCATTTAAAATTGTAATGTATAATTAAGAAATGCATATTGATAGTCACCTATGATAATCAAACTTGTAGTTATGTTAGGTCTTAGAAGTGTTTGAATATTACCTATCTAATTGAAGTGTATCTTTGTATGCCTAAAAAAATCCTAAGATCTAGAGAATATAGCATTTAAAATATTTTAAGAACTTAGACTTTTCTGCTTAAGAACTTAGACAGATCTGCTTCTGGCAGCACCAATATACTTCAAGAGAAAAACAGGCATTGAAGAAACTCCATATGGAATCTACTTTCTTTATGGCAATGGTTAGCCACTGAACAAGAACCTGTTCTTGTATTGACTGCTTGACCGTATGCTGTTTAAACTGGACATGCAGTTTCCATAGGGAAGTGACCTCTGAACTTTGGCAGAACAAGCCAAGATGGTCCTTCAGGCTCCTGGTTTGCAGAGAAAACTGACAGACATTCTTCAGAACACAAGGAGAAGCGACTGGACTATACTATAATGGGCAGAGCAGATTTCCTGCTTCACTGAAATGAAAAGAGACTCTGGGCCTGTAGGCTGAATATGGATGCCCCAACTTTATAAAGGAACTTTGGTTGACTGTCCAGGCAGATAGGTGTCATCTCTATCATTTCTAGATTTTGGAAGATGTTTGCACTTCCTGTTTACTCAGGTTATATTATATCTTTCTGTGGTCTTCGATGTAGTTGAAGATTATATAGTTATAGGTATAGTCTTTCTTAGTTATTTTAAAAGGTATGTTGGATATAAAACTTTAGATTCACAGGATAAGGTAGATGAAAGAGTATTTTCTTTAATTTTGTTAAATACAAATAGACTAGATATTGTAACTATAATTCTTGCTTGATAGCTATTTTGTTATATGTAATTTTGCTTTGTTAAATTAAATCCTTCCTTTTTGATTAGACAGAAATGGGGAGGTGATGTGGAAATGTCTTTCTATATGCTGTGAATATCAATTTTTAAATAAAGAAGCTGTTTTGGCCCATGAAAGGCACTGTAGAAAAAGTAGGTGGGGAAACCAGAATAGGTAGTAGGAGGGCAGAGACACAGACAGTTCAAGACAGATGCCCAAAGAAGAAACATGTAAGGAACACAGGTGAGCCGCGGGCCATATGGCAGACAGATTAACGGAAATGAGTTAAGATGAAGGAGCAAGCTAGCAATGTGCCTGAGCCATAGGCCAAACAGCATGAAATTAATGTAAGTGTCTGAGTCATTTTGGGGACCTTAGCAGGGGTGGGCAGCTAAGAGGTCTGGGACGGCAGGTCTGTGGGTCTGGACCTTTGGCTGCCCGGGGTAAGAAACCTCATTGTAACAAGAAATCTCTTCCTAGTTATTGTGAGGAGAGGAGAGAAGGAATGTGGAATGTGCCTAGCTAAACATTCTTTTAAAGGAAAAAAACAGACCAAATATTCACCAGCTTCAAGAAAGGCAGTCTTGTGGTGGCACTTTCCTGGCTCAGCTTTCTGTTTTACAACTAACTCCAGGGAAAGTGAAAGGGTCCACAGTGATCATAAATTCAAGGAAACCAAAGGTTACAACCATGAAAGTTTGAGGAAGGCAGGAAAAGCAGCTGTCCCCCAGTGAAACATTTGTGAGGGTCACAGCTCTGAGACTGAGTCCTTCAAACTCTACCGTCGACTGGAAGACACAGTCCTCCTCAACTACCACACCACATATTATCAGAAATCTGGTTGATGGCTGTGGGTCATGGCAGGAAGGGCCACAAGGCACAGAATTTCTGCAATAAGTAGTTAGGGAAGACCAGGGCTGAGAGGGGGAAAACTGAGGCCCATGTTTCCTATAAAGTACAATACACTCCGTACACAATCTGAACTCCATATTAATACCAATCTCTACACTTACAGACCTAGCTAAGTACCTTTATATCTGTCAGCAAAATATTACAAAGTTATCAAAGGACACAGTGTGATGGTTTGCATCCGTTTGTTCAGGCTGCCATAATGAGATGCCAAAGGCTGAAATGTAAAAAAAAAGAAACTACTTTCTTATAGTTCTGGGGAGTAGATGTCAAAGACCAATTTATTGCTAGGTTTGATTGTATCTGAGGCTCCTTCCCTTGACTAAAAGGGGCTACCAGCTTGCTTTGGCATCATGCTGTCAACCCTCTGTGTGTATGTATGTCCTACACACCTAACTTTTAAGGGCACTAGTTATACTGAATTAGATCCACAAAATTCCCATTTAACCTTTATTAACTCTTTGAAAATCCTATACCCAAATGCAGTGATATTTGGGAGTAGTTAATGCTAGGGCTTAAATTTATGAACTTGGAACACAATTTAGTTCATAACAGAAAAATTAAGCCTCAGAACAAGACTCAGCTATGACAATTACTACATGAGGAATTTAAACCGTGAATAGTAGTGTACTAGGAACTTCAATGGGAGAAGTAGGTGAATGCAAATCTGTTATGTACCGCATGCAGATAGACCAGGCAAGAAATCAAGAAGAAATGCTTGGCATCCAAAACAGACAGAGGTGGAGGAGACCCTCACTGAATTCACAGTAGCTGAGCATAGTGAAGGAAACAAAGCCGGTGACACTCAGCAGAAATCTCCAAATTGACTTGCGGGGGGGGGGGGGGAGGATGATGGAAATGATGAAAGCAAGATAAAGAGCAAAGCACACAACATACGAGAACCACGGACAATTCCAAAGGGAACAGCACACACATAATTAGAATCCTAAAGAATGACCTAGAGAAAAATATTCGCAGTAATAATGCCAAGACTTTTCTGAATATAATAGCACTCATGAAACCCCATCACAAACCCAACAATTCAACCTTTAGTCGTACACTTAAAATGAAATTAAAACAAACACCCACACAAAAACTTACTTACAAATGTTGGTGGCAGTATTGTTCATAGTAGCCAAAGAGAAGCAATAATTGAAAAGCCGATGAATGAATAAATGGGATATGGTATAGCCACACAACAGAATATTATTCTGCAATAACAAATGTCAAGTGGCTGATACAGGCTACAAACAAATAAAAAAGCCTCCAAAACATCACATTAAGGAAAAGAAGCCGGGCACAAGGTAACATGGTATAGGATTTCATTGATATGAAATGTCCAGAATGAATTAATTTATAGACAGAAAGATATTAGCAACTCAGAAACTAGAGGAAACGTCACATGAGGAGAAACTGTCAACAGCTCCAAGGCTTCTATGTGGACTGATGAAAATTTTATGATATTTTTTGTGATTTTTACACTACCCTGAGAATATATTAAATTAATTGAACTGTACATTTGTTTATTTCTGCATGCATGTGTACATACAGTAGTGCACTCGAGTGCACAAGTATGGAAGTGCCACAGCATGCTTGAGAAAGTCAGGGAACAACCTTCAGAAGTCAGTTCTCTACTTCCTGTGTGCTCCAGGAACCAAGCTCTGGCCACCAGGCTTGGTGGTGGCAGCCTTACCCCTGAGCTGTCTTGCCACCTTGAGTTATATACTTTAAGTGTGTTTTACATTTATGAGTTACAGCTCATTAAGTCTATTATAAAAATAAGCAACAGCTTCTATTACTTCCAGATTAAGACTAGTTTCTTCTGATATAGAACCTTTGGCAACCTACCATACTTTAAATACTAAGAAATGTAAGAGTTTAAATTTGTAATTTGAACACCATCATGATCAAGTGTACTCTGGAAAATAACAAATAGAAAAAGGCAGAATTGTATCCAAATCTTAGGAAGATGTAGAGCTAGGGGTTTGTCTATTTGCTACTACAGATAATACGATCACAGATTTTACATGAAGAAGGGGTTCAGACATCATACTAGTTCAAGTATGTCAAACTTGACTACATGTGGAAAGCTGCTGCTGAAGCTTTTAAGATGCGAGTATTAGAAGACGCTCTCAGTATGTCTGCTCAGTGGGATGTGTGGTCTAAGAACTTGTGTGACATTTTAAAAAACAACATATGTTTTCGTGTATGTGTGATTGCTATGGCACACATGCCATAGTACCCTGTGTTGAGGTGAGAAGACAAACCATTGGAGCTGGTTCTCTCTCTGACATGTGGGTGTCGGGGATAGAACTCAGTTTGTCAGCCTTGGCAGCTATGGCCTCTACCCACGGAGCCACCTCTTTAGCCTAGGAGCTGGCATTCCCACTTGTCCCCAGGTGATGCTGGTGTGTCAATGCAGGGATCACATCCTGAGAACCCGTGAATGCACTGGTGCTACTCTCCAGCTGCAACCGTGAGAAACTCTGGACCCTCAGCAGCCGAGTCTGCTGTCTGCTGTGAATCACATAGGACTCAGCCTCTCTCTCCTTATATCCAGTCCACCAGACATCCCATACTTCTGTGGAATGAAATCGAGGCATAGCTTCCAAACTGCCTATGGAAGTAGACTGGGATTACCAACCATTTCAGATTCATATTTCATATGAGCTACTCAAACAATTACAAATTTTGTCAGGGAAGTTGTAAGTAGTCATCTTTCAAATTTAAGTGATTCAGTAAAATATTCACATATATGTACATACACTCACACACATATACATCTACTTACACATACATTTGTTCCAGCTAGACCAATGATTTTTTCCCACCTTGGATCCACACTATATAATTTGAGAAAGTTCTAAACATTAGGATTTAGGGCATTTCTCTGACTAGACAAGTCAGAATCCTAGATACAGGACTAGGTATTAGTATTTTAAAAAATACCTCCAAACTCAATTACACAAACTCAGTTTTATTGCCTAAGAGGTACAACAGAAGACAGAATACAAACCATCTGCATTCTAAGTACCAGGTAATCATCAAAAGAGGGGCTTCTGTTTCCACTGCGACTGTGTGTGTGTGTGTGTGTGTGTGTGTGTGTGTGTGTGTGTGTGTGTGTGTGTGTCCCCTTGATGTTCCTACAAGTCCATTGGACCATTTTCTCCACTGTGACATTTTACTTTGCCTTGCACAGAACTGTGAAATATTGAACCTGCCCACAGATAATCAAGAGTTCAGTGTAGAATTCCATGGCCATTATTTATACTCCCAGAAAAATAATCCACCTTACACTTTCCATATCTCATGACCTGTGTATAAGGCTCCAGATTCAGGTTTGTGGCAAGCAACACAATGTGCCTCGATATGTTTGTGCCTGTGTTTGACTTCTAGTCATGTCTTAACTATATTTCAACTGCAATTTGCAGGTTCCCCACACCAGCAACCATTTGAGATGCATGCAACATAATTTCTGATTCATACAGCACTTTAAAATTGTGTATGCCTTCAAATAGCATTCTAACCAATATGGCAGCACACAAGGGCCACATCAATTGTCTGGCATCTCAAACTTACTTAGAGTTAAAGCCGTACCACAGAGTCAAGCACTGTGGGAGCCAGACTAGGCATTTGCATAACCTGACATTGCAAATAAAAATCAAAGTGACTGCACACACTATTCTTCCTAGGCACCATGGCCAGCTAATTCAACCAATTTCCACAAGAGTCTGGATGTTATTGCTGGGTCAACCGTTCTGAACTTATGGCTGTTTTTCATTATACCGAACTTTGGATTAATTTATAAGAAACATGAGTAAATGACTGACTTGCAGATTATCAGTACTCTAACCACCAGCCCAAGTACAGATTGCCTGTGACTATCATTACAGTGGCAAGCAGTGCCTGGAAAAGCAAACAGTTTATGCCATGAGACAGGATGGGAGAGGGGAACTGTCTCTTCAGATGGGATGCCCCAATTAGGTAAGGACCTTTCATAAGGCCTCTGTTTCCCAATAATACTACTATAAAGATCAAACCTTTAGCGTGTTTTTAGAAGACTTCACTCATAATCAAACCATAATTAACAAAAAAAGCAAACTCATCAGCAATGCCACAAAGCTTAAGCTGGCAGGTACCTCAAGGCCTGGCTTTCTTAGTTTTATTGTTGTGTTGATTATTTTTGAAACAGGATCTCACTGTGTAGCCCTGGCTAGCCTAGACCTCTTTATGTACTCCAGGCTAGCCTGATACTCACAGAGATTCATTTACTTCTGTATTCCAAGAACTGGGATCAAAGGCATATGCTACATATGGCCTTAAAAGTTGTTATCTGGACATTCTATTCTTTTCCTTAAGTGGATCTTCTCAAGTTGCACAAGTCTCAGGCCTGCCCACAAAAACTAGACCCATTTCTGACTGGGTCTGATATAGGCTTCAGATCTGTGATGGTAGCCCTCTTTTGGAGGATAGCATGGCTGGTTTAGTGTATGTTTGTAACATGAAACCAATTTGTGCCAATTATATATTCTGAGCTATAGCAGATTAGCTAGCCCTTGCATTTGGATTTGCCTTGGGCTCAGTTTTGTCTCAAGAATTGATGAGTCGAAAGGACAAGGAAAATGCTTAAGCCACATCAGTACCAAGATAAAGAACATCTTAGCAAGCTACGACATGCTCAGTACACAACTGTGGGTCTCCAGAATAGCAAAGGAAACACAGCTAACCCTCATGGGAAGTTTCTCACTAATCTGCCTTGTAGGACAGATATCATTTCCCTAGACATCTGGAGAAATGGACAAACTCTTTCATCCTGGAAAAGACAGAAAAATAACAACACCGTACAACTTAAAGCACCAGGAATATACAGACAACTACAGGTTCTTCTGGTTGTATACCGAGTATTCATCATTAAAGAATCCATTCATTAGGATGGATTCATAAAGCTAATGAACATTCATTGATCATTTACTACGCTTGCAATACTAGTCAAGATATTGAAGTATATAGATAAAATTTCATAGCTTTATGATTTTCTATTTATTGGAGAAATAGATAATAAGCAAAAAATGATCAAGTATGTAAAATGTCAAATAGTTAAGTATTGATGGGAAAATAAAGCAAAGACAGAAAGCGTGTGTTGGGAGTTTAATGATGAAGTTACGGCTGATAACACTTTACTGTGGGATGCATTCCTGAGATGTGGGTCTTTGTCAGTGCAAGACAATAAACAGTGAGAAGTAATGTTAGAAAGCAGAGTGCTGTGGTTCTGATGTTGCAACCATCTCCACAGACCCCTATAAATGTTTTAACGGTTGCCACATTTACCAAGAGCCATCCATTGATGTGAATTCTGAACTCGAGGAGACAAGGTCTGAGCTCTCTGGATGAGAAGGTTGGATTCAGACAAGCTGAGAGAACACAGCAGAGAAGGAAATGATCTTCTCATTTAAGGAGAGGGCAGACTCGTGTTCTAAGAACATTAATTAATAAAACTGAAAACAAAAATGTAAAACCAAAATAAGCGTTTTCCCGTGCATGTGGAAATTGGCCAGGGTTGGCTGCCATCAGCAGAACAAGCAATTCCATACTGATTCTCAAATAAATGGAGCTGATGTCCACAGATAAAATCAGATCTCTTGGACTCCAAGACCAAAGTACAGTACAAAGACTTTCTCCTACTCAATGAGTCAAGGGAAAGGACTCAAGACACAAATGTCTACAGTGTTTCAAAGTCTGATCTTGTCAGTTTCAACTGGACATGGCCATATGCCTGTATGTTTGGATAGAGGTGAGATGGTGAGATGCAGGGTGGGAGGCTAGAGAGTAAAGCAGGAGGATCCTGCAGAGGAGGCTGAAACATGGAAACCCAGTCTCCATGCTCCACCTTGGTCCAGAAGTGCTGTTTCCGACAACGAGCCGGGACACAGCAGAGGGGAGCAACCAGATATGCTGATTCACCAGATAGGGAGCCCACAGAGGCTGGGGAAAGGAGGTCCACATCACACAGCCGTCTCTCCTGAAGGTGTGCTGGGCTGATCAATTCCCAGTTAAGGGAACAGACATAAAGCCCCTGTAGGGAATTCACAGTTCCCTGGAAACTCGTTTCCTTGGATACTTGTTGGAACATCTGGGGTCAGCCTTTCCCAAGACAATGCTGCACTTGCTCTGGCCATCCAGAAAGACCAAGTTGTCTTCCCTCATTTTGAATCCTTTCCTCAGTGACCACTGAGCAGCCCTTCAGCTCATTTCTCCCAGGCTGTTGGAAATCACAAGGAGTTCAGTGGTCAAGCACCAGGGATGCACTGTGTTGGGAAGCCCTGCTGGATGGATATTGCAGTCTCTCATGGCCTGGCAGCTCTGATCAAGCTTGGCAAACATGAGGGACTCACTCCTAAGAGAGACTTCCTGCTCTCTACTTGACCTTATCTGGATGTCTCTGGGTCTGGAGGACTGATCTCCTTTGAAAAATGTCTTGAAACTTGGATGCCTGGTTTATCTCTAGTGTGACCCTTGGTATAGTTCCCTGCTAGAAGCTTCCCCTCCTGTTGCACCTATGGTAACTAAGACCTGTGTTAGGGACCCTGCTGCCACAAAATAGGAGTGGACTGTTTAGTGCAAATTAGGTGACTCCCTAGCTACCGTTCATATACTCTGTAATAAAGTAGAGTTGTTTCACTGAAGTCATCTCCCAGAGGGCTGTCTCTGCCATATTGAGAGCCTTCTGAACCCTATTACTGGCGTTTTCTCCCTCCACCTTCATGGACTGGTAGCCAACACTGCAGAGGAAGGAGAACCACATTACTGCACAAAAGACCTGCTTTCTAACCATCGTAGCAGTAAGGAAATGACCCACGGGAAGTTCCCTGCCCTTACAGCGGGGCTGCCACACCATCAGATTTAATCTCCACTGTCTTTGGTTCTAGATCCAACTACTTGACTCTAGTCTGCAGGTAGGCAACATATCAGCACTGTAATGACACAGTAGTTCACTCATACAGGGTCCACACTGCCCTACACCAGCCATGCCCATTGAGGTCACTCAGCAAATCCAGGTTGCCTCCTCAGAGATCCAGGCCATTTATTCAGTAATGCTCACCAAGCAACAGAGCATCAGCATGTAAAGACAGCTGAGCTCTTCTTCTGACTTAGAGAAATACACACGAGAAGCTGAAGTCCCCGCCCTGTGTGTGTATACCAAAGGCCAAATTAACTACCGGAAGTCCAGCACCCTAACTTGGAAAGAGACTCTCTACTGGATCAGAGCCAGCCTCCAAAAATCCAGGCCACAAAGATCAGAAGACCAAGAGGAAACAGAAATCAAGGAATAAACATCCATCCAACAAAGACAAACTCAGAAATCAGCTCCTAGACCTATAATCATTCCAAACCCTAGATGCCTAGAAGCCAGTATAAGAACACAATAAACAAGAGCCATGGCAACTGGGTACCACCACAGCCCAGATATCCTACAACAGCAAGAGCTGAATATTCCAATGCAGCCAAAGCACAAGAAAACCACCTTAAAACCGACCTGATGAAGACGACAGAGGTCCTTAAAGAGGAAATGAAAAAAATCCCTTAGAGAAATTGAGGAAAAGACAAAAATGGGAGGAAATCCTTAATTCCCTTAAAGTATATCAAGAAAGTTTGGGGGGGGGGCAGGTGAAGAAAACTGTTCAATATCTGAAAATATAAATAGAATAAAGAAATTACAAACTGAAGAAATTCTGGAAGTGGAAAATATAGGTAATCAAATAGGAACTACAGATGCAAGCATCCCCAAGAATGAAGTAAGAAGTTTCTGGCCCAGGCTAGCCTCGAGATCCAGACCATCAGTCCCACACAATATTGTTACATTATAATCACACAAATATTATTACATGTTGTTTGGCCTATGGCTCAGACTTATTGCTAGTTAGCTCACACATCTTAACTCAACCCATTTCTATTCATCTATCTTGCCACATGACTTATGTCTTATGTATACTTCATTGCATCTTGGTTCTCAGGCGGCTGGATTATGTCTCCCAGTAACTCATCCCTCCTTCCCTTTTATCTATACTTGGATTTCCCAACTGACTATAAGCTGGCCTGCCATAGACCAAAACAATTTCTTTATTATCCAATGATAATTCGCAGCCTACAGAAAAACAACTTACATCACAAGAGACTACAAGAGATGGCATTGAAGATACAAGAAATAGATTCATCAGTCAAAAGAAGAATTAAATCAAAGTTTCCTAACACAAAACATCCAGGATATCTGGGCACTATGAAAATACCAAACCTAGGAATAGAAGAAGGAGAAGAATCCCTGCTCAAAAACATAGAGAATATATTTAACAAAATCACAGGAGAAAAATTTTCTAACCTAAAGAAGGATATGCCTACAAATCTAGAAGAAACTATGTAATACCAAATAGAATAGACCGTAAAAGAAAGTCCCCATGCCACACAATAATCAAAACACTGAATACACAGAACAACAACAACAAAAGAATATTAAAAGTAACAAGGGAAAAGGCCAAGCAGCATATAAAAGCAGATCTGTTAGAATTACACTCAACTTCTTAATGGAGACTCTAAAAGCCTAATGAACTTGGACAGATGTTTTGTAAACACTGAGACCACAGATGTTAACCACATTACTATACTCAGCAAAACTTTCAATCACCATAGATGGATAAAAGAAGATATTTAATAACAATGTCAAAATTAAACAATATCTACCACAAATCCACCTCCACAGAAGGTACTAGAAGGAAAATTCCATCCAATAAGATTTACATTCACTAAAACATAGGCAATAATCTCACACGCAAAACCCAAAGAAGGAAAACACACACACACACCACAACTGCTGCTGCTGCTGTTACTACCACTATCACCATCAACAAAATAACAAGAATTGATAATCATTGACCATTAATATCTCTCAATATCAGTGAACTCAATTCCACAATTAAAAAACAGACTAACAGGATGGATACATAAAGAAGATCTAAATAGGTGTTACCTCAGATAAAGGAGTAGAAAAAAGATTTTCCAAGCCAATGGACACAAGAAACAAGATAGTGTAGCTATTCTAATATCTAACCATACAGATATTCAACAAAGAAGAATTATAGACCAATTTCCCTCATGAACATTGATGCAAAAATATTCGATAAAATACTTGCAAACCAAATCCAAGAACACATCAAGAAGATCATCCACTATGGTCAAGTGACATGGACTTTTGTGAAGGGTGGTAGATATAGATAAAATATATAGAATATAGCGGTAGATATAGATAAAATATATAGAATATAGTGGTAGATCAAGATAAAATCCCTGGGATTTTCAGCATATAAAAATCTGATGAACAATCTGAAAGAATAAAGCCACATGATCATCTAATAATATGCTAAAGAGGCTTTGACATAATCCAACAACACATTTTGACAAATGTCCTGGAAAGACCTAAACATAAGAAAGGCAATTTACAGTAAGATATATTTCTATCCAATATAGAGATTCTAGATAGAACAATAAGACAATGAAAGGAGATCAAGGGGATACAAATTGGAAAGAAATAAGTTAAAGTATAATTATTTACAAATGATACTATACTATACATAAGCAACCCTGACATTTCCACTAAGGAACTCCTACAGTTGATAGACACCTTTGGCAAAGTAGCTGAATATAAGATTAACTTTTAAAAAGTCACTATCCCTCCTATATACAAATGACAAACTGGCTGAAAAAGAAACCAGTGAACAACACCCTTCACAATTGCCACAAATAGTGTAAAATATTTTTGGGTAGCCCTAACCAAGCAAGTGAAAGATCTGCATGATAAAAAATTAAGTTTTGAAGAAGGATATTGAAGAAGATATCAGAAAATGGAAAAATCTCCCATGCTCATGGGTCAATATGATTAACATAGTAAAAATGGCTATTCTACCAAAAGCAATCTATAGATTCAATGGAAAACCCATCAAAAGTCAAATTCTTCACAGACTTTGAAAGAACAATTCTCAACTTCATATGAAAAAAACCAAGATAGATAAAACAATCCTACACAATAAAAGAATTTGTGGAGGTATCACCATTCTTGACTTCAAACTATACTGCAGAACTGTAGTAATAAAAACCACATGGTCTTTGCATAAAAACAGACATGTTGATCAACAGAATCAAACCCACACACCTGTGAACACCTGATTTTTTTTAAATAACGAAGTCAGAAATACACAATGGAAAATAGAAAGCATCTTCAATAAATAATGCTTGTCTAACTGGATATCAGCATCTTCAATAAATAATGCTTGTCTAACTGGATATCAGCATGTAGAAGAATGCAAATAGATCTGTATCTGCCACCCTTCACAAAAGTCCAAGTAGATAAGAGACTTAAACATAAACCAGATACATTGAACCTGATAGAAGAGAACGTGTGGAATAATCTTGGATACATTGGCACAGGAGAAAACTTCCTGAGCAGAACACCAAAAGTGCAGACACTAAGATTAAGAACTAATATATAGGATCTCATGAAGCTTAAGAGCTTCTGTAAGGCAAAGAACATTGTCAATAGAACCAAATGGCAGCACAAAGAATGGAGAAAGATTTTCACCAACTCCACATCTTACAGAGGCCAATATACAAAATGTGTAAATAACTCAGGAAACTAGACATCAACAAACTAAATGGTCTAATTTAAAAATGGGTACAGAGAATTCTCAACAGTGTACCCTCAAATGGCTGAGAAACACTGAGGTTCAGCATCCTGAGCCATCAGGGAAATGCAAATCAAAATGACTCTCAGATACCATCTTATACCTGCCAGAATGGATAAGATCAAAAACACTAACTAACCACTTAAGTTGAGGGGATGTGGAGTAAGGGGAACACTCCCTCCTCCATTGTTGGTGGGAATGCAAATCTGTATATCTTCTTTGGAAATCAATATGGTGGTTTCTCAGGACATTGGGAATCCATCTACCTCAAGACCCAGCGATATCACTTCTGGGTATTCATCCAAAGGATGCCCCATTCTTTCATAAGGATATTTGCTCAGCTGTGTCCATAGCAGCGTTATTCATAATAGCCAGATCCTGGAAACAGCCTCTATGTCCCTCAGCAGAAGAATGGGTAAAGAAAATGTGGTATATTTACATAATGGAGTATTACCTGGCTATTAAAAAACAGTGGACATTATGAAATGTGCAGATGGATGGAACTAGAAAAAAAATATCCCGAGTGATGCAACCCAGGCTCAGAGGGACAAACATGGTATGTACTCACTTATGAGTAGATGTTAGCTCCAAAGTAAAAGATAATCATGCTAAGACCCACAGACCCAGCAGGCACAAGTAACAAGGTCTTAAGGGGATGCAAAGATCTCCCAGGAAAGGAGAAACAGGAAAGATTTCTCAGGGGGACAGGAACAGGGGGATCAAGTGAGGGAAGAGAGGGAGAAAATACTGGAAGGGACAACTGGAACTGGGGGGCACTTGGGGTGAGTGGAGGGCTAGTATAATAGAAACTCCATGTAATCTATGAGGGTAAGCCTAGTAATGGGACTGGCCATCTTCTGTAACTAGGCAAGGCTTTGAGGAACTGAGACATCAGCCCAGCCATAAAACCTTAGACCTAGAGTTTGCTCTGGACCAGAGCCTGGCAGAGTCCTTCTAAAAGAGACCAGAGAGTCTTCATCCAGCATCTGATGGGACCAATTGCAGAGTCCCACAGCCAAACATTTGGCAGAAATTAGGGAGTCCTGTGGAGGAGGTGGAGAAAGGATCAGAGAAACCAGGGGGTCAGGGACACCACAAGGTCATGGCTCACAGAAGCAGCTGACCAGGACTCATGGGGGCTCACAGAAATCAGGGAGCCTATAGGGGTCTGACCTAGGTCCCCTGCATATATGCTATGGCTGAATAGCTTGGTGTGCTTGTGAGATTTTTTAACAGTGCGAGCTGGGGCTGTCTCTGACTCTTTTGCCTGCCTATGGAACCCTTCTCCTACTGGGTTACCTTGTCCAGCCTTGATGTGATGGTATGTGCCTGGTTTATTGTAGCTTTTTGTGCTGTCTCTGGTGGGAGATGGATCTGGGGGAGAGAGAGAAAGTAGAGGTAACGGGGAGAGACTGGGGGATAGGGAAGGGGGGGGGAATTGGTCTGGATATAATAATGAGATAAGAGTAAAAAAAATTTTTAAAGTGTGACAAAAATGATTACACAAAGACACAGCAATGGGCCTACTTAAATCAATTACAGAGTTATTTTAACATTATGTCCTCTGCCTGTGAGGGAAAGTCATAGATAATAAACTGCCTGGTAGCCATTAAGAAGGAATTATGGAGCACATACAAGTGAAGAACTAAGGCACGTTGAGGTACCCCGCTTTGCAAGCCTCCCTACATCTAGCATGTGTTTCAGACTCTGGGGAGAAGAGAAAACGTGTCTTAGTCACATGGCATGAAGGCCGAAGGACAGCATGAAACATATGGGAAGTAACATGTCTTTCTCAGACACAGAATTTTACAGAAGCTTGACCAAAATATCCTTCTGTGAGATTGCCTGACATTGTTGCTTAGTCACTTGTTTTTATTGATGTCTTTAGGCATGATGTGATGCCTATAAATGTATGTGTCTGTGTGTGTATGTATGCGTATATATAATGGAATGATTAAAGCAAGCTAATTATTATACCCGTTATTCAGTTTTTGAGATAACATTTAAAATACACTTGAAGGCAGAAATCTCTCTTAAAATATATTAATCTAAGATTAATATCTATTGAAATATAAACCAACACTCACGATACAGGTAACAGCTTATATAGGCACCTGATAGACTGGATTATCCACGCGATGGATGATGGATACCGAACCAGTCTCTCCAGCAGTCAGGAACCAAAAACAGGGCCCCCCAAGATCTTAGCAGCCCCTTTTGAATGGGGCTGGCCACTCTCCCTTTAGGAGCCCAGGACCCTAGATAAGTGTCTTCTGACCTTATCAGCTGACACCTGAATCCCACCACATACACTCTCAAGATTTTCAAGTATTAATTTATTATTATTATTATTATTATTATTGATTGTCATCAGACCGCATGGTAGTTCCCAGAACTTATCTTCCTTTGTCGCTGGACCTCTGTACCTAGAATCTCCTTATTCTCTTGTTTTACCCCTGCCCTAGTACCCTCCATTCTGTCTTCTGACTCCATGAGTTCAACTGTTTTAGACTTCAAACACATTTGAATCACGCGGTATTTATCTTTTGGTTCCTGGCTTATTTTATTTAATATAATGTCCTCTGGGTTCATTCTACAGTATTATGAAAGGCAGGATTTCCAACTCACAGTCATCAAGTCCCAGGCAGTCAAGGGCCTCTGCCATATGCTTCAGCCGGGGGACTCACCTGGTGGGCTCCCATGTCCTGCTGCAGCCGTGGCAATTGCGAAAGCAGAAGCAGGTGAAACAGAGCAGTGGCTACTGTCAGCTACCTGCCCTGGATGTTTAGAGAAAGGAAATGGAATGGTGAGGCACATAACAATAGTCCGTGGTGAATATTCCCATTAATACCTGTCCTGGGTGAAGGGCTGGGCCAAAGGCTCTATGAAATCCTGGTTAGTAGGCAGATAATTATTTTATACACCAGCATACAACAAACAAAAGCATATGCCCATCAAAAACTTGTACATAAATATTCACAGAAGCAGCTTCACCACAGCCAAAAACTAGAATGATCAAATGTCCATCAGTTGAAAAAAATAGGTTTTAAAAAGATAATATTATTCTATCATAGGAAGGAATGGAGACACATGCTATAAATGGATGAGTCTACAATGCACTGTGCTAGGTGAAAAGGCCGATTATAAAAGCCCCCACCGACCCCGCGCCGAATGATTCTCTCTTTGTAAATGCCCATAATGAGTGAGTCAAAAAAATAGAGATCATAGATAGTGGTTACCAGGGAGGGGTAAAAATGGGAGCATTTGTTGATGACTATAGGATTTCTTCTAGAGTATTGAAAATGTTCTAAAATTAAATTGTGTTTATGACTGCCTGGCCTTTTGAATATGTAAAATCCAATGAACTACATACTTTAAAAAAAAACAAGAAAGAAATTGTGGCATACAAATTATATTTCAACATAAAACTATTTTAAGAAGATTCTACATCATGTTTTTAGCACATTTTTAAATCAGTTGGTGGCTAAGTGTTTGTTAAGCGTGTGTGAGGCCTTTGGTTTGGACCCATCCTACAGGGAGAATGAATGAAGTATAGAAAGGTCATAGGGCTGGAGTTGTATCAGAGGGCAAAGTGCTTGCTGCATAAGCAGGATGAACTGAGTTAGGATCTCCCACACCCCCACAGATACCAACCTGGCAGACCAGCTATGTAATCCCAGTGCTGAGAGGTGGGGGGAAGAAGAGCCCCAGAACAATGCAGCCATCCAGTCTAGCAAACCATGAGCTTCAGGTTCGTTAGCTCAAAAGAGAAAGACACCTAACATCCACCTTTAGCCTCCACATATGCATGCATAGGTGTACACACACACACATACACACACACACACACCATCATATATACATCATATGCATACACCACACACAATACACACACACACACATGCATGCATACCCCACACACCACACCATATTTACACCACACACACACAGCACATACACTTACACACACACAAAACATATACACACATGCATACATGCGTGCACACCACACACACTCCACATACATACCCCCATATCACATATATACTACACATACACACACACCACATATGTACAGATGCATGCACACCACACACCACACACATACACCCCATACCATATACACACCATACCATATACACACCACATATATACACACACCACACCATAAACAGACACATATGAAACCACACCACACACACCACACACATACCCCTACACCATATACACGCCACATTCATACACACCCAACATATACCACATACCATATACACACCACACAAACACCCTATACCATACACACACCACACAAACACCCTACACCATATACACATACCACACCATACACACAGACACACAGACACACAGACACATAGACACACACACACACACAGACACACACACGTTTTCTCAAAGCTGCTTGCTGCCCAGCCTGTTAATCTGAATCTGAGTTCAATCCCCAAGCACACACATGGCAGAGTGGCAGAGCCAAATCCCATGAGTTGTTCTGATTATCACATGCATGCCATGGCAATATATGCATGCTCCCCAGTAAATAAATACATGTAATTTAAAGTATTTAATTTCTTGAATTGAAAGACTGTAATAAGCAGCTTCTGTAGTCGCTTTCACTTCTCAGACTGTTCTAATCACACACCATTTCCTAATGCTCTGCCTGTTTCCTCTCTGGCTTTTAGTGAAAACAGTGTGATATGATTCTAACCTGAAAAGCTTGCATCTGAATTTTAATATGTATACTATAAATAAATAAGTGGATACATGGTTAATAAGTAAGAAGTATGGATAGATGATTGGTGTATAGACAACAATGGACAGACAGATAGATAAATGATATATAGGATAGATGGACAGATGCCTGTCTAAGTTACTAATGTTAGATGGATGGGTAGATTAATAGATGAGGCAAAATGTTTCACTATGCCCAAACATGAGGTCAGGTGGCAAATATATTAGTGAATAAGCAAAATATTGTCTAGACACTAAGAAACTATATGAGACTCTCTCCTATTTTTAGTGACCATTTTATCCCAGGTTCTAGGTTATTCCTGTGTTCTCAAGCCTTTATGAAAAATAGAAAATAATAGATCCTTACATAAATTAAAATTCTAATGTGAGTACACATATAAATAAAAATCTATAGGGCAAAGTTCTACCAGTAACAGGGTGGGCAGTATTTAACTCTTGCCAGTTAGTCCAACTGTGAGCGAGTCCAGCAAAGCCCACTGTGACACTTACCAAGGGAAACACCAGGTCCTGCATTGACCAGGGCATTAGGAATAGTGGAGAGATTTAACTGATTCCACAGTTAGTCATGTGACAAGATAGGAAAGCCTAGTGGGTTGCCTTCATTTGCCAGGACCACCCAAATGGCAAGGTGACTGGTAATTAGCCAGGAAATTTGACCCCGAGGGCTGAGATCCAGCCAAGGGCTGAGATCCAGCCAGAGCCGACCCCACACTCCTCACCCGGCTCCCATAGACAGATAATGGCAGCACTATAAAGCAGCTGGGGCCACAGATGCAGTAACCTCGCTAGCTCACCCTAGATGAAGCCTAAGGGTAAGAGACAAAACAAAACAAAGAAGACCTCTGGGTTTTCTTTCCTTACTTGTAGTGAATCTGATTTCATAATTTTATCTTCTGGCTTGAAATAAACAGCTTGAAGTAAACAGGGAAGGAGACAGCTCAAAGTCACCCTAATTTTGATAAATCTGTTTGAGCAGTAAGAACAAAATATGGGGAGATAAAATATTATTTCTGCTTTTTAAATAGTTTCTCTTCCAATTAGCAGATATTTGTTGTGTTTCTAAAGAAACTATAGGATCATATGTCATAACTTTTATAACCATATACTGAAAAAATATATCAGATTCTACCACTAGTAATAATAATGGAGTCCCATTAGACTGAACCTTCTTTATATGAAATAAGAATTTCTAAGAAGGTTCCCCTAAGCCTGCTCATATGGCTTACACTGAGTAAGGATGTTGATCCTGCAACTTGCCATCACCAAGGACATATATTTTATCCTGTTATCTGAACAGTATACATCACAATAATGCTACACTCATCATTATTAGCCAAACTGAAGAAAGGCTTCCTAATAATTGATATTTTTACTTCTTGAATCTGTGCAACATCACCTGATTCTAGTTAGTCTTTCTAAGACTAGGCAATACACTAATCTAGAAATCCAAGATGACTTTTTTTTCTGAATCTCTGAGCTCTCACCTGCAGGCTGGCGATATCGGAGGTGCCGAGGAGTTGAAGGGGATCTGCAAGGTGATAGCTCTGTGGAATCTACTGCTCGATCGCTTGGTGCAGACTCCAAGACAGCTACTGGAAAACAAAGGAATGTTACCCAGGCCCTATCTTATGGAAACGCAAATTTCTTTAATGATAATAGGCATTTCATATTGGCTTACATATTTAAAGCGCTTTCCTGTGAAATCAAGTCTTTCCTCAAAGCAGGACATTAAAAATGTAATTTAAATCTGGATCTTTACAAGCCAGGCTTATGATCTACTGATCTTGTTGAACCTGTGGGCTGACCTTGGCCAGCCTCTCTGTCCAGTGCAATGGAAGTTAAAGTATGCAATAGACCTCCTGTCTTGCATAATGGATTTTTTCTTTAAACAGAGGAAAATGAACTTTTTCAGATTAGAAAATAAATTTGAATCAAAAGTAGGGTTTCTTCTTTGCCTAGGTTGCCCCTTATGAAAGCTCAAGGTGCGGAGAATTTCAGATCTAGGGATGCACTCTCCAACATGGCGGCACTAACCAAACATGGCTAAATGACAAATTTATATGAACTAAAGTTGAGGTCACATTTTAACTTCCCACTGGCATTAGTCATACAAGGCTTAGTAGCTGCAAGTGGCCAGTAGCTCTAGTTTTATACAGCACAGCTATAGAGCAACCCTCTCTGTCCTGGAAAGGTGTATAGGCTAACTCTGAGATATAGCTACACATCACTAGTAAGCAAGTGAAGCTTCTTTTTTGGACAGGCTTTGCAAAAGCTTTGCCTCTAAACGACAGCCCAGATGAAAATTTCTTCAATAAATGGTGGAGTGTTTAAGAAGGTCCAAGGCTCTGAGTGACAGCTGATATCCAGTGACAGCTGATTCTGGGGCTATGGATGGGGCTGTTGGGATGATGCTTCTTAATGCCTTCCCCTGACTTCTTATGCAGATAAAACAATAACAACATGTGTATTATTTCAAAGGAAAGTAGAATCAAAAATTAACTTATGTCCATCAGATCTCCTTTGCTGTTTAATCAGGTCCTTAATTGACTCCCATTGATTAGATTTCAGTGCCATCTTGCTCAGCTAATCTGTTTCCCTTTACATTCCATTCAAGGTTTTACTTAACAAACATTCCAAAACCCATAATAATTTCATGTAAGGTTATTTTTAAACCTGCATATTATTTACTCCCTTAGAAATGTGGCCACAATTTTGATCTTTTGAAACGCAATAGGGCTGGAGAAAGGAAGTGGTTAGAATCTTTTCTTGAATGGCATAATTACAGTAAATCTGGCAAGATGCATACAAAAACCCACAGTGCTTAGCTGTTAGTTTTATTATTTTCTAAGTAGCTCCTTCAAAGTTCAGTAATGGGAACCATCTGTTGTGGAAGGGAGAGCAGAATATCAAATGCATATCCTTGGCTCAATTCAAGTAGGCATGCATTCATTTGAGAATAAGAGGAAAACTTTAATTAGTAATACATTAATTTTTATTTTTAAAAAATCTGGCTGAGAGAATTTGATAGGACCTCAATGTCCTGACAGAGCAGGATCACAAATACCATGCAAGCTAACACACACACCTACAGAAGAAGCCATACTGTCCATAACAGTAGATTGGGGAAGCACTTTTTTCTGGCTCGCTCACTCTCAACCAAGTGCTATGCAAACAGCTTTGCCTACGGGATAAGTGGGCAGATGTGGGCTCAAAACAAATGCTAAAATCAGGAGCACTTTCAGCCTCCAGAGAGGCAATTTTCAAACTAAGGAGACAGAAACAGACACTGGTGCTGTGGGTGTGCAAGCATACTTGGGCGGCTAGATTGCATAATCATGGAAGGAGGTAACCAGATTAGGTAAGGACTGCAATTGTCTAGTCTGCCTTTGGTGTTTCATTCCTGCCTTGTCTGCCATGGGCTTGATTTCTGTTCAGAACCCTCACTGATGAGAAATTTCTAGGTATTAGAAACACCTGGGGGTATAAAAAGTGAGGGTGTTATAGTAGAAAGACAGAGGACACCAGTGACTCTTGGGTGACCTAGAACAGACTTGGGCACTAGGCTGTGGCAAGATCAAATTATTTTTCTCCAAGAAAAGTTTACCACCCTGTATATTTTGCAGGATATTTTGGATTTCTCTTCTTTTTCTTCATACTGTTTTCTTAAAGTGAAGTATTACAAAACTGGCATTATCATTATAGTAACAGTGAGATTAGGCAACGGTCACCTGAAGATTTCAATGAGTTCACTCTAAAGCTGTGGGTGGCACTATGAGTGAGATAGTGTGGGGTTGGACTCTGAAGTGCAAAGCAAAAATGTAGCAACTCTTGGCACTGGAGTTTGCCAGCTGTTTTGACTCTTAATGTTATGCAAAGCACAAGCAAACATCTTTCAAATTAAAGAGAGATCTGAATCTTCCATTTCTCTGCCATTGGAATTTTTCAAGACCCTGACAGCAAGGGGGACATAGCAGCATCCTGACTTTCACTGATGTCACATGCATCTATATACACTCATGCACAAGCATGCACCTCCACACACACTCTGAATTGTCAGGCTGATGCTTCAGTGTTCAATCGTGTCTTCTATAAATCTATTTGCAACCAACATTGCCCATTTACCAAGGCAAAATAAGAAAACTAAGTCTGTAATTGATTAGTCTTATCTATTCAGAAAAATGGCACAGAGCCACCATGATATCAGTTTTAATTCTAAGCCTTCCTCTGGTTTATTCATCAAGTCCCAGTGCCCAAGAACAAGGAACCTATACAGACAAGTTGTTCTAAGTTTACGATGGAATCAAATAATTGCTTTAAGGTCTGCTTCCATCTATCAAACAAGGAACTGAGAGGCAAAGTTGGGGGACCCCAGGACTTGGGACCACACAGTAGACCGCATCACCCCCAGCCTCATGTAACTTTTCACCCTCTTATCTGATCATCTGATTTCTTCACTTACTTTAAATCTGGATATGTCTAGCCATAAGTTTGTTTGACTATGATATTAAATTCTTTTAGGGATGAAGTAAAAATGAAGCATATGAAAAGGAAATATGTGTGTCTATGTCTGTGCTCATGTGTGTACATGTGTGTGCTTGTTTGTATGTGCATGTATGTGTTTGTGTGTGTGTGTGTCTCTCTCTGTGTGTGTATGTGTGTGTATGTACTTATAGGAAAGTATGTTTGTGTGCGCTTTCTAGGAAAACTGATATTGGGATCTTGAAGAGATATTAACTGATGTTCATTGAGCTATTCACAGTAGCCAAGATGTGGAAATAATTCAGATATCAACTGAAGGATAAATGGTCAAGAAAATGTCATATACATACAGTGGAATATTACTTTTCTTAAACATTAAGGGCATCCTATTACATGTGACATGGTAGAAGCTTTTGGCCATCTAGATAAGTGAAGTCAGTCACAAAAGGTCAAATGCAGTATAATTGCACTTCCAATAGACTCAGAAACAGAAACTAGAATGATGCTTGCCAGAAGATTCCAGGGGCAGAGAGAGTGTGAGGTATTGTTCAGCAGTTGGGGTTTCCTGTCCAAGATAATAAAAAGGTTCTGTGATCTGTTGTGAATGCTTTTGGCTGCTCAGCTTTCTTAACTTAAACATCACTGCAGTATTAGAAAGAACAGATGAAAAACATCAGGAGGTCTTCTGTTTTACTTTGTCTCAGTGTTTGGATGTCCTAGCAAAGCTTGGACGTTTTGCTTCTGGGGCTCTTGGCCTCAAAACAGGAAAATGTTGTTCATAAGCAGCTGTGCCCCAGGAAGGACAGCCATTCCAAGGTGGGCTCACCCACACCTGTACAGACAGTCTCACTGTCTCACTACCCAGAAGGTGGCTGTCTCCTCCCTCAAGTCACAGCTCTCTGGACTCACATCAAAGCTACTCCCTGATTATGCTTAGCAAGGTACAGTCTCCCAGGCTTTGGAGCTTCATGCTCCTGTCTGAACCCTTATGCCACCAACCCTTTACTGTTGCATTTCTTTTAGTACGGCATCATTCTATTTTCCACATGCAACCGTTTCAGCAATGGGAGCATACATTAGGTATCTGCTCGGTCTCCAGAACAGGCCTGTCCACACAAAGGCAACAGACCTCCCACTCCAGCCCTGAGATCAACCAAAGGATGCTCTGGGAGCCATGAAGCACTGATACCAAAATCCTAGCTGCTAAAGTGCTCCTGATTCCAAAGAACATGAGAATACAGATTGCTTCTCCTATTCACTATAATCGGGTAACAGGAGAAAGGACCCACCATGCCCTGGAACCTCTTGGACTTCCTAGGCCACAGTGGCCCTGGGGGGGGACCCAAATCACCCCCTCCATGGAGGCGATCAGACACTGGTGCTGGGTACAGCCCCGGTTACATCTGTCAGCTAGTTGACTCATTATTTCCAAAAATTCATCTCGATTTTGCCAAGCTTGTTGCTTTAATGACTTTTTAATTATCTCCCCCCTTTTTTCTTCTTAATTGCTCACTTGTCAATTTAAAGAATTTCTCTTTTTTTAAGAAAAGATGCCACTTTGGATGATGACAAGCACTCCAGTTAAAATTCCATTAAGTACTTTACCCAGAAAGCGTATTTAAATTCTCTGAGGGAGCCAGCACATCACTGTTTCAAGCAAACAGTGAGGCAAGGGTTTGGGCCTCCATCTTGATGACCCTTCTTGAGACCTGGGTACTGACTTACTGCCTGGTTTTCATGTTATCATCAGTAAGTAAGTCAGTTATGTACAGAGGGTGAAGCTCCTTGCTAATGTGGCTGTGAGACTTGCTTATATTCTTCATAACATTGGACTTTAACAATAATAAGAGGCCACACTTGGAGCCCTGAAGTGTACAGCCCCAAGGAAGACTAGACCATGCACCAGTTACATTAGCTGTTCTTGTAGTTTCTGTGACCTGCAAAGGCTCCCAAGGGAGGGCTTATTTCATCTCATGGTTCTAGGCTACAGTCTATGGTGGGAAGGAAGTTGTGATGGTAAGAATGTGACATAGTCCATTGCTTTGTGTCCACAGGTAGGAAAGAGAGAGTGGTGGATGCTCGCTTCCTATTTAGGATGGTGCTGCCCACAGTTAGGGTAGCATTCCCATCTCATTTAATGCAGTCTATAAAGTGCTCAAAGGCATCTCCAGAGGTGATTTTTAGATCCCATCACAACATTAGCTATTATACTAGAGGACACATTTCCCTGAGTTAATCTCTTCATTCCTTTGCTTCATAGACATTTACTTCTGGGACGAAGCATGAGAGATACAGAAAAGAACACGCAAGGCAAGGATTTTACACAGGTAGACATTACAGAGGTCCCCTCATAGGAACAACTAAGGAATTTTAAAGACACGAAGAGATAAATTATTGTAATGGTATCCTAGTTGATGAGGGAATGTGAAGACCAAGAGCTGTTAACCAGCAATAAAATCTCATAGGATCTGCAGACCTTGGAAGGAGAAATGTGCTTTATTCTGTATGCAAAGGAAGCTACTGCAGAAGGTGAGCTGGAAGCCATCTAACACGATTCACACTCAAGAAGCCACTTTGCAGGCCTGCACGGTGGGCTCATGCTCATAACTGCAGCTCTTAGAAAGTTTAAGGCAGAAGGGTCACTATGAATTTGAGAACAGCCTGAGCCACAAAGTAAAACCCTAGCTTAAAATCAACAAAATCTGGCTGCATCATAGAAAATTAACAGTTTCTGATTTGATTTGTCTCTTTAATGTGGCCCCAAATGGCTTCTCTGTCATGACAAAATTCTTCAACTATCTTAGTGCTTCCAGGTTAGACTACCCTCAGTAGAAAAAGGTTAGAGGAACAGGTCCTTCATGCAGACACTGGAGAGGGAGGAAACCTGGACCGAGTGCTTGGATAAGGGTGCCCAACACTCTTTAGGCATGCTCTTTAGCCAAACAGCTTTTTCCTAAACCCAACAACCTTTCAGTAATAGGAACTTGATGTTCCCCAGTCCTCCACTGATGACTAGCTACAACTAGCTATACTATAGAGACTGGAGAACCAGCTGCTCTCCAGAGTAAGAATCTGTGAGGATGCTCTTTATTCTACCTTCTATGCAGAAGTAGAAAAACTGGGGGGGGGGGGGGGGGGAGCCAAGAGTTCCAGAGGAATTGTGGGAAACCAGGCAGCTACAAGTCTGGAATGTGATCTTGTCAATGTTCTAGAGAAGACTTTGTATACTTCATTTGGGCTTACTACATCGATTCCCATGGTGTCCATCTGTATCTCTCCTGTAGCCCCTGCACTTTGCTCTAGAGCAGAGCTGCCCTTTGCTAAGATTCAGTGGTACGTTACCAGTGTGAGGAGGTGGGGATGCAGTGGGGCTATGGGTGGTGGGACTGCTTGAAGATGAAGATGTGGTCAGGTCTAAGGCTCCAATCCTTGCATTCAAGGAAGATGTCAAGGACAGCTTTCTGGTCCTAACTGGAGAGGATGTTCTAGACACAGCCAGAGGAGGCGGGGAGGAGAATTTTCGACACAGACGCGGGGATTTTCCATCCACCATATGTTCGCCTCTGTTGTTTGGGCTCGTGGCAAAAAATAACTCTAATGACCTAAAATGAAGAGCAAAGGCTGTTAGTAGACTATAGCCCAAGGAAGACGTGCCTCAGATATCACACAAGCAACACCCTCTCAGCTCATCTACATCTGAAAGCCTTGATAGCACCGCGCTTCTACTGCCGGATTTTCCTTAATATAAATGCTAGGGGAACACAGACACTGTCCAGGCCCTCTGATCCTTGCCACTAAGATGTGGTAAAGTCTTTAAAGACCAGTAGCACTCCATCTTTGGGAGTCTTGTTAAGCATGCCAAACTTAGGTCTGCTCCACAGTTAAAAAACATCCCTTTCTCAGATGGTCCAGAGATACATTAATGCTTAAGAGTATTATAATAACAATAATAAAATAACAATAATAAATAATGATGATGATGCTAAAACAAGTGAGATAGCTTCCAAATAATCATAAAGTAATCAACCGTCTCTTGAAGACCTCAGGCTTTTCCATATCTTCCCCAGGGAACTCTGAGACCTTTGACTTAACACTTCCTCTGATGGAATAAGGTCAAAGGTGAGCCAATAGCTTAGGGGCTGCGTTGAGAGTGGCTGCCATGGCAACGCTAGAGTACCTGACAGGGATGGAGGTGAAAGGCCTCTTGTAGATGTCAGAGAGCTTCGCCAGCACGACAGCGGCTGTGGTGAAAATGCGATAGGTGTGCAGGAAGGTGTTGAGGAAATCAATGCTCAGAAACCGCAAGTCTGTCAACCGCTCCAAGAGGCGCTCCACGCTGGCGTAGCGGATCTGGGGCACTTTGCAGGAATTGAGTGTTTTACTGAAACAGATGTCAGCGTCGTCTTTATGAAGACGGGCATCAGACCTACATGCAAAGCAGGAGCATGTGAACAAAGCTGCTGGAGGATCCGCCTCAGCCATTGAGTGCTGCGCGCATCTGGAAGCGAGCACTCATGGGAGGCTTGCGGTGCTTTCTGCGGAGGGCGGAGCAATGTGCAGGCGGTGTGACATGCCACGGATGTGTCTGGGAACATTATGGCCACCATGACATTCTAATGTAGGAAGCCTAGAATGAATTATGGAGGTTGTTGATGGCATGTGATTTTGCTGTGTGGATTCATTCCTTCCTGTTCTCTCAACATGCTTCATTAGGATGATACCAAAGTCTCATTTAGTAAAAACAGAAAACATTTCTCATGTACTCAAAGCAGAAGGTCAGAAGCATACTTAAAAAGAGTGGTGATGAGCCTCAGTGCACAGCTATCTGTGCTGTGAGAGATATTAGGAGACAGGAGATGCATTATAAATGTGTAATACTAGTTTAAAAAATATAACTCATAATTTCACCTTTTAGAACCAGCTCTTTGATTGATCAATTATGCTGTTTTCCACATTAACTTATTGTACCCTTCCAATATTTTCCTACATTTATCTTCTCAGCCCTTTTCTAACAATTTTACTTTTATTTTACTTTCTTTTTTCTTTTATTTACTTACTTTTATATTTATTTATGTGAGGAGATGCATGTGGGGGTCAGAGGACAGTTGTAGGACAGCTGTAGGGATCAGGCCTCTCCTCCCACCCTGTGGGTCCCAGGGGTCATGCTCAGGTCATTGGGCTACAGTTACCCTTACCCATATTGCTGGGGCCTCTCTCCTTTTCCTAACTTCTGGAATTGATTACATAATTGATTTATTTTCTTCTTTCTAGCTTATTAATAGGCTTAAAATGTTAGCACCACTTAAATCACAAATTAGCATGTTAAATTTGCATTCTGTTTTCAATATTCTGCACTATAGGATATGAACCCCCAAAATAATAATAATAATACTAGATGTTATTTCCTTGGGCAGTATCTAGTACTGATTGACTGCCTTTCTATAACACCCTCTTCCATATACTGCTCCTGACCTCAGTGGGAGACCATTCACCTCAGCCCCTCTAGGAGGGTCACTGAAACACCTTTAGCCTTTGCTTCCTTGCCAATACTCTTGTTCTTCTTCAGAACAGCATCAGAATAGACAACTGTGAGGCCTGGCTGTGACTATTTTGTTAAAGGACATGACGTGTGCAAGGCCTGTGAGTTTTTGAGGGCCAACTTTTGGCTAATACCCAGCTGGCTTTGCTCTGAGAGTTCCTACTTAGGCCTTTAATGCTTTGAAGAATTTTAAATTTTATATTTATTTTCTTTGGGATAAGCAAGAATCAATATCTTCCTTAGCATGCTCCAGCACAAAGTACGAATACTACAGGTAAAACCACTTCGTCTGCAGCATTTAAGAGCTTTTTAAATGGCTAGCCTACCTACTTCTGCAAAGGACCTAGCCAAGGGTAGCCTGTTGACTCTATTCTTGTTATTGATTTGGGAAATATACTAGTGAGCCTTTGGAGCTTAAAATAAACAGCACTGTTCTTCCATCCATTTAGGGCATGATCCTAAACCAAAATAGTCTTCAGGTTTTTGAGTTCTCATTTATCAAAAGACCTAGGCAACTTTTATGAATTAGTCAGTCTGTCCTGAAATAGTTAAATAAAATAGTCATTTTTATCTCACCTTTTCCCACCAAAATCTCCATCTTCTAAGAAAGTCAAGGTCAAATATTATTAAAAGAAATCCTAAGTCTATATACCATTTCATGGAACATTTTATGTAATAGCTGTCACTATTTTGCATTCTAACCAGTTTTGAGTTTTGCATCTTTTTCACAATAATTAGTTTGTTCCAAACACTAGAAGGGAAAAATGTGTTGCAGCCAACATGAGATTAAGTTAAACTAATTACACCACTGTCCTTCAAATTTGTGATTATATTTTCATTTTAAGAAAAGAAATTAAATATTATGGAATTACTTAATTTTCTTTTATTACACTGAGTAGGCTCTTCCATGATTTCCTGAGGGACTCTCAAGAAAGCCACAGTGTGTAACTTAAGCCTCCAATGGCAATAGCAGCTCCTTTTTGATAAACACATAAAAAGCAATCTTCAGAGATCAAAGCCAAATCACCCATTATAATCGACAAGTTTTAAAAGGAAGTGATGTCGTGCCAGTAACAAGATGTGGTTATGTTGGATGTTTTTCCTTTTAACTCTGAAAAATGTTGATTTCTCCGTGCCTCTCCAATGGCATGTAGCCATGGAGACAGATGCTTAGGGAAGCGGAAATACAGGCCTTAAGGTATGGTTTCCTCTGGTTTATGAGAACCATGAGACTGGGCAAACTTGAAGAGATAACTAAAGGTCTGACCCTCTCTCTGCCAAGTGTGGTGTGGAAGGCCTGGGAGGTCAGCAGGTCCTTCTCCCTTACATGTCACTTCTGCAGAAAAGCTTGTTCTGTATGAAAGTGATTATGGTAATGAGAATGAACAGGGTCCCTGTCATGGTAGGGGACAGTGAATGCATGCATCACTGACCATGAGGGACAGACACACAGCTGAGATTTTTGTTAACTTTGGAAGTCAACACAATGTGTACAGGGTAGATATGCAGTTGCCTTGGGTTCCATGGGTTTTGGACTTACCTACAATGTCTGACGTACCATTATGACTCTAAAGCAACATGGACTTTCAACTATATATTATTTGTGAATTCATAGTCCTACCATAAAAATTAATCAGAAAATTCTATTCAAAAAATAAGAATTTAAACCTGACTTAATACTGTACATGTGTTCTGAATATTCAGATATCTTAATTAATTCAAAAAGAAATTTCTAAGTCAAAAAAAAAAAAACCTAAGAAATGGTTGAAATCAATGGAAACAGACTCTTTGACATAGAGTTTAAAAACAGCCCTCCCCCAAATATTTTAAAATTTATGACACTATTTGTGAATTTTATATTCTTAATTTTTTTCTCTCCCTTATGTGATGTAACAACAAGTTGTACAACATTTTTTGTACACTGGGACCATGCTAACACGTCCATGAAGCTCAAGATCATCCTTCTATGGGAAACATTGTAGTTTGTCTCAACATGGCAGCTCAGACCTGAAAATGTCCATATAGGAAAACATGAGGAAATGTTCTTATTTCCAAATAACTTAAAAATCTATGACCACGTTGTTTTTAAAGATGTTCTACTATTAAATATGGAATGCAAAGGACAGGAGAGATTTCTCAGTGGCTAAGAGCACTGACCTGGGTTCACTTTCCAATATCCACATAGTAGCGCACAACCATCTGTAACTCCAGTCCTAGGGGAGCTGGCCCCCTTTTTCTGACCTCCAAGTGCACTACATGCATATGGTGCCAAGACATACATGCAGACAAACACCCACTCACATACAAATAAAGCATAAAAACAATGTGGAACACAAATAACCAAAAAAAAAAAAAAATGAGAACATGGAACAATTTCTTCCCTAGTTTCTCAGTTTGAAATGAAATAGTACACAGACCACTGATCCAGAGAACTCTAGCATGCATAACCTGGTAGCTATTGATAGAGATCCTCATTCTAAACTACAGCCTCATAAAGATCCACTTAAGCTACAAGATTTGCTTTGTTGAAATATAGACAAGATAGCAGCCCAAGCCAATGGCCTCTGAGCAAAGCCAGACACACGCGGTGAGCAATAGTACCACATTCATGCCAGCTGATGCCCATCAGCTGTGTTCAATGCCTAAACCTGGCTCTACAGCCAAATCTGAAGGACAGGATTCATACTCACTGATATGATGCCAAATAAGTCAGCCACACCTTCATCCACCCCCTGACCTTGAACAGTTTTTAATATTGAACTTGAACATCTTGACAGGATTTTTGTCCTGGGTAAGGGTATATGTTTATCATATGAAAACAAATCTCAATGCTATTTGCCAATAGGCTGTAAATCTGAAAAAGCATTTGATATCAGTTATTGTTAGTTATGATTTAACACAAATTACTCCATGACTGAAGATGGACCCTCTCCAGAAGAGGCAGAATTCTACTGACAATATCCTATTCAAGGTTTCTCATTCTCTACCAAGCTGATCTTGATTACAATGGAAGGAGAGTGATACTTCACTTACTTAATCATATGTGGCACAGTAACTTTGGAATTCTCTTCGAAGACTATGGTCATTAAACCATTACATCGTATGTTGTCCACACACTGTGGGGAAAAAAAGTAATTAAAATCCACATAAAAATGATGCATATCATGTATAATTTCTCATCTGTTTATGTCTCACACCATACACACGCACGCGCGCGTGCACACACACACACACACAGGGCGGGGGGAGGGGGATGGAGGGAGAAAGAGAACAGATAGATGTTACGCATTGATGAAATCAATTCATACTATGAACTGTTAATTCAATTGAATTAGTTAGTGAAACAATTAGTTCAATACTATGCATGTAATCAAATCATATCAGTCAAACTCATGACAAAATACCATTGGATAGATGTATATTTTCCCTGAGTGTGTTTTTCTTATTATTTTTATGGAGCTACAGAATCTAAAATAGGATCTTGCATGTACTAGCAAGCACTCCCCCAGCTCTTCAGGACCCAGAATTTCTTAGAATTCTTGCCATAATGTAACTATGTCATAATTCTGTGTCAATCACAACACTAACTGGGCGGTTTGTACCTACGGCCCGCTATACTCATTTTCCCCCAAGAGCAGTGTGGAGCAGTCAGATGGCATTTGAATGAAAACCATCTCTCTTAGTAGCAAGCTCTGTGCCCACACCTCAGGTGTCTTTTTGCCAATAAACCCTCACATTCTACTCCTCTGTCTAGCAGTTTCTGTTGGCACTATGTGGGGTTGGTGAGGGGGCAGAGTGTAATTTCTTGTGCTTCTGGAACACTTAACACTCTGTAACAACCTTTTCAGTTTTCTAAGAGAACTCAGAGATTTTGGTTAATTCCCCCATTTTATGTTTGTGTACACTTATTGATTTAAAATTTTCTTCTGCAATTACTTTGGATTTAAGAAGAATTCATCTAAATTATAAATATTTCTTTTGGATAAAAATAAGAACTACACAAATATTAAAATTAAAAACCTGCTTCTAGTCACAATGAGTTCATGACTGTAATTAAATGGTGCAGAGAATGTTATTACATGACCTCACACCAAACTTAATTTAAAGCCCTAAGCTGATCCCCAATGCCAAAAGAAAGAGTGACAATGTATATAAGAGATCAGATCATTGATTAGTTGATCAGTCTGGCTTTTAAGTCACTTTGTACTTTTTTTTTCAAAAATTGTTTCCCACCAATCCTCTGTCATTATTTAAGCGATCAGAAAGAAAGCCTCGAAGCCTAGGAGGATGAAGTTTTCCTTTATGCAGTTTCTTAAACTACAACATCGAGAAATAACTTTGAGTTATGTTTCAAATACTTAGTTATCAATTTACTTATATCTGCTTAAAGGTGAATTTAGGCTTCACCTAACCCCTACAAGGTTGATGCTAAAAATATAAGACACAAGTAAAGACAGGCTGGATCAGAAGAGATATGGATAAAAGGCAGAAACAGTGATCTAAAACCCAGGATGAATCCACCACACAAACTACATAGCTAAACATTTGCTCTTAGTAACCCTCAAAAACTGGGTTGTGGACCATCAGCTCAAAGATGAACACACAGAAAGCATAGAGTTCACAGTTTGCCAAAATCCCAATGATTCCTAGTCCAAGATAAGAACAAAAAAATGTTTTGTAGGTGCTCATAAGGAAAATACTAAATACTACATTATACAATGCTCGCAACATCTTTAAAGTAACTACAAATACAACCAAACTACTTTTAGAAACACCTTGAAGTCCAAGTGAGACCCATGTGCTGGACTCCAGAGAATATGACTCAGAGGTGGCTTCTCCAGATGAGCTGATTCCAAACACAGGACTCATATTCTCCACAGAGCTGAAGGCTGCTCCTCTTCAGGGTTAAAATAAATGCTGCTACCCAACTAGTTCGCATAAGTCTTAAGTTACTGGAAAGTGAAAATATTCTCACCCCCAGTCCTGAAACCATATTCCTGTGTATGCCCGGTTCTGAAGTGTGTCCACCAGTGAACAAGCTGCCATAGGCTGGTATCCTTTTGGACCTAACACATGATGGTATGGCCTTTACAGGCGACTTCTCAGGGCGTGATGGCAATGTATTCTGGTAACTCCACTGCACAGTTTAAATGAAGGTTAGTAAAGGAATAGTAAGGTCAGCAGAGTCAGGCAATGGGGAAGGGAATCTTACATTTGGACTTTTATTCTGAAGAATATGGGAAACCACTGAGGATTTCTAAGCAGTTACTTTATTTTGGGCCAACTAAACCAGACCTGTAGAGATCTGCGTGAAGGGAAGGAAATGGAGCTCCATGGAGTCATTAGAGCCACACTCTGAATTGATAAATGAAATGATTCCTGTTTCCCAGGAGACAGATTGTGGAAGTAAAAAGAAAAGTGAGATGCTTTGAAGAAAACTTAGTTATTTCAAGCACAAAACCAAGAAAATCAATGGTAAAAGTCAAAGATGACCTTATTATAAGATAATAGGTAATTATAATATAAGATAATAGGTAATATTATAATTAAGATAATCAGATAATCACTGATGCCAATAGTGATGGTGATGATAATGATGGTGATGATGATGATGGTGGTGGTGATGATGATGATGATGATGATGATGATGTATAGTCAATGTCTTTTGGTTAAAATAACCCAAACCAAACTATCTTTTGGATTGTCAAGAACAAGAAGTTACATTCAGTATAAATCCTGGGATCTTTACAAAATGGGTACTTTGCGATTGCACATATTAAATACTTACTATGTGATAGACAATGGGCTAATAGTTAAAATACTCTGATAAAGGCATCTCTCTAGAGAAGAATTTATTCTGGATCACAGTTTATGGTACAGTCCATGGAAGTCAAGACCCCAAGAGCTTGAAGCAATTGGTCACCCTGTATCCACAGTCAAGGAGTAGACAATGGATAAACATGACCCAGTGCTCACTCACTTCCTTCCTCCATTTCATACAGTCTAGGATCCTCTGCCTAGGAAACTGTCCTGCTCATGATTAATATGAGCCTTCCTTCATCACTTAATCAATATAATCCCCACAGGCATGAGTAGATACCCATTACCCAAGTGATTCTAATATCTGTCAAGTTGACAATTAGCACCATCACAGCACATTCTTTCAACTTCACTTTATCAATAGAAAGTGGGGGGAGGTTATTATCTTATCAAGCTGTGTAGTTGGGCATGGAAAACCACAAAATGGTTTTATGGTAAGAGGCTGCAAATAGCCATGGAGAGGAAGAAGGGATCTTTTCCTCCAAAGATCTTTCTGGCTACTTTTACAACTTCATTCCTCTCGCAGTGTCCCTGACATGCAGTAAGGGTGCCACTTGAGTAGTCAACACAGAAAGTGGGAAAGTGGAGAGATGGTATTGGTGACCTGTATAACAATGAGCAATGCTCACCTACTTCCTTTTAATATTCTAAACAAATGGCATAATTATGCATATAACAAATCTTCATGATGATTCTACGAGTAAAAACAGCTGGGCACAACCCATTGACATTACACACATCCAGCCTAGAGTTCCTCATAGCTCTGCAGAGGCAAACATTCTGCTCAAGCAGAACCCAGTCAGAAAGGAGCAGACCAAAGAGGTGGTCAAAGTCACACACACAGGTTACAAAGAAACAGCTAAATCTCCTCTAAGATAGGAATGTCAGGAAGACTTAACTTGTTTCTTAGGGATTTATAGCCCCATTGGTGTTGTAGGAATGCCTTTCTGTATACTGTAAATCTCAATATTTAAATAAAGGAGCTGTTTTGGCCCATGACAGGCACCATAGAAAAAGTAGGAAGAGAAATCATAGCATAGGTAGGAGAAGCAGAGCAGAATCAGACAGAACAAGCCCAAAGTCCAAAGGAGCAACATGCAAGGAACACAGGTGAGCCATGGGCCACTTGGCAGACAGATTAATAGAAATGGGTTGATTTAAGATGAAAGAGCAAGCTAGCAATGTGCCTGAGCCACAGGCCAAACAACATGAACTTAATACAAGTGTCTGAGTCATTTTTGGGGCCTGAGCAGTGGTGGGCAGCTAAGGGGTCTGGGGCTGCAGGTCTGTGGGTCTGGGACCTCTGGCCACCCGGGACCAAGAAACCTAATTACAATAGATGGCTTCCCAATGTGGGCCGAATATCCACTTAAAGCCTGAGAAAGTTTAAAAAGGGTTTTAGCACAGAAACTGAGCCAAGGCAGCTTCCAAATTGTGTATCTGAAACAAGTCATTGTACAGAGAAAGCTTGGCATCTGGCCACATTCAAAATGGCGCCAGCAGACTGGCAGCAGGCAGTGTAAGATGCAATCAGGGCAGTTTCTGAAGTCTCACAGAAGACTTGGTAGAAGACTGTGATTGATTTAAAGTTTCTGTATACTTTGAACAAAAAGGAAACAAAGATGGTTTCTTAGTAGTAGCATTTCTCAGGTCAGCTCTGTTTGCTAGCGGCAAACAGAGAAATGGTCCCTTTAAGAGAACTTCCTAACTCAGCTTTATCTGCAAAAACTATGCAGCTCTTTAAGAGAGTGTGAGTATTTTAAAAGCTCTTATGGTTAGAAGATGATTAAGGATTCACAATAAAACAGATTCAGATGGAAAAAAAAAAACCTGTAAAGGGGTTACAATGTGTGTAAAAGGTACCTAGGCTTCAAAGAGAAAAGAAAGAAGGTAGAGAAAGTCTTTAAAAAGAGAAATAGAGTAATAAAAATATAATAAGCCACATAAAGATGGAAAATAGACACAAAATCTGGATTTTGGTTGTTATTGTGTTTTCTTTTAATTTTTTAACTGTTAATGAGCTAACTGCATAAAGACAATGGATTGCAAATGCAAAGGCTACTAAGTTAAACAAGAATATATATTTTAAAGGTATTTTGATTTTGAAATTTGTGTCTAAGGATTTATTGCTTTGGAAGAGCTCTGCTTTTGTTTCCACAGAAGATGAGAACCTGTGGATTGCTTCCAAGCAAATATGGTTTCATCAACCAAGACCCCCTGAAAAAAATCTCTGATTGGAAGAGATGGTTGTATCAGCTTCAGGGCTGCAACTATGATCCAGTCTCAAGAATCCGGGAGATTTTCAACACCCCATAATCAACAGGAAGTAGTAATGGAAAACTATGCCCAAATTCCCAAAATATTGTTTATAAATATTTGTTTTCATTATAAATGGTTAATAGTCATAGTTAATCTCTTTCTAAGAAGAAAAAGGGGATATGGTATATGAGTGATTTTTAAAAAGTTAGATTATTGAATTTACTTAGATCAGGAAATCATCTGTTAATCTCAAAATGTTTTACATTGGTATGGATTTGGTTTATTGATACAAATTTAAGGTCAATTCTCTTATGCTGTATGTATTTTTCTACTCTTGTTTAAGATATGATGTTTATGTAACTGATTTAAAATTGTAATGTATAATTAAGAAATGCATGTTAGTTAGAATTTTAGGTATACAAAGATATAATTCAATTAGATAGGTAATCTTCAAACACTTCTGAGAACTACAGAATATGGCATTTAAAATGTTTTAAGAACTTAGGCTTTTCTGGACAGTGAGACAGGTCTGCTCCTGGCAGCACCAATTTAGTTCAAGAGAAAATTGGGCATCAAAGAAACTCCATATGGAGAGTTGTGGCATCAGTTAGCCATTGGACATGAACCTGTTCTTATATTGACTGCTTGACAGAATGCTGTTTAAACTGAACATGCAGGTTCCATGGGAAGGTGACCTCTGAACTTTGGCAGAACAAGCTGAGATGGTCATTCAGGTTCCTGCTTTGCAGAGAAAACTGTCAGACATTCTTCAGGACTCAAGGAGAAGCAACTGATGAATGGGCACAGCAGATTTCCTGCTTCACTGAAATAAAAAGAGACTCTGGGCCTGTAGGCTGAAGATGGATGCCCCAACTTTATAAAGGAACTTTGGGTGACTGTCCAGGCAGATAGGTGTCATATCTGCCATTTATAGATTTTGGAAGTTGCTTGCACTTCCGGTTTACTTGGGTTAATATTATATCCTTCTGTGGTCTTTGATGCAGCTGAAGATTAGATAGTTATAGGTATAGTTTTTCTTAGTCATTTGAAAGGTATATTGGATATGAAACTTTAGATTCATAAGATAAGGTAGATGATAGAGTATTTTCTTTAATTTTGCTAAATACAAATAGACGAGATATTGTAACTGTAATTTTTGCTTAATGGCTATTTTGCTATATGTAATTTTGCTATGTTAAAATTGAAACCTTCCTTTTTGATTAGACAGAAATGGGGAGGTGATATGGGAATGCCTTTCTGTATACTGTGAATCTCCATCTTTAAGTAAAGGAGTTGTTTTGGCCCATGACAGGCACCATGGAAAAAGTAGGAGGAGAAATCACAGCATAGGTAGGAGAAGCAGGGCAGAGTCAGACAGACCAAGCCAGAAGCCCAAAGGAGCAACATGTAAGGAACACAGGTGAACCATGGGTCATGTGGCAGACAGACTAATGAGAATGGGTTGATTTAAGATGTAAGAGCAAGCTAGCAATGTGCCTGAGCCATAGGCCAAACAGCATGACGTTAATATAAGCACCTGAGTCATTTTTGGGGCCTGAGCAGCGAGGGCGGCTAAGGGGACTGAGGCTGCAGGTCTGTGGGTCCCGGACCTCTGGCCACCTGGGACCAAAGAAAACCTTATTGTAACACATTCCTTACAGAACACAGGAATTGGCTGAGTTCTTTGTCTGGACAGCCATCAGATACACCCTTGGAGAAGAGTTCAAAGTTCATCTTATATGTGGAGGACAAAGCCAGAGATTATGAAAGGGACATAGAGTTCCTGCTGTAAGAGAAACCAGGGCATCTTAGAATCCTACAGGCTGACTCTGCTCCCCCCCTTTTCTTTATGAAGGCCAGTATAAAAGTTTTTGTTTCTCCTCTTGAAATAAGGAACCAATAGGAAAGGGGGCTTAAGACCTGTTCTCCCAGATCCCTTGCCTAGAAAAAAAAATCTGTTTCCATAGCAACTAAAGCAGTTATGATGTGTGGTCACCATGTCAAAAGTGAAAAATGGGACTACCCTGAGGAGCCAACATAGAGTTCTTTTACATCCTTAGCATAAGGAACCAGCACTGTCCGGACACATCTTCATCAACTACATCATTGGTCCAGGAACTGTGAGATACCCAGGACCTGGAAAGGCTTTGCAGACCTGATGCAGAAGAACATGGAAGGAATCTTGATCAAACCCAGCACTACACAGAATTCTACAAAAAACTGTGAAACTAGCTGGGGGGTGGTAATGGCAAACGCCTTTAACACAAGCACTCAGGAGGCAGAGGTAGGCAGATCTCTGAGCTCCAGGCCTTCCTGGTCTACAAAGCAAGTTCCAGGGCAGCCAGGGTTGCACAGTGAAACCCTGTATGGGGGGAAATTCTGTGAAACCCCTTTTTTCCTAATATACATTGGGATACTTCTTTAGCTGAAATAAACTTAATTTCTTAAGAAACATGTAAATCTGTAAAAGAGATTAAATAGAAACAGAATGTCCAAAACCTACAAAAAGAAGATGTGATACAACAGTTTTTTAACTATTTAGCTAAATTACTATTCTGCCTAGAAATAGAATATAAGACCCTTCCTTCTCTCTCTCTCTCTCTCTCTCTCTCTCTCTCTCTCTCTCTCTCTCTCTCAGCAAAAATAAGAATTCATACTTTGGAGACTAAGATATGTGAGCAAAAAAGAGAACATGGATCTTTGCCATCTTAGTGTTGTTTTTATCTTTATTTAATTTTTTAAGATTTATTTGTCTTTATGTGTATAATGTTTTGTGTTCATGTTCATAAGTACACTTCATGGCTGCCTGGTGCCTGCAGAGGCCAGAAGAGGGCACTAGATCTCTTAATATTGAAAGTACGAAGTTGTTAGCCACTATGTGAGTGATGGGAATTAAATCCTGGTCCTCTGCAAGAGCAACGGGATCTTAACTTTTAAGCCATCTCTCCAGCCCTGTATTTTAAATTTTAGTTATGATATATTTCAACTATCCAGAAAAGAACAAGACATTTATATGCCAGCCCCCCAAACTTAACTGCTGCCAACACACATGTGTATCTGTATAGGTCATTCTCTCTCTTTTAAGGCTATAAAACACCATGAATACAGACAATTCCTTTACTCTTTCAATTCTTCAGGCTCCTCTCACTCAGAAGTAAGTACCAATCTGAGCTTATGGCACCTACTCTGTCTTAGGGTTTCCATCAGTGATAAACACCATGACCAAAGGCAACCTGGGGAGAAAAGGGTTTATTTTGATTACACTTCCTCATCACATTCCCTCATCAAAGGAAGTCAAGACAGGAACTCAAGGAAATCTCTGTGGAGACATTTTCTCAACTGAGCTTCCTCTGGCTTATGTCAAGGACACTCACTTTTTCTTACCTCCTTTTTTCATATTAGTTATACTTGAGTGTATTTGTACATGGCAATATTTAATGTTATTTGTATTTTTAAATTCACATAGATGTTTTCATTTGACATTCAACATTGCTTTTGGGTTTATTTCGGTTTATCTGTATTGTTCATTGACTTATTTTAATGACTATGTAGCATGTTGTCTAAAGATATATATTTATATATTTAAGTGATTTCCATTTTCTGCTATGACAAAAAATGACTAAACTTATATATTTCCCACTGTAAAATGTTTAGACCATTCTACCATTCGATCTTTTAGCTATCCAAAATAATTTCAATATTCTTCTTTCTGTTTTTGTTCTTCCTCAGTTATGCTGAACGTGTAGTTAAGACTTTGAGTATAAGAAATTAGAAATTGAGCATATTTCTTTAACCTGATGACTCACATCCTTCATTTTTATAATAATCTCTACTCACATTCACCTTGATAATCTCCCCCTTTCTCTGTCTTTCAAAGCCTCTCCAAAAGCTTCCAGTGCTGCTCTCTGTTGCTGAGTCTCCCTCAGCTGTCTTGGCTGGACTCAGATAACTTTCTTATAAATGTGTTACCAATAGCTTGATCTTCTTATCAGCTGTGATCAAGCTACTGCCTTTAATTAACTTCCAAAAGCTTGTAATTTTGAGGTTTGTAATTTCTACTTAATATTATCAATTTTTGGGTGGTGCAAATGGCAGAGAGATAGCTCCGTGGTTGGGAGTACTTCTACAGGACCCAGGTTCAATTCCCAGCGCTCACATGGCAGTTCACAACTGTCTGTAACTCCAGTTCCAGGAACTCCAACCCTTACACAGATAAACATGCAAGAAAATCACCAATGCACATAAAATAAAAATAAATAAATTATTAAAAGATTATCTATTCTTTTTATTGCCAGTTCCTTGGCAATCCAGTCACTGTCATCTTGGAACGGTGTTGATTTCCTTCCTCTGGTGTCCTTCCTTCCTGGTTCTTCTTTTTAAATCATCCTATCATATTTTAATCATTTTAAGTTTACAGTCCTGATGGTCACACTGCTCTGGTGTTCATTCAAAGAATCCCCGTGTCTCCTTCCCTTTGTTCATGGGAGATGTTTACCCACTAGGCTTGCAATGTTTTTAGTTTAGCTCGAGTCATAAGCCAAGTGCTGCTGAGAGGGCAGAACCGGATTGGCTTCCAGAACCCTCTGGGTATTTCTGCAATCAACAACAACAACAACAACAACAACAATAATAATAATAATAATAACAATAATAATAATAATAATAATAATAATAATAATAATAAATTCTTAGCTTTATATTTTGGCCATTAAATTCTGATTCCATAAGCCAGGAGATACTTTTATCAGACTCCCCTCAGAAGGACAGTGCCTTGTGTCTTCCTATGCTAAGGGGTGAAATGTTTTAAGTTCTTGTCTCACAGTAGAGACAGTTTCCAAGATCTAGGCTATGAGTAAAGATCCTGATTGTTTTCATAGGCCTAAGGGGTTCTCTTGCACCCTTATAGTGTTAATTCTTCTGGGGACAGGGGCCAACCTTCATCTACTGCCATTCCCCAGTCTCTAGATCTGTGGATGACAAGTTTTCAGATCTTTTGTTTCTTGAGATTAGAAATTTCTCTTCCTACGTGTATATGTCACCAATATGCTACATCTGTTTATGTTACTGAATCTATGTATTAAATGTTTCTGTGTCATAGATAGTTCTAAATCAGTCTAGTTCTCCACATTTCCAGGGCTGCATTGCAGAATATTTGTATACACTATAAAGATATGTTTTTACCTAAGGTGCCTTCTGATTGGTTTAATAAAGAGTTAATGGCCAATAGCTAGGTGGGAGAGAATAGGTGGGACTTATGAGGAGACAGAGGAAAGAAGGAGGAATCTGGGCACACAAATTATGCCAGCAAGACCCCAGAAAAAATGAAGATAACATAGAAGTTGCAAGATGGAAGACAGGTAAAGCTATATGATAGAACATAGATTAATATAAATATGTTATTTTAAGTTATAAGAGCTAGTTGAGAAGAGCGTAAAGGCCAAATAAATCCCTGTGTCATTATTTCTGGGCTGGCAGTCCTCATGAGAAACAGCTACTGTAGGGCTTAACCTGAGATAAGTGTTTATATCCAAAAGACAAATTTATGTGGCAGTCTTTAGACATCTCATCCAAGGTCAGGTTATAAATCTTTCTTATAAATCTTTCTAGTTCACTGTGTGGAGAATTAATGTTATTTTCAACAGAAATGAAAAGAAAAATTTGCTTATATTCAAGTTTCAAAAAATAATAATAATTTACAGGTAGTCGGAACCATAGCTCAAAAGTGCATATAATAAATAGTGACATTTCACTTATACAAAAGGTCTTTGACAAGTGCTATACAATATCCAGTCATCTATGGGATAGACAAATGGAGGTATAAATAGAAGACAGATATATAGATGCTATATAGACAAATGATAGGCAGATTACAGATGGACATGAGATAGATAAATAGATGATAGATAGACAGACAGACAGACAGATAGATAGATGGGTGCGTGGGTGGGTAGGTGGGTGAGTGGATGGATGGATGGATGAGTGGGTGGATGGATGGTGGGTGGGTGGGTGGATGGTGGGTGGGTGGGTTGGTGAATGGAAGGATAGATAAATGATAGATGGATCATGACATAACAGAGGAATGGTTTTCACCATCTGTACCTCAGCCAGCTTTCAACTTTTATCTCACTTCTACTTAGGGCTTTGAATAATGCAAAATTGAAAAGAGGGAGCATTTTAGACAAAAGCTAAGCTCTAATAGAATCTGCACATGTAAGCATGGATGCAAGTGGAAGGTGTGGTATAGTTAACAGGCAGGATATATCTCCAGGTTCAACGTCCATTCTTCAGTAAACCATGGATGAGAAAAACTGAAGGGAAATCTCGTCTTTATACATGCACAGTTATGTTCTTCCTTGTTGTCCCTTTAACAGTACAATGTAGAAATGATGTAGAAGCTGACAGTGTTGCTTTAAGTAATGGTTCAGGTGTTGTTAGTGGTCTAGGGATGATTTAAAAGATGCAGAAGGCTGTGTGCAAGTTATGTGCAAATATTCCCTAGATGTTGGTATTCTGTGGAACCTAGAGTAAATCAATCCCACACAGATGCTGAGAGGAAAGGCAATTCATTATTATGAAATATGTATATTATATATTGGAGAGAAATAACTGTACCTGAGGAAAATTAGTAAAATTTTATAGTTTAGAAGAAGTGCACAAAAAAATAAGCAAAGTGTCAGATGGATCTAATGTCATATTGAATTTGTGTGAATCACAATAAACCATGAAGTGAATATGATAATAAAAATGGTCCCCTATAGATTAACTCATTAATAAACATCTTACATTTATATGTATGAGAGAGAGACCGGGGGGAGGGTGGAGAAGGAGAATGTGCAGATGCTGTGCCCCACCAAATGTGGAGGTCAATTCTCTTCTTCCGCTGTGTGGGTCTCTTGTATCAAACTCGAGTCATTAGGCTTGGCAGTAAGTGCCTTTACTCACTGAGACATCAACTTTTTACTAAGATCTGTGTGAGAATGGGCCCATGTACCACACACACACATGCACATGCACACACACACTACATACACACACCATATACAAAGGATATGTGATAGCTGGTTTGGAGAAGTGTCCACTGTCTTGCTTTGGGGCTTACAGGTTCTGTCCCCAGGTCGCTGCTCTATCATGCTGTACCGTCTCACCACATTGTTATAGATTCTCACTGCTTACAGGTGAGAAGTAGGAAGAAGTATTTGATTGCACTTTTCTTTGAATTCACCAATTTTATGTTAAAATTCAAAATTGATTCCAGGGTAGCTACTTTTGGCCAGTGTGCTACAAACTGTCCACAGAGGTCTAAACTTTGACACAGAATGTAGAATGTCTGATCAAGCCAAGAAATTTAGAGAATTTGAATTCATTTTAGTTAATTTTTATACTTACTTCAAAATCTGTTAAATGTACTATTACACATGTGAGTGAGACAAGTACCAATGAGTGTGCTTCACTGAAATGAATGGTCAAATCTTTGCCTCAAGTCCTTCCCTATAAATAGATGAAAGGGTGAAGAATTATTGGTTGAGACCATTAGCTATTTGCATGTTTTGTTGAAGGCGCCAACAGTTAATTATGGCCCTACTGGTGTAACTAAAGGTGTAATTAATCATTCAAGTAATTGTTTCTCCTTAAAATTACAGCTTTGCGGACAGAGGCCTGGCAAAGCTGATAGTCTTAGATTTTTTAGAGCTCCTTATGTGAACGTGGGACACCCCCCTTCTCGGGAACTACATGACTGTCTTAAGACCCATGCATGATCAGTGCCATGCAAGAGCTTAGCACTATGGCTTCGAATCAAGCCACAGAAAACTAAGATGCAAAGATGTAGAAGGCAAAATAACAGAGACCCTATTCAAAATTTGAATTAAAAAAAGTCAGTCTCTCTAGTCTGTGAAGATAGTTTCTGTGAAGATAGTTTCAACTGTTATAAACAGGCAAGAAGTAGAAATAGCAGAGAATGTTATCTCTTGAGTTATTACAAAGATGTAAATTAAAACCAGTGGAAGGTAAAAGCCAATCTTGTATTAAACTGGAAGATGTGGTCATCTGATATGGATAGAATTTGGCAGGCCTTAGTGACTTAGATATTGTATTGAAGAATAATGCCTTGCTTTTTGGAATGGTGGTGATATGGAGGATCAAACCTAGGACATCACACACAGGAGGTGAGTACTTTACCTGCATCCCCTACTGTAGCTGATTTTCATATTTTCCTGAAGGAAATGTGGCCAAACATGAGTTGCTAAGTGGAATCATTAAAATGATTGTGATCTCTGTGCCTGTCTTACACTCTTTGGGAAAATGTTTTAGCGAGGGACATGAAAATGCTTAGAGAACTCCTTAAAAAGTTAGCATCACACTACATAATAGTCCAGGAAACAGTACATATACTCAATGCTCAATATTTGGAAAAATTTATAAACATGGTAAAATAATGTGATATAATATATATGTATCATGCATGCACATGTTATTAGAAGTTGTTAGAAGAACAGATGTGAAGAATTTCTAGGATTATAGAAAAAAGAGAGGCATTAATAATAATAATAATAATAATAATAATAATAATAATAATAAATGCCTACTGAAGCCAAACTGAAATCATTTTTGAATGGATTTTAGGGTCTTCGGAGATGGAAATATTTTATTCTGCAGGGCAAAGATTCTCTAATGTAATTGGGCAGAGTGTTCTACAGAGCTTCTTAAGTCCAGGATATTTCAAATGTCATCTGAGATTTTAGATTCTCAATGATCCATTTGAACAAAACTCCTTCAGTAATGCGAACATGGGCTGAGTGTAAAAATCACTTTGGTAAATCATCTTGGTGTGCTGCAGGTAGAGAATATTCATCTTTGTGGCCATGTTTTTCCACATGCACAATAAAATATTAAAGAGAATTTTCAAGCTCTCAGTAGGCTCTTCCTGCAAATAATAAATATGTTCAGCTATGCTTGTGATGCTGACCATTTCCACAAATGTATATGATTTTTCTCCCATAAAATGAATATGCTTCAGGCACAGCATGAATCAAGTTGAGATATGGGCATGCAGGTTGTAGGTTAGACTCAACCAAGTGTTTAGTACCTTCCACTTGCCATTCAGACTCCACCCCAAAATCAAAAGGCACCCCATAACTCTCATGGCCCGATCCATCAGAACTTTCCAGGGACCCCTCCCTCCTCTTACATGTTTTCTTCAGTTGGCTTCCAGGATGACATCCTTATCTTTGTCATCCCTACCTATGTCCCTTCTGCCTTTCCTGCTCACTTCACTTACATTGCAGGACCACCTTCTCACGTCTACCAACATTACCTCGTAGTGATTTCAAGAGTCTCATAGCATGGCCTAGCACCTGAATGATGTACATTCTTCCACTTTGCCATCTCTCCTAGAGCCCAAGTTCCCTTGACACACTTTTTTGAATCCTTTCAAGTATCTATTGGTCTTCATAGACTCAATGTGCCCAGAAGTAAGCCCATGTTCACTCCTAAATCTTGCCCCAACATATTTCCCATCTCACTTGTTAGCTGTACTCTCACAGTTGCTTAGGCCATTAACTCTCATATTACCTGACTTAACATTTTCTGTCTCCTCCATGAAAAACTCTCATTGGGCCTTCCTTCAAAATGAATATGGAGCCCAACCCTGTGCCCAGCTCCACGGCTGCAAGGCTTTGAGTTTGAGTTGCTGGCCTTCTTTCTTGTGACTGAAGGCTCATTCTCCCTTACCTCTCTCTGTGCCACTGGATTTTCACCTCAATTTGCTCTGTCTACAATGCCTGAAGTGACCTTCCAAGGCCTAAATCAAATTGTGGATTCCATGTGCTCAAGTCCCTCAATAGCTTGAAGTACACACCGAAACCCTCCTCCTGCCATGAACTGATTCCCTGATCTGGCATCATGACCTCTTACTATTCCATTTACTTCTGGTTCAGTCACACTGCCTTTCATGGCATTCCTTAAAACACAGAGTTCTCTCACTTTAGTCTTTGAGATCACAGCTTCCTCTCTCTGTAACGACTGTCACTTCATCACCTGTTCACATGGTATCCCCGATTTACTGCACTTATATTTGGTGTGGATATGTGTGTGTATGCACATGTGTGTGTGTGGGGGGGTGTCTTCTTACCAAAAATGTGTCAATATAAGGGGAATTCTTGTGGCTAGCTCCTCTTTTTCTTATTCTATGTCACAATGGCCTAGACTAGTACTTGGCATAGTAACACTGCATGAATTAACCTGTGAGGGCATGTGATGATGACACGGCATCATTGAAGATACTAATTTAATGCATTGATTTCACTGTCATTCAAAAAGATATAACTTTCTATTAACACTCTTCAACTGCAGATAAAATCAGTATCATTTTATACTAAGGAATATCCTCACCATTGCACCTGGGGAAACTGAGGGGCTGAACACTTCTGCCTCAAACCACAGTCTAAGCAGAAAGAAGTCTCACTTGAATGCTTGTAGCAGGCAAAAGTTTGGGTCCCATCCTTTAAAACACCAGGCATAGAATCACTCATGAATCCTGGGGGTCTTTCCCCCATGCTCACTAGATACCACAGGGAAGGTCAAAGGATTAAGGTCAAGTCATACCCTGATTACATCATAAAAAGATTAAAATGCTGAAAAAAATCTGGCTATTCTTTTTCTTCATCTTTGTATACTTCTTGGCTTCACGATGCTATCAAATTGTGTTACTCAGTGAGTGACTTCCTTTCTTTTCCAATAATCAGTCTTACTATATCCCCACATCTGAACAATGCCTGGCTGCATATGGTGATTCCTCAGTAAGCCTTGGAATAATCAATGGATGATGCAGGCAGGATTAAATAAGCTCAGAGATTCTTTACTGAACTATTAATATAGCTTGGAGATAGTAAAAGTGTTAATTAACCATCATAGGAGCATAATTTAAAAAAAAAACTCAGGATAATTTCATATTTTCATCCTTTTAGAAGTCAGAAAAGATACATCTTCTCTTCTGACTATTTACCCACCATCAAAGCAGTAAGGGGTAGATAAGTAACCCCCACAGTGTGTTTGGGACAAACGAGAAGTTCTGGATGAGGGTTTGCTCACAAACTCCATGCAGCTAAGTAACCTTGACAAAGACAGATTTCCAAACGCCATTCTGACATGCACAATGAAGCCAACACGTTCCTTCTTGTTTTCGTTTTAAGATACTATTATAAGGGCAGAGAAAGAATGGAAACTAGAAAACTGTTTTGACCAATGAAGCGAAGTTTTATGCATTGTCTACTGCTCTCTTGGTATTTAGTCACTCAGAGGGTTTAGGGAGCTGAAGAACTGGGCCCTTAGTATGAGCTTTATTCATGCCTTATGAGAAAATTAATGTGAACTTCTCAGAAAAAAAAAGAAGGCAATGAGCTTGACAATGAATGCCTTTGCCATTTGCCCTGATCTTCTTCAAATAACAACTTGGGAAATAAATGCTAGATGTTGAAGATCTTATTAATTAGTTTATGAAGGATTCAAACAATCCACCTGCCTCTGCTTCCTGTGGAGCTGAGATTACAGGTACAAATCACTGCACTTCACCCAATTATCCTCATACATAAATTTCTCTCCCCCACATTGGTAAATGGAGCCAAAATCCATTTGGAGCAAGAGTCAAATCCAGCTTTAACTAGTTACTTTCAAGTGACATCATTGCCTAAATAAATGCATTGATTTCCTGCTTGAGCCTTGCAGATCCAGGAAGAGCAAGCCACCCAGCTCCCTAATTTTTTCTACACAAAACGCAGGAAGTCATTCCAAGATATCATCCTAAAGAGGCTGTCTCCTTCGGTTCTTTACTTTGCAAAATTTCACCATAGCCTTCAATTGCTGTTTTTCTATATCTCATCATTTTCCTATTTCAGAAATAGACAAGCAAAAAATGTCATTGGAGTCACTGGGAAAGAAATTACTAACAGGACAATTTCAACACTGTTCAACACAGTTGCAGCTGGTGCAGAAATCCTGGGAGCTATAATGCAATTACATTTTTAAATAATAAAATAAATTGCAATAATATAGAACCAAACTAACGCATCAAAATTAAACAAAAACAAACAGAAGAAAAGGCGCACAAGAAACAGAGATCCACTCATTCACATGCTTTAGAATCCCATAAAAACACTAAAAACTGGAATCCATAATATATATGCAAAGGACCTGGCACAGACCAGTTCAGGCCCTGTGCGTGCTGCAGTCCTTATGAGTTCAGATGAGCCTTGCCAGTGTTGGTTTAGAGGCCTTGTTCTCCTGGGTTCTCCATCCCCTCTCTCGGGCTCTTCTTTCATAGGGTTCCCTGAGCCCTGAGGGGAGGGATTTGGAGAAGACAGCCCATTTACTGGGAGAGTGTTCCATAGCCTCTCACTCTCTGCATAATAAATGTTTGGCTGTGGCTCTCTATATTGTTTCCATCTGCTGCAGGAGGAAGCTTCTCTGATGACGGCTAAGCAAGGCACTGATCATATTTATCATATTTTAAGTAAACATTAACAAAGAAAGAACAACAAACAGCCCGTGGAAATGTATAGTGGCATGACAGTAAGCACAGCGACTTGGAGGCAGATGGTTATTCTAGAAATCCCCACTAAATGTTTATGATAAAACATCTACAAATCAGGAAGAAAGCTACTCAGTTACCTGACTGATGTCACTCATCCATGCGGCTTTCTCCTGGCGCGAAGGTGCTAACAAGACCACAGTGAAAGGGACAGCACCGGGAGGTTCCACCACTATTTTAAAATCCAGATGTCCAAACATGTGGCCAGAACCTTTGGCTTCAGTATACACAAACCAAACGATTGCGTGTGAATGCAAGTGATATAAACAATATCATCACCCATCTACCTTCTCACTGGGACCCACACGAACTCAAGTCCAGACTCTCACTTCAGCAATGTGCTTCTAGAGCAAGCTGAAGGCCTAGCACATTCGCTGGTGGAAAAGCTGAGGGCAGAAAGGAACCAAACCACCCTTCCTGGTTCATGTTTATTTTAATTTCTATCCTGTATAGAAATCCTGGTTTAAATTCAAGCCCCTTTCTTCTTTGTCTGCCCTTGAAAACACACTATCATAAGGCAAGCTCAGTAGAATGTCAGTTCTCTCAGATAAACAGCAAGGCTCATGGATTAAAAGATAAGTAGCTGTCGAGAATTTGCCTTGAACCACATCTTCCTGCATAGACAGTATTTCTGAGCCCTATAAGATGAAGATCTACAGAATTTGACTGTTTTATTCTACTATTCCAAGAGCTGAGATGTTACTTACGGTCATCGTCACTGGCATCAGGCTCCTCAATCAATGTGCACTCTATGAGGGAGAGGACTCCGCCTGTCTGGAAACAAATGGATTCGTGATTAAGAGGTGGACAGTTTTGTGCAGTTTGGGAAGTTCTGCTTTGTAAACTTAATATTCAGTGTGCTACAGAGACAGCAATTCTATATCAAAAAATTTTTCACAGAGTTCAAAACTAAACAGAACAGATAAAATCATTTCACTTTAATTAAGTTCTTTCTACTCCCTTATTCTTCCCCCTATCTGACCTTATAATAAATAATAATGAAATCTATTATTTATTATAGGGGATTAGATGGCACCACAATGACATCAGAGAAAGTAAGCACAGCCCAGCACTATGACCTGACCATTGTCAAGACCATTGTCATGATAGGAATAATATTTTTAAAATTTATTTTATAATTTATTTATTATGTGTATGCATGTGTGTGTACATGTGTGGGTGTGTGCCTGAGTGTGTATGTGTGGGTGTGTACAAGGGAGCAATGTTATGGTGAAGTGGGACTATGTTCTGTCCCATTGTAAATAATTATCCTGCCCACTGGTTTAATAAAAACACTGGCCAAAGGCAGACAGGAAGTGTGGGCGGGGCTACCAGACTAAGAAAACTCTAGGAAACAGGAAGAGCAGAGCAGAAATGTTAGAGAGAAGCCAGTGACATGCCAGATGAGATGCTAGCAGATGCAGAGGAAATAAGTTGAAATGCTCTGAGAAAGGTGCCGAGCCCCATGGCTGAACAGGATAAGAATCATGGGTTAGATTAAGAGCAAGAGCTAGCAAGTTATATGCCTGGGCCCCAGGTCAGTGTACAATTAATATAAGTGTCTGTATGTTTTTGTGGGACTGAGGGTCAGTGGGTCTGGACCACAGTCTGGACAGGCCAGAAACCTACTACTATGCTGTGGTACATGCAAGGAAGTCAGAAGAAGTTGGAAGCTGTCCTCTTTCTACCATGTAAGTCACAGGAACTGAACTCAAATCGTAAGGTTTGGTGGCAGGAGCCTTTATCGGCTGAGCCATTTGGCTGGCCCAGGGAAAAATGTTTTTAAGCAACAACAGAAGATAAATAAATAACAAGTTGGCAAACTTTTCCTACAAAAGGTCAGAGAGGAAACATCTTGGGTTCTTTGGGTCACATCATTCCTATCCTGATGATTCAGATATGTGATGTTAGTGAAAGCAGCCATGGCAGTGAGTGGTTATGTGCAATAAAATGCTATGAGTAAGAACAGGTAATATTTTTTAGGGTATAATTTGATGGTTTCTGGTGCATAGCAAGTTAAAATAGCAGCTGCCAAATACTTCATCAGTGAGTGCACTATGGTGAATGGACAAGATATCTATACACAGTAGTTGTCAAGTGATAATAATCTTAGTTATAGTTTGATCTTAATATACCTCTTTATGATGATGCACACTTAAGGTTCTTTGCCTTGAATCCAAATAACAACAAAATAAACATTCGGCACCCACTGTCTGTCCCTGTAGGATCATAGCAATCTGTTTCGTGACAATCACAGGCACTGGAAAGTCAGAATCAAATTAACCTCAACACCTCTTCAGTGCTGGGAAGACAGATGAAACAGCCATGGAGAACTGTACCTTGAGAAGATGCAGCTTCCCTCCTGAACTTCTTGTACAAATTAAAAAGTGCTTTGTGAACAAGAAGCACTGTCTCTCTCCTTCCTTCTTCAAAGACAGGGAGCCCAGACGAACTTTACTCAGTTTCCCCCTCTCGACGGATGGTACTTGAATAAGAGAACCTGTAACGACAAAAGTGGAGAAGAGAAAGCAATTAAAACCTGGCGAGAACCATGCCCTTGAAATAAACACGAGGATCCATGTTCCAAAATACCAAAGATGCATTTGATGTACCACTGGAACAAAAGAATCTTCTCTATTCTAGCTGAGGAAACAATGTGTTGTATTTTAAGGGACAAGCTGTTCCTGGCATCGTTGAAAAACAATTTTGACTTGATTCTTTGTCTATAAACTGGAGCCTAAATTTGAAAGAAGGTCAGCTTAAAATCGAAGCATTGATATGTTGATGCCATCTATGATTTGACCCAGTAAATTTGTAAATTTATAATTATAGGTAATAATATGATAGTTTGTTCAAAGTAAGTAGAATTTGTCCTTCCTGGAGCATATAAAATAAAAAGTATATTAATAGTTTATTTTGCACTTTAAAAATGGGATGGTATGATGCATGTATCCTATAAAAATACATACATTATATAATTCAATACAATTTAATTAAGGGCTATCTTAAAGAAAGTTATTTCAAACTGTATTTAAATCATGTGCTACTCAATAAACCCCACTCTGTACAATTTATTTATGCTAATAACAATGCAAAAAAGTTTAATTAAAATACATTTGTGAAACCCAAATGGAAAGTCAGCTGCATCCAGAGCAAAGCTGTTCAGTATGAGAAGTGAGGCATAGACTTCCATAATATTTATATAATATCTAGGAATTCCTCTAATCACTTGTAGACTATACTCCAGTAGAAACATTCCCAATCCTAAAAAGAAAACCCAAGTCTATTAAATATCAACCACAAAGCATCAAGATTCTTACAAATGCCTTTGTTTAACTTCTGTAATCACTGGATCTGGTAATAACCTGTGTAACCCATTGCCCTGTGCAGCCCTACACAGGCTCTCATGAGCCCACAAGAACCACAAAGTACATAGTAAACCCTTCAATATTATCAGAAGCATTTCCCAGAGAAATAACCTTATTTTTTTTCATGTTTTCTGTTTTCTTTAATTGAGCACAGATGAGTTTTATAATGAAAAGCGAGAAAAAAAATCTAAAGTTTTTTTATATGAAGAAATATATACCTAAGAAAACAAAACTATGTGAGTCACAAAATTACCAGATTACCATTAATTTATGAATGCTCCAAACTGCATCTTCCTTGAGCTGGTAAGATATACAGGACTCAAGTTTCCATGCCCTGATCTCACATCATCTACTTAGGTAAGTGCTTAGGTGGGATGCATGACAGACAGAAAGTAGGCAGCTCTCTGGGCTTAAAGAATAGCAGGGATCTACTTCTGGGGGAGGGCGTAGGAGTGGGGAACAAAGGGCCAGAGAGGCTTGACTCCAAAGAAGAGGTTGGACAAGAGAAGGGTAACTGAAGGAGGTGAGGTGGGTGGGAGCAAACCAACAGCTCATGTAGCAAAGAATTAAGTTTGCTATGTCAAGGAGGTGTGGAGAAAACAGAAGGCAGGAAGCTTAGGACACTTGTGAGCAAGTAATTACAGCAAAGGGTTGGAATTCATGAGACTGGGAGTGGGTAGATCACACCCTTTGTGCATTTTACAAATTGGGAAACTGAAGCCTGATTTAATCAACTCTGGTAAGACCACACAAAGGAGCAGGCCATGGTCAGACAATGGCAGAAGATTTAACAATGTACAAACTGCAACTTGAAAGCAAAGGAAGGCAGGAGTTAGCCACACCCCAGGTGGTCCTACTATGAAGTCGGATTAGTCAGGGCTGATGGAAAGGGGTACTCTGCTAAAAGCCTGTGTGGACAAGTGGATCATGGGGCCATTTTCAGAGAAGCTGGAATGAAATCAATGAAGACTCCATAATAATGTGTTCATTAGCAAATATTTCTAGCAATTTTCTAAGTCAGAAATTACAAAATTTATGGTTAGTGTATCTATTAGCAATTATTATAAATTTTAGCTTTGAGGTTTAGAATAGTTTCCTTGACAACCATACACTAATATGTTAAACTAACTGTTCACCAAATAGGAGACCACGACATTAGATGTGGACAGAAATCTATTCATCTAAACTAAAAGTGAGAAATCTCAAGACTATTTTTAAAGTTGATAAAATAAACTATTTTATCAAACAAAATGCTCAAAGATGAGTTTTAAGTTGTCACATGTCATCTCTTGTCTGACATATTTCAAAGCAGCCTGTGACTTCCAGGAAAGATTCCTCTAGTTAAAGCAAGTTAGACAAATGAATTGTATTAGGGAAATGACTACCACATCCTCTTCATCAGACCATTGCTGTAGCTCCGTCCTTAGCATCCTCATCACTAGCTAACAACCGAGTCAACCTGTGGAATACTTCTGATTCTTCCATCACTAATTCCCACAGAATGGCCTCCAGGACTGGCCAGTGCCTATATTCTAAATTCTACACATCAATGCAAAGATGAACAATAATTTCCAGGCCGTTGAGTAGGTCTCTGAGGCCTTTGAGCCGCTACACTCTATGCTGTACTTTCTTATTCGAAAGAGACCTGACTGAGGATCAGGGAGATTTATTTCTCTTGGAAATTATAAAATGTTGAAAGTACACATGTACAGATGCAAGCACCCATATATTGAAATAGATATTATACTACCCAGCAAAGTGATTAATAAAAGTACTAGAACACCATTAAAAATAAATTGTAGCTAGGCGGTGGTGGTACATGCTTTTATTCTCAGCACTTAGGAGGCAGAGGCAGGTGGAACTCTATGAGTTCAAGGCCAGCCTGGTCTACAGAGTGAGTTCCAGGACAGGCTCCAAAGCTTCACAGAGAAACCTTGTCTTGAAAAACCAAAAATTAAGAATAAAATAAAATAAATTGTAGTCAACTTAGTAGGAAATAAAACCCTTGATAGTTTAATAAATGACACTTTTAAAGTGCGTTTTGCGGGTGTTAAAGCCCGTTAAGACCATTTAGTAAAAGTACGAATAGAAGAAATTAAAGAGTTCCAACTTTGCCACTATAATCAATCATTTCAGATCAAGTTCTGATGTTTAGAAACCACCTTTATTGAACAATTCCTAAACAGACTAATGAGATCAACACACAGAAAGCCCAGCAAGATCTCTGTAAAGCAACTTACCACACTGACATTATGATAATGGTAATATTATATAACAGTAATATTTCAGGCAATCACAGCTGACCTGCCTTAGATGTAGCATATAGCAGAGTAAAGAACGTGCAGATGTGTGTAGCTTCAAGGGTGAAGCAGTGTATGATTTTTACTTCTTAAAGTGTAACAAAAAAATGCGACTGTGTTCAATGACATTTGAACCTCAAACATGTTTCATTATTTGTGGGGAATTTTCACACTCACAAGGAACTAAGTTTTATAAATACATTGAGTGAATGTGGATAGTAACTCTGTTCAATCAAAAGTACAATTCAAAAATTGTATATAAGTTACAGAATGTTTCCTGTCTATTCTTAGATATAGAGTACAGGCCAATTAGGGAACATTTTTAAAGAACTCTAAATGCAAGACAAATATGGACTAAATGTTTTAAGACTTGAGTCGATAAAATATTCAATCTACTTCAATGCCTTCTTTCCCAGTAGCTTTAATGGACAAGGTAAAGGGAATTCAGGGGTGCTGCCTTCCAGGGCTTGCGATTGCTGGGAGAGGGATGCATGGAGATAGATAAGTTTATACAAAAAGGACAGAATCCACACTCCATGCCTGAAGTGCCTTGAAAATGAAGAGGAGAGTCAATTCCCTGTAGCTTGAGGCTACAGTAAGCTTCTGAGTAAGCTTGCGAAGACTTCTTATCTGGCCTGGTCTTGTGAGGTCAAGTAGACCTTCCATAGTCCCCAAAGAGGCAAAATAGGCCTTTTCCACTCTCAGGTAGGGGACAGCACAGGTGAAGGCACAGGCAGGCAATGTGCCTTGAGGCAGAAAGCCAGCCACCACACGGACATAGTCCACACAGGGCAGGAACTGCGAAGGCCTGGTGTTAGCCTTGTACTCCTCTACTACCTTAAGAAAAGTTAGAACGTAGTCTCAAAAATGGAGAAAGGAGTGATTCCTAAGATGTACTTCCCAAATTGAGCATACGTGTAGTGTCACTCCTTATAAATAAATAACAGAAAATAGAATGGCATGTGTTAATCTTTTTAAGTATTCTAGACAAAAAATAATGCAGACTGCATAATGTCTTATTTGATGAGGTAAAACATATTTTAAGCAGAATATTATGGAAGGAAAGGGAAATAGCTTCGGATGATATTGGCACACCATGGCCAGAGGCAGCATTAATGATTAACTTCAAGTTCCAAGTTTATGTTTCAATCTACATCAATTCCAAAACTATAAGCATATGCTGCAGAGAGCATGCTGACTGCTCAGATCCAGCACATGGAGCATGCCCTCCTCCCCCAAAACACCTAAGCACGTGGGGAATGTGGCTAACTGTTTGCACTGTAAGATAAGAGCCGAGGAGGAGGAATATGCCTCATCAGGCTGGTCCTTCTCCAAGGCTTGTGCCAACTTCGTCTCTTCAAAAGCTTAGTTAATAAGGCCTTGCCCTTCACCAAGCAGGTGCCACACACAGGATGCCTTCACCATCTCCAAAGCCTGGTAGAGAGGGACCTTTCCACCTGGTACCAGGAGTTATCGATTAAATTAAATTAAGCCATGTGGCACTGATGTGGAAGTGCCAGCAAGAAAAGAGAAACAAGAGACAGCTATTTTCACTTCGGACATTGTCCCTACTCTTATGTAAGAGCTTTGAGGAACGCCAGCTTCTCCTGAGCCTTTGCCTGGATATCATCACCACTTGGCACTGCCATTCCAATTGGCCAGACCGACCTGTCCTCCTTGGAGCTGTAGAGAATGTCCGGTCCACTGAGGAGGAGAGTCGCAGTGTGACTGCCTGCCCCACTTGGGCCTTACTATTACTGTGTTGCTGTTTTTCATGGCCCCTGAAAAGAAATAGCAGAGATGTGGGCCTCAACCACAGCCTTGGTCAGAGCCACAGGGATACCTGCCTGGCCTGCACTAAACACATAGGTCTCCTCCAGAACGTGTCCCTGGATCTGCCAGAAATATCGCGATAAACACACATATCATAGAAGTGGAGGATCTGACCCACAAGTCTTACCTTGACGGATGAAAGTTTGGCTGGTGTCGAGCAAAATGTCACAGCCCTCCACTATCATCCTCTCAATGGCTAGGTTCTTCCTGATGTTTTCGGTATCACTGACTTCATCATGCATCACTCTGTCAGACACATGTGGAAAGGATAGCGGTGAGTGGCATGTGCTATGGTTCTAGCACATAGGGCAGGACAGCGCCACCCCACATGCCCAGGTCTGAATGTGAACAAATTTAACTGAGAAGATTAGAGAAGACTGACCTCCAGGCTTCAGCCAGTCACAGCCTAAAGCAAGGCCACATTGCGTGAACAGGTTAAAATGGTAAGGGCCATCAGTGAGTGGCAATGCTCGCTTTGAATGCAGCAGGAGAGAGATCTAACATTTTACAGATGGCTCCCTTTGTTAACATTAAGTGTCACCCTTGAAGGCAATAAGTTAGAGACAGCTACACTACTTGTCAAATGTAATCTGAATAGTACTGTAACAAGCTTTCCATTCTCCAGCTTCTTGAAAAATCTGAATACAAAAATGCAACAGAAAATCATTTTTCTATTTTTGATGGGAAAACAGAAGTGAACACTTGCAAACTTAACCAAAATATGCCTGCTCTTAACTTCATATGCTCTGAGAACTTTTCAAAGATACTTTTCTTGATTAAAATGAGTGCGAATGATAAGTAAGCACCACCTCATTCACTCTAAGATGAATCTACCATTGGCTTTTCCTCCCCAGAAACCCACATGCAGGTTTATACAGGAAGCTACTGTGATGGTTTTTTCCCACTCTGACCCCTTCCCACCAGTTCCCTGCATACCTGGACAGTTCCTCCAGCTTTGACTTAGCAAACTCCAGACTTTTCCTCTCCACATGTTCATGGGGGGTGTGAGCCAGGAGTTCATGAAGCGTGATGATATATCTGGGGATCTAAATACGTCCACAGGTGAGTGCGAACAAGAGGTCCAGGTGAATGACATGGGAACACTCTCTACAGGGGTCATCACCCTCAGAGAAGTTCATCTCTATCCTTATAATTCTGAAGGATTTTATAGTTTTTAAAGGGATACATGTAGGATGAATCTAGCTTCAAACCTCAAACACCAAGAAAGACTATACCAGAAATGTAAGAAAAGTCTGTTATAAATGAAGAGACCCAGTGTAAAGAAGCCATTGTGTAAGTGTGTACATAGCATGCATGTTTACATCAGGGTTTGTGAAGACTGGATCGTTATAAAACAGATATGGCTATCATCCAGCCACTTGGGTCTATTTGTAAAGCTATGCTGTCTGTTTATATGCTTATTTAAAAATTGACAGTCCTAACAACACTCTCTTTAATACTTGGAATCAGGAGATGTATTCGCCTATATTGACATTCTGATCCTAATTTATCTCGCTTCACCTACAGTAGTACAAGTGTTGTTTAACTAGACTATCTGTGCTTATGGTATAAACAGTTTCTGAATCCTGTAAAAGTCAGAACTCCACCAGCCATGTGATACTTTAGAAAACCAGAGAGGATAAGAAAAACTTAACTCAAGTTACAGAGTCAACATACTTTTCTCTCTTTTGTGTTCCTCTAAACAGCCTCTTTGAAAGCAAAGAGCTAGATCTCAGAAAAGTGAGTGTGAGCAACCACTCCAAAACACTGCTTTGTGGCCTAGGAGAACTCTGAGCTCTGTGGACCTGTCCACTCCTCCAGAAACATAAGGATTATTCTCCCTGTGGCAAGTAAGGAAACAAGCTGCAGCAAGATCCGGTAATGTTTCTAAAGTAGACTGTGGGGCCAGAAGAGCAGCTTTCCAGAGCTCTGGATGTGGCTAGTTCCTTCTGCGCTTAGGGTTGATGGGCCTGTGTGTGGATACATCTTTGCTGTTCACTTGTGTGATCATCATGGGGCTATTTGCTGTTCACTCATGAGTTTCTACTTTATGTATTCACATAGACAACAATTAATATTACTGTAGACATTAACTGCAGCTCAACAGTAGAATCAAGGTCTTAGGAAACAGAGGCAGATCTCTTGGTCAGAGAAGGGGCAGACTGCAGAACACATGCAGGAAAATTTCTGCATCTTTCTATAAACTTTTCACTGAAACATTCTTTAATACCATCTCACATGGAAAAGACTCCTGGGATAAAGTTGATTATAAATAACCATTTCATTGGCACAATCCTACAATGGCTAAAACTATGCTAAAAGTTAGAATTTCAACAGAAAACTAAGCAATTGACAGCTAATATGCTCATTTTTCCTAACGAGTCTGAGTGGGAGGGCCTCACTACTTACTGTGCACTGAAACCCTACAAAACTATGTTTAGTAGATTGGCTTCATGCTCCTCCTCCATTAGTGAAATCTATTTTAAAGAGTTCTCTGGCTAAGGTTCAAGAGGATGGAGCTGAATTCAGTAACTGGCCCCTTCCACTTTCTATACAGGAACATAAATGCTAGTTCTGGTGGAATGTAAGCAAAGAAGGCTCTGCTGAGATGTGAGTGACTGTAAAGAGCTTGTCTTTGGAGTCAAAAGCTCACTGCAAAATTTCCCAAAAACATCTAGCAATTACAGCAGTTATCAAAATGAATCATATTTCTACTTTCAATTAAAAAAAATACTTGTCACTTTATAGACTTTAGTTAGCTTGCTCTGCTGTTTTAGTTAATAGCTAGCTAGAGCATCGAACAACTACACATCTCGCAGCATCATTCATTCTTGGAGGGAGCAGACATCATGACTGTCTTACATATGGACTTTCAACACATGCACATCCAAATAAACAGATGAGTGCCTGGAGACTGCTCCGACAGTACCAGCCAAGCCACTGTGTTTGGTAAATAAAAAAAAAAAATGTAATGACTTGCTTATTTCTATATCAATTGCTTGATAATAATAGGACTTATTAATTCTAACTGAATCATCCCAATTCTATAATTCCTGCCTGTTTCATAATTCAAGGCAGCAACCGACATAACAAAAGTCCCAAGAAAGCTGGGCATGGAGGCCAGGAGCCGAGTTCTTGCCTTGTGGGAGGTCTTGGGAAAGGGCACCACTCTGTCACCTCTTTTCTATCATGTACAAGCTACAGGCTAAAAGCTTCCAAGCTAATCTCTTCTGCCCCTCCCTTTGGCAGTGCACTAACCTCTGCTTCCATAGTTAAGCCCATGCAAACATCTAGGCTGAGGTTCTCTGGCAGTGCAAAGGAGGGTCACATCTTCCACTGTTGCTTGTGGGGGTGGGGTGGGGTTGGGTAGGGTGTCTAGCACTACCAAGAAGCAAGATCAAGGCATAAAAGGATTACTGCAACTCAGTGTATGCAAGGAAAGAAGGTATATCTCAGATCCTCTGAGGGTTCAAACACCCTCATGATGACTTCACCCATCAGTAAGGAACCATGAAGAGAAATATGATGAGGGCTGGATGAACCCAGTAAGAAAAACCCTTCAAGTTTCTAGAAAAAGTACTTCTCTCTAATTGTTTCAGACGATTTCACTTTGGGAAGACCCCAAGTGAAGACGCCAAAGGATGGGCCCCCAAAAATCAAGCCCTTAGGCAACAATCTCTAACAATTTCTCTTCTTCGATTATTCACATTTTTTATTTTTTAATCCCTTGAAACTGGGATAATTCTAGCTCAATTTTTTTTAAGTTTGAAGATTCTTCTAGACAAATGAGCCTTTAAAGCTTTGAGTTAACTGTGGAAGTTGTCAAAGACCATCATTATTTGATTCTTAACTCAGTTTTAGGGTTTAGAACTACCACAGTTTGGGGCTGAGGTAGAGGAGGTTCTAGGTAACCTTACAATATGGCATGATTGTTCAACCCAAACTTTCCAAATCAGTGATGTCCACATGGGACCACAGTCATAGATCTGAAGCGTTTGGAGGTAACCAGAGCTCAGGTGCCCCTATCAGAGCACTATGACAGTGTCAATGAGAGGGAAGGCTAAGCAGGACATCAGGTCTCATCAAGATAGCCAGCTCCATGCTCTTTTCTGACATGATGAAAATGTCTCTGAGAAAATCAAATGGCTTAGACATGGCTACTGAGTTTAAACTGTGCAGGGGGAAGGAAGAGAAGGATGGAGGAAGGCTCCTCCAAGTCTATCCACAGGGCAAGTAAAGTCCTGCCAGTTTAAAACCCTGAGAAGATCTCACCTCAGGGAATTAAAAAGCACATGGACAAAACATCAAGCACAGGGAGCTTCATGTTCCTTGAACAATTCTACCTTTGTATCCACCTGGTCTGGGGATGCTGACAGATGTGGTTAAGGGTGGTAACTTAGACGTGGCTACTGAAAATGCAGATAGCATTACAGAAAGGCAATATATTGGTGAAGTGCTTAACTGTTACCAAAATCTGAAATTCCATCTGCCATGGGATCATGCTCTTGTACCTTGCAAATATTTATCCTTCCTACTGATTTAATAAAATGCTGATTGGCCAGAAGGCAGATAAGAAGTATGGGTGGGGCTACCAGACTAAGAAAACTCTGGGAAGAAGAGCAGAGATGCCAACAAATGCAGAGGAAAGAAGACGAAAGTGCTCTGAGAAAAGGCACTAGGACACTTTGCTAGCTGTGGGTTAGTTTAGGAGTAAGAGTTAGCCAGTTGTATGCCTGAGTGATAGGCCAAATAGCATGTAATTAATATAAGACTTTGTGTGATTATTTGGGACTGCTGGTCTAGATATTGGGGCTAGGCCAGGCCAGAAACTCATACTACATTCATTTATGTATAGAGCAAAATAGAAGCTTGTCATTTTTTGGGGGGAGGGGATATTTCTCAGAGAGGCAGAGAGTTTAAGCAAAATAGAATATTTATACCATTACAAAGTTTCACTGCTCTTAAGTGTTTTCAAATGCAGCCTTTTAGTTTTTAAGACTCTTGCTGAACTACCATGACCACTTCCAAGGTTCCAAGCAGTACTGACAAACTTTAACTTTAAGACAAACAATTATGGACCACACAAAATTTTCCCCCTTGAGTCTCCAAAATGGTTATCCAGGGTCACTGCTGCCTGCTCAGAGGACAAAGTGCTCCACAGTAAACTATAACACATGATCAGAAAAATTGTTTTACCACATGACAACTTGGAGGCCTCACCAATAGCCCCATAAATTCCACAACAGGAACACCCAATGCCTTTCCAAAAGAACAGGAGACTCCATGCCCATTTGGGGTTCTGTGGGGCTCCCTCAGGTTAGGGTACTTCAAGGGAAAGCCTTGAAGGCAGAAAGGATTACATGTGTGCTTCATCCTATGAGTCTCCCTAATTCCCATGAATGAACATCATGGTATAGCCTTCTTTAAGAAGGGTCACATGACCTGGTCCCCACAACACTCAGGTCTAGTCAGCTCCTTCTTGCTCTGGGCTCTCTGCAGCCTGTGGGATTAAGAAGGCCTTGTTTTGTTCTCCCAAGTTCCTGCCAAGAGAAACTCAACAGTAATCCTGCTGCAGAAGGAGGAGAGGTTACAAACAGAGACTTCCCAGCAGCCACCCCAGTTCTTGAGAACCTTTTATGCAACCAGCATAATCTAGTGCATCTGCACAAAATCCTATTTCTGTGAGCCTAATAATATTTTTAAACATGCTGGAGGTGGATACTCCATGAAAGAGGTCTGTGTGGAATGGTTCTATAAAGAGAAATTACTTCTAAAATAAATCATCCCTCAATTATTTGCCTCAAAAAATGCTTGCTTTCTGGGCTGGAGATGTAGCTTATTGGTAGAGTTCTTGCCTAGCATGCTTAACGCCCCGGGTTCAATCCCTAGCACTAGAAAAATGCCCAAACATTCTCGATGGCATATAGTGGGTAGTTCTGAGGACTTAGAAGCTGTACCCACAAATGGTTTACCTGAAACATTGGGTAGGTCAAGAACGTCTCCAGCATTCTCCCCTCACAAGCAGGATTGGCTTCATACTGTTTTAAGAGCTTGTCAAAATCTCTGTTTTGTTTACAGTTAGCAAGTACTTGGAGGCTATACTGGTGATTACGCACAAATTCTTGATAAATGTTCAGCATGGGCAGCAAAATATCAAACAGGTCAGCTGGAAAAGAGAAAAAAGCATGGCTATTTCCCCTTGGTGCTTAGCGAGTCACCACAAAAAAATGTATCCCCAGAACCATAAGGCTCAGACCCTAGTTACCCTACCTGGAGGACAGATTGGGTAGAATTTGTCCTGCAGCATAATGTGACCCCAGTTCCACATGACTTACGATAGACCGAGGGAAAGTATCAACAGGTACTGAGACATGGCCCAGTACACAAGACAGAGTCCCAGTGTCTAGTGAATCCATAAGTTCACAGCAAAGTTTAAACATTCAAGGCTGAATAACACACACTGTTCTCACCCTGGTCATCCAACAAGAATCTATATCCTTAAATAATGACTTACCTAAAACCAAAGTAGGCCAATTTGCCAGCCTTGCCTTTAGCCCTTGATGGAATATTTCATGAAGAAACATGATTGTCTCACTATAAAAAAAAATGAAAACAATACCATTCAGTAACTATAAAGTATCTGTCCTGTGAGAAATGCTTAAAGTCTTACTATCTATATACATGATATACCAGTCTCATAGGGCCTCAAAACTATGTTCTCCATAATAACATGGACTATGTACCTGCCTCCATACAGAAATTTCTCTTTGAGCCTCAGAAACTCAAAGGAAACCAAGATGAACCCCAAAGTCAGTAGGACAGGAAGTTTCCAATCTGCTTGTTTCACATTTATGATCCTATGTTATTAAATTCAACGTTCCAAGGAAAGCTTTACTTTCCCAACTCTTCTGACAAATTCTAAGCAAAGGATTTTCTCCAGAAAGAGAAGGACTGCTCTTTCCTGCATTGAAACCTTGCTAACGGATACATTCTCCTATGTATTTCTATATCTTGTTAGAAAGCAAGTGAAATAAATACTGTACATAATTGGGAAGATTACATTTTCTTAAGTATAAGGTCTGCCAAAATTCAAAATAATTGGCCTGCCTGGGATTCATTTCAAAGACAAGGACCTCTAGTTAAACAGCAGCCATGACAACAAGCACCCTGTGTGGCCACCCATTTAAAATGTAGCCCTTCAATTCTCTATTCAGGACTAGGTGTGAAAACAGTTGATGGGATGTATGGAGAGCTCACAGTCTTAGCTTCCAGTCAAGGGCCTAACATTCACATCCTGAATGTGAACAGGATTCTCCTGGCCTTTTGTAATCTAGATCAAGAAGTCATATGGCAGCAAGTCATCAGGGCAGCCTAAAACCCAGTTGGAAATGCCTGGATGGCCATTGCCAGAGAGAACAGTTGAAAGTCCTATCCACATCATTCACACATGCTTGGATAACTATTTCCAACATGCTAACATCACTGACTGGGGAAGACAATGTGAGAGAGTAGCTTCAAAGTGGCTGCTCTCCTGGTTTTGACTTTTGAATCTTAGCATGTTACCTACTCAAAAACAAATAAATAGAATTTAAATAACACACAAGCCTTCCTCCTCCTTCCCCTGTCTTACCTTTGTCCACAGTACTGATCACTGGATAATATACTACATATTTTCATTATCCACTGTCTATTTCTGTTCTCACATCAAATATAAATGTCATGAAGGCAGGGAGTTTGTGCTCTGTCCACTAATTGATCTTCAGCATAAAGGGCACAGTAAATACTTACTGTAGAAATAAATTCAACAAGGATTCTCAAGCCATCTGAGTTTGTATGCTTCCTAACACGCTTCCGTGTAAATTGCAACAGACCCATCAATCATGCCATCTCCTTCAGCTTGTGAGAGAGAGTATCTTCCACACATACAACCCCCCCCCCACCCTGCACAGTCACGAGAACATAAATGTCAAACAGAGATGCAAACTGAGGAAATGAAATGTCAAGATTCAAGAGAAACGCAAAGGCAGACTAACAATGTCATTCAAGGATGGCATCCTTACTCTTAACCCGAGACCCACAAAGATAAATCAGGGAGACCTCATCTTTCCTGACTAAAATAGGGATGTTTTCAAGAAATGTTAGTGAGGCATTCCCAAAATATTCACTTATACAAAGACAAACCTGTTGAGAAAAATGCTGCTGACATCGTCATGGCTAATGGGGGGCTTCTTGGAGCTAGCCGCCATGCGCAGGGGCCGAAGGAAACCGTTGACCAGGATGTAGAGCTGATGCACGTACTCTGACTCGGCTTCCACCATGGTGAACACAATCTGGTTTCTCTTCCTCATGCTTTCGGCATGGGGAGAACAAATGTAGTCCTGTACAATGGTCTTCCACTTCCTCCTACACAGCCATCCTCGCATGAAGCTTTGAACCTACAGAACCAGAGGGAAGGAGTCTGGGGATGAGATGGTAATTGCAGAAAACACCACCCTTTGAATGGTGCATTGATGCTCTCTCCAGTACTGTAAGCAGTGGCAGGGAAATGACTTTGAACAATTTTTCTGAGGTTCAGAAATTTTTACCATAGCTTAAATGCATTAGTCTTATTTAAATGGACACTAGAATATACTGCTACATAGCTAATAATACTTCAAGACTTGGATAATATATTTGAAAAATAGCTAAAGATTTGTTTTTAATAATAAATAATTCTACATATTTTTATTTGTGGTAAGAAGGTTACATCAAATTTATTTTAATATTTTTAATTGTAAAAGATTGAACCCAAGATCTTATGCATACTTGGCAAGTGTTCCACAACTGAGCTCTAGAAAATGATTACTTACTCTGTGTGTGTGTGTGTGTGTGTGTGTGTGTGTGTGTGTGTGTGTGTGTGTGTGTGCAAGCACACATATGAGTATGTATATGCTTGAGTTTATGCACAGGTATCAGTTATGTGCAGGAGGCCATGGAAGACAAGAGAGGGCATTGGATCCCCTTGAACTGGAGTTACACCTAGTTGTAATCCACTATGTAGGTGGTAGGCACCAGTCCTTGTCTTCTTCAGGAACTGACTCACTTCATTTACTAAAATATCTTCAAGGTTCACCCATGTTGAAGCCTGTGCCAGGTCTCCTACACTTTTTGAGGATAAGTGATAAACACATTTATCCCATTCATTTCTGTTGGGCATTATGGCTGCTCCCATCCCTTAGATGTTCCAAAAAGTATTGCTATGAACATGGCTATGCTAATATCCTCTCAAAATCCAGATCTTGTTGTCATTTCTTTTGAAATATACCCAGAAATGAAATGGCTGGGGAATGTGGTATTGAATTTCATTGAGGTCTATTTATCATTTTACAATCCGTATCACAGAATTGTCCCAATTTCTCCATATCCTTGACAAAATGTGTCATTTCTCCATGTTTTTGTTTACAGTGGCTTTCTTAGTAAATGTGAGGTTCTGTCTCATTGTGGTTTTGATTTGTGCCTTTTCCTGTGACTGGTGACCTTATCGTATGCTTGCTGATCACTGGTAAAACATCTAAATAGTGGCCTATTCAAGTACTTTGCTGTTTTAAACCAGATGATTTGATTTCTTTTTATGATGCTACATTTTGTTTTGCTTATTTAAGCCTAAAAAATAAATGTTGAAATTGGTTCATCCAATCTTTCCCACAAATGAGCAGTCTGGGGTTTCAGATAGGCTATGTAGCTGGAGAGCTGCAAACAAGGCCCATGTTCCTCTCTAAGTCCTTCCTTAAGCCCTTATTAGCCATGTGAGCAGGACATGTATTAGTCTTCACAACAATGAATAACCTTAAAAAATATCTCTTTTGTAGAAATATCATATAGCCCTGAAAATGAATCTGAATTTCCTGGGCATGATAGGGAAGGTGGCAAATCTGGAAAAGCACACTGGTCTGTGAGAGAAACACTTGCTGAATATCTCTTAAATGCCCAGGTAACAGAAACCCTGAGAAACAGATATGCATCATAATTCTCCCTAAAAGGCTCTGCCACTAACCAGCAGGGCAATCTTGAACTCCAATCCTGTCTTCTCTGAATAGACCATAAAATAAGAATTGCAAAATTCTTCCCAGAGTCCAAAAAATAAGTTCTGGACCTGGAAAGAAATCTCAGGCTGAAATGTTCCAGACCAGTATGGATCTCAATGAAGGGACAGTCTGGGGGCCATTAGCAGAAATACCAAGGTTGTTTCCAGCTCAAAAATACAGTAACAAAGTCTCAATGACAGAGCAGAAATCTGGTCACCATGCTCCCAGAAGCCTCCTGCCTCTTACCTTTTTAATCTTCTTAATGTCTGGATCCTCATCCTCTTGGTGGCTGTGGTAAGGGCGCATTCGTTCCTTGGTTTTATTAAGAGCAACAATCTGTAACACAAAACAGGTCTAGTTCGGGATTTTGGAAAGGGTGCTATACAGCCATGCTATGGAAGTTCTACCATGAAGTAGTAAAACCTTCATGGTATATACCCTCTCCTTATCTGATGCCCCAAGGCAGAGAACATGAGTCTTACTCCAGGTCTGGTATTTCAAGTGCTGACAGGAAGTGATGTACAAAGTGTGACCTGAGGTGTGCCTTAGGAGACCAGGCCAATGTCTCCTCAGGACCCTGCCTGAAAGTGGATGGCACGGAGACAGGGAAACTCAACTTAGACCTCTTGTAATCAGCCCGTGGCCTTTGAAGTTGATGTCCCACAGTCCTCGTGTATCATGTTGGAAATGGTAGCCACCATGGCAACCTCCGAGTCTTGGGGTTGTTTGAATTGAAAAGATCAGAAGATCATAATTTCTCCCCTCCCCACTGGTAACTGGTCCTTGGTTCTTGCCCCCAAAATCAAATAAACTCTATTTCCATTTTCTAGGAGGAAATGGGAAGATAATGGGATAAAAAATAATTTCTGTTAAGTGGTTACAAAAGACTACAAAGAAACGGTCACTGATGGCTTTTCACTGCAATTCACATTCTGACTAAAGTGGAGCATAGTGAAGACAGAGAAACACACACAGGCAGTGTTGGGGAGCACTGCATGGTGCTGAGTTCCTATCGTGGTATAAATACCAACCTGCTTCACTTGGGAAAAAAGCATCTGCTCTGGTGTACTGGGGCAAAGAAAGAACACAATAATTTTGTTTTAAATTACATGCCTGATATAGCCTTTTAAAATGCAGGTTTGTGGAGTTTTCTGTTGCTGTTTTTACTGTATCAACTATCAGTGCTGCACAGAGGAGGTTGACAAGTCTAATGATACAGTGAACACTCTTGCCAACTCATCATCCCTAAAGAAGTTCTCATTTCTATGCTTGAGCCAGATATGCTTACTCTTAATATACCTGCAAGCAGGAGGTGAAACCCACACAGGAGTCACAGTGAACCTCAAAGAAGTCTAAGAGAGTGAAAAGGAAATGTTTGCTCAGTAAAAATGGCAGAAAGTTGTCAAAGCTAAGGAGCCTGACAAGAATCCATGACACCATATCCCTCAGATCTAAGTGACACTGGTTGACCTCTGACGAAATAGAGAGGGCAATCTAGTGTCTCCTCCATTCTTCAGTTACTGCTCACTCTCTGTGAGCACCACGAACCAGCCTGGAAAAGTTTCTGCATAAACTGGGCAGAAGGAGCACTCAGGCATAGCACCAGGCCAGGCACCATGGCTATAGACTCAAATAGTACCTACTCCATCATGTAGCAGTAATACGACCCTGAGGTTCACCAGAAGTATTCATTGAGGGAACGGGCAAAGAAAGAGAGAGAGGAAAGGCCCCATAGTCAATCATGCCCTCTTGTTTATCCTCAATGTGCTTTTCAGACTGCATGTATGTTTGGGGGTGAGTGCTAGAAGTGAAATATTTTGGAATTCCTACCTGGTCCTTCCTAGGTTATCATTTTGGACTTTAAGTTAATCCATGGCAGATTTAGACCTATTATTCCAAGAATCTCTATCTATCTATCTATCTATCTATCTATCTATCTATCTATCTATCTATCTATCTACCATATATATGTATATATTATGTATATATATGCATATATATATATATATATATATATATATATAACAAAGGACATTAGAGGTATAAATTACAACAGAAGGTTCCACACTTATCATGGTAGTCTGTTCTAGCAGCACATTTACCTAACCCTGAAGCAGACAATGGATTCAAGTCTAGATGAGCAGCCCAGCCATATATCTGTTGATGGCAGAAGAACTCAGTACGAGATTAATTTTTTTCTCCTGAATATTTGACAGATAATCGTGAGAAAGTAATAAGAAACAGTGCCATAGAATCTTCAACTGGGAAATACCTCTGATTTAAGCCTTTCAATTTCAGTATCTTGATCTTCAAGCTGATGTCGGAGTTGGTTGGCGGCAATTTTTTCTGTCTCCACAATCTGAAGCAGATGGATGTACTTCTGCATTAACACTTCCCTTTCAATCAAAATGTCCGCGTAACTTAAGAAGAAAGTGCACAGTTAGTCACCAGACTGCTGTCCACCCCAGTTTCACATAGCACAGTGCTCACACATTTCGAAAGGAACCCAGACATGTCGTCCGTCTACTTCTACCTTACACACTAACCTACTTCACAGAGTTGGTATCTTGATCATATAGAATTTCAGTATTTTTCATTTTACATATTCTTCAACTAAGAACCCACAATTTTAACATGACTACGAGAAAGGAATTCTCAAAGATTTTAATAAGAAGATGTGTGTCTTCTTCAAGGATGAGATTGAAGTGTTTTGAACAGATACCATCTGTTTTCAAGGATGGTATTCAACATATTTCATTAACCAATGAAAATGACCTTGTACCAACCAGAGTGAATACAGAAACTCTGAGGACAAAGTCTGTTCAGGAAGAGTTATTCTGACTGTCAGAGAACACTAGTTCTGTGGGATTCTCTGTGGAGTACAGACCAACCACTACTCTGTTCTGAAAATGAGCAGAAGCCACACACATGATAGAGAAAGTTAAACTCTTTGGGCCCTGGCTTCAGCAGCCTCTCCTGAGTCCATTCATTTAGTTAAGTATGGTAGAGAGAAAACCTACTCTTAATTTTTACTAGTAATGCAATATTAAGGTACATGAAATATGATCCGATGTCAAGGCCCTTGGAATATGATGCAACACTGAGGTGAAGGGGTATTGTGTTGTTTCATGGTAAATAATTGTCCCACCCACTGGTTTAATAAAAAGCGCTGATAGGCCAAAGGCAGGCAGGAAGTGTGGGCGGGGCTACCAGACTAAAAACTCTGAGAACAGAATGCCAGAGCAGAACACCCAGAGAGAAGCCGAAAAAAGCAGAGGACAACTATGCTGCTCTAAAGAAAGGTACCGAGCCACATGGCTGAACAGGATGAGACATGGATTAGATGAAGGGTAGAGAGCTAGCAAGTGATATGCCTGGCCCTGAGGCTGATCAGCCTGTGTGTCTCTGTGGGTCTGCGGGTCTGTGGGTCTACGTGTCTGTGGGCCTAAACCTTGAGGATAAGGCCCGAAAGTCGGGACAGAAACCTCGTACTACACTGAGGTGCCTGGAATATAATACAATGTCAAGTTGCCTGGAATTTTGCATCAGATCTTCGTGCACTGGTTAGGGTGAGGCAATCTGTGATCCTCTTTTCATAAAACCTTTTCCAAATGCATGCTGACAGTTGCAATTAATAATGGACACTATTTGTTAGGTGTACAGGATATATCATACATTTTCTCATTGCATCCTCCTTGCAATCCAAGACATAGGGTTATGATCAAAATCAGTAGGGAAGAATTGGTTCTCAGGACGCATATTGGCTTCAGGATTAGGATCCAATCAAAGTGTGTCTGACCTGAGTCCCTGCTACCAGCCACACTCACCAGACCCCTCGGAGGCTTCTGCTAAATCTCCAGGTTGCTTGCCTGTGCTTTGGGACTTTGACCCACTGAAGCCATGTTTGCATCACAAAATCTGCCTCAAGATCATGGGGTACAAACCTAAGAAGAGGTGCCTGATGCTGCATCAAATACAATCCTACTCTGTGTGCACCAAAAACTCAGGTTGCCATTGTTGGGAAGCCCTGCTTAACCACCCCATCCCAAAGCAGTCACAGGAAGTCTGCTGAGGAAGAAAAGCATTAGTAGGTGTTTGGAAAAGCAAAGGCAAAATACACAGAATGTCTGGGACAGAAAGGCAGTGGCTACCTGGGTTCCGCAGGCTTCTATGACATCTGAGTAGAATTAAACCCTGGAGTTCAGAGAGATGTGTAGTTTCCTCTAGTAAATTACCTTTTTAACTTATTTGAAACAGCATCATATTATTTAGAACTAAGAAGTCTTGGGCCCATGCAGAAGTCATACTGTAACTGACTTAGCTGACACTCAGCACCGACATCACATGTGCTATAGAGTGTTGACAGTAGTCTCTAGTCACTGCTCTAAGAAATCACCCCTTGAGCTTAGGGGGAAAAAAGGACTATGAACCTATAAGAGAGTAGAAAGAAAAAAGAAGAGATAAACGTTTTATAAGCTGTGCTGCCTCTAAAACAGAGGTTCTCAACCTGTGGGTCATGCCCTTTTGGGAAGGTTAGACACTGGATACACTGCATATCAAATATTTACATTACAATTCATAATGGTAGCAAAACAACAATTCAGAAGTATCAATGAACGTAATTTTATGGTGGGGGTCACCAAAACACAGGGAGCTGTATGAAAGAGTTGCAGCTTCAGGAGGGTTGAGAACCTCTGCTCTCAAGGTGAGGAAGTAGCAACAGAGCATAAGAAGCAGAACCATAAACATTCTGTCCTTTCTTGTCGATTTTACCAGAGATATGTGATAGTGTTGACTAATGTATTGGATCAGCATTAGGTAGCAGAGTAGTGCTTTTTTAAAAAATCTTTATAAAATAAAATGACAAGGAAAAGTAAAGTCCAGGCCAACATGTGGGGCTGACACTGGTCATCCTTTTCTTCCAGGTTCCAATGCAATGTTGAAAAATATTGACTTGCTTGTTCTTAGTAAATAAAACTAGAAAAATATTGAAAATTCACTGTCAACAGAGCCAGTATTTATAAACTTCAGTTTAAAAATAAGACTGAGAAGAATTTATTTGGTGGGGAAAGGGGAGGAGAAGATATTAAAGGTATAGAGCTCTACATGAGAATATGGGCTGGCCTAGAGAAGCACCAAACATAGAGCCAAATAATGCCAAGAGCAGAAGCTAGTGGGGGACTGGGAAGAGAGACTGCAGAATGTCAGGAAGCTAGGCTCCTTGTCCACATCCCCAGATCACAGCCCATGATCTTTTCTCTGTAGAAAAGTTACATACCTTCCTCAAGAAGGCTGGGCTCAGAGAGAGAGAAAGCAGAGCTTAGGTCAGTCCTGACATTCACTGTAGACATAAAGAGGACCCAAATAAGGGAAAGTCTGTGAGAACCTAGCAGTGAACACGCCTGACTACTTTCCTATTGTGAACAGCTTGCCACAAACTCAGTGGCTGGAAACAAGACATTTGTTATGAAGTGTAGCAAAGAGGTAGATGATACTTCCAAGGCCATGTCACGGAAGACTCTGGCTTGCATCTCTTGCTGCCTTGCTGCCCTCTCTTGCTGGTTTGTTCAAAGGGAAGGCAGCTGCCTGGCTGTGAACTGTTCTATCCAGAGGCTCATGATGAATAGAAACTGAGGTAGGTCTCTCACCAACAGTCATCAAGAGCTCAGCTCAACAACGCATAGGGAAGGGGATCCAGCCAGCAGCTATATGACTTAGACAGCCGCAGACCATCCCCAACCCAAGCATTCAGAGGAGCCCACAAACCTGCTCAGCAGCTTGCGAGAAAATTCTGAGCAGAGGCAACCAAGCTAATCCTTGCTAAGACACCTGGCCTGCAGGAGCTGTGGTATATAATGAGTTCCTTATTGCTGTAATCATTGTGGAGTAAACCATTAAACAGCAACAGATAGCAAGCACAGCCCCAAATGAACAAGCAGAAAAGCTGCCACAAGAAACAAGGGTCATTCTGGCAGCCAAGACTCACTGTCTTCATATTAAGAGCCATGGAGCAAACAGGCTGCCATGGAAATGAAGCAACCAGACAGAAAAAGATGCCTGGGAAACAAAGCCTAATTGCTAGAGCTCTATAGGTCAATGAATGTACAAACCGGAAAGTCAGACCCAGCTGATCACTAAGCTCAGCAGTCAGAGACCCAGAGTAATATAACAGGCAGCCTGTAGGGAGTGAGATTCAAGGAGTAAATATTCATTATGTGCGGACCAAATACCAACCTTAATACTTCGGTATATAATATTGCTATGTCCACTGTGCAAATGCCCTTGCTTTTCCTTACAAACAGAGAGTGGCACATGGTGATGAGATACAGTTGCTATTTAAACATATGAAGTGGCATGAGTCAAATCAGGCTCTTGTATATTTACTCCTCACTGGGAGCCTTATAAGCTCCTCCCTTCCAGAGCTTCAGGAGATGCTGTGTGCTATCATCACCCCACTGGGCTGTCCAAGGGAAGATCTCATTCCATCTGAGCCACTGGTTTGTAATTTTTAGAAGCCACCTGTGGCAAAATTCAAAGGCCTAATTGAACTTTGAGAACAGAAAATAAATGTGTAAAACTTTATAAAGTGATCATAAATAATGATCACGTTACAAAAGCTCATCAGCTGAAGAGAGAAAGCACAATATCAACACACGGAATACCTGTGTCCATTTAACCTTCCTTGTAGCGACCAATACTCTGGGTAGAGTTGATAAATCAACAGAGATTTAACTGGGGTATTTTAGGACAAAGTCAACTAAGAGTTACGAACACTGAAAGCAAGATGTAGAGGGAGCAGAAGATGACACATAAGAGGTAAACTGGGTTAAATGTTTCATACTTATAACAAGTGGGTGAGATCAGGTAAAATTAGACAGAGGTGTTTCATAGAATATAATAAGCCAATAAGTGTATAGAATATATACACCACCTAATCAAAAACTGGTTAAGACCTTTACAAAAACATTAACATTTATCATGATCAAAAGTAGACTGGATTAGATAATGTCATATAGTTCTCCAGAGCAAAACATTCTAGAAGACAATATTACGAACATATCAAAGCAAGTGTGAAAGATTCTAACTTTTGTATCAGTGTTTTCATTTCTATAACATAAGTTAAAAATATAATCAAATTTTCACCAAGATGTACAAAGAAACAAGATGTTCATTCATTAAAGCAAAAAAAAAACCCCAAAAAACAAAAAAAGACATTTGTAAAATATAAGTGGTTAAACACACACAATACTACCAGATTATTATTGCAATAGCCATAAAGAGGACCATGACTGTAGCTCATGGTCCTCACATAAAGCACTTGACCTCATACACAACAGCCTGGGTGCTATTCCAGTACTGTCAAAAATAGGTATAGAATAACGAGTATACCAAAGGCCTACTGATCCACAAAAAGGAAAAAAGAAATCAAGACAAATCATGTATACAACATATATTTATATGTGTGCACGTATATTCATATGCACATGATAAACAATGATTTATGATATATGTAGATATGTAGATTTATCTAAGAGATAGCAAAGGGGAGGTGAGAGAAAAATAAGCATGTTAAGTAGAGGACATAGATCGAAACATAAAGAGTTGTTGTCTCTGGCTGGAGACATTTTAAGTGGCATTTACTCACTTCTCAAGTTACTATGTGTATACTTGTCTATATTTCTAACACCTCTACAATACTATGTTAGTTATTTACTCCATGCGTTAGGTATTAAAAATATGTTAATAATAGAAGTAATAACACTGGTGTATGGGGTAAATGTTTCTTTGAGTCTAAGCTGATCATATGACTAATATGATATCATTAACTGGTAGGCATTCAGAGACAGATGGAAGCCCTGGGCACAGGAATAAATAATATGGGGAAGGGGAGATCTCACTAAGTGAGGGATTACAGTCCCAACCTCATCAGGAGGTGAATTACAGTTTCAAGGCAGGCATAGAACATTCTCACCAGGAAGCTGGTCCTGTAGAAGAAGCCTGAAGAAGAGCACACCAGGAAAAGGCCAAGTAAGAAACACCTGGTGATGGGGTGGTGTTTCGACCTGGTGTGGGCCTGGCATGGCTAAGTAGATGACAAGGTCATTTGTCTCCAGGAGGTAGGCACAGGAGGGCTGGAAGAGGGAATGGGGCAGTAAGACATGTGGGCTAAACTAGAGTCTCAGGTTTCTCTTCTCCTGTGAGGTTGGAGTCCAGGTTTTAAGATGTCAGTATTTGTCTTTTTAGCTAGGCCATCTTGGCTATTGTGATGGAGAAGGTGGCAGCAGGGAATAGCTTGTGCTGGGAGAGGTGAGAACAGCTGGAGGTTACACTCCAATGATTGAGGGAAAATGTTCACCTTTAATTGAGATTCTAGTGTGAGCCCTAGCTCAGCTTCTGAAGAGTCACCATGATGTGAAAAGGTTGGTCAACGCGATGTACTTCACAAAGCTTTACACATCTCATATAATAATTCTCAAATCACACCACTGGGGCTCCCCGTTCTTCTTCTCTACTCCCACTGGGGTGACCCTTCAACTGTGCCTCACAAACCTTCTAGGAAATGGATGTCCATTCCCAGCCAGATCCACTAAGATTGTCTGAGTGTTTCTTGGTGTTTCTCTTCTAATGTATTTCCGACATATACTTTACTTGATTAATTTTCCCATTTTCTAGATACTGTCCAAGCTTTTAAAAAATGTCAAATGTATCATTTCCTTTTTTCTTTTCAATTTAATCCCTAACTAAAGGAACGAAAAGAAAGAGGAGGAAAGCAAGAGAAAATGATTTCCCACTGCCAAGAAGAACTAGAGCAAATCTGTGTAAATCAACATAATAGGAGCAAAATTAGAAAGCTATGTGTGGAGTACCAACAGACGTCATGCTTAGGACACATGTTCACATAATACTGCTGTGTACAATAACTATAATCCAAACCAAACCACCACTGTTCCATACATGGGTAAAGGGAACAGTCATATGAAATCCTGACAAGCCCAGAGAAGAGAATCCGCATGGAACTACAGTCTTTTGTTATCTTTATAGAAGGCAAACTGTATGTTATCTTTGTGAGAGGTGTCCAGGTGGGTGAGGTGCTCATCATACCAGTGTATGGAATAAACTGCAGTGAAACCCAAGGTGGGAATTTTAGAGAAAGTGCTTCCCTTCAAATTCCAGGGAAATGCTCAGGTTTATAGAGAAAGATGTTCAGAATTAGCATCCCTCACCCCAAAAGTTGTGATGTCTTCTGAAGGGGAAGAATCCAGGTCCAGAAGGCACAAGTACTGCAATCCTTGAATAATAGGGGATACAGCCTTGTCTAATACACAAGGTCAGGCCTTTGCTACAAAATAGATCCTGACTGTCCTCTAAAGACTCCAGTTCAAAAGGCTGGTCCCTAGAGTGCTGTCACATGAGGTGGGGGGAACCTTCAACACGTTATTGGGAACAGATTTTGACAGGGACTGTAGGACTCTCTTGTCTTCTCTCACTTCTTTTTTACCTCCTGTCCATGATGTGAACCATTTTGCCCAATCACACATACCAACAATGTCTTGCTGCCTCACCATGGGTCCCAGGGAGCAGGGACAAGTGATCATGGGCCAAAATATCTGAGACAGTGAGCCAAAAGACACCTTCTTTCTTTGAAACTTAACTGTCTGAAGATTTGTAACAGGGATCCAACATGGTCTAAGAGCTACTCAACTTTCCTCATGGTCACTCATCATCATTGGACAATTTTCTACACTCTCTGGTTCTCAGATTCTCTCACATCAGCATTTACACTCCACTGGCGACTGTACTTAGAAACCACCTTATCTTGAGGTCCTGGCACCTTACTCTGCCAGTCTCTCTGTGAGGATCCTTGCTCCTCTTTCCAGTCAAAGGCAGCTCCAGTGTGAAGGGGAGAAGAAGGAGAAGGAGAAGAATGAAAGATGAAGCCTCCTCTTGTAATAATGTTCCTATTCAGGGTGAGGTTACGACTGATTATTTAAATGGCTCCCTTTGAGCTGAGTGGAGGAAGGTTTTGTCAATAAGTCTAAAGCACAGTTCAACAGAATAGACAAAGTTGTGATGCAGGGAAACACAACAGAAAGTTAATTATGCTAAAATTAATTACTTTGGGATGAAGAAGTGTTAGGACATACCTCTAAAAGTAAATGGACTGTGTAGCTTAGCTTCTACTAGATGGACTCATTGTATAAACAAAATAATAGAATAAAGCACCGGTGAGGAGTTGGAAAACTCAAAAACTTGATTTATTTCTGGTGAGAAATGGAGCAGTCCCTATGGAAGAGACTTCAATGGCTCCTCAAAATGTTGGTCACAGTTACCATATGGCGTGGGATTCTTATAGGTATTTGTCCAACAGAATTGAAAGTGTATCTTGGATACAGATGGTCATAGCAGCATTATTCATAATGAAAAAAGTATAAATAAAATATCAATCAACAGATATATAAACAAAATGTACTATAACCCCAAAATGGACAATTCAGATATAGAAGGAATAAGGTACCCAAGTGCTGCTTATATTATATTATTATAAATGCTGTTATGTGTGCAACATGTGTAGGTCTTGAAAACATCATGATAAGGAAGGAAGCCAGAAACCAGTTTTGACTAGTTACTTTTATATGAAATGTCCAGATGAAAAAAAAAATCCACTAATAAAATAAATTAATTGTTGGCTAGGGGGAAGAGTAGAGGGTAAAAGACTAATTTTATTTTTATATGTTGAAACTGTTCTAGAATTAGTGTAAAAACTTTGCAGCCTTGTGAATATTCTTAATTGTATAACTTTGAATGAAAGATTTTGCAGTATATGAAATATAAGCCAATTAAATAAAAATAATGTTCTGAATTCATTTCCTTCTGAGGTAATATATTTTGATTAGATTGTAATTCAAAAGCTTTATTAAAAAATCCACAGATATAACTATAAGACAAAAAATGGTATAGCTGATTAACAATGAATCTAACCAAAAATAACAACTTCATCATGCAAAGAACTCATAAAATCAGATAGAACATAAAAAACATTCAGAAAAAAATGATAAAGGGACATGAAATGACAGTTCTTATACAAGATACAGATAAAGATTAATGGTAGCAAAATAATTCAGATAGATGTCCAAGGAAATGCTCATTACTCTAAGAAATCATTTTTACACATCCATATAATAAGAATTAAAAAAATGATTCCAGCTTTCTCTTACCTTGGTGAGAGGGATTAAATTGGCACACACATTTCTAAAACACAATTGGGCACAATGCCAAGATCCAGGAACAAGAGAGAAACAGCATGGTTTCCTTTGAAAAATTCAGACCAACAGAAAGACGGACAGAAGCAAGTTGAAGCAAGGATGTCTTAATGGCTTTGAGAGAGGTAGGAGGTTGCACCAGAGGTGCAGACAATGGAATGGTCAGTCAGTCCTTCCTGGAAGGACTGGCCAGGGGTCAGGGAAGATAATGCATGTCACTGAGATCTCCATTCTGAGAGACAAATTTCTCAAGGTCAGACTGGAAGGGACCAGCTGTCACATGAAAATTCCAGGACTGTTTTACCTGGAACCTAAGACAGAAAGGAGGGGGTGACATGAGCAGTTTGAAAATTTCAGCTTGAGAAGAGCCTTGATTTGTCTGGTTCACTGTATCCCAGAACTCAGAGCATTTGATCAAGAAGCAAATATATATTTACACACACACACATACACACACACACACACATACACATACACACATTATTTTTTAACTGATATGTGTGTGTGTATGTGTGTGTATTAGTTAAAATAATGCACATTTTCTTTCCTTCAAGCAACACAGAGAACTATGGTACAAACCCTCTTGCATACTAAAATTTTTATGCTTTTAAACTTTCGATAATAAAAGTTGATTGAATAAAATAGCAAGTCAGTAGAAGACATTAAGGCTTCAAGTGATTAGATGTTCTTAGAAGAACACTTTGGTAGCCATGCAGAGACTCGAGATCAGGGAAAACTGAATAGAGGATCAGTGAGGTGGCTTAGCTTTCACAGCCTGACCTAGGAAAACTGCCTAGACATGTGACCAATCATCAGTCAAATTCATGGTGGTGCAGGGAACCCAAAAGATGTATAGATAGTTCAGCATATAATTGAAGCAATGTATCTTGCTGGTTAAGTGACTTTGGAATTGCTCTGACCTGGTCTTAAGTCTAGTTCTGCTGTCACTGAGTTGGTGGCCTTCACAAGGTCTTCTTATCTAAGACTGATGAAATGGAGACAGCACCATAGTGGTTAAACCAAAATAAGTACATAGTTCACTAGGCATGGACCATAGCCTAGAGCAGCATAGAAAGTGTGGCTTTAGCCACATGGGTGCGTCTTGGGGTAGATGCCAAGGAGGAACAAATATGAAGACATGTGTCATCAAAAAGCTACAAAGAACAAACTCAAGGGTGGATTAAAGCTTTCTTTCCCCTGCAAAATAGGTTAAGGTTTAATTGAAAGACTTTCTACTTATCATGCTAGAAATGACAAGGTCAAAGAAAGGGTCAGGCCAAGGTTTTGCCATGACCATCTGCAGGCTTCCTGGAATAGATGCATCTGCACATCCCTTCCCTTACTCAGCACTCTCTCCTCAAGGTACGCCTGAGGTTCCGTGAGACACACATGGAGAAGAGGAAAGAGAACTGGAGTGTGGATTTGAGCAGAGCTTCATTTGAAGAAATTCAAAAGCCTGCCAAAAGCAGCAGAATGGTCTCCAACACTAAACACATAAACCACAGACCAGCATTGCAGCAAAATATGATAGTTTCAACATTTCCAAGTCTCACAAACTGTCTCCTGACCTCAACCCAAACACAGATCTCTTCTCAGGACAGGCTGATTCCTATGGTTGTCCTTGGTTACTCGTCCTCTCTCATATCTGACAGGATCTGACCTTCCTTGTAGGTCACCTTCCTTGTGATCCACCTCACCTTTCCAATTTCCCTTCCTGGCCACAAATCAACATCTGTTTCACAAACTTGCACTAACTCATTATTTTTTCTTCTAGAGGGTGATACAGTCTAAGCTACTGGGCATAAGGTGCATTAGATACCACTGCAGCCTAGTATTGTTTACATTCGGATGGCCACAACGCCCTGGTAGATGCACATACCTCTTTCTGCCTTTTCCCTTAGTTCCTGATTGCTGTAGTTCAGATCCTACAGATCCTATGCTGAAGTCAGGATATAATGAGCTCAGAAAGAGTGCACCATATCCTCTTCCAGATCAAGGCCATCTTACTTCCCAGGTTCTACAGACTCAATATCCCAGCAGATAAAACACTAAACAGATGTGATGCTAGCAAAGAAGTCTTCATGATCCGTAATTGACTAGAGCAGCATTTCTATATGTTTTTTTTAATACTCAACTACTTCAATCAAGTCTTACATATATGCTAAGAAAATGAAGAAAGAATATTAGTTACTGGTGCTACTTAAGTTCCATACCCAAGTGGCAGGTCACTTATAAAACAACCATATAGTTAAGTGTCATAAAACTCTCTGGATTCAACTTACACAAACAATAAGAGAGTTGAGTCTTGGTAGCAGCTTCCCACGTGCCATAACATGTGTGGAATAAAATCTTAGGTGTGTCAATGTTCCAGAATTATCATGCTGTGCAATTGTGTGCAAAACTCTAACACCAACATTCCTGGGCTGAGTCAAAATTTCAGGTTGAAATGCTAATTAAGATGACATTATTTTCTGGATCAAACATAGAGGAAAAATATACAACTGTACATTCTAGAAAATAATCCATAGATCGATCCTCTAAAGACAGATTGTGCTAAGGAGGACACTCTGACACAAGAGCCAGCACAATGGTGTCTTTCATGGCACATAAAGAAAGTGCTGGCAGGCTTCATGGAGAAGCCATTCTAGAGAGAAGGAGACGGAGAAACAGCAGTCTTGTGTAGTGTCTACAGGAAGATTTATAATTCAGAAAAAAAAACACAAGCCTTGTGCTAAAACAATACTGATTAACCAAAAGCTCTGACTTTTGCAAAGAGAAACCAACAAAGACTTAACTATTGACCAATTTAAAGTTTTCCATTGAAAGTTAGCGATGCCAAATTAATGTCACCAGATTGTCTCCTAAAAGTAAAGTGTTTAGCCAAACAAGCCCAGCTCATTAGTTGAGCTTCATGCACAATGTCAAGAAAAAAATGACTAATGATCTTGGTTGGAAGCAGCTTCATTAACTTTCTGACATTGTTTATAGATGAACAAAGTTGGGGCAAATTTTGGAGACTCCATGTTATTACTCCTTGATTTAGAAAATAAATATTTCAGAATCAGTTCAGTTCAAAAACACAAATATAATGACCCAAGTATAAAGCATTCTGATTCAAAGGAGTCATCAAAGAACTCAGTCGCAGACATTAAATCAAAGTAAAGCAAGTATAGCAGAAAAAAAAAAATCAAAGCATCAAGGGAAAAAAAAGATCAACCACTAAGCAGATCTTCAAATCTAAGAAGAAAAAGAAAACCAATATTTACGATTCTTCCATCTAAGCCACTTACATGGTTTCTCAATTCTGTTGGAATCACACATGCCTTAGATTTCCTCATACCTTAAACATAATCAATTACTGACCACACCCACCAGTATGACAAAATCTTATCATGACACAGTGAGCCAAACAAAACATCTCTCTTCTGAAATATAAACATCTTCAAAGTAATTCGCACTGCATCCAATTCACTGTAAAGCCACTTGTGGTAGTCAACAGTTTTCTGCTTTTCTGGGATGTAAAGTATGGGCAAACACAGGTGTTTTAAGTTACATACTTCATTTTAAGGCTCGAGTAGAAAAGAACAGACTGAGCTACAAAGATTGTGACTGCAAATGGCCCCAGGGCCCTACCTTGCCACCTTCATGCATCTCTCATCTTTGAAGACCTGACCTTCTTAAGTCATCCTGCATCAGCCCCAGCTCTGGAGCTCAGGCAGCAGGCACCAGAACACCGAGCGATGTTCCTGTCCCCCACTTTGCAGAGCTGCTCTGGGGGACTATCGTTTGTTGCCAGCTGTATCTCTGAGAACTACTTAGAAGAAGAGAAATAAACAGAAGTAAAGTATTTTACAATTGATACCTTTTACTTCCAACCCTGACCTCACGTTACTCTACTTTCATCTTTGAAGAAAGAAATAGAAGAAAAGTTGAGCAGAGAAAGAAGAGAAGGAAGAGAAGGATGATACGGAGCCCTGTTTAAACATTGTGACATCTGGCAGGCCGGTGTGGTTCTGCACCTTTACAACCTGCTGTTACATTTTGCCCAATCTGTTTGAATTTCTGATTTCTCATTTGTCAAATGGGGCTGGTGATACCTGACTGAGCTGCTGCAAATAATTTAAAAGATAGGTATGCAAAGTGCTCAGCATCAAAGCGTGGTCCTTACAAACTAGGATGGCAAGGAGGTTTGCAGAATGACTTGTCAAGGGTTCAAAGGAAGAAAGAAATCATCTCGGACTGGTCACTAACCAACCTGGAGGTCACTTCTGACCACCTGCACAGTTAGCAAATGTATTTCATTTAACAATGAATGTGCTCAATCCTTCTCTTGAGTCTCAAGGTACACACAAGCCTACTCGGGAAGCAGAAATCATACAGAAAATAACGTATGGTGCTAAGTATCTGCTTGCAGTACATAATGCAGGTGCAACAACCATTTGGAGTAGGGATTGGTGAGGAATGATCTGTCCCTGGGTTTCAGGGGTAAGTGGCAGAGAGACAATAGACACAGGAAATGGGGCATTGCCAGATGCACAGAAAGGAAATGCTCCATGGCTGGGATTTTCCCTGAAATGTTTAGAAAGATGAGAAAAGGAAATGCATATGGAGGTGAAATTATGGCACCTGTGCTGGCTACTTTAATGTCAACTTGTCACAAGGTGGAGTCATTTGAAAAGCAAAGACCTTAACTGAGAAAACAGTCCTCACAAGCTTGGCCTGTAGGTAAGTCTGCAGCGTTTCCTTCATTGATGACTGATGTATGAGGGCCCAAGTCACTGTGGGCAGTGCTACTTCCGCACTAGTGGTCCTGGGCATCATAAGAAAGCAGTTTAGCAAGCCATGAGGAGCAAGCCAGTAAACTGTGTGCTCCATGGCCTCTGTGTCAGCTCCTGCCTCCAGATTCCTGCCTTGAGTTTCTGCCCTGACTTCCCTGGATGATGGACTTGAACTATAAGATGAAATAAATAAATCCTTTCCTCCCCAAGCTATTTTGGTCATGGTGTTTATTGCAGCAATACAAACTGTAAGGAGACATTATCCCTGGCTGGGAAGAAGATGGGCAAAAAGCAGCAAGCACACAGGAAGCAAAGGAACTGGACCTGAATCAGGGAACAAAAAGGCTGTCTGCCTCACCCACACCCTGTCCAGACTTCTCATTCCTATTCCATAGACATAGAGGAGTTTTACATTATTGCTTTTGGAGAAATAAACCACACTTTTTGTTTGACCTTATTTGAGTTTGTTACTACTATTCAAAATTGGGACTGCCTGGGGAGCGGGGAGGCCAGGTGTTGCAATGGTGCTCTCCACTAGGTCAATATCCAGCTCTGCCGTGCCTATCTCTGTGGCTTTATGAAAGTGAACTAACCTTTCAAGCCTCTCTTTCCTTACATACAGAAGAGAAAGTAAGTGTAAACCCCTGTACCCGAATGCTGGGATTGGTAGTCATACATTTAATAAATTCCCTAATTGGAAGCACTTAGTAAATACATAGTGTGTAGGAAGAAAGTCATGTCTACTAACAGTAATGGGTACTGTTTATGTATGTCTGCTATCTTTAACTGAAACACAATCATAGAAAATGTAAACAACCACCTTGCACATGGCACGGGAAGGTACCAAGGTGATGCTGTCTTACGGTGACAAAAGTTTTTCAAAAGAACTGGCAGCCATGATTAGCCCCATCAAAAATGAGACATGTCCCACACCTGGCTTGGTGAATGGCTTCCATCCACTCTTTTCCGGCCTGTTCCTCCTCACAGCGCAGCTCCAGTGGTTTCTGACCATCGTGCCCAAAAAGAACAGTGAAGTAATACTGGAAAAAAAGGGGAAATACAAAAGGTTTATGGTTTTATTTTTCAAGAGTAGAAATGTAATAACACAGTATTTGCCTACAAGTGGTATAAATTTACAAAATCTACCAGCATGGTGTAAATCATATTTCAAAATATAATATCATGCCTAGTCCAGCCAGAAATGCCTTTGCATCTTAACACAGAGAGCATCTTAACACCTCTGATTAGCAGTCAGCCCACAGCGCTACCACACTGCATATTTTTATGTAAGAACAAGAAGAACATTGTACCAATTTTCCAATGAAGATAAAAAGTTAACGCTACATGAAAGGGTTCCAAAAGTTTCTGGAATGTTATGCAGGATGGGATAAAGCCATAGAGAATGGGAGTCTACTCCACTGAGCATCTGATTCTATTACATAACCTATTCTATATCCAGGCTCCATTCTGGGAAGGGCTATGTCTATAACTCCATCTAAAGGCTGTCATTGCCTCTTCTAAGGCCTTAGCAAGCATCATTAGTGTGAAGACAAATTATATTTAGCATGGAAAGAAAATATAATTGCCATCCTGGGTGTAATTCATAATCAGAATTTCTTTTTGATGAGTGTGACCAAATTTCTTATTGGATAAAAGAAAAAAGAGAAATGATTTATCAGGAGCAAAATCATTTATCCCATCTGAACTTTATAATGACCTCAAAATAGAAACAGTGCAAATATCCTCTAGTAAGTGAGTACATGGCCAAATTCTGGCATATTTTCCCAATGGAATACTACTTATCTGTAAAAAGGAGCAATTCTTGATAAAGCCAGGAACTTGAATGTCTCTTAAAAGTATCGAGAAATGTTAAAAAGTCTGCCTCAGAAGACTACATTCTGGAGGACTAGACAGCCAATACAAGTCGTTAGGATCCTGGGTCAAGGAAAAAAGTTTGTGCCTATAAAAGAACAACACAGAAGGAGGACCTTTTGCAGGGTCCTCCCCTTTATCCCCAATAGCCTCTCAAAACTTCCACGTCATTGTCCGATGGGTATAGATGAGTATGTCATTAGGATAGTTTCCCCTAGGCCTGTGATCTATGCAGTCTCAGGCTCTTGGCTATCTTGGCAGTATCAGGTATGGGTTTCATCTCATGAAGTTGTTCTTTCATCCGATCAAACCGTGGTTCTTACTCTCACATTTGTTATTGCACATGTTTATCTTACAAACAGGCCATTGATGTATGTTGCAGGATTTGTGGACGGGTGTTATTTATGATTACTATTTTCTCCAGTAGCAGGTGTAGAACCTTCCAACACCGGGAATACTAGTCAGCAGGGATTAAAGCCTCTAGTACAGCACCAGCTCAACTTCTCCATGTTCAACAACATAAGCAAATATATTGTCCTGGCTAATTTTATGTCGATTTGACACCGGCTAGAGCCATCAAAGAGGAGGGAGACTCAGTGAGAAAATGCCTTTATAAGATCCAGCTGTAGGCAAGCCTGTGAGGCATTTTCTTAATTAGTGATTGATGAGGAAGGGCTCATCCCATCTGGGTGGTGCCATCCCTGGGTTGGTGGTCCTGGGTTCCATAAGAAAGCAGGCTGAGCAAGCCATGAGGAGCTGGTCAGTAAGCAGCATCCCTCCAGGATCCTCCTGGCTTGACTTCCTGTCAATACCGGATCCGTTCCTGTCCTGACTTCCTTCAATGATAAAAGAGAGATATGGAACGTAAGCCAAGTAAATTCTTTCATCCTCAACTTGCATTTAGGTCACGGTGTTTCACTGAAGCTAAAGAATCCCTATCTAAGACACAAGTTCAGCAATAAGGTCTACTACCATCAAGCTGTGGGAAGCAATCAATTGCCCCCACAATTATGTCTTTTAGATATAACAGAATTGATGATAAAAGCAGACACTGTGGAAGTGTACATAGGTGTTGGAGGCCACTGGCTCCAGCTCCGCTAGGTGGCGCCATTATCTGGCGCTGGCCAACCCGCCTGAGTCATAGAGAGCGCATGCGCTTGGTATTCTCGCGAGACTGGTCTGGTTTCTCCGCCTTTCCCGTGGCGTCATGGGATTCTGAACTACGACCAATAGGAGAGTGTTTCGTCTAAAGCAAGAGCCGTTTGGTCGTCTTAAAACCGGGTCTTCCTACCTCGTGGTCCCTTTTTTCTTTTTCTCCCTCTCCTCCCCTCTCTCTCTCCGCCCCGCCGTGCGCACGGACGCCAGCCCGGCCCGGTTTCTGGGACGCGGGCCCAAGGCCACGTGGCAGATGGCCCGGCCCAGACCACGCCGGGGCCTAGCTCTCTCTCTCTAGCCTTATTCTTCCTCACTGGGGCCTGTCGCTGCGGGTTCCCGCGCCGCGGCGGCCTCTTTGCCCCCTCCTCTCTCTGCCTTCCTCTTCATTTTCCCCCAAAGATATATTAAAGTTATACTGCAGAAGGATCCTAAGCGTGTGTGTCACGTGTCTTTCCTCGCGGGCGAGAGATAGGCGCGGACCAAGTGGTGCCGAAACCCGGGAAATTTACATCGTTTGCACCGTCAGGATTCAGAACTGCGGACAAGTTGCTCGGAGAGGTATGTCTGAATTGGACTTTGTTTTGGGATTTTTCCCGCCCTGGAAAAGGTTTCTTGAGGCCTTGGTGCTTGTCTTAACAGTGTTACTGTTTGGGGTTGCGTATTGTTTTTACCGGTCTGTGAGATCCTCCCAGTCTTTGGCACAGCCTACCCTAAAGAACTTTGTAGAAGACAAGGCTTATAAAGATCTGATAGCTAAAGGGCGAGGCGAGATAAAGAAAGTTCAAAACAGCATGTCAGAAACCGAACGCAACGTGAGGTTAGGCGCGCGCCGTAATACAAGGAAAAAAGACCCCATAAGGATGGGAGAATTAAGAAACCAGAAATTACTTCATAAAGAAAAAGAACCCCCTGATGAAATAAAGAATTTGGGGGAGCCGGGAAACCAGAAACTAAAGCCTAGATCCACCACTCTGGACCCGATACAGAAACTTGAAAATTTAGATTTAAAGTATGGCTCCTCTAGTGGCTCTGATACATCGGAGCAATCAGGAGATGATGAGTTGAGCCCAGATAAGGAGAGTGAACTAAAAGAAGAGGCAGCTACAGAGGGATATTATCCTGATGAGCTTCCCCCCGAGGATCAGAATGTAAGAGTTAGAAAACGACAACTGACCGTCAAACCTACACGGCCAATGTCTACCGCTCCCCCTCCTTATGAGGGACGAGCCGGGACCCTGTCCTTTTTGTCCGAGAAGGTTAAGAAAAAGCTCAGCTTGGCCTATCCAGTGTTTGAAGCAGCGGAAGGGGGACGGATACATGCTCCTGTAGAATACGCTCAGATTAAAGAACTAGCCGAGTCAGTCCGAAAGTATGGTGTAACCGCCAATTTTACGGTTGCTCAGCTGGACAGGTTAGCATTGTCAGCCATGACGCCTGCCGACTGGCAGACAGTTGCTAAGGCCTCCCTGGTTAGTATGGGTCAATATCTAGAATGGAAAGCTTTATGGCACGAGGCTGCTCAAGAACAGGCTAGGGCCAATGCTACTGCGCTTACCCCCGAACAACAGCTCTGGACATTTGAGATGCTGACAGGGCAGGGACCACACGCGGCTGATCAGACTAACTACCCCTGGGGAGCTTATCAGCAGATTGCTAATACAGCCATTAGGGCATGGAAGGCTTTATCCAAAAAGGGAGAAGGGAGCGGTCAATTAACTAAGATCATTCAAGGTGCGCAAGAGCCCTTTTCTGATTTTGTAGCTCGCATGACAGAGGCAGCAGGTCGAATCTTTGGTGACCCAGAGGCGGCTGCCCCTCTGATAGAGCAGCTGGTATTTGAACAAGCTACCAAAGAATGCCGTATGGCAATAGCTCCCAGAAAAAATAAAGGTTTACAAGACTGGTTAAGGGTATGCCGAGAGCTTGGCGGTCCCCTAACTAACGCCGGTCTGGCTGCAGCCATTTTGCAGTCCCAGAGGCGCCCTCTAACGGATCCCGCCAAGAGAGTTTGCTTTAAATGTGGCAAGCCCGGCCATTTTAAAAAGGAATGCTGTGTCTCTGAGGGGCCTACCCCCTCCTTATGCTCTCGTTGTAGTAAAGGATGCCATAGAACAGATCAGTGCCGCTCAGTCCGAGATATTAAGGGGAGAATTTTACCACCATTAGAGACTACAGAGCCAAAAAACGAGATAGTGGGCCCCATGTCCCAGGGCCCGCAAAAGTATGGGGCAAAGTTTGTCAGGAAAAGCAAGAATGTGAGCCCTCCGGGAGAGCCCGACTGGACTTGTGTGCCTCCTCCCACTTCTTACTGACACCACAAATGGGAGTGCAGCCTGTACCTGTCTGCCTGCCTGAGGCAATCCCCAAAGCATGTATAGGGTTACTGTTGGGGCAAGGCTCCCTCACTAAGCAGGGACTTGTAGTTCACCCCGGTTTAATAGATCATCAGCATGCTGGTGAAATTCAAGCCTTATGCTCCTGTCCTACTGGGGTGTTCACCATTAATCCTGGAGATAAAATAGCACAGCTAGCTCTGCTCCCCGCTTATAGATCAGACACCACAACAGGCCTCACAATGGGCTCTTCAAGACAAGACTCAGTCTATTTATTGGTTGACTTGAGACAGCGACCTAGCCTAACTCTTTGGGTTAAAGATAAAAAATTTAAAGGGGTTTTAGACACGGGCGCAGACAAGAGCATAATTTCCTCCCACTGGTGGCCAAAATCATGGCCCACTACTGAGTCTTCTCATTCCTTACAAGGCCTTGGGTATGCCTCTCACCCCAAAGTTAGTTCATCTGCTCTAGCATGGAGAACAGAGGAAGGTCAAAAAGGCTGGTTCACACCCTACGTCCTCCCACTACCAGTAAATCTATGGGGACGGGATATTATGCAAGAGCTAGGGCTAGTATTGTCCAATGAATATTCGGTTCAAGCACAGGAGATTTTAAAAAAGATGGGATATGAGGAAAGACAGGGCCTGGGTTTTTCTTAGGTGCCACTGAGGCAGCACGACCTATACCTTGGAAAACAGAGGTGCCGGTATGGGTTCCTCAGTGGCCATTGACCTCTGATAAGCTTAAGGCAGTGATCGAGCTGGTTGCAGAACAGCTTGCTGAAGGGCACATTGAGCCCTCCACCTCTCCATGGAATACACCCATTTTTGTGATTAAAAAGAAATCCGGAAGATGGCGTCTGTTGCACGACTTAAGAGCTATTAATGCGCAGATGCATCTTTTTGGGCCAGTTCAGCGAGGAATTCCCACGCTCTCAGCCTTGCCAAAAGATTGGCACATGATTATTATAGATATTAAAGACTGTTTTTTCTCCATTCCCTTAAATGAGAGAGATAGGCCTAGGTTTGCCTTCACGGTTCCCTCTATTAATCACCTGGAACCGGACAAGAGATATCAATGGAGGGTTTTGCCTCAGGGTATGGCTAATAGTCCCACCATATGTCAGTTATATGTTCAAGAAGCCCTTGCGCCAGTGCGGCAAAGGTATTCTAAGGTAGTTATAGCCCACTACATGGATGACATCCTTCTTTGTTATTGTGATTTGATGATTTTAAGAGAGGCTTATGTTCTATTACAAGAGCAATTAAAATTGTGGGGACTTCAAATTGCAATAGATAAAATTCAGACTTCAGAAATTGGACAGTTTCTAGGGTCTAATATATTTCCTGATAAAATTGTTCCCCAGAGGATTGAAATTTTCAGGAGAGACTTAAAGACATTAAATGATTTTCAAAAATTACTAGGAGATATTAATTGGCTTAGACCTTTTTTGAAAATTCCCACTGCAGATTTAAAGCCTTTGTTTGAGATCTTGGAAGGTGATTCTAGTCTTACCTCTCCCCGCAGTTTAACACCTCAAGCTAAAGAAGTGCTTAAGATAGTAGAAAATGCAATAACAAAGGCCCAATTAGCTCGAATTGATTATAATAAGCCATTTTCCCTATGTGTTTTTAAAACAAGAATATTGCCTACTGCGGTATTATGGCAAACAGGCCCCTTATTATGGATTCATCCCCCAGCCTCACCCCAAAAGGTTATTGCCTGGTATCCAGCTGCCGTTGCTCAATTAGCTCAAAAAGGCTTGAGGGCCTCGGCAGAGTATTTTGGTATTTATCCCACTGTGATGGTTTTACCTTATACCACCCATCAGGTTCAGGTCCTAGCTGCTACCAATGATGATTGGGCCATATTAACTACTATGTTTCCTGGAAAAATTGATAACCATTATCCTAAACATCCTTTGTTACAGTTTGTGGCTTATCACCCTGTGATATATCCACGTGTTACTTCCTCAGTGCCTTTAAAAGATGGCTTAATTGTATATACAGATGGCTCAGGAAATGGAAGGGGTGCTTACATTATAAATTCACAGACATTTTTCAAAGATTTTGGTCAAAAATCACCCCAGATAGTTGAATGTCTAATTGTGTTAGAAGTTTTACAAAAGTTTGATTGTCCGCTTAATATTGTGTCTGATTCCCGTTATGTGGTAAATGCCCTTCAGTTACTTGAAACGGCCGGTGTTATTAATCCTTCTAGTACAGTGTCTGCCCTGTTTTGTGCCATACAAGACTGTCTGCTGCAAAGACGTGAGCCCTTTTTCATTACCCATATACGGGCACATTCGGGACTCCCAGGTCCTATGAGCAAAGGAAATAATTTGGCTGACCAAGCTACACGCCTGGTCGCTGCTGCCTTTGTTAATCCGTTACAAGCTGCAAAAGACTTTCATACAAAATTTCATGTTACAGCAGAAACTTTGCGCAAGCGCTTCTCACTTACTAGACAACAAGCTCGCGAAATCGTGACACAGTGTCAAAACTGCTGTCAATTCCTCCCTGCTAAGACTGTTGGAGTTAACCCAAGAGGCATTTCACCATTACAAATATGGCAGATGGATGTAACACATGTTCCGTCCTTTGGAAAGCTTCAATTTGTACATGTTTCTATTGATACATGCTCAGGTATTATTCATGCCACACCACTTACAGGAGAAAAGACCATACATGTTATTCAACATTGCCTAGAGGCATGGAGCGCCTGGGGCAAACCAGCTTATCTCAAGACTGATAATGGGCCAGCTTACAGCTCCCAAAAATTCGCCCAATTTTGTGCACAAATGCAAGTAACACACCTTACCGGGTTACCATACAACCCTCAAGGACAAGGCATTATTGAACGTGCACATCGGACCTTAAAATCCTATTTATTAAAACAAAGAGGGGGAGTAGAACTGCCCTCAACACCAAGAGTGTCAATTGCCTTGGCGTTGTTTACCATAAATTTCTTAAATATTGATGATAAATATCAAAATGCTGCTGAGCGACATTGCTCAGAACCACAACGGCCAAAAGAGCTAGTAAAATGGAAAGATATTTTAGAAAATAAATGGAAAGGCCCGGATCCTATTTTAATAAGATCCCGGGGAGCTGTCTGTGTTTTTCCACAGGATGAAAAAAATCCAGTTTGGATCCCAGAGCGCCTCACCAGAAAAATATTACAAGAAAAAGAACCTTCGCCTTCTCCAGTTGATGTGTTTGGTGACAGCAGTAGAAGATAATGCCCACCTTCCCTCTGCCAATGCCGGTGATGTATAAAGATTTAGACATAGCTTTAAAGAAAATAGAAGTTTGGGGTTAGAGAGAAGTTTATGTTTTAGTTAAAAATAGTTCAGATATATTACTAAAAATTTCTCGGCAGCCTGACAAAGGAAACAGAGTTTAATAAAACCAAAATTGGCTTCCTTTTGCTCAGGCAGGCCAGATAAAAATTCAATTTTACCATATAACAGTTGCCAATCCAAAAATATAGGTTGGGCCACGCCTAAAATATTTTCATTTCCTCCCAATCTGGCCACCATTTATTTAGATTGTTAACAATGCCTCAAAAATTATAGACAAATTTAGATACAAATTTGATAATTGCCTTTATGCCTTATGCTGAGATGCTCAGCTTTATTTCTTTGCAGCAACGGCCCACATGCCACGATTTGTGCCCACGCCACCGTGGTTCCCCAGTAACTCACAGCCATTTAGACAAAAAAGAGATTTCAGAATCTCTGCTGGTATTATAAAATTCATTGTCACAGCTGCCATAGGGGCCTCAGTGACTGCCTCAGCTGGTGCACTTTCAAAATAGTGCAGACTGCACAGGCGGTTAACAAATTGTCCACCCCAATAATTGACACAGTTGAGGTGTGAACAATAACTTGCTGGCTTATACATAACCTCTATTCAATATAAAAACTTTACAAAGACAACTAATCTTTCGAAAAGCCTCTCTCAATTTTCTTACAGAATTGGTCGTCTAAGTTTGAACAGACCCTTCGTGACCTGCAAGTGGCGATCGTCCAGGCCAATTCCACTCGGCTAGACCTGTCGCTGACCAGAGAGCTCACTCCATAAATCCCCTCTCCTTCCCCTACTCCAAAAAGTGGGTGGGGGTGGATATGTCTGACCTGGCCTTTTGCGGAGGACTAGTCATTCTTCCCTAGACGGTTTGCAAGTTCAGAATCCAAAGTCAGAGAAACAAAGCAGTTTCGGCTCAAGCCTTAATGGCTCTAGACTCAGAAACCTCGATAGAGGTATGACTAATTATGCTAAAGCAATAGAGATATTGTGGCTTAGACAGCTCCTACACACTGGGTGGAGCGTTCAGCCCGTGTCCTAAGAGGGATGCTGAGCCAAGGGCATCGCAGGAGACATACCTATGTCCCGAGAGGCACATCATCTTGCATAAGGGTATCTGTCTTAATTCCCTTCCCAGCAAAAGGCAGAGGACAGGCTGGGGGCATCTCGATCTGTCGAGGGATTAGGGGTGACCCCCACGCAAGTCCACGATGTATTCTGGGAGATGATCACTGTCTCCACCCTCTTTTAGGACTTTCTCTTGCTTAATATTTGAGAAGGGTGAGATGTTGGAGGCCACTGGCTCCAGCTCCGCTAGGTGGCGCCATTATCTGGCGCTGGCCAACCCGCCTGAGTCATAGAGAGCGCATGCGCTTGGTATTCTCGCGAGACTGGTCTGGTTTCTCCGCCTTTCCCGTGGCGTCATGGGATTCTGAACTACGACCAATTTCGTCTAAAGCAAGAGCCGTTTGGTCCTCTTAAAACCGGGTCTTCCTACCTCGTGGTCCCTTTTTTCTTTTTCTCCCTCTCCTCCCCTCTCTCTCTCCGCCCCGCCGTGCGCACGGACGCCAGCCCGGCCTGGTTTCTGGGACGCGGGCCCAAGGCCACGTGGCAAATGGCCCGGCCCAGACCACGCCGGGGCCTAGCTCTCTCTCTCTAGCCTTATTCTTCCTCACTGGGGTCTGTCGCTGCGGGTTCCCGCGCCGCGGCGGCCTCTTTGCCCCCTCCTCTCTCTGCCTTCCTCTTCATTTTCCCCCAAAGATATATTAAAGTTATACTGCAGAAGGATCCTAAGCGTGTGTGTCACGTGTCTTTCCTCGCGGGCGAGAGATAGGCGCGGACCACATAGGTGCTTCATAGGTTAAAGGGTCCCAGCTCTGAGAAGGGAAAGTGAACACAAAGTCTCACCCCTGACCAAAATGCCATTTTCGATAGATATTCCTGGAAAGGGAAAAAAATCAGTTTTCTCTAATAGGTTGTCACTGGGTATGTCAACCAAACTCCAGGCCAGGCCTCATGTCCCTCCCTGAGAATTCTGCCCTGTAACTTTCTCTGCAGTCTCTATTGCTACAGATTAGAAACAATGTCTGCTGCTCCTGGCCATCCCGACCCCCTCACTCAGCCCCTGTGCCAGGCTCTAACCTGACTCTTATCTCAGTCCATTCTTCAAATGTCACCCAGGGATCTGCCCCCCATCATTGTCCAAATCCTGGCTGCCCTGCCTGTGGTGGAGTTTACAGGCCTGGTTTGGGGATTTTGCATAACTGAAAAAATTTTTAAATACTATTTAACCATCAACTTTTTGTGTGTGTGTGACTACCTACACCATCTTCATTTTTATACTGTTTTATAGTTCACTGATGTTTACAGAAGCATCGGACAGGAATTACATGGCTGTAATTTCTAATGTATGAACATCCTACACTCTCCTAATAGTAAACTACTACCAAAGTGAACTAGACCCATGCTTCTAAAAGGGCCCACATGAGAGAGGGGAAGAAGGTAAATGGTACAGGAGATGAGGGACAGGGCAGTGGAGGGTGGCTGCAAATAGGCATAGAGAGTTTATCATTGGCTTATGTAGCTAGTGGGCTTCCTTTTGAGAGTGGCTTGGAGTTGATGGGAAACTGTATCATCACAAAGCATCAAAGGTTCCCATCTTGTACAAATTGAAAATAATAATTCCATTGTGTATTATTATCAGCCTAGTTCACATTGGGGTTTGTTCTTGGTGCTGTAGATGGGGTTGTGACAAATGTTTCATGTTGTCTAGTCACTATTATTGGGTTTTCTTTTGAACAACGAAAATGCTTTGGTATTAGATAGTGCTGATGGTTTCAGAACCTTATGAATAAACAACTGAGATGTGCCCTGCAAAACAGCCAGTGCTGGGGTAGATTTCTATTCCAGTTCTTTTTTTTTTTTTAAAACAAGGGAAAAGAAAAAGCAAGACCAGAGGAGGCTTAGACTCAGGCATGAGCTTCACCACCTTCTAGTTACTCTCATTTATTCACATCTTTCCCCAAAACTTTCCAGTTGAAATGAGTTGCTTTGCTTTTTGATCTGTTTTTGACTGACAATTATTGATTGTCAATGACTTTGAAAAAGTTAACTCAATCTGCCCTCTAAAGCTGTTCTTCAAGCCTTAGACAAACACAGCTTTGCCAAGTATTCTCTTAACCACAGCACTTGCTCCTGACTTGATTCTTGCTTGTACTTGTCTTTCTGGCAATGGCGCCTGTGTGACAGTGACTGTGGGTATTTGCCTGCCTTTCCATCAAATCTTCTCTCCCCTTGACCACTGTGCTTCCAGTTACCTGTTCCTCTTATATTTGCATGTACTTTGGGCTATTGAGTAAGGAATGGACATACCTGGGACCATGAGTTCCAAGGTATACATCAAACACTCTAGTACGGGCATATGTAGAAACCTAACCTGGGACACAGAGCACTGCCCTTGCCAGGGTTTGTAGGAGGAGACAAAAAGACCACTGTGAGTGAGCAAATGGCTCAGTGGTAAAGAACACCTACTTCTTTCTCAGCGGACCTGAGTCCAATACTCAGGAAGCACATTGGGTAGGTCACAACTGTCCATACTACACACACACACACACACACAGAGAGAGAGAGAGAGAGAGAGAGAGAGAGAGAGAGAGAGAGAGAGAGAGAGAGAGAGAACTAAAATATGAAAGTAAATACTAATGAAGAAGGTCCTCTGGGCAGGCACATTGGAAAGCAGCTGGAAGCCCTTATAAGACCACAAGGAAAGTTTGTGAAGAAAATAGTGTATCTCCTTTAATGACCAGGAGACAGAATATCAGTGTAAGGGAAAGAAAGAAGGGAAGAAACACAGGGATGAGGGGACAGAGCCCGGGAAAAGGGAAGAGGGGGCAGGGAGGAAGAGCAAGGCTGTTACCTGTCAGAGACCTCCAAGTCTAACTAATATGAGATGGTGACATGCTTTCAAAGCCCTTCCCGGGATACCATTGCAGCTACAAACCACAGTTGTTGTCCATATTTTGAACACAGAATTATGTAATAACGGCTTCCCAGTATTCCTGAATGCTGTGATGTGGTGTCTTTATTTTAGGTTCAGCTGTTGCCTCAAGACAAGTAAAAACCAAAGCCCACATGACCAAATGAGGCTGGAACTGTCTGACCTACTCAAAAGGGTAGTGACCTGGAGTCATCTGGGACCCTTGTTCACTTAGGGTCTGGAAGCTACCAGATTCTGAGATCACGCCCCTCCCCAGGGAATGTGTGTGCTGAGGCCCCTTCATCATCTTGGGACTAAGAGTTGCTCATTCTCCTGCCTCAGGTTTGTGAGGGGGTTCCCGGCAACTTACTCACTCAAGTTCCCATGTTTTCTTTTCCAACTTGGTGTTTGTCAAGCTTAGACTCTTAGTCTGAGAGCTGCAAGCCAGGAGGTTTGAAACAGAACATTTGTTTGGGGAGTGCACTCCCAACCAAGGTGAAGGAAAAGATGGTGTCTGCTTTAGCCCAGAGATTGGTCAAAGCTTAATGTTCTGGGCTATCTGAGAACCAAGAAGCTCAACCTGAACATACCATCAACTTGTCCTGAGTCCTGTCTGGTACCACAGGCCCAAAAAGTGGATCACAGGATCCAGTTCCCTTGGGGGAATCTACATACATTTCTTGGATAGGCATCCACTGCCATGGAACCCAAGGATCACCCCCTAAAGCCTGTGCCTTAATGCCTAGCCATACACAGAAGAAGCTAAGGTGTGCCACCATAGGAGTAGGGGAGAGAAAGGCAGGGCCATGAGGGGCTGAGACACGGCAGGTGCCTGCTTCCCTTCCCCGAGCTCTAGTCAGTCATGGGGTAGCTTTCCTTTTCCTCTGGCCATCTGAGGCCACAATACTAATTATCAGCAGAGACTGTCTGGGAGGAAAATGTGCCTGGAGAACTTGGTGTGATATTAGAATAGTCAGAAAATGTGCTGGGCATATGCAAGACTTTATCTTGGGGCCCAGAAAAGCTGCTCTAAAAGGGAGACCTAACAATAAGAACATCTCTCTGCCATCCTGGCTCCCCTTGTGCCGGATCTGCTTATCCAATGTGATTCCAGACCACTCTTTTTCTTTTTGCAAACTAAACCCATCAGTTCAAAGATCTTATTAACCTCCAGTCCTGGAGATGGACTTGTCTAATTTTATCTAAAAGAAAAAAAAAAAGACTAATTCTCTGTGCATGCCATAGAGGACAGAGCCTTCTGGACCATGCCTGGGGAAAAAAACCCACTATACCTCCTCATGGATGGTCCCATAGGATAGCTGTGCCTTGTTCATAAACTCTGGTGCAGGCAGAGGATGGAATGCCATAAAATCAGGAGAGATAACCTGATGAAATGGCCTCAGAGCAGGTGCAACTTTGGATTTAGTATTAGATCTAATGAAACTCCATTTAAATTTAAGAGAAAAGGAGCAGAAACCCGTAGGGGATTGTGTTGTTTCATGGTAAATAATTGTCCCACCCACTGGTTTAATAAAAAGCGCTGATTAGCCAAAGGCAGGCAGGAGGTATGGACGGGGCTACCAGACTAAGAAAACTCTTGAGAACAGGAAGCACAGAGCAGAACGCCAGAGAGAAGCCGGAAGAAACAGAGGACAACTATGCTGCTCTAAGAAAAGGTACCCAGCCACATGGCTGAACAGGAAGAGTCATGGGTTAGATGAAGGGTAGAGAGCTAGCAAGTGATATACCTGGGCCTTAGGCTTAGCATTAGCCTTAGCATTAGCCTGGCTCTGCCCCCAGTTCTGACGTCAAGCTCCATCTAAGGATGCCCACCTCCAACCTCTTCCCTTTTAGTTCTTCCCTGCCAGAGGACATGCTCCCCAACCCCTAACACCCCGCCCCTTTTCTCTCTATCTACCTTTCTCATCTTCCTCTCTCCATAATAATGAAGTCTCTCCACATGGGGCCAGTCTAAGTGTCTCCCACTGCACCGCCTTCTGCCATGCCCACCTGGAGCATAAGGACCCCATCCATCACCATCCACTGCCACACAGGGTACACGCAATATAACATGACAATGACGACGCACATGCTGCTGTGCTGTGAAACCCTGACGCACATGCTGCTGTGCTGTGAAACCCTGACGCACATGCTGCTGTGCTGTGAAACCCTTCCTCACCTGTGGCCCCATCCACAGCTGCTCTAAAGCCCAAGGTGGGGGCCCCTCATGACAGGAAGGCCAATGACCTCAATGGCAGTCGAAGTCTCATGAGGTAGAAACTGGAAAGGTGTGGAGAGAAGAGGTCGGAGGTGGGTAGAGAAGACAGAAAGAGGTAGGGATGAATACAGTGCAGGTTTCTTTCCCACTCAAAGCTAAAATCCAAAGAAAAGTAGAGAGTTAAAATATTGATGATTCACAACATGTGAACATGCGCCTGTGACCCAAGAACTCAGGAAGCCAAGACGAGAAGATCGTTAGTTGGAAGCCAGACTAAACTATACAGCAAGATTGTCTCAAAAGAGTGTTTTATGTCCAACTCAAGAGGCTCTCTCTGAGGCTCTAGAAAATTATCTCACAAAACGTCCTCTTGTCCCAACTACACAGCAAGGGTGATGACCCTCTAGAATGATAACATCTGTGAAATAAGTCAGTGACCATAGTGTCTCAGCACCAAAGAAAGGGCCTGAGTTTTGCTGTCCAGACCTCTAGCTCCTTTGAGATATGGTTGTGTCCTAGTCTGCTTTAAAGGGCTGTAGTGAGAAGTGAAACCCATGATATTACAGGGCTGAGCAGCCTATTGAGATATGGGAGCAGAAAAGAACAAGAATGGACCATAAACTTTGTGGCTATGCACTCCAAGAGAATACCCAAGACAGAGCCAGAACAGCACCAAATCCAATCTGCACCCATGAGGACCCTAACCTGTGACATGGTGTGTGTTGTACACATACACACACCTTCATGCACTGAACTAGTAAGCAGTGTTTACTACTCTCCACCAAAGACAGGCTTTGTGTCCTCTGCCATCCAGTAATGTTCCATGACACACAGTTCACACTTAAACAATGACACATCTCTTCTCTCAAAGTCTCTGTCCTAGTGTTCTTCAAGTTTCTTTTTATCTCAGCCCCTTTGGCACCTGCACTCACTGAACTTTTTTGGCATGTGTAACTGAAAGGTCAGTTTTCCTAACAGAATCCCACCCTGAGGCCTCTGACCCTCCGTAAAGATTCACTCCCTCCTGTAGTGTCAATAACTCTGGGAACCTCTCTCATAGGACTGTAAGGCAGTCATTGATGTGTCTCATCCTTGCCAAAAGTTAGCACTGTACCAGGCACACACACACACACACACACACACACACACACACACACACACACACACACTCAACAACAACAATAACAACCAACAGCAATAAAAGAAATTAATTCCTTTTAGTGACTATGGTCGGTAAAGAAACGCAGCACATAGCTAACCTAATAGCCTTGCTTCAGGCAGTCATCTACAGTGGTACTATATAGTCACAGAATTTAACCAGGTATAGATAAATTACTCAAAGGGAACAGACACAGTAAGGTATCCAACATGTTCTTTTATTAGGATCTATGAACAGTCTCACCACACAAACCCGCAGTGAAGCAATAGGGGAGAGGTATAAGTTGTCAGGTTCACCTCACATTCTCATCTCCTATCTCTATCCTGTATGCTGTGGCACCAGCAACAACAGTGACAATACAGTACCAACCTAAGGTTTCCACCATCAGATCAAGGAATTCTAAATGTTACCATATAGATAATGGACTATTGCTCAGCCTTAAGAGGGGGAAAATCCTACTGTGTAGTGGACCTTAAAGGACATTATTCGATGTGAGATGAACCAGATGCAGAAAAGAAAAGCCACATTATCTCACTAATTTATGGATCTAAATTGAACTCAGAAACAATGAGTAGATAAGTAATTTGCAAGGGCTAGAGGAGGGTGCCAGGTATGGAAAATGATGTGCCATCAAAATTAAGTGACCTACTGCACTGAATGGCAACTGAAACAAACAATAATGCATTATCTATTTCAAGAGAGTTCCACTACTAAGCCACCATGCTCTGTGCTCTATATTTCAGCTTTGGAACTGTTTTCATCACAAGAAAAAGGAGATTTGAATATGTTAATTAGCCTGACCTAATCATTCTATGGGGCAATCATGTTTCAAAATACCATTTTGCACCAAAGACACACACACACACACTCATGCACTCACGCACGCATGCACACATGCACATACACATGTACAAATGCGTACATACACAATCACTTGTCAAACAAAAAGCATTTTTATTTTAAACTTATTTTGTTAAAACAAATATATCCTTATGGCTCACCTAGAATGGTCCTTAAAAACATAAAACAAACTGCGGAATGAAACCCTGGTAAGTGCTGTGCTTTCACCTGAACACTTTCAGCCTTCTGGCCTTTGCTGCAAGGTGTTTGTGACTGTGTGGGTGTGGGCTTTGCCTGTGACAGAACAAATGCCACCCAATGTGAGAGGTCCCCTTACAGCTCCCATCCTTCAGCTTTCAGGCTAAAGCTTCAGTGTGAATACTGGCAATTTCCATGCGATAGTGTTGTCACTAAAATCCTCCACTTTCCCCATTCCTGTAGGTTTGAGTCATGGATAAGTGAATGTAGCCATGCACTCAACACAAATATATACATTTCCCCCTTACAATATTTGAATCACTTAAAATAGACATGCATGGCATGATAATCAGTGCTAATAACCATTAATCCATTTTTGTGCGGTTTTGTTTTGGAGGGTTTGGTTGTTTTTGTTGTGGGGTTGTTTGTTTGTTTGGTTGGTTGGTTTTGGTTTTGAGACAGGGTCTTTCTTTTCCTGGATAGCCTAGAACTCTCTGTGTTGACCAGCTGGCCTCAAACTCAAGAGCTCATCCTGCGCCTGCCACCAAAGGGCTGGAATTAGAAATATGAACTACCATGCCTGGCTATTTAATCTTTTAAAACTATACTTAAGCCTACCTAGTACTGCTTATCCATGGGAAATGAATGATTCTGATGAAAATAGCAATGTTCAAATTAAGATGAAAAATAAATTGTAAGATTTCTGTAAATGTGTGGCAGACTTCTTTAAAACCAAGCTTTGTCACTGACATTCGTATGGCATTGCCCCCACTTACTCATAGCTTCATTGAGGTTCAGACACCCATAACAGTCTGAAAATACTAAGTGAAAAAGATCTAGGAATAAGTGATGCACCTGTGCTGAACTGCCTGCCAATCTGAGCATTGCGATGAAATTTGACGTAGTTTCATTGTCTTACCAGGACAAGTCATGCTTTGGCTCTGGAACAGCCTCCCATACACAACCCACCTACCTACTAGTTACTTGGTAGCCTCTAGGTTGTTATATAGACCATTGCACTACCATAGTACTTGGTGACTACAATTATTAATGACATCCCCAAAGTACAAGAGAGGTGAGGACGGTGATTTGAACATGGCAAAGAGAAGCTGTGAACTGCTACCTTTGAATGAAAAAGTGAAAGTCTTCATCAAGATTTTCCTGAGTTCACTAAGAGCTGTGATCAATCTCCCACTGTGCCTACTGGACAGGCATTACAGATAGACATGCACAGGAAGAGGAGTACTATTTGGAGTTCAATGCAACCATGGTTTTAGACATCCGGCAGAGGTGCTGCAAGAAAGCTCCCATTGCAAACATATTTGGATGATAATACAAGTTTTCAATTACTACACATACTCTTTCCATTTCTCAGTGTTACAGTAAGACAAAGCTTAGATAACATACAGGTAAGGCCAGTCTTCTCTACAGCTGCTGAGGCTCCTCCAGGGATGAGTGATCAAGGTCTAAAACAGATACAGTGCACTGTGGTCCTCACTCCTGCTGTTAGACAGCTGAGCCTGCAGGTCAGGGGCTTGGAAATAACAAAATGGGTGCTTCCCCAACTTCTCCATGAGCTGACTTATCTAAACATATGTGGGCCTATTAACCCATTGGAACATAAAGTCTTGCAGAGGCCAAAGCCAGGGATTCCGACTTGACAGGCCTGACTACTAACTTTACTGAAAGTAATAGTTAAAGGCAGAAAAGGATCTAAATGAAAGTGGCCATTCTGCAAAGATGGCAGTTAACTGTTTCTGTTCATCTTCATCATATGGTACATGAATTTGGAGTTTAAACAGAAGAAGAATTGAGAAGGGAGGCAAGAGGCACAATATTAATCAGTCTTGGTCAAAGTGTGATCTGGCTGATCTCAGTTCCACTCTGCAAGGTGGTCCTGGAAGAGTCCTCACCACTGAGGATACATTGAGTTTCTGTAGCTATTGGGAGTGATGTTATCAAGGGTGGCTGTGGTACTTTGGATAAGAATGGCTCATACATTTGAATGCTTAGTCACTGAGGAGTGGGATTGCTCAAAATGATTAGAAGAATTAGGAGGTGTGGCTTTGTTGAAGGAGGTATGTCACTGGGAGGGAGTGGGCTTTGTGGTTTCAAAAGCCCATGCCAAGCTCAGTGTGTGTTCCTGCTGCCGGAGGACCAGGATATAGCTCTTAGCTACTTCCCCAGCACCATGTCTGGCTGCCTGACACCATGGCCCCCTCCATGATGATAATGGACTAAGCCTCTGAGAGTATAAGCAAGCCTCCCATTAAATGACTTCTTCTATGAGTTGCTTTGGTTATAGTGTCTCTTCACAGCAATAAAACAGTGATTACAACAGTGGTCTTTCTCCTAGGCTCTCTTGGTCCTGGAAACTATGGTGATTGCAGGTTTAGGATGATAATAGGAGACATCAATGTGTACTTTTGAGGGCTGGGAATAGGACTTTGAAAGGCCTGCAGTAAGTTGCTTCCATGAATGCTATCTTTGTCTCTTCAACTCTAAAAGGGGTGAGATAGGTTAGGCATCTTCCAGTTTTAAAAGGTAGTTTTCAATATTAGCTTGCCTGTGTGCAGAGCTGAGCAGGAGTCAGATCCAAAGCAAGCAAGCTAAATAACAAGGAAGGAGAGAGGGTCAGCATGCATCACAATTATAGTTACTTTGTGAACCCAAATGAGGAGCCAGTTCAGCAAAGACAGCTTGTAAATGTTTATCATAACAGCACTGCAGAAGTGCTCTGAAGGATGATGGAGTCCTTGACCCTCTCAGGCAATGAAGTCGGGCTTTTTTGTTTGTTGCTCAAGAGTTTGAACATCCCTGTTCGCGGACCTTTCCAGCCCAGAACATGCATGTCAGCCCAGCAGCTCTATAGGTTGTTGTGACCGTCCACCCAATCAGAAAAGATCCTCGAGACCTTGAGATGCACAGGGGCAGCCTCATTGTCCCCTTCTTCCTGAAACTCTTTGTAAAATGGAATCACAACTGTCTTAAACGTTTGCTATGCTAATCCATCAGGTGAGTTATTTCCCTTTTACTATGTTGACTCAGATGACTTTAACCCTTGCGTATTTCAAAACATACCCAAAGTGGCAGCTACTTCCACATGCACTGGAACTTCGAATGTTTTTCTGGCATAGCTGACCCACTCTAGTGTCCTGTCCTGGTCCCTAGAATCATGAATGTCTTAATCGAGATCTGATCAGCTGCTACCACAAAAGACTGAATGTAAGTGAGAGGGGAGGAGATGACCTGAAAGTCATACAGAGCCCATCCCCTCCCCTGTAGAAGAAGAAATCTTTGTCTTACTCTCACATAGCCTAGCATGACGTTTCAAGGATCTTTTTGGCCTATCACATGCAGTGACAATTGCACAGGCTGTAATAGAAGAAGAGCTTGAAGTTTTACTCTTGACTCAATTCCACTGACATCTAAGAGGAGAAACAATCACTCTTGTGTTTCAACGTGTTTGTTCTTCCATAGTCCAGAATCATTTTATCTTTTTAGCATGGTTATATCACATGAGCACTTTTAGCACCAGAGAAAATTCTGAATGGATCAAAAAATAATTTTTTCCATCTGATTTACAATTACTATCTTTTTCATATTACTTTTTCTTGTGAAGGTTTTTTGTGTTGTTAAAGTAGATTTCAACTTATTCAACCACATCTTGAATGGTCTCACTAAAAATCATAGTGACACTAACCTGTTGTGAGATATTAATAAGTAGATAGGCTCCTTAGAGGTAATTAGCCCTCAAAACTGAATAGATCCATTTATGAGTTAAGGGACTGATGTGTTAATAAGTTATCTCAATAGCAGATCTGTGATAGAAAAAACATGGCACCTTGAATCTCTTTCTTGGACTTGGTCCCCTTGTTATGTAATGACCTAAGCCATAGTGGGACTCAGTCTAGCAAGGTCCCCACCAGATTCAGTTCCTGACTGTGATCTCAACTTGGAACACCATATATATGGCCTAATAAATCCTTATAAGTTACCCAACCTATGGCACTCAATTACAGTAGCAGAAAATAAACCTCATATAAGGCTTCTTAGAAAATATCTTTAAGATGCTGATGGTTTTTTTTTTTAACCATCCTGATTGGTTTACTCCTTTTGGTGCCTTAATTCAGAAATTGAGTGAACTTGGTCTGTGAAAGTGTTCATTTAGTGAAATGTGATTTTTTCTTCTCAAAATAGCTTTGCTATGGACACCATAACTCAGTACAACACAGCTCTATGCACTCATCTCAGCCTCTGAGAAGGCAGTGATTTAATTTAAGGGGCCTCAGATTAGAATGTGGGACTCTCAGAACTCTTGCCCTGACCTGAGAGCACAGTATGAATTCCAGCACACTTTCCTTTTTGCTAAATTTTATCTTGGGCCAAATGGAAGCCACACACCAAAGGTGTGGGTGAAATACAGTAGCACACATCAAATTGCCTTGATTATCATGTGGGCCTCATCAATGCCATGGAGTTACAGCTGCTTGAACACACCACAGCTACTCTTGTCCCCTGATGCCTAGGACACTAGACTCCTAGAGCTGCAAAACAAAACTTCAGCCTTCCTGCCTTTCTCAGATCTCAGATAAAAGAACTAGGGCATGAAGCAAAACAAACAAATAAATGAAAATGTGTGGTTCAACCACAAATGGGCATACAATGGTTCTTGGTGACTAGCAAGGAGCCATACTGTTTCTATAGTGATGATGACTTATGGTCTGTTTTGTAAACTTTTGGCAGATGTTCAATATTCATGATGAAACTGTTTCTAATTCTACCAAAGCCTTAGAACACATTTGTACTCTGAAGCATCAGTGACACACAAGAGCTTATGGAATGGTTTCTCCCAAAAGAAAACAGCATACAGAATAGAAATATGAAACTATGGTCAAAACAAAGCATTACCGTGCATAACATTCACAGCAGGCAGCAGTGTGAGCTTTTAAAAACTACCTTAAATATAATCATTCAGAAAACATACTTCAGTGGATAGAACATCAACTGAGTACTCTGTTTAAGAAAGCATTTAATTGCCTCCCATGGTAGAAACTACTCCCTGACTAGCTTCTAAATCTCAAACAACCCAATCAAATTAAATTGTGTTCACTGGAGTATGAACAGGATAATAAGGGGTCAGAGAATGTGTCACTTTAAGAATAGCTAAAAGCTCTTGATATATTCAGTTGTTCATTCCATCTGCAAAAGACTATTATATAAATATTAGAACAGAGAAACTTCCATTGACTGAGGTATCTGAGCCCACAACCTACTGAAATGTATAGAGATAAGAGTGCAATGTTCAATGTCTTAGGTCAACAGCTTGGATTTCCATACATTGTTAAATTCTCACAGGAGCCCCTGCCTTTCTCCTCCATTACTAGCCCAGACAGGGGCAAATGCTGTTCAAGATACATAACAGTTGATCTGTCTTGATAAGTTTCACTCATCCCCTGAATTTTCACTGATTTATTTAGAAAGAGACTTCTAGTCGACCTCAAATCCACCGATGGAACAGACTTCTGAATTCAGTCACCATTGTCACTTTTCTCCTATACTGAAATAACTGAACTGTCATTAGTTAAAGGTCCACATGAGCCTGGATTCTTCTGTGTTGGTCTGGAACCTCTAACTTCAAAGGTCTAAAGGAAAAAGTCACCAAGTACTTTCACCTCTTCATGTTCTTATTTCAACTTTTGGCTTCTCTTTTTTACTTATTTGGCAACCACAGTCTCAGTTGTGGGGGTGAACCAAGTGCTGTTGACACCTGCAGTAGTTAGTTCCACTTAGCAGAGGGACAAGTAAGCAAGTGTTTCTGAAAACAAATGTGAGGTGCTGTATCAAATAAGGACTAGGACATTGCCAAAAAATGGGCAAGATAAATGAGGATTGCGGGACAGGCTTCAGCTTTATTCTCTGTGCAACCGAAAGATGAAGATTTGAAAGACCTTTCTGAAAAACAGAATGTCTTGAGAAGTTGACTATTCTATATATTTAGTCAGAGGCAGACTAAATGTGCCATTATATTCATGTAGAAGTCAGTAGACAACTTTCAGGAGCTGGTTCTCTACTTCATCATGTAAGCCCAGGAATCAAACCCATGTCATTGTGGTTGGCAGCAAGTACCCTTATCTACTGAGCTATCTAATGAGCTAGCTATCTCTCCATTTCTCAGCACTGGTAATTAGATCCCTGAACTTGGAAAACAAAACCAGTTGGCCTCTATGATCTCATATTACAAAAATCTTTCAGTGTCCAAAACATGGTTTAGAATTATATCCTTAAGATGTGTAATAGTGGATGCATTAAAATGCAAACATAATCTATAAAATAATGGCTAGATTATGGTTCTGTCTTTGTTTTTTAATACTCCAGGTTTTTTTTAACTATATAATACCTTCCCAAATGGAACTAAAAGAATATGCAAGCCTAAATAAAGAAGTAGTGTCTATGTTGTTTTAATGTGTATGTTCCTGGGTGTATATGTGTGTGTGTGTGTGTGTGTGTGTGTGTGTGTGTGTGTGTGTGTGTGTGTGTGTGTGTGTGTGTGTGTGTGTACCACAGGTATGTAGGTACATATAGAGCCCAGGAAAGGGAATTGGATAGTCTGGAACTTGAGTTACAAGTGGTTGTAAACTGCCTAAAGTATATGCCAGAACGAGAACTTGGGCCCTCTGCAAGACCAGGAAATTCTTGTAAGCACTAGGTGATCATATCTCAAGCTCTATGGGTAGTGCCTTTTAAGAGGCAAAGTGCTTTCTAATTTGCCTTGATTAAGTTGTAAATCATTGGGTAAACTTACCAAATGAATTGGGAAACATCATAGCACAGAAGACTTTAAACTAGAATTTCAATTTGTTAAATTATAAAAATGATAGAAAGACTCCTTTAAAACAAATAAATAATGTAAAAGAATTAATTAAATGTGTGAAATGTGTAAGCCCTGAGTTTGATCCTTAACTGAAATGGAGGGCAGGCATGAAGAGGAGGAGGAGGAGGATGTGACAGATGGAGGAAGAATGGAAGTGACAGAGGGAGGGGGCAGAGAGGGAAAATCAGAAAAAAGGAATGCATTTATAATTAAGACAATTTCACCAAATTACAACTCTTACAAACTAAAACCTGTAGTTGAACAATGTCATAAGCTTGACATAAAAGATGTATAATCTTTATGAAATTGTGCCAATTTGCAACAAAGACTTGTAAAATACTCTTGCTTCATTCAAGGCCCAATACCAGTGAAATAATTGGAAATATTAAGACTTACATACACAATCATGCCAATATCACTAACAGTAAAAATGTTCAATAATAAGAACAAGTAGAGGAAGCTGTGAGGCATTTAAGCCACAATATTCTGAGTAATTTAATTAGTAAATGTAGCCCTAGTTTGCTTTACTGATGGAGCTTGATGTTACTTAAGCCATTCCTGAACACTGGGCTCAACAGATCTTTCTGCCTCAGCCTCCCAAGAGCCAGAACTAAAGTCACACACCATCATCTCATGCTTCTTAAGATCTTGGAGAACTTTCCTAAGAATATTATTTACTATAAACAAGCTTAAAACCCATTTATAAAAGAGTGCACTCAGACATTTTAGTTCTTGCCCATCACAGACATATAAATTTTATATATAGGTTTAGGTATTTGACATGAAAATGACATCATAAGCAAGGGTAAAAACATAGGGAGGAGTGTGGTCATAATGCAAGTGAATGCCACTAATCACAACTGGCATCTGTCATGTCAATAGGAAAATGGTGCACAAAACAGAACTTTCCATGGCTGAAAGTATTCTCTCCCACTATAACGTAGACAGATGCCAATTAGAACACTGGAATTTCTATTGTTTTACTGTGCCTTTTGTATTGGGTACCATGAAAACAGCCTATAATATTACAAATAAACATATGATAGGAAGGAATGGTACTGATGAGAGTACATTGGTAAAGCAACTGAGAAGGGTCACAAAGCATATTGATTTCTTTTTCATGACTTCCTGTTCCCAGTAATGTTTAAGTAGGTGTTGTCATACAAATCTTGTTCAGAACAATTATAAATTTGAGTGATTCCAGCATTTATATAATATAAGATGCATAAAATACATATATAGTCAGGGTGATATATGTGACTGAAAAAAATTAAGGGGAGATTTGACTTTTGAAAGAACCTAACTGTAAGCAAGATAATATCCATAAACTCTTTGCATAAGGATATGCCACAGCTTGGGTGGTAGTACAGAAATAAATCTAGCACAAAGTCACAGTTTTACTGGCTTGAGGAGTAGCTAGCTGAGGACATATTTAAGAAGTATTACCATAATAGAAATTACAGAAGAAAATAATGAGAGAGATGGAAAGCACAGAAAGGATGTTCCATGCTCTACATACAACCTCCGGCCCACATGGTTCACGAGGCCTTGAACTGTGTATGCAAACAGTAAGGAACACCACAGAAAACAACCCCTGGAAGGCTGGAAAACTCATAAGACTGCAGCTGCCCACAGAGGAACAACAGATTGGAGACTGCATTGCACTGGCCAAGTACGCTGTCTGCTAGGATGAAGGGGAACTCTCTTTAAAGGAAAACAACAGAATTCAGAGTCGATACATAATCTCCAATATGTTAAATACACACTAACAAGTTATTGGCCATGCAGTCAAAAATAAATAAAACCAAAACAAATTGGAAACTATTATCATGAGAAAATATGACCCAGACATTAGAATTAGTATATAGGGCATCCACCTATTAAAAATACATGTAAAGAAAAGAGAGACAGTAATAACTAATTCATAAATTGGGATTATTGTATAAGAGCAATGGAAAGTTTATCTTGTTTTTTTTTTTTTAATTTGTTTCTAGTTTTGGTTGTTGGGAACAGTCACCTAGGCTAGCAGAGAATTTCCCAACCCCTGCTTCTGTCTCTTAAATGCTGGGATTGCAGGTGTGTATGCCACCCTGCCCACCTCCAAATGAAAAGTTTTATATAAAAAACAGAACTTCAGAGATACAAATCTACTGAAGTACAATCACAGCTCATATGGCTGGTTCGGGGAGACTAGCTCACCAGTTTCAGGGAGGCTTTCCACTGACATCTATAGGCGTTAGTCCTGACACTTCACAGGGCTACCAGCTGGACAACTGTTGCCAAGAGAAATCTGTACTGTCAACATGTGGCCTCCACCATTGCCACTATGGTCCTTGCTCCAGTTCCCATTTCTGTCAGCCATCGCTGACTGCAATGTCATTTTGTTGTGGTTATACTGTGCCTAGTAAACTATCTGATATAACACAAAATGAATACTTCAAAGAAAAATAGCAAAGTTAGTCTCTCAAAGCTCTAGTGAGTTCCAAAGCCATTGTCACTTATAGTGACATCCATCCCTATGCTTTTACTCCCCTTGCTGTCCCAAACCTAATCTTTTTCCTTTCCAGACCATTGTACCATTCACCACCACACACGAGTCTGAATCTGCCTGAACCCTGGGTCACTTTTCTTATTACATGAAATAGACAGTCAGTGCACAACCACATAGCCTGGGAGGGCTTTCCAAGTCACGTCTTTCAAAACCATGCTGACCCAATGCATCTAACCCAAGATTGGGCTCTTGAATCCTCCTACATAGGATCTCATACACAGAGTTAACAGAAAAAGGGTGCTTGTACAATCCTGGTAGATGCCTGGAAAGTGTGGAGTAAAACTGTATCCCACTCAGGCTGCAATGATGAGCCTTTAGGCATGATAGCCCATAGTTACTAAGTGTGAACCACTTCAGGTAGGGTACTATTCCAGGCAAGGCTCTTCCAGTCACTGCAGCAGACCTCAGGCTCTGACAGAAGCTTTCAGAAGCTGTCTTCTGAGCATTCTTGTAGCAGGACAGCTACTCCTCCTTGAAGGGCAGACCAGAGTAACATTATGAAGAAGATGGGAACAACATGGGTAGGGTGTCTCAAACCACGCTGGCAAAACCTCACATGTAAACACATAAAGTGTGGAGTATTAAGGTAATGCAAAAACTCTTTAGCAAGGGAAATGTAAGTGTGAGTTCATATAAAAATATGGATGAGTACCCCATAAATCACCATTAATTGTGTAAGAAAAATAACAGCTTAATTATGTGGAAACTGACAGATGCCAAGTTTTAAAAAAAAAAGAAAATGAGGCAACTTGTTGATAGTCGGATGACTGATCTATTTAAAACCTCAAGTTATAATGAGCATTTTTTACAAAGTTGTTGCCAGGTGTGGTAGCATATGCCTGTAATACTAGCATGCAGGAAGAACAAACAGGAGGTTCGTGAGATCAAGGCCAGCCTGAGCTGTGCAGAGAGATAATCTATCTCAAACATAGATGATTGATACATAGATAGATAGATGACAGACAGAGAGACAGACAGACAGGCAGACAGACAGACGATATTTTAAGTTTTTAAATTAAAAGACCAGTTCAGAATTATATTTTGAGACATGAGGATCTATCATTTCGGTCACCTGTAACATCAGGCTGCTTTTATACGTATGATATGGAAAAATGTTAAAATTATGTCAAAAAGTAAAAGATATTCAAGACTTTGAACAATAAGTGTAACATAACTGACAAATACATGGAACATTTATATATGCATAATATATTTATAAAACAATACATAAAATATCAAATACATACTGAAGAAAGAAATATGAAAGCAAACCACACAGCCAGGAAATACCTTTCTAGAGAAGCATGTATTAATATGTTCAGAGCATCTGTAAGGGTTAAAAACAAAGGGCAACAACCCAGGCTTGGAGGTAGAGTGCTTGCTTGGCATCAACAAGGCACAAAAGAATTTTTTAAAAAGAATCTTAGCTGACACAATAGCATGGGTCTATGGTCCTGAAAACTCAAGGCTTGATGAGTTCTGGGTTGAGTTTAAGGCTACTATGAACAACATAATAAAAACTCTATCTCAGAGAGAGAGAAAGAGAGAGATGCCATACCATCTATGTATCTGCCAATAAACAATGATTACATAAGGTATAGTAGAGTTATTCAATGAGTAAGTTGCTTAAAAGAGCAACTATAGACTGTGTGTGCCAACATAAACAGGATAGAGAAGCCAAATGTGCTAGAGAATAGATTGAGAACTTGATATTTATTTTTTAAAAAACATTAATAAAAATAGGTGGGAAGGAGAGGGTGAACCACAAGGCTAGAAGTGTGAGGGCCTGAGTGTGTGTATTGTAGGGCAGGGCTGGGGTGGGGTGTGGAAACGGCTTCTTCAGCCAAAATGAACTTTTGCTCACTGTCCCTACATCATGAGGGCCCTGCAGGTTGCAGGTGCTGGGCCTCTGATGTGTCCTACTGACCTTCAGGTTTGTTAGAGATGACAATGAAGTCAATGTGAATGGTGCTGAAGAAAGGACCCCGTAAAAGCAGAGAAGGCTCAAGGCAGGTGATGAAGTTGTGGAGAGAGAGGAAGAAGTCATTCGGTTGGATGAGTTAAATACATCCCCAGTGAAAATCTGAAAAGTTTGCCTTCCAAAATGAAGTTAACAGGATGATAAAACTTATCAACAACTCTTGGTATAAAAATAAAGTTTTTCCTGAGAGAACTGATTTCAAAGCTTCTGATGCTTTAGACAAGATAAGGATCAGCCCACTAACTGATGAAAATGTACTTTCTGAAAATAAAAAGTTAAGTCAAGATTAAGTGTAATAAAGAGAAGAACCTGCTACATGTCACAGTCACTGATACAGAACTGATGGGGAAGGTTCCAGAATGTTGCCAAAGAAGGAGTGAAGTTTGACGAGAGTGAAAAAACTCAGGAAAACCAGGAAGCAACAGAGAAGGAATCTGAGCCTCTGATCTACTGGATGAAAGAAAGACTCTGAAGGGCAAGACTGAAGAATTGTGATATCACAGGTTCCCCTGTGCTCGTGTGGCCAGTATAAGTGGTTGGTAATATGGAAAGGATTATGAAGATGCACATATAACACACAGACAAGGACATCTCTACAACTTACTTTGCCAGTCAGAAGAAAACGTTTGAAGTTAATCACAGACATTGATCAGAGACCTGCGTAGGTGGATGAGGGAAGGTGAGGATGACAAGACTGTCTTGGATCCTGCTGTGGCTTTGTTTGAAACAGCATCACTTTTCTCAGGGTGCCTTCTATCTACCAGACACAAGGCAGGCACACAGAGATAGAAAGAACGCTCTGCCTCAGTTTAAACACTGACCCTGAAGATCCTGAAGACAGAGACCAGACCCTGAGATACAGCCTAAGACATGGGAGAAGTCAAAGAGGGGGAAGTGGGTGCAGGCACAGAACAGGAAGCAAAGGGATCTACAGCAGATGGACTGTAGGTTATACCCTCAACTTGGATCCTGTGTGGAGAGGGAATGTGGAATTTCAAAGTCATTTCTTTTGAGAAAGACTTGTTTTGGATGCTCCCCAAGCATCCTTCTCCCCTGTAGTAATAAGTTTCTGGCCCAGACTAGCCCCAAGATCCAGGTAAACAATCCCAAATAATCACACAAAGTCTTATATTAATTACATGCTATTTAGCCTATGACTCAGGATAATTGCTAGCTAACTCTCACATCTTAACCTATTTCTATTCATCTATATCTTGCCACTTGGTTCATGACTTACCTGAGTTCCTTTACATCTTCCTCTCTTGGCAACAGCTCACAGCATCTCTCCTAAACTCTGCCTTCCTTCCCCTTTATCTATGCTCAGATTTTTTGCCTACTTCTACAATGCCTTGCCATAAGCCAAAACAGTTCCTTTGTTATCCAATTCATAGCATAGAGAGAGACATCCCACATCACTCCCCTGCACTGTAAAATGTTTGGATTATGGGTCACTGAAAGAAGTAGAGTTTTTAGTTTATTTTTTAACACTTCTTATAAATGTAGATTTGTACTATTTAACTGACTATTGATGTAAAATTTTGTCATTTGTATAAAAATAAAAAAGATACCAAATTTTAAAAAAAATATGTGGGAAGGAATGTTTTAAAATGTTAACAGTAGTTATACTTCTCAAGAATTTTGTCTTCTTATTTATACATTTTATGTAGCTTTCAAGGTATTCATAACAGATATAATTATAGACAGATTTATAAGTAGTAAAGTTGTTTAAAGCACTTATAGTCTTTTTGACAGTTTCCTGTTTGTAACAAACATGCGGCTATAGCAGAGTAGTTTTTTAAAAAGAGAGGTATTGGTATGTACTTACTTTTAAGTAAGAAAACATGGAATCTGCTGACAGATATAGCTATGCAAAGAAAGTGACATGAAGACATCTGGTGGGCAAGCCAGCTAGCTAGACATCACAGGAGCAGGATTAAAGGAGGGCGTCAGTGCAGCTCAGGGACTACTAATGTGCTGGCTTGCGCGCTCCCTTTCTCTAAGAAGATGGTCAATATAAAATCTACACTTTTTTCATTTGCTGGTAGCAAAAGCGTATGGCTTCTAGACGTCTAAAGAAAGTGACAGTCTCAAACTCCAGCAATAAATACGACCAAGACTGTAAAATACCAGGGATGGAGAAAAAGTTGACACAAGCGGATGTGTATTGTCTTCTCCAAAAATCTTCCCAACCCTAACCTTTCTCAAGCTCTCCAGCACAATGTGTCTTTAATTTTACTTAACTCATACTCTTGGTTGTCTTTGGAGAATATACAACAGACAGTTCAGTTCTGTGTCATGAACTTGATTTTCTCCCATTGTGAAGTACAAGCCAGATACCATGGCTCTTGAGTTCCACCTAATGAGTGCTAAGTTACCCCTGACAGGGATGTTTGTTGCCGCTGGGTTTTCTGTCCATGCAAAGATAATACATACATATATCAATATAGACAACAAAGAGGCACAAAAGTGAAGGAGACATTAACTTAAAGTCTTACCATCATTCAAAGAGCACTCTCTCACTCTGTCTGTCTGTCTGTCTGTCTGTCTCTGTCTGTCTCTGTCTGTCTCTGTCTCTGTGTGTCTCTCTCTGTGTGTGTGTGTGTGTGTGTGTGTGTGTGTGTGTGTGTCTTCTTTCATCCCTCCCTACCCCCACAATGTAACCCATGCTGAGCCTCTTGCCCTAGCTCACAAGTCCTGAGGTTACAGGTATGTGCTTCCATGAACAGTAGAAAACTACTGTTGAATTTTGAGATGTGTCATTCTAGGGGATTTTTTAGAACCATCTGAGGTTTCGCTCATATTGTATATGTATCATCATTACAGAATTTCTCAAATTCTAACTTTTTAAAAACATATACCTTGGTATAGCCAGTGTCCTTCAGTGATGGACCACTGCCTGACATGTGCAGGGCCCTGGGTTTGACCTCTAGCATAGAAAGGAAATGGGGAGCCCTGTCACTATAGCAATGTAAGAGACGGATGGTACTCAAAGGAAAAGGAAGGAGGAGATGAGATGAAGCAGCTAAAAAGTAAAAGAGGAATCCATCAAATGTTTATCAAATTTTTACAAGTGTCAAGATGTATATGTGCATAATGCACACAATTACTCCTCACAATCTCTTGGCACACTAAACTTTTATCTGGATTTTGGACTATTCCACTGGTGTACACACACACACACACAAAAATGTTCTTTTATATTTTCTTTAGATATTTGTTCACCTGTGTGTGCCACAAGTAATACAAGATTTCATCTGATTATCATGATAATTAACTGTTGGAAAACACATAGATCACAATTTTAGCCCTATCTGTGACACTGTAACTGGACATTACAGTCAGCCAGTGGCCCCTAACTTCTAAGTGACCATGAGTTCAGTGAAACATCATTTATCTGGGTAGCATATGATGATGTTCAAACCAGCCTGAGAATATAAAGTTAACACCTACACAATGCTTAATATGTGCCACATATTCTTCTAAAGTTCACTGTGTGCTGCCTACTATAATTCCCAACATGCTCTGTCTTACAGATGAGGAAATCATCTTTCAGAGGCATGACGGCCATCCCTATCAGTACATCAGTCATTATAGAGGGGCAGCTGGTGCTCAGGGTTAACTTCTGTGTTCTTAACGTCAGTGACCCTGGGTTCAAGTCCCCCTGTCACTGCCCACCTTAGTGTACACATCCAGGATGCTTAATTTCCCACTGCTTCATTTTTCTTTTCTGAAAGTCACTGTCACACCTGCCTCACAGTTTGGGTTCAATGATTCCTTACATGTAACAGTTTATGTTCATGGAGCTATTATCACTAGCCTACTACTCTATTTAAAGGGATGGCCCAGAGCTTCAGACAAATTCAAAATAAATAAGAAGTTTATGGTAGTTTGAGTATGGCCCCCTTAGCTTGCATATTAAAATGCTTGGTCCCAGTTAGTGGAATTATTTAGGAAGGATTAAGAGATGTGGCCTTGTTAGAGAATGTGTGCTACTAGGAGCTGAGTTTGAGGTTTCAAAAATTATTGATATTCCCAGTTAACTCCCCACCTATTTCTTATGTGCATACTCTTGATGTATACTGCCTCACAATGATTGTCTCAACACATAAGCTCTCAGACACTGCTGCAGTGTCATGCAGGGCCTACTACCATGATCTCTGCCATGAGGGTCATGGATTCACCCTCTGAAACTATAAACAAGCCACCAGTTAAATGCTTTCTTTTAGGAGTTGCCTTGACCAAAGCATTTTGTCCCAGCAATTAAAAAGTGACTAAGACAAAATTTCCCTTTCATTGTCAAACTCAGCCCATGTTATTTCACATAATAACAGGATCGAGGGTTTGGGGTACAGAATTTGCCATTTGTTTACCATTTAGCTGGTCCATTACCTAGAATGATGAAGGAAGGCAGGAACCCAAACTAGAACTGCACCCCCTCAAAAGAATATAATTTTGCCTCAATTTATTGATCACAGAGTTACAGAAATTATCAGAAAACAAAGTAAACAAGGGACTGGGTGATGACTGTGTCACATCTGGGTTCAGATCTCCAGCACTTGTAATCCTAGCCCTGAGCAGACAGACTCAGTGGGATCCTTGGGCTCCCGGGACAGCCTGTCTAGCCCAATAATTCAGTGAGGAAATGCTTCTCAAAAAAAATAAGATAGAGTGTGGTTGAGAAAAATACCCAACTTTGATCTCTACCTTCTTTATGCACACTCCTGACCAGATGCACCTTACAGCAAGTGCACCTGTCTACACATATGTACACATCACACAAATATTTGCACACAAAAATTAAAGACAATATAAAATAAATTTATCCTGTACACAACATAACTTATTACACTACTCCAGCTGGAACCATGGGCTAATAAAAGCTACACTGTATGAGGGTTAATCTGGTATGTTGCAAAATATTTGTTCACACTATGTAAAGATGTGATTGGTTTAATAAAGAGCTGAATGGCCAAATGTTAGGCAGGAGAAAATAGGTGAGATTTCTGAGGAAAGAGACAACTCTGGGAAGAAGTAAAGTGGGGAGACACTGAAGAGGTCAGATACATGGTACAGAACAGAGGTAACTGAGCCACATGGCAAAATGTAAATTAATAAAAACAGGTTAAATTAAAAGGACTAGTGAGACAAGCATAAGCTAATGGCCAAGCTTTTATAATTAATAACTCTCCTTGTCATTATTTGGGGGATGGTGATGCAAAGATAGTGTGACAAGAAAACTTGCTACAGGATCAGAAGTTGGAGGATCAAGGTTTCTTGGAGACCTCTCCCTTCAAGGAGCAGACACTTTGCTAGGGCTGAAGGATCACTTCACTGTACGTGAAGGGCTCTCAGAAAACCACAAAGACTTATGTAAACTCCAAAGCATCTGAACTTGAAAGCTAAGTAGGCAAAAGGTACTCAAGGTATCCTTCCTTCAGACACAGGAAAGAATCCTGGGGTTCAGGTGGGGACTGGGAAGCTGTGGCCATTCAGAAACCATGTCAGAAACTTTTCAAGCAACATGAAGGAAGTAGGCATTCTCATGGTCAATAAGTTAGTCAACTCCAAGGAGAATGATAAACTTGTGGCTTTGGGGTTGGAAATGACTTGCTTTTTAATTTAGCTGCATATCACCCATCTACTGTGTACAAATCTCCCCAATGACTGTTCTACACTGTAACATCTAGAAACACCTCAAAACTGTTGAGACCTTCCCAAACACATTTAACCCCAAAGCCTTTCCACTCTTTCCAGAAGAAGAAATGAATAGACACACAACACAAGCCTGAGGGGTGATCTGACAGGACATCAGGAGGAAGCTGGGTATGGCTGTGACACAGCTCATCAAACTATGAAGCAGCCAAAAACAGGATGATGGGGTCAGAGACAATGTCAAAATATTAAAGTAGCCGTTTTCACGTAGCGCCAACAGTGATTTGTGGTGTTATTCATCCAATTTGTCTTGGTTTAAAAACCTAAAATTTAACTAAAAAAAGTAAATATTAAAGTTCACATTGTTTCTGACTGGAAAGCAGCCCCAGAAGCAGGGGCATGGGCAGGGTAGGTTCTGATATGAGGCCTTTTCAGAATTGTTTGCTTTCATATCCTTAAAATTTTTGGTTACCACTCAGGAAATTTTTAATTTGAAAAGGACTGGCAAGATGGTCTGATAAAAGCTATTTTGACCAACAGCTGAGAAAGCAAAGTGAATTTCCTCCTCATTTAATCAAACAGACCCAGCCCTCCAGTCATGAATCCCTCCCTCCAAAAAGATCACTCCTTTGAAAGAAAGCCTGTGTTGTTGTAGAAAAATAAAACTACAGAAAATACAAAGGCTCCCCACTACTGAGTGGGTCCTCAAAGGAATAACATATATGTCTATGAGAAGATAAGTATACAAGTGTTTGCTTCTCCAAACACTGGCTAAATTAATGGAGCATCCTCAACTAAGGAATGTATGTAAACACAATGTTCTGTATTCCATATAGTGGAATATTATCTGGCCATAAAATAGAACAAAGCAATTATCCATAAGATTATATGGATGCATCTTTAAAACACTATGTAGAGTGAATGAAATCACACAAAAAGCCACATTCTTTATGATATATTTGTATAACATCGGAAATCTGTAGAGACAAAAGTAGCTCTGTGGTTGTTAGGGCTGAGGGGAGATTTAGGGGAAAGAGGGTGATGGTGAAGGGTTTCTTCTTCAGAATAATGACAATATTCTATTTACTGCAATGGTGGGAGCTTCTGGAAATAAATCCATCAGCAGGCAGTGTACTTCCGTTCTGAGCAGAACATACTGGGCAAAGACAATCAGCTGTGTAGCTCACAGCTCCACGTGGGGCATCTGCTATGTTGTTGTTCCTGCTGTGCTGTGTTCAATTATGGTATCTAGGCACAGGGACTTCTGCTTTCTCTCCCTCAAGATGGCAAATTCTCCAGAGCTATTTTCACTGATGGAATAGCTTAAACTCACAAAATGAGCCAGTCCTGATTGGCGGAGAGTGTCTCCAGCTTCAACAAACAAATGTGTGGTCATGGTGTAAGAAATGAATCTGTCTTGATAGGTTTGAGCAATTAATTAGGTGCCTGGTGATGGACACTCACAGACCAAGTTGTAGGGATGTTGCTATTGTATGAGCAGACACTGACCTAATACCACAACCTACAAAAAGCCACAGAAGTGTACAGGTCAGCACACAGTGCTCTGCTCAAGATGGTCAAGCCCTGCCCAGAAACAAGAAAAGTATCAAGTGGGAACGCACACTGTCCTGTTTCAATCTGGATGACACCAATTAACACCTGCACCCAAATACATCACTGGTCATCATCCCTCCCCATCCCCCACCTCACTCTGTGCACCACTGAATGACAGGAAACAGTTGACTGTGTTTCAAGTTTAGCAGCAGATGAGAGTTTTACTCTGGAGATGGACCTCAAATCATTCTAGAAAACTTTAACTGATTTTGGGCTGTGATCAGATCCACCTGTCAACAGGAGCAGACATGCTCCAAGCTCACCTTTGGCCAACAGCTCCAGATCACACACACCATGCTATCAGATAGGAATTTTTTAAACAAGAGACTGAAAGTATGTACAATGCCAGATGCCCCTGTTAGCAACACAGACATAAGCTAAATCACCTCTCTAGGCAAAGGCCAAAAGGTGATCCACAGGGTTCTAGACAATGCTGGACATAAGGTACATATTTTATAAAGTTAAATCCCAGTTTTCCAGGAGATAGTCAGACTCTTTTGTTGTAAATTCATGCAGGAAAAGTGGGCACTCTGTTCTTTGGTGTCTGTACTTCAGTATCAGCCTGTACCTGTATTATATATCCTAATTTATTTAGATATTTATTAATTTTGAGAACAGATCCTCACTACAAAGACTAGGCAGATGTTGAACTTGTATGGAGTCTGGGCTAGCCTTAGACATGTTTGTTAGGCAGTTCGTGCTGGCCTTGAATTTATAATTCTCTACTCTTAGCCTTAGATTTCTTTTAATTTCTGAAACTTTTATAAATAGACCTTAAAATCTAAATCAACTTACTTTTATTAAAAACTAATTGTCTTTGTATTACTAAAACCTTGTGACATTATATTATAGTTACTCTCTTGCCACATAATCACTCACTTCAGTCAAATTTCTGTCAGCAGCATAAGCAAGTCTAAGGGACCCTGATTGGCAGTTTCCATCTGTCTTGAAGACATCCCCTAAGGCTTTTTTCCTGCAAGCAGCCTGTGACCAGAAGCTAGTCCTGTCATTCCACTGGCCAAATCTGTCTTAATAATTGTAATACGATGCTGGCAAATTATTGTCAGAGAAAGGTAATCCTATTATTAATATTCCATTTTGTTCTGGCTAGTGAAATAATATCTTGCAATATTCAGCAGAGTGACAGCTAGTTACAAGATTCCCAGAGCTTCACAATGTACAAATTTACTTACAGGGTGTAGATGCCCAGCGAACACAAGTACATTTTCATATCTAAATGCAACAAAGATTCTAAAAGCTTCTTCCAAAGATAAAAAGTTTACCCATTAGTAACCAAAAACCCTTCTCTTTAGCATGTGTGGTAACTTGTTGAAGCCACACAATCACATCTTCACAGCCACAGAAAATACTGAGTGGATCAGTGCTGCTCAGCTACTGTCCAGATGTCCCATATCTCAGCCTCAATTATGACTCCCTCCCTTCCCTTCATCACTGATTTTAAAGCAAGGAGCAGGTGAGTGACATCTTCACTGGCATCTGACTATTCTGATAAATACTCTGGTCAGAATAGCACCAACTCTAAAGCCTGGCACACAAATAGAGGCGGGAAAAGTAAATTAACATAGAGGATGAGAAGGAGGAGGAGCCCTGGAAATGAAGCTCCTCTCCCTATCTGTGGGGATTGATGGCAATTGCCAATGACGCCTCTGTTACTTCCTCTAGCAGAGTGAAGCTAATAGAAAAAGTTGGTCTTAATGTCAAAGAATGGATTTGGGATGGGTGTGAGCCACACTACTAGTTAAGTGTGCTACTGCACAGGATAACTGAGACAGTATAATAGGCTGTCCATTAGCAAAATCACAACAGATTTGGACTTTTGTTGCCCCAAAGAAATATGTTGAGAACAAAAACATTTTTAACCTGATTCAAACATCATATCATTCATACATGTATCTGAATGGTATATGATATCACACTAAGATAAACAGTTTGGGGTTTGAAATTCGTTTAAAAATAGTTTTGAAAATTAATTTTGAAAGTAGGAAGTCACTGAAAAGTATAGGCAGCTGTTGAATTTGTATGAAATCTGAGCTAGCCTCACACATGATTTTCTGCTGACTGTGTATAGTGTGTAGCATTTCACCAACTTGACTGCTAAGCCACTAGCTTAAAAAAAAAAATATATATCACTACAAGCAAAATGATTGCACCAATAGCGAGCTCTCTATGGAGATACACTAATACAAAGAATACATTTACAATTGGTACATATGAGAAGTTTCTTCCTCTTGCTCCAAAAGCTACCAATTCTGCCACCTTCGAGGTCTTTGTTTAAATCAGTAGATAAGGAGAAACACTGGATTTCTTCCTTCTATGCAACAGAGATTTCCAAGTGTCTGCCATATTGTAAAAGCTATGCTGGGTGCATTTATCTACCCAAATGAGAAACACTCCCACTCATTCTTCAAGGAGTTTATAATCCTTCAGCAGCACATGCAGGACTCAGCTTCCATGAGATGTTGGTCTGGGTTTCCAAGAGGCAAACTGTGTGTATATTTCCAGGAAGTGAGTACTTTGGGCATCAAGTATCCATGCCATAATTTTCCAGTGGTCAAAGGATGTTCACAGGAACAGAATGCACCTGTTAAGTGTAGAGAGAATCCTTACAATGATCCTAAGGGGAACATAATGAGGTCTAAGGAACCTAAATGACAATGAAAACTCCAATGCTGTGGGTAGAGATGATAAAGTGTAGGGCTGCAAACACTTTTACAGAGACAGAGAGTGGTCTAGCCAAAGAATGTGCGTACTTCAGTAACACAAGCCTGGTCAAGAACCCAAACCGTGCTATCTGGGAAAGGAGCCCAACCTCATCAGGGAATTCACCTCTCAGATCCACCCTTACCTGTGTAGTATATTATCCTCCATCTATATGTTATCCTTGAACTAAATCATCCGTGAGCACAGGCACTAATTAAGACTGTAAATCTAATAAAAAGAAGTCTATTGTCTGGGAAGCGATTGCATTTCCCAGGAGGAAATATAAACTAACAGCAGAGGAGAGAAAGCAAGCGTGTAGAACACAAATTCCATCCTAATAGCTTTAGGCTGGCACGTCTTCAACACTCCGAATGGAGCCTGTGTGCACCCTGCTTCTGGGAGATAGTCCCTCTCTATTTACACAACCAATGGGAAAATGTTTAATGGTAACTACCACAGCATTCTCAGGTGTGTAACTTTGGCTGCACAAAATTCACCTTCATTACTCATGAGAATCATGATTCATGATTCTCCTTCCTGCAGAGGTGGCTCTGATTATGGAGACCAGGGGCAGAAATGAGCAGGCATGTCCACATGTAAATCCCAAATTAAGAAGAGCTTTCTTTTTTGCTAAAGTCCCTGGTACTTAGAGGTGCCTGGTCTACAACCAAAGCAACCCCACACCTTGCATTGTTTTCTGCACCTGAGCACTCTGTCAGCCGCCTGTATACTGTGGCACACAACAGTGTTGTCTACTGTCAAAAATTCTCCTGATGCTTCAGCCTTTATTACTGAAATGAACAAACACCCTGAAAGCATTCAAAACACCCTGGTGTGAGGACCTTGTTTGCTAACATTGTTTATAAATAATTTGTTGGAAAAGCTAGATTCTGCCTTTCCCAAAATGGAAGAGGGAGTATAAACTGAAGTCGTGGCTCACCTGGGAACTCCAAACAAATATGAGCGTGGCATCTCCACCATGGCATCTGCAGGACAGGTTGCATTCTTAAAGAGCAGCTCAGAGCTGCAAAAGCAGGTCGTTCCTGCAGACATCTCAGTCCAGGTACTGGATCCAAAAGCCTGCTAGGACTCAGTTTCTCCAGACCCAGCCGCTGCCTCCCAGATACCATGAGATAGGGAAAAGATGTCCCCAGCCTACTCTTTCTGGAATTCCCACCTCAGAGCATCTATGAGCAGAACAAATAATCCATGTTTAGTGCTGACACTTACTTATGGGGAAACCTTGGTCAGTTTGTATAAACCAGCCCCTTTCGACTTTCTCCAGCCAGATGCAGGAGCTTCAGCAGGTGCCAGGCACTCAGTAACAACAAATCAAACATAGCCAGAGCCTTGGGAAAGAAACCAGCTGAGGAGAACTGACACAGATGATGAGGATATGTGGGTACCTCAGAAGGAATGCTGGCGTCGTTTTAGCTTTGGGGAAAGGCTATGGAATTGTGTGCAGTGTAGGGTGGGGAGCTCATTAGGTGATAGCCCTGAAGTAAAAGTCTTCCTAACCATTACACACATAGGTTATTGCATATGACTCATAGAAGCCACTGTTAGGAGATAAGAGAGGAAGGGATGCAGGTGTAATAACCATCCTTCCAGAAGCATCTCTTATGAGGGCCAGAGGAGCGCCTCAGCTTTGGTCACTGTTTCCTAAAGTTTAATCTCTAGTTTGTGTACCCAGATTTCCTCTCACTTCAGATCTGTGAAGGTGGTACTGACACCTAATCTAGCCAGCTGTGGACTCTTACTGCACCCCCTTAGTCACCAAAGCCCCAGAGATTACACTTCTATTACTGTGCTTTTCTCTGCATATGTATATGTTGTCCTGTGTCTGTAAGCACACACATGTCTGTGTGCATGGAGGACAAATGTCTTCCTTGGTAGTTCTCCACATATACTCTGAGGCAGGGGTCTCTCATTGGAACTAAGAGCTCAGTGGTTCAGCTACTCCAGCTAGGCAGTTTGCTTCTGGAATCCCCTGTCTCTGCAGGGGTTGCAGAGGGGCTGCCACACCCACCCAACATTTACATGGGTCCTAGAGATTCAAGTTCCTGTCCTCATATCTGTCCAAGCCTGAGCCACCCCACCCTTCTACCCTTACCTTCTAGCTATGGTAGTCTTCACATGCCCAGATCCTGATGACTACAGAACATTTCAACAAGGAAAAGAACTTCAGGCTTAGATGTTTAAACTCATCATGATACAAGTTGGGAAACTGAGCAATGTGTTATAGTCACTGGGCTTGATCTACTTTGCATAGAATACTTTTTCTGAAAATAAAGTTAATGACTTTGGGATACAGAAAGCTTTAGTAGCATGTTTTCTAATGAGCATTTGAAAATATTTATTTGAGCTATTGAACTTAACATATTACAAGTCATAGCTTAGATGAACAAAATAACATCATAGAAGACTGTAAAACTGTTATGCTATCCATTCCCCTAGACACAGCACCAGAGAGCAGTCTATTTTAACTTCATTATTTGGGGTCCTTGGAGAAAGATCTTCTCTAAATCACACACAGACACTGTGTCGTTGGAAATTGTCAAGTGTCTTTTGACAAATGGCCTCACAGTGCCTCTGCCATATCTATCTCCATAGACTTGCTTCACACCTCAAACTTCCACTTGTTGACATGTATTTCTTTCAGGTCTCAACAGGAAAAGAAATGACTCCCCATTAATCTTTTGGGCATCGTGAATCCTATCACTGGCTCCGAGAGCCTGAAATCTCTTGGCTGAATTTGTCACTCACCTCTAGCAAGGGAACAGCGTGTCCCAGAAAATATCTAGTGTGCTTTCTAAGCCCACAGCTGCTTTTCCTTGTCCCCAGAGCTCCTGTGCCACTTGAGGTTTGTTTGTTCGTTTCTTTGGTTTCTCAACCTCTATGGGCATATCAAATTCTTCTGAACTGGGACAAAGATAATGTAGATAGAACATTTTTAAGAAGTAATGATGGGTCATTTCTCATGAAGCTTCATCTATATTTTTAAACATCATTAAAACTATAAGCAAGCCCAAATCAGAATGATGGACCTTAGCACTCCCCCTGATGCTCATCTGGACTGTTTCCTGCCTGTTGAAATCTCCCTGTCTCTCTCAAGTAAATTCTGGTTTTAGGCCACCTGCCACACGCCATTTGCCACCCCTTTTTCTGCAAATTAAAATATTGACTTTTGGAGGGGGGGAATGTTTTTATTTGGCTTACACTTCCACATCACTGTTTATTGTTGAAGGAAACTCAGACAAGGAAGGAACCTGGAGGCAGGAGCTGATGCAGAGGCCATGGAGGGTGCTGTTTACCCCATGGCTTTCTCAGTCTGCTTTCTTATTGAACTTAAGACCATCATCTCTGGCATGGCACCACGCACAACAGACTGTCCTCCCCACCCCACCCCCACACACACATCAATCAATAAGAAAATGCCTTTCAGGCTTGCCTGGAGCCTGATCTCACGGAAGCACTTTCTTTTCTTGTCATTTTTATTTAAAAGTTTTTTCCCATGTCTACCACTGCTCTCCCTCCTCTCCTGCCCGTCCTCCCTCAGCCTCCTCCACCAATCCCCCATCCATTCCCCAAGGACGGCGAGGAATCCCAAGGTGAATCAGTTCAGTCTGGTATGTCCAGTTGAGGTAGGTCTGAGTCCCTAATCCCAGTATCAAGGCTGAGTTAGGTGTTCCTCTGTAGGGAATAGTCTCCAAGATGTCAGTTCATGCACCAGGAACATAATCTGATCCTTCTGCAAGAGGGTCCACAAACTGCCCATGCTGTCCGACTGTCATCTACATTTGGAGGTTTAGTTCCTTTCCATGAAGGTTCCTCAGCTGTCGTTTCAGAGTCAGTGGGCTCTCAATAGCTCCACTGTAGGGGGATTATGTTGTTCCATTCTAAATAATTGTCCCACCCACTGGTTTAATAAAAAGAGCTGATTGGCCAAAGGCAGACAGGAAGTGTGGGTGGGGCTTCCAGACTAGGAGAACTCAGGGAACTGGAAGAACAGAGCAGAATGCCTGAGAGAAGCCAGAAGAAACAGGACAACTATGCTGCTCTGAGAAAAGGTACCGAGCCGCATGGTTGAACAAGATAAGAGTCATGGGTTAGATGAAGGGTAAAGAGTTAGCAGTTATATGCCTGGGCCTTAGGCCGATCAGCCTAAAACTATTGTAAGCATCAGTGTGTCTCTGTGGGTCTGTGGGTCTAAACCTTGAGGGTGGGCCTGAAAGTCCAGGCCAGAAACCTCCTACTACACTCCACTCAGTCATTTTTATGAGTCTCCTCCTCATGTTCCTGATCCCTTTACTCATATTTTCTCTCTCTCTCTCTCTCTCTCTCTCTCTCTCTCTCTCTCTCTCTCTCTCTCTCTCTCTCTCTCTCTCTCTCTCTCTCTCTCTCTCTCTCTCTCTCCAGCTGGACCGGAGCTCGACCTGGTGCTTGGCTATGGATCTCAGCTTCTGCCTCTACCCATTGCTGATTGAAGGTTCTATGATGACAATCAGGGTGGTCATTCATTTATTAAGGGAAGTCCTGTTCAGGCTCCCTTTCCACCATTGCTTGGAGTCCTAGTCAGGGACATCCTGTGGGTCCTTGAGTACTTCCCTAGCACCAGCTTTCTCTCTAACCCCGCAGTGGCTTCCTCCTATATCAAGATACCCATTTCTTTGTTCTTCTCCTCTGTTGCTTCTCCCACTCAACCATCTCCTTCTCTCATAATCTGTTCCTACCTCTTCTTGCTCACTCCTCATTGTGATCCCAATCTACTCAGGAGATCTTCTCTATTTCCCCTTCCCATGGGATCCCTGGATGTCCTGTTACCTAGCTGTTTGGGGATTGTAGCCTATCCTTTGCTTTATGTCTAAAATCCACTTATGAGTGAGTACATACCATGTCTTTCTGGGTCTGTGTTACCTCACTCAGGATGATACTCTCCAGATCCATCCATTTGCCTACAAGTTTCAGGATGTCACTTTTTTCTGCTGAGTAGTACCACATTTTATAAATTCATTCTTTAGCTGAGGGGCAACTAGGTTGTTTCTAGATTCTGGCTATTACAAATAATGTTGCTATTAATGTATTTGAATTAATGTCCTTGGGGTAAGAATATGCATTGCTGGGTATATGCCCAATAATGGTATTGCTATATCATTTGGTAGATTGATTCCCAGTTTTCTGAGGAACTGCCATATTGATTCCCAGAGTGGCTGTACAAGTTTACATTCGTACCAGCAATGGAAGAGTGTTCCCCTTGCTCCACATTCCCTCCAGCATAGGCTGTCATCAGTGTTTTTGATCTTAGCCATCTGACAGTTATAAAATGGTATCTCAGAGTTGTTTTGAGTTGAATTTCTCTAATGGCTGAACAATTCTTTAAGTGTCTTTCAGCCATTTGAAATTCTTCTGTTTAGAATTCTCTGAACCCCATTTTTAATTAATTATTTGGTTTTTTGGCCTCTAGTTTCTTGAGTTCTCTATATATTTTAGAGATCAGTTCTCTGTCATATGTAGGGTTGGTGAAGATATTTTCCCATTCTGTAGGCTATTGTTCTGTCTTATTGACAATGTCTTTGCCTTACAGAAGCTTCTCGGTTTCAGGAGATCCCATTTATTACTTGTTGTCTTTAGTGTCTGTGCTACTGGTGCTATATTTAGGAAGTGGTCCTCTGTGCCAATGTGTTCAAGGGTATTTCTCATTTTCCTTTCTATCAAGTTCAGTGTAAATGGGTTTATGTTGATATATTTGGTCCACTTGGACTTGAGTTTTGTGCAGGGTGATAGATATGAACCTATTTGCATTCTTCTACATAGCACCATCCAGGATTTTTTTTTTCACTTCATTATCAAGGGAAAGAAGTGAAACTAATCTACTTCTTATTGTGTTAACCTTCAGAAATACTCTTTGAAGCAAACTTCCTTTGGGTGAACAGACATGAATGCAGTTGTTCAGTGAGTGGAAGAGAGGATGCTATTCCTTACCCATCCTCAGGTGAACAGGGATGCTCAGAGTGTAAGGGGAAACATCTTCCAAAAACCAATGCCCCTTTCCCTTCTCTTTTCCTCCTTCCCCTATTCTTCTCTCCTCCCTTCCTTCCCCAAAGTGATACTCTGTCAAAAGGAATCCAGCTGAGGTTTGGGGATTTCTCTGATTCAAGTCAGGGGAGTGAGAGGAGATGGAACAATGGGGTAGAAAGGACCATGTGGAACAGTAAAGACGGGTACTGATTCAGGAAACCAGGCACATTATGACTACCTGGGATTGTTTGCCAAGGTAATCTCATTAAAAATGCTATTCTTTGGGCTGCCTGCCACAGTAGCACCTATTTGTCTAAGAGTTTCATGTCTCACACAATTTGAGTTTATTGTTTTATCTTCTTTAAAAGCCACTTTTCCTGGCAAAAGTCCTACACCAACTGCAGGTGCTTAAAGTATTTCCATAAAATTTGAATGTGTTTATACAACTTATAGAGGAAAACATTTTAAAAATAAAAGGAACTAGTTGGGGAGTATATATCACCCTGTAAACACAATCAGCAATTTATAGGTTTGTTTAAAAAAAAAACCTGCTATATTATACACCTTTCTGGTACCAATAAGCTACCCCAGAAATAGCGTTATTGATAAATAAAATAAAATAAAACACAGTAGAGAGGAACACTAAAGTAGAAGTGGATAAAGATTTTTTAAGTCAAGATCTTATTTGAGAATGAGAAAAGCCAACTAACAGAGCCTTGAGAGGATACAGAATCCCAGGTTGTAGCCAGTTTTGCATTCCAAAGGGCTCGGGTGACTGTGGACCTAGGGAAGGTTAAGACCCTGGCTCTAACACACTTGAAGTTCATGTCATCTATTAGAATACATATATAATTCATGGAAGATAATAGAAAGAAGGACCCCAGACAGCCACAGCAAGAACAGGGGTTTCCTCAATTTCTTAAGATTAGTAAACACCCTGCTCTGGTCTAATTTACAAGCCCCTATGTGCACAGGTCCACAAACTCCAATGGTCTGAAAAAGCATGACCATGAAGCAGACTCATTCAGTTCACAACTGATGAATCTTCATGGATTAAGTTTCTATATTTAATGTGAAAGTCTGGATTCAGTCTTCTTCCCTTTCTTTCCTCTTACTCAGATTCACACTAAGGAATCCCCACAGAATAGATTCCACAAACCACTATAATTAGGAAGAAACAAGCCATCAACCATGGAAGAAAAAAGTCTACCTGAGAAATGATGAGGGATGGTTGGTACCCTCAGGAGGTACCAGAGTATCCAGCTCAGGGCATGGTGTGTGGGGCTGGATACAGCTGTGCATAGCAAAGGTGTGGCCTGACACTCTGCTCACTGAAAGAGGATTGTGGCACTAAGTAGTCCTACAGCCACCCAGCCATCTCAGACAAGAAACATCCTCTCCAGAACTTCTTTGGATCAGCAACAGGGAAAGTGCTTTGGGCAGGAACTGATGTGGGAAGTCTTTCTGTATGCTGTGAATACTGTTGGTTAATAAGGAATTATTTTGGCCTATGGCAAGGCATCTTAGAAGCAGGTAGGAAATCTAAGCATAAATAAAGGGAAAAGAGGGCTGAATCAAGACAGACATTGCTAGCTGCCACCCAAAAGAGCAAGATGTAATGGAACACAGGTAAAGCCACTAGCCATGTGACAAGATATAGGTTAATAGAAATGGATTAAGATGAAAGAGCTAGCAAGCAATAAGCCTGGTCCAGACCTCAGGGATAGGCCAGGCCAGACAAGCCAAAAACATCAGGCTGCAGGGAACTCCCTCTCGACTCCTTTCAAATGTGGTTGGAGCATTCTCAGGGCTCTGGTTAGTCATGAAGCTACATTCATGTGGGAGCTCACCTATTTCTTGCAGAACCTGGAAGCCCAGCTAGTAACAGGCAATGTATTCTATCTCACTGAACTTTTGTGCAATTTAGAAAATAATATTAAATGTTTTGTTTGTTTAGGTTCAGATTTGGGGGGGTGGCAACTGGGGAGAAGTTCTTCATTCACACACACACAAAATGCAAACAGTAGTCAAATTGATAACATGTCTTTATTTGGGCGTGACAGAGATTGAACTAGCCAAATAGGAAGTTCCTGTGTGCTAGAAATCTTCCTACATTCTCCAGGGCACATGCTTCCACTGGTCACCTAGTGCAAACATGCAAGCAGCCTTCACGTACAAACTCTCCCACCTGGGCAGCCTCTGAGGCAGGTGAGAGAAGAGAACAAATGCACTACAATCCTGGAGAGAACAATGTTCTAGAGTGAGGAAATGACTCCTCAGAGGCTCGCTGGCTCGTCGCGTCTCATTCTAATTCATTGTGATTGTATTTTGCCACAAGATGATTCTATTACATTATAAATCGACAGATGGTATGATTAACTGCAGTATAGCCATGCTGTGTTACACTGGCTGTGCTTCAGAAAGGTTTACTTTAGCATGTGAAGGAGAAGAGGAAAACACCCAGTCTATTTCCACCTTCCTGATCACGCTTGCTAACAGGATATGGCACTTTATGAAAACATTTTTCCACCACCCTACAGCACCAGTGCCAAAACCTTCAACAACATTATTAGCTGTTTTGTGATAAAGGTTGCTCTGATACAGAATTTCCCACAGAGGAGTCTTTAAGCAACTCTTATTATAGAGCAATGTCTCCACTAAAAATGGCTGTGCAGACAGTGCCACAATCATGAATAACATTCCCATAAGAATGGTTTTGCTCAAATTCTTTGCCATCCAGTATCTTTTGAGTAGCATTTATGCAGTAGACATAATATGATTTGAAATATCAATGTACAGTAAAGAATTTCTGTGCTGAAAGAGAAAGTACCAAGAGCTGGACATGCCCATAAGAGCTGGACATGTTCACAAGAGCTGGACATGCCCATAAGAGCTGGACATGCTCACAAGAGTTGGGCATGCCCACAAGAGCTGGGCATGCCCACAATTGCAGCACTGGAGAGGCTCGGTAGCAGAAATGTGAGTTTGAAGCCAGCCTGGGATAGCTAGCAAAATTTTGTCTCATTAAAAATAAAAACAAAAAGGTAGAGAGTCCTGCTGATAAAGTCTTGCCTTGCATGCACAAGGCCCTAGTACCATCTCTGACATCAGATACAATGATACACACCTGCAGTCCCAGCAATCAGAAGGTGAAACAGTAGGGTTGTATATTTGAAGTCATCCTTATATGCAGTCTTGGCCATTTCAGATTAAAGCCTATACCCACAAAAAGTCCATAAGCTAATAGCCAAGCTCAGGATAGAGCTGGATTCAATGCTGCACCTGGTTCCTCCTCTCCCGTAGACATAATGCTCAACTTCCTAATCCACAATTACTAGTACCTTCATTTTTTGCTGGTTTCAGTCTAGTAAGTAAATTTTCAGCTCATTAGAGTAAGTCAGATACATATAAACTATGCATATATTGCTTTATTTTCCTTTTCTATATTTTTATGCACAAACCACATATCTTTACCAAGCATATGTTGGCATCAAACATTGCTCATTCTGCACATGCCTTCTCTTGATCACGGTATGCTGCTCAGTTTTTGTCAACATCATATGAAGTAGAATCACTTGGGAAGAGGGAAACTTCAGTTGTGGAATTACCTCCATCATTCTCAATTGCTAACTGATGCAAGAGAGCCCAGCCCACTGTGGATGACGCCATCCCCAAGTAGGTAGACCTGGATTGTATAAGAAAGCAAGAGGAAGAAAGAAAGCCCATTCCTCATTGGTCTCTGCTTCAATTCCTGCATCCAGGTTCCTGTTTTTGCTCCCCTCAGTTACTGTCCTGAAATCTGGAAGCCAAGTAAACTCTTACCTCCCTTGAGTTATCTTTAGTCATACTTTGTTAACAGAGAAACAGAAAAGCAAATTAATACATCCACTCTCTGCATCCACTGATAGTAACTGTCACTAAAGGTCTAGATGCTAATATGTACCAAAGTCCTCCCTTGAAGCTTCACCATATGCTCCTCTTCCCATTGCTATTAAATAGTGCAAAAAAAGCCATCATAGAACCAACTATATGCCTTAACCAGTTAGCAATGACCTAATTCAGTAAGGCTCCGATATTTACTACCAATGTGTACAGGCTGTTGCTGCTGAGACCACAAAATGATCTGGAAGTCTCTGGCTACAAAGACATCGCAGGCTAACTGAATAAACATACACATAAACAAAACATATACATAAAACATTGGTTTTGGAGATGATCATAAATAAAAACAATATAATACCGTGTAACTGAAATAAAGAGAAGGATGACTGGAGTCCAGGAAGCGTCATGGAGGCCGTCCCCAGAATAGCTTTTCAAGGAAACAGTCCTTGGAGTGGCAGAGTAAGCGAAAGAACTTCACATTGTGATTTTTTTAAACAGAAAGAGAGGTACGGTCTCAGGGGTGCTGGAAATGAGAAAATATATTTCACCAAATATTTCAGCTTCCGTGAAGCTGTGATGGCTCATTTCACAGTGGTATTCTTTTAGGCAAGAATCTCGTTTGCATTCTTCTGTATTCTTGGCTCACTTTTGTTTCTGTTCTTGTACAGCTTTCTTGGTGCTGAGGGAAAACATCTTCTCCCTGCCTGGCCTACCTTACGATAACTAAAAGAAAAATAAACCTAGAAAAAGTAAGCGTGTGACTGTACCACAAACTAGCCACCATTTGCAATCAAAATCTTTTTTTCCTAATAATAAAATGGGTCTATTAGTTTTAAATTCAAATGACATACTCTGCTATTTTAAACAACAGTGTAAAGATCTACACTCCACTCACATGTTTTATTGAGAGGCCTCACCAAATCTAATGTTCAGCCCAGGACAAGCCATGGTTCCCACCTCCAAAGACTTCTTAAGCCAATGAGAGCCAAACCTATCAGCAGGGAATGGCACATGAGCAGCATGCGTCAATTGGAAACTTCCATTTTTTGAGCAATGGGGGACTAAACAATGCATACATTTAAAGCAAAGGATAGTCACAAGGTCACTATAATCAAAGAGCTGGTAAGCACTGAGTGGGGACCACTGAAGGACACAGCACACTCTGGAGACTAGAGGCTACTGTTGTATAGAACGGGAAACTCTCAGAGGCTGTGGGAAACAGGGTAGCATCTCAGTTAGAGAGAACAGTATTTTGGAGAGAACGTGACCAGTTCTGCATGGTATTATTGGGCCTTAGACAGGGGAATGGTAGTAGTAAATGGGCCTGACCCCTGACTGCCAATGCCATCCATCCCTGATGCATGAGCTGGCTTTTTAGAGCCCATTACCTATGGATGGACGCCTTGAACAGCCCTGATACAGGGGGGAGGGGCTTGGATCTGCCTCAGTGGAATGTACCAGGCTTTGCTGACTCCTCACGGGACCTTACCTTTTGGAAGGCAGGGTTGGAGGGGAGGGAGAAGAGGGATGAGATGGGAATCTCTGGTTGGTATGTAAATGAATTTTTAAAAAACTTTCCCAGCACCCTTAGGGCCCTACCTGTTACAGGGTTCTTCTGGTCAGCATGCCCTGCCCCCTGCCCTAAACTTTTTCAGCCCAGGGGCTGGAATGCCCTTGCCTGTATAACCTGGCCATTTTCGTTACTCACCCATTTGTCTACCCTTTACTCTCCTGGCTCTCTCTCTCTTCTCCCCTTCCCCACACAGCCTGGCTCGGGGTCATGTTCACTCTGGACCCTTCCAGGTGCTTCTGGCTATTTTCTCCCTCATATCTATAATAAAACTTCACCTCCATCATACCTAGAAGCAGTTAAGCCTCCCTATTTCCTTTCTTCTTCTTCTTTTTTTTATTCAAAGTGGATTTGCATTCAAGAGTAGAGAGTGGGAGACAAAGGTAAGGTTTATCAGGGTCCAAAACCAGTCAAGTGTCAAACCAGAAATGCACCAAATTGCAGAACTTTTGGGGCATTGAAGAATCAGCATCTGCATGAAGAGTTCCTTTGCAGATGAAACCCGAGTGAAAACCTGAGACTTGTTCTGTACACAGCCTGCAGAGAATTTCATAAAACGTTTTAAACCATTTTGGTTAAGAAAGCTATGTTTCATCTTATGTGACATTTTCTGTTTATAGTATCTAGTAAGGCTCACATTTCAGCTTTGGGAGTTTAGATCAGGGATGCTCATCCCCCAGCATATTTCTATTAGAAAACATTGTTGGAATTTCTCCAGGTTGGTGATACTGGGTTTCCATGTGCCTGCTTTCCTTCTTCTGATGCATCCTGCTATGGTTAAGGATACCACAGCAAGTATAGGAGCAACATTATAATCATCGTGGAGAGTGGGAGACAACAGAATTGCAGATGCCAAGCACACCACACCACAATCCAATGTTGGAAAAGGTACAGGAGCTGAAATGAAGGTGTCAACATTGAAATCTGAATGTGTTATTATTCTAAAAAGCCTATCACCTGTGTGCCTGTGTGTGCATGCACACACACTTAGACAGTGACCTTTTCCTTCATCTAGCTGGAACTTACATGAATTATATCATATGGTTTCAGTTCTAGAGCCTGGGATAAAATTCCATGTGATGTTGTGCATATTAATGGTAAAAGTCATCGTGGACCTCAGCTTGCTGGCTAGTGCTCATCTGGCAGTTACTAGGATGACAATAACTGTCTTATCTTTTCAATGTTCGACTGTTAAACAAATCCTTTGCATCGAACAAATAAAAAATGGCAAAAAAAATTGAAAACATCCAAAGACCTGCTGGAGTCAGTTCATGACTGCATGACCAAGTACAAGAAGAACCTCTGCCTTGAGCTGAGTATACTTTACACTTTGTTCTGTGGCCTTAGGCCACTTTCAAACAATTTTCCCATTAAATGGCAAAGGTTCCCACAGTACTCCACCCCTCCACATCCTTCCTGTACTGGGTCACTTAAAAATAACTCGAAAATTCAGGAAATTATCTTAATAAGAGAATCATTGGCCATCAGAGATGTAATAAGATGAAGAACCCAGGGTAGGGTTCACACGGCTCTTAAATTTTAACTGTGTTTTTAAATACCAAACCTTCACTTCTTAGCTGTGACTTCTCAGCCACCAAAAGAGGTCTGCAAGGCATGTGACTTATCTGATAGAAAATACTCTTTACCTAATGGCCCCAAATTATGTCATAATAAAATTTATTTTTATTAATTCATATGTCACAAAATTATCCTCATTTGAATTGTGAACTTTTTATACAACTGCTTCATGACTGGGTTAGTGCTCAGCTAAGTAAACATTCAATTGATTTTGTAAATATATGCTATTCTAAAAACTTAGATGTAGAAATAAACATGCACATATTAAAGTAGCCCCCCCCCAAAAGATCTTTCCACTCAGGAGAGATAGTCAATGTGAACAGTTAGAAGTAGTTTCTGAGAGAATTTCTAAAAGCAAAAATGCATATATCTCTCCTTAAATATGTCCATACAAATATTTGTTGGTGACCATGTTCTGCCATTGATATTTTCACTATAATTAGAAAAAGATCTCATGTTTAAAGTAACCAACCTTTTATCACTGAGCATTGTGTTTAGTTTATTACCACAACATCTGAGACAATTCATGTATAAAGGTAAAAGTTTACGGTTTAGCATTCCAGCCAGGGCTTGCCTGGAAGTGATGCTGTTGTGTCCCTGGTCAGGCACTAAGTAACAATGACAGGGAACCTGTATGGAAGCCAAATCTGTTCAGATCACAAGCCTGAAGGAGGAGGAGAAGGATGAGGAAGAGGAGGAGGAGGAGAAAGCAGCAATGGCGGTGGCAGCCACCCCTTAAAATGTGGGTGGGGTAAACATCCAAACTGTAGGAGGTATTTACGTTGTATCCGATGTTTGTTACAATACTGTATCCTCATATATACTTCTGTGCACACTCGTCCCATTGTTTCCTGAAGGCAGAATCCTAGAATTAGATCTACTGGTTAAACAGTGCATTGGAGTCATGACTCTTTACATTAGGGAAATGTGTAGCTCAGGAGTTCTTTCAAACGTGACTGTCAGGAAAATAATAAAGAAATGGCTAGTCTGAGACAAAATAGATAATAGTGTGCAGCTCAGTGACTCAGCACACACTTATTGTTGTGAGACACCAGGCAAGATCCCAGCACTGCACAGTAAATAAAATAGCACATGAGATATATAAATATATTTATGCTTGAAAAGATAAACAAGAAGGAAAGCATTATCTTTATTTAAAGATAAAAGTCTCCATCTATTAAATTGAAACTTAGCCATCAACAAAGCACCAGTTCTCAACTAAAAGATGCTTAAGATTCTGTGATGATTGCTAAGCTTGTGCCTCCAGAGAAACACCCAGAACTTATTTAGGATACCCTTAGGGGAAAAAACCCTCAATTGGCAATTAACTAGAATTCTGCCTTATAGTTCCACACTGGACAAGAGAAATCAAATATATACCACAAAGGCAAGCTACACATGTAATTTAAAATTTGCAGGATATCACAGATAGAAAAGACAGACCGGTGAGATAAACCTCAATGATAACATTTTATTTCCGCTAATGTGTCTAAATTCTCTTCCAACATGAAGTCAAACTTGAAAATTGCTAAGATCTTATAAGATCTTATTCACTTACTTGTGCCCTTATTTATTTATTTATTAAACCAACTTTCACCCCAGCATGCATAAGTATATATTAGACACATCTCATTTTGGAACAATAATGTTTTCAATGCACAAACTCATAACTGGCTAATGGGTACTACAAAGAAGACAGCATTTATTAGCAGAGGTTGGTAATTTTTTCCATAAAATAGAAAATGTTAGATGTTCTTCTATAGCCTTTAAATAAAACTTGAGGATGTTATTAGATAATGAAATGAACTGTTTTTGTGGGGTGGGCAAAGTGCTGAGTAACTTTTCACCTGGGACAGCTTCGTACCCAGCTTTCCAGCTAGAGACAAGCCCAAGATGGAGAGTGACTGTCTCAAGAGCAGTTGTACCTGGATCCCAGTGTCTTCATCTCTCTCACTGGAAACCCAAGTCATCACAACTTAGGAAAGTGGCCAGAAACTGTGACTCTCCTGGAGACTGTACAACCTAGCATGCTGTAGTTGCTGTAGCCAAAACCTCCACAGACCCACTGAGGACAGAAGCATTCAAGATCACTGAATAGAGTCTGACCCAGGGAGCATGGGAAACAGGAACAAATTGTCTCTGTGCCTGCTTTGTGTCTGGAGGACCCACCACCTCTCACCAAAGGGCAGACCCAGCTCTGGGAATGGAGCACCAAGAAAGGGACAGTTTAAAAAGCATTTTAATAGTCAAGATTCTGGCGGATATCACAGTAAAGAAACCCACTCACTTGTGCATCCCAGCTCTCTTCCCATGATTTTGGCAGTCATACCTAACCAGTATCACTGAAGTATAGGGGTAGATAGATATTTCTTAACAGATGACACACTCTCAGAGATGCTGCTCTAAGAAAATGCAAACTTTGTGGCACCTTGTTTGATATTAGGAAAGGTTCCCTTTATTTACAGTAATTCTTATTAACAATGGAGCCAGGCTCTACCCAACCTCTACCTCTTACCCAAACATTATTTTTCAAGTTGAACTTAAGTGGCCCCTGGGTCTAGGCTTGTCTTTCTTCTGTGAGTTGAACTTGGTTCCTCTACCAAGGATTATAGCAGGCACTCTTGGAGCCCTCAGTGAACTCAAAGCAAAAAAAAATCTTTCCATCCTAGAACATGGGAAGACCTTGCTAAGCCTTCTGGGCCATTGGAGGATGCTTCCCAATACATCATCTATCTCCTCTGTCGTCAAGAGCAACCAGACATTGGATGAGACCTTGAAATTCTTGCACAAACCTTAGAATAGCACTTAACACTCAGAAATGCTCAAACCCTGCTAAGTTTAAACACAAGGGAATGGCTGGTCCAGGTTCTTATGAACGTAGGCTCAGTTTGTGAGCACAGTAGACTTCCTAAAATTCACCAGATGTGAAAATACACTTTTAACCCTCCAAAGACAGAGAAATTCCATCAATACTTGAACAAGAGCCACATCGCCCTACAGCAATGTTAGTGGAGAGCTAACTCTCCATTGCTGCAAAGCAATTCACGGGCAAAGCTCTGCTTCCTTTCATAATATACTTGAGCCTTTACATTTACTTTTAACCTTTTGTTTGTTTTTGAGACAGGGTTTCTCTGTGTAACATCCCTAGCTATCCTGGAACTCACATTGTAGAGCAGGCTGGCCTTGAACTCACACAATTCCTTCTGCCTTTGCCTCCCAAGTGCTGGGACTAAAGGTGTGTACCACAACCACTGGTTACTTTAAATGAAAAGGTAGTGTCCCTTTTCCCCCAAGGAAACTACACAGACTCTTTTTTTTTAAAATCACTGTTTATATGTAAAAGAAAATGTCTTGAATACCTCAGCTTTAATTACTAACACACTGCAGTGTTCGGACCTACAAGCAAATGTAAGCACATGCAATACACATGTACACAGAGCAGCAGCACCAGCAACCAACAGATGTTCACAAGAAAGACTTTCCCTCTCTGTGATGTCACATGCTCAGAACACTATTCAAGATTCTAAGATGGCTCCATGCATGCTCCTAAAGCTGTGAGGGAGTGTAGGTGCTATAAATTCCATGACACTGTGCTTTAAGAATTCCAAAGTATTTTTGTGGGACTATAAGGATTCAAAGTTTTCAAGCAACACTCTCCTAAAAATAGAGTTCATGCTGTGCTATCAATTAAGCAAAGAAACATTCAATATGATTAACAATAATAAGTGCAGAAGTCTAAACTCTAAAATGGAAGATTTTCATTTCTCTACAGAAACTATGAAAGTAATTTACATTGGCTTACTTGTGCCAGGATAACAGGGTCAACATATACACAGCTTCAAAACCAAAGGATTGTTAGATAAGTGTGTGTGTTGGAGGGGGAGTGCAAGGAGTCTAAACTCTTCCGTGACGTTCAGTAAATTTCAGTTTTCTGTGAAGTTACTGGAGGTGGTGAGAAACTCTGGAAAACCTCACTTCCATGCCAGAAAAGTAGAGAAGACAGCGGGCATCTCCACTCCACAACAAGCCCCTGGACCATTCCCAGACAAAAGAGTTTATCTGAGCATCAACTTTAGAAAGCCCTTTGTTCACAGTGGTGTGTAAGTTTTAAAACAGGTGGGAAGGAACAACATAAGAAATTCAGTGGTTCCTTAAAAGAGTCCTGCCTGTGACTGAGATTGCCTTCACCATCACATGCCTCATGGAAAGCTGTGTTGGGGACTGCAAGTGGACTGGCTTCCCATATCTGGATGGAAAGGATCACAAATCTAAGGGACAAGGCAGCTGTTATCAACATTGGAACAAGGAAAGTTTGAGTCTGTTGACCCAGGCAACTTCCATTGTTCTGGTCTTTTAAAATCACAAAGGTGACATAATCTAATTTAAGAATATCCTAAGTAAAATACCCAATGGTCAAATTTATCACTCTTGAACCACAGTGGGAAAATCTGAGAAAAGGAAAATGTACTCCCAAATGAGTAACAATGGCATTATATAAAGAAGTAGCCACAGTTCCTGAGTTCCACTGAGCAGCTTTCTGTGCCCAGAAGAGCTACAGGCAGGGAGAAAGGCAACCTTGGTAAGGGCGGGCTGGTAGGAAAGTATGCCATCTTTTCATGTCAGCTCTTAGGGTGAGCACAGCAGCATCAAGAATTGTCTTCTTTCTCATGTGGCCATAACACTCTCTGTCTGTTGCTATTTGTTTTTTTATTTTTTGCTCTTTGGGGACACCCCACCCAGCTCGCAAATAAATCACACATGAAGGCTTATTATTAATTATAAACATCCAGCCCTAGCTTGGCTTGTTTCTTGTCATCTTTTCTTAAATTATCTCATCTACCTTTTGCCTCTGGGCTTTCCCCATTCTCTTCTGTAAATCTTACTCTTTCTTTATCCTCTGTGGCTGACTGGATATCGGAGTGTTGGCTCCTGGAGGCCTCCTCATTCTCTGGCCATTTTTTCTTTGTTTCCACCCAAATTTCTCCTATTTATCCAGTCCTGCCTGCCTATTTTTTCTCCTGCCTCACTATTGGCCATTCGGCTCTTTATTAGACCATCAGGTGTTTTAGACGGGCACAGTAACACAGCTTCACAGAGTTAAACAAACGCAACTTGAAGAAAAGTAACATTCCTTAAAAAAATATTCTACAACACTTGTCTTCAGATTTACATTTAAATAGGTCCAAGTTTGCAGCCTTTGCCTTGACATGCGCATGTTTCTACTGTGTGTCCTGCCAATACATAAATAGAAAAGTTACTTGAAAACAAGTAAATGCCAACTAACCCTTGTCTAGAACACACATTTGTTTCTAAGATGGTATAATGAAGTACATCCTTAATTAGTAGAAACATTTAGGGTAATAGTTATTCAAACAATCAGATGTACATAAGGGTCAAAACAGAACTTGAAATATTAAAGTAGATGTGTTGTTAGCACTATGGTAACTTTGGACATTTCTAACCTGGGCATCCAAATGGAGTTTTATGGTAAGCCTTGGATGCTTTAACTGTTCTTAACAAACATCAACAAAAAATTCGAGGATTATATTTGGTCATATCTATTCCTGTATATTAACTTTTAAAAGAAATATGTTTTATGTTGGGCATTTAACTAGTTGCCAGAAGTACCTTGTATAGGAATGTGGCACTTGCTCAAGCAAAGCTGTGAGTTTGAACCACCAAATAAAGCAGAAGCTACCATGGAATTCAAGGAAAGTCATCAAATACAACAGCCCTTATGAGGATGGTTGGACACAGCTCCACAAAGGAGCATGTGCCCAGCAGGGCAGCCTTGGGTTTCATCCTCAGATTTACAAAGAATAAAAAGAAGACTCTCACTTCTCATGGTTTCTCTTGTGCATTTGTTTACACAGCCTTACCAACCCTGCCAATTACTCACAAATGTCCTCTGAATGCTCCTTGAAGCATTGTCTACAACAGGAAGACAAAATATTACAGTATGAAAGCAAACTATATGTCTATCTATGGATGAGTACTTATGTATCTTCATGGTAGAAATTATGCTGGACTGTCATCACAAACTGTATTTAAGAGAGAGTTACTGTATGCTCATAATACCATGTTCAGGACAAAATCAGTATATGATAAAAAGAAAGTATACAATTTCTGTACAAAATACAATTCCAACTATAAGACTTTTTCAAATTTATATGTATTAGATACACATACAGAAAAACACACGAGGGAAACACCTCAGTACATAGTTTTCACCAAAGGAAGGAATTTCAGGAGATCTGTCTTCCTCCATAACTCTCTATAATTTTCAATTTTCTCAAATAAATACTGATTTACAAATGAAAAATAACTGATTTTTAAAATGTTCTGTTGGTATTCCATCCCAAATGGGAGAAAAGTATAGACGTCGTAATGGATGTACATCATTTTCTTTTTCCATGTACACTGTTGACATTCTCAGCAAAAAACAAATCTTACTTTGGAAGCACAAATACCAATTTAGTCACTTGTTTAAATAAAATGTTAAGTCTTACTTTAATACATATAATATGCTCATCACAATCAGGAATGTCTATATACCAGAAAGAATTCATACAGCAAATATCAACCCCTAACACTGGCCTGGCCTTTAAGGTAAATAATACTGCAGTTCATAAAAGTACTCTTCCCTGTAACCTATGAGAGAATAATTTTAAAAAGTACTCTTCCAATTTCTTATTGAGAAGCTCACCATCAGTTAGGCATACTCAACAAGGATATAAAGATGTCCATAAAGAAAGCAGCTAAGCTGTCTCCCCCTCAAAGTCCACCAGAAAATAGATGATCCAAAACTATAAGATAGATAGATAGACAGACAGACAGACAGACAGATAGTAGATAGATAGATAGATAGATAGATAGATAGTGATAGACAGGCAGACAGACAGAAAGGAAATCTGTTTAGAGACTTCTCAAATGACCGAGAGTGCTCATTTCTGCATCTTTGATATCAAGCACCTCAGGGTATTGGGCAAAGTCCAGACATTGGGGTTCCCGAGAAACTGGCACCTAGCCCTCATCCCTCAGGGCCTTGGCCTGGCGCAGTGATTGTAGATGTCTTTGAAGTAGCTTAAGGCTAAATAGAAGACTACAGAAAGCCTTGCTTAACTGCTGTGCTTTTAGGAATCTAGGGCAGAAACAGCAGCCTATACAAAACATTTAATAAAAGGGGCCTGAACAGACTAAGCACATTCTATTCTAACTGCAAACGTGCCCTGTTCAGGCTGGGAAGAACAAGATTGGAAACAAAACTGTTTCCCTCAACATCAGATTTCTCAAGCTCAGCAAGTGCTGGCTGAAGCCTGGGTCCTAGACACCAGGCTTGCTATTTAGTAAAAATCTGTCCTGAGTGAATTACGAAACTGATCTCTAATCTCAGTATCCTCATCTGCAAAGTAAACAGGACAGTCATCTCAAGGTTGCAAAGACTCAAGGAGGTAATGTTTATAAAGTGCTTACATCATTGTTAACCCACATTAGCATGGAGTTGACAGTAGTTGGACTGGGGAGACAGCTCAGCAGATAAAGTACATGCTGTGCAAGCATGAGGAAATGAGTTTAGATCCCCGGCACCCAGATAAAAAGCTAGGCACCTATCATACCAGCAGTGGAAGGGCAGAGACTGGTAGATCCCTGAAGCTCACTAGCCACCCAAGCTAGCCAGCCACATTGTCTAGATCCAGGTTCAGTAAGAGAACTTGTCTTTAAAAATAAGGTGGGGAGCAACTGAGGAAGACACCTGTGCTGGTTGGTTCATGTCAACC